>WOVY01001239.1:0-600000 GCA_013436015.1 Rhipicephalus annulatus
GCAGCATATCTACGGAGTGAATAATGGAGAGTGGGTGGGCGAAGCATTCGTCCGTCCATGCTTCCGTCTGTGTGACTGTCCATGCGTCGTATTGTGCCGTCCCGTCCCTGCGTTCTTTCGTGCATCCGCCCCCTGCGTCCGTTCATGCGTCCACCCATGCATCTGTTTGTGTGTCCGGTCGTTCATCTATACAACACTCAAGTCCCACCATCTCGCACCTTTTTATCATATATTCCCCATATAGAAGCACCGCCATCCAGCGGACATTCCAAGGACTAAACGAGAGGTGGCACACGCACACTTTCTTACGGCCTGCGCTTTGGTTCCACTTCCCACCTTTATTAACCACCTCGAGTTCATGGATATTCTAGTTCACTGTATTCATGGCACCTGCGACCAGACGCTCGCTAAACTTTCGAAAACCAAGGAGGTTACGCCCAGCGAGTATAACGTAGCAACCTTTCCTGTCAGATAGGGCTCAATTTACATGCCAATGGCTGCTAATGAGGAAATGAGAGAACAGGAGAATTCGGCTTTTACTTTCTTACGGCTTGCGCTTCGTATCTACTTCTCATTTTTAACCACCTTGAGTTCATTCATGGTATATACAAGTTCATTGTTATTCATTGGCACTGCTGGCTCAACGCTCGCTAAACCTTTTTAAAGCTAAGGAGGGTTACACCAGCGAGTATAATGTAGCATCCCTTTCTTGTCCGATAGTGCTCAATGTACATGCCAATGGCTGCTAATGGGATCGCAGCGTGCTTCGTTGACTAAAAGCCGAATGCTCATGTCTCTCATTCCCCATTAGCAGCCATTGTCATGTTACATGAGCACTATTTTTATTGTTAAACAACGCACAGAAGAAATCTCTCACTGGCACCACCTTGGCGGTCAAGTGTAATACCTATTTTGGGTATGTGCCACTGGTGGTTACATACGAGGGACGCCCAAGCCACGCCATAAGGAGCTTCGCCCCTAAAATCTGCGTACCCGCATTGTGTGTATGAAAGCAAATGCGGTAAATCAATACGTATCACATATACACGTACGAATAGACATGGGCCAAATATCCCAAATAGCAGTTGTTTTTTTTTGTGTCTCTTGTACAGCGATGCTGAAATGACCAAATCGGTACCTGGAATTTCCTAATGTTTTAACGATTGGCAACTTGAATTCGGAAATCCAAGATCTGTGTGAGGAATTACAGCCTGGACGTCCCGGCAATGTTCCATTTAATCCAAGTAACATTGCTGGTGTGCCAGAATCGCAATCAGTTGACTGAGACATTTAAAAAGACGTGATGTTGATATGCAGAAAGAGGTCCAGAACTAAGAAACAGCAATCAGAATACCATTCTAAGCATTACATAAGCATGAGTAAAGTAGTTTACACATAACCTAAAACCAAAGCCGTCTTTTAGCATTACCACTATTTAAAAGGGTCGTATCTGAGTCAACCAACATTGTGTGTTTTCCGGGGAAAACTGTAAGTATAGGGCCCATGATGACAATATAGATTAAGAAGTAGGCAGTGAAAAGATACTTTAGGGCAAAATAAGGCCTCCAAGTAACCAGCTGAAAGCAACGCCCGCCACCTTCGACCGCCATTTTCCACGGCGTATGCTACGTCATGTGCAGCAAATAGCGGAGCCGTGGTCATTCACCAACGTTTCAACTGCTGCAAATTGTTCCATTCATTGCCACCATTAATAAAGGCGAAATGCCTCTGTTTCACACGCCACTGACCATAGAACGAGATCATTCACCGGAGCACAGGACGCTCGCACAGCTGGTTCCTTGTTACGTCATGGCTTCCGAGTGTGCCAGTGTTGCCCGGCTCGCAGACCCCTCACGTGTGTATAAAAATAATAAACTATAAATTACGCACCGGACCAAACACGTTTTAATTTCGCTAACCTATTCTTGAGTGCAGTTAAATAAACCCACCTAATACAGAATACGATTGAAATTTGGGTGAGGCGGCACCTTTAAGGGTAAGAAAAACAAAAAATATTGCATACTTTATCTTCATTTCAGGCTCCCCTGTAACATCACTACCCCATGTATGTATGTATGTATGTATGTATGTATGTATGTATGTATGTATGTATGTATGTATGTATGTATGTATGGTATGTATGTATGTATGTATGTATGTATGTATGTATGTATGCATTTATGTATGCATGCATTTTGAGAGCATAAAAATCCTCGCGCGAACATTCCCCCCTCTCACCCTGCATACAAGAGCCACCTTCATTGATTGTTCAAAGGAGCCTTCCACGTCATTAATTTCCAGTACACCGTGGAGCTCGTGACCAGAACCTTGAATGTGAGAACATAGACAGCCTAGGTGCACGTTACTTTCACGTACCCACGCCACAACGACAGCCCCCTCTCGCTCACTGGCCCTGCTCATCTTTGCGTGTTCGGCTTCTTCCAAGTACACGGTCGGCTTACAGGCAAAACACGCTTTACAGGACAGTGCAATATTGCGTTTGTGGTTTTAAATGCGAATGCATATCTTAGTCGGGCTATGTAAGGCGTCCGTGGTATCCGTCCCCCCCTCTCCCATAGCAACATCTGCTGACGTGCGCGTTCCTAGCAACCGGAGCCCCACTATGTCACGCTTCGGGCGTCGGCAGCTGTCAGCAACAGCTGCAGGCGGGCGCGCTTATCTCGCCTCTAGCAACCGGAGCCCCCACCTCTTTGACTTGAACGAAACTAGCCGCCGCCCATCGACGCAGGTACGATTGAACGCGTTTTTTAGCGTTGTGCTGCTTGTCACAACCTGTAAAGAGTGCGTTCTCAACGCGTTTTTTAGGGGCGAAGCTCCTTAAGCAATAGGTGTCGTGCGTCAGCAATGTATGTTTGTAGTAGAAGTAGTAGTAGTAGTAGCAGTAGTAGTAGTAGTAGTAGTAGTAGTACTAGTAGTAGCAAGAAGCAGTAGTAGTAGTAGGTGGCACCTCTATGACTGGACTAGCGGAGCGGCACGAGCGCATCTTTTCGAATTGAGGAGAAAACCCAAGCACTTTAATCATAAACAAAAAGATAGTTTCTGATGAATGCCAGTGCCATGCAAACCACGACGTGTAACTGGAGCGGGACCAAGCCCCAAGAATAAACGATGACACCTAATGGAAAGCATGGGAGGTCAAGCTCGTCCTCGAGGACCTGGAAGACCAGCGACAACTTGTCGCCAAGGCCAAGAGGGCAGTCGAAGCCAGAGGGTTATTGGACTAGGGAACCCTCCCACCTTAGGGTGACACCAGACCCTCGCTAGGAACAACTGTTTTTAAATAAAAGTTTATTTTTGTTTTTCTCTCTCTCTCTTTCTGATACAAATACCTACAGAGACGATTATCGCTGACTAACCTCTAATAATTTTGCCTTAAATTGATGCTAACGAAAAATCTACCTACAGAAGGGCACACTTTGAGCACCGGACCAAACACGTTTTAATTTCGCTAACCTATTCTTGAGTGCAGTTAAATAAACCCACCTAATACAGAATACGATTGAAATTTTCGGTTGATTATCTGACCAGAAAATGTTGCATCATTAACTCGCCGGGTGTAGCCTCCTTAGTTTTAGGAAGGTTTAGCGAGGGTTGAAGCACAGTGCCATGAACTAGCGGTCGTGAGAAACTAGACACGAAGATGGGAACTAGACACGAAGCACAAGACATAAGAGAGTGCACGCATGCCACTCCTCTAGTCCTGCCGTGCCAACTTTCGTTTAGTTTTTTTGAATGTCTGCTGTATGTAGTACTTCTATGTGATGAATATGTGATGAAAAGATGCGAGGTGGCGTTTCTCGAAGCGTTAACTAGATGGACAGATGAATGGACGGTCAGATACATGGAGGGATGGACGCACGGATGGATGAATGGGCGGATGGATGGATGAATGGACGCACACACGGATGGACACACAGACAGTCACACGGATGGACGCACAGACAGTCGCACTGACATACGCACGGACGGAGGGAAGCAGAAGAAACGGACGTACGGAAGCGCGGACGCTCTGACAGGCACTTCGCCCCACTCATCATCATGCACTTCGTGGATATGCTGTGATTTCTTTTAGTAAGCATCAAATTCAAAGTCAAGTTTATTGATGAAATTAGGTCATCGATGCCGACGGACGGGGGGTTATTTCATCAGAAACAACTATTTTTTATTTAAGAATAACATGCGCGGGTTTCCTCTTCAATTCAAGAGAGTGCGCGCACACCGCTCCTCAAGTCCATCCGTGGAGGTGGCTACGTACTACTACTAGCACGATGACGACTACTACTATTACTACTACTACATACATCGCGGACACACGACCCACTGCTTAAGCATCTTCGCCCCTAAAATCGTGTATGCCACCTTCTGACGAAGGCTTTTCCACCTCACGTTGCTTTGGTGTTCGGTAAAGTGTCTTTTACTATCTGAGAGCGTAAAGCCGTCTCAGCTCTACTGAACCACCATCTGGTTGATTTAGAAAAAAGTCTTTAACTATTCGGAGTACTTGGTTCTCTACTATGGGAGAGCATATAGCCATCCCATGGTCCTCATACTTATCCCAAGACATTACCCGGTAAACAACATACCTGCGTTACACATCAGTGGCACCCGCAGCACTGACCGCTGGCTACTGCTAGTGAAGCCGTAATACCATATTGAAAGCCCAATGTTCATAAACGAAACGCGACAACCACACAAGGGAACTTTTTGACGATTTCTCAAGTGCTTCACTTACGCATCATAAATAATCACTGCCAACACCCAACGCTAAAACTTTTTCCACCCTTCCTGAAAACTTATTATCTTGGTTTTGAAAAATGCTCCAAGAACAGAATAACCAACTAATTTAGCTTATCGTTTCAGGTTTTTTTTAGGTTGTCTGTCCATTTCGCTCGTCCTATCTAGTAAGCACTCCAAGAACCGCATTCCCGCATCTTTTTTTTTACCGTGCACACTAGCTACTAGAGCTGGAGACGTGTACCGCGTTTCTAGTGACAGAAAAAATGCCACGTGCGGCGAAAGCGCTATTGGCTGCACAGTGTAAGAAAAAAACATTTTTCTAACGCTGAACTCTCACATTGCGAAACTTGTTATGGACGCTATGCAATGCATTCGCTTTTCCTCGCGATTCCCTTTGGTGAGGTCGGCCCTTTTTTTTTGAGGGATCAGTCTGATCAATCCTAATTTAGTGGGTCGTTTGTTGTTGTTGTGATTGTTGTTGTTGTTGTTGTTGTCGTTGTTGTTGTTGTTGTTGTTGTTGTTGTTGTTGTTGTTGTTGTTGTTGTTGTTGTTGTTGTTGTTGTTGTTGTTGTTGTTGTTGTTGTTGTTGTTGTTGTTGTTGTTGTTGTTGTTGTTGTTGTTGTTGTGTCTAGATGAGCATTTTATGTAGCCGGGCTGTCGTATGCTGTAATTGTAGGCTGTCATCACCACTTGGCGTAAAGCGGGTGAGACCACATATAAAAAATTGGGGGACCCTTAAGCTTCCCCTTGCCGAGTTGAACGCGATAGTGAAATCTGGCCCCCTGATGCACCCCTTCAACCGATTAAATCCATACTTATTGTATTGTTTGTTACATACACACACACGCACGCACACACACGCGCACGCATTATAGGTTGTACCGGCGTGCACGTGCGAATGGTACATACAGGTTTTTTATCTAAAAGAAGAGTCGCGTGGCCTGTAAGATAACACCGCACACTTGCCATCTCGGAGGCCATAAAGAGTCTGACAATGCCTCCACAGATGGCAGCACATTATCTAGCGTTTGCTGTTTTCTTTATTAATGCCTCTGAAAAGGCATGATATGTTTTCCGCTATATGAACATAGTTGTCCATTTTTGGAGCTGTTTGAAAAATACTGCGTGTTTTTAGCGGCGATGGCTGCTCAATTCTGACCTTTTCCGACGTAGTTTGGATGGCCTCCCAAATGCGCCTACAAATCGCCCAATAGGCTCGCTTTCGTTCGTGACACCTGTCGAACAAAATGCGTTAAAGGGGCCCCTGAAACACTTTTTTTTCAGGTAACCATGGAATGAATTCACAAGAAGAGCTTATTGCCTTAGGAATTCAACACAGCAAAAATTTTAAGAATCTATTCAGTGCGAGTGGAGTTACAAAGGTTTCTCACAAGCTGCAATTGCATTCTCTCTTCTTTTGTCTCGATAAAAGCGCTGGAAGCTGAACAGGGAGGGGTGCCAGGGGCAAAACAACTGCTCTACCTGTGCCCCGTGACCTCGAGCACTTTTTTGTTTCTTCGAATGCGTGGCTTTTTCGGTGTGATCGCGCGCGCACTCAGGGACAAGTAGCGGCCTCTCGCGGCGATCTCTGTGACGAGCTTTTTCGCTCACGGACGATTTTTTGCTCACAACCAACGGTACCGACGCCGACGGCGCAATTTCTGCAACACGAGCTCTGTAACGCTATCGCAATTAACATAGACATGTAAGAGCACACTCCAAACAGAAATCTCCTTCCTCTTGATGTTCGAGCACCTAGATAATGATATGAACGGAAGCCAAGCCACATATACCATCGAAAACTGTAGCCTATTCAGCGCGCTCTCCTGCCAGAAAAAAAAAACAACCCACCAGGCCGGCGCCAAAAGCACTGCACTGTCACAACGGAACCTAAAAAAGCGGCCTTTCGGAGCCTCTTTGAAACACTATTTGCGTAGCTTCTACAAACATGCTTGTATGGTACACAATGAGCCATAAATCATAAATATTTCAGTGTAGTATGGCGGCATTCACTATACCATTCGTCGTCATTCTTCGGAGAAGCGTGGCAACCGCTACACACTTGACAAAGAATTTCGTGCAATTTTTCGATAATAGGGCAGACGACAACGAAAAATTATGCCTGAATCACTTGTAAGCGGTGGAGCAGTGTGACTCACTACTTACGCAATTGGCATTGTGTGACACCTGGTTGATTCTTTGTTGTCGTAAAACTTTGTATTACTCTATTAACGTGATTCCTTTCCCGGCATCAAGCCTGTGTAATGTTGTGGCGAAACCCAGTGACAATGCTTCATATTTTAATGCCATGCACTGAAATTGACCCTATCACAATAAAGCATTTCCCACAATGGCGTTGAGAGCAAATGCGTCTCCATTCAGAGATGCTCATTCGTTAAGATTCGCTTTCTAACACAATTCACTGTTCTCCTTTTCAAATGATCTTCATTGATTTTCTGTCATCTATCCTAGTTATCCGCAGCATGACGTCTGAATAGAGGTCGCTGCTACAGTGGTTACATCACAGAAAGCATTGGTATTTCTGCCTTTTATCACACAGGCTTTGAGGAGGCACGTGTGCTATTGTTCATTACGCCATGATTTTATTATCACAACCGTTCACGCTCATTTTCGAAGCGCACATTGCATGTCAATCACATAATTTTAATACCTGTAATTTTACCCGACTTTCGGACGAGGAATTTTAGGCCTCTATTGGGTGCGAGGCCCGCCACTGGAAGTTTGAGCACTGCGATGACGTTGACGTGCCTGGTTGGATCACGTGATCTCGCCTCGTTCTGGCGAAGGAAAGCTGGCGGTGTGATGCGTTGTTTTGAACTGCGACTTCGCCATGTTTTCTCTTTTTAACGGCGTTGTTTTTCTCTCACTTCATGTGTGTGGACTTCTACAGACTGCACAATCCGAAAAGTTGCAGTAAATGTTACCGGCGGTGCGCCAGAACGCACTACGTACGCGACGCCACTGTCAGGGCCACTGGCAGTGTCACCTCTCTGTTTCTATGTTGTTGTGGCCATTAATTAAAAACCCATGGGGTTGAAATGAGCACCGACCACGATTGTACACATAAAAACAGAACGTTTTCAGTTACCGCACGGAAGGCTCGTCCACAAGAAAAAATAAATGTGCAAACAGCCCGATTGCGTACATTTTGATATACGACGTACATGCATGTGGGGTAGTTACCATTACTACATTTAGGAATGTGCGCCGTCGCCTGAATTGCCAGAGAATCAAGATAAAGCCTCAAAATTCAGTTATTTTCTTTAATGTTTGTTGATCTAACTTTATTCAGGTCTATTTCGTGGCGCATTCCTATTGCGGGCTCACCCAGCACGTTCGTCAAAACCTTATTTCTTACATCATACATGTACCGCTATAGTATACTAAACTACCTTTCACTAATGTAACTTTTACCACAACCTGCGCCACCTCCCGCTTTCCTCCGCGGGTGTGTGTCCTCATGTACGTACCCGACAAGAGGGCTTCCACCCACCAGTGACGTGGCCAGAACGTGGCACAACAAACCCGTGTGCCCTCCCACCCACTTTCCGATACTTTTCCCATGTCATCTGCCTGGCCGTCCCCCGAAGTCTATTCAAGGGTGGTGACCCCTCCGAAAAACTTTCTGCCTACGCTCCTGCCGTCCGCGATTCCAGCTCACATGATTCCTGGCTTATACGTTTGTAGAATGGGCCCGCAGCCACGGTAACTTCTTCTCAATGTTGTCTTGATCTACAAGCGAAAACGCGGTCAGCTTTTGAATGAAGCTGAAATGTCATGCAGCTTTTGAATGAAGCTGTAAAAAGCGACCAAGGTGGAGCCATCAAACCACGCACGTCACAGGGATGCGTCCACATGGTGGCGCCTTGGTACGCCCTCGCGCCCAACACAGCCGCTTAACATGACCATACCTCATGCTCTTAATTATGCATTGGCACTCTTTGGCCATCAATTGGTTTTTGCGCCAATAAACGTCACATATCATCATCACAAGCCTGCCTAAGGCCCGTTTGCAACAGAGTTAAAGGCACTGATGTCACTCTGTTGAGCTTCACAGACGAAGTTCAACAGTGCCTATTTTTTGTATTCTTTCTAATTACCTTCCTTTTTAGACAGCATGAATTTGCGTTCTGTATGATGTCTTTGTTTGGACAAACTAGCAAACAATTTTTAACGTGAAAGATACATCGTTGCTCTTGAGAAGAATGATTGTGAATAATAATGTTAGAGAAGAGAGAGAGCAAAAGAGCGAAAATCCAAAAATTTTTCAAGGACGGAAATTACCAGCGTCCAACTGAAGCTTCTTTCACTAATGAATTGGTCGTTCGCGTGTTGAAGTGCGGGTCTACATGGTCGATATTGCGAAAATTTATACGAACGATAGCTAAATTCCTTGAGCTGAGGTGATGTTCAATATTAGTAGAAGTCCCGCAAGCTTCCGAACGTACAAGTATTCTGCTGATTAGAACTAGCAATACCAAATGCTTTTTCGAGTCAATCATTCCCAAACCGATATATTTTTAGACAAGTGACATATGCTGCAATTTCTCGATAAAGCGACCGCCAGTGCTAGCCAAGATGAAACGTTAGAGTAAACGAGGCCGCCCAAGCACAAGAGTGTTAGAAGATATTCTTAATGCCGCATGACGTTGTCTAACTCAATTTAAAGAATTAGTCAAGCACATATCGTTGATTTTTATATATTCAAGATCTCGCAAGATCTACTAGATCTCGCAAGAGGCTGCACGATTGTTTCGCTTGTTGTTCGCTTTTTTGGTGACGCAGTAGCACCCTCTTCTGTGCAACGCCGGAGTCAGTCCTATGTGTTGGAAGACTTTTAGTAGTTTTAAGATAATGATGAGAGTATTTTTTCTGACTATTTATGTCAACTATATTGCTTAAAACTTTGTTGCTCCGTTTCACCCTGGTTTTAGCATTTATAGTCTTGCTATGGCCTGTGTTGAGTCTTTTGCTGTGAACGTAACCAAGCCAAACTAGATCGATTGATGGGGATCCTGGGTCCAAAAGAGTACCATACTTACAAGTTAGTTAGCCGGTTTTAACTTTACTTACCCAGTGTACTGTTCCAAAATTTTTTTCACATCAAGAGCCCGAATGCTCGTGAAGCCTTTCTTTGCGATAAAATAAACTCCATTTTATGTAATCCGCAAAGCTTCTGTTTAAGAACCGGCCAGTCTTTTTGTCTATTTTTTTACCTTTTTTCCTTTTTTTCTTTGTAAACAGGTTGATATTTCCAGCACGCGGCCTGCATGCCTTTTGAGGCCATGAAACGCAGTAGATAGCCCCCAAAAATAAAGGAACAGGCCCAGTACGTGAACACAAGAGTAGCAGTGCAGACGATGCCGTAGATTTTAGTTTAGAACCACGTGGAGACGCCCTTGGGGAAGCTGTTTTTCGGCTACAGAACATTGTGCCCAATGGACGAATGATGAAACGGTTTGAAGAGAACGTAACTGACATCTACTCTCAGATTCAGGTCTACTGAGGTCAATTGCAACAGGTGGTGGAAACCTTGTATGAAGTAATACATACTCACGAATCTTTCTCTCTCTGTCACAAAAACAAAAACACTTATACGTACGTCTCACGAATAAGAATGCGAAATGTTAAGTATGAGGACGTAATTTTAGGGCGAAAGCCTCAAATGCCTCCTTGAGCGCAAAATTTGACTGTCGGGGGTCGGATCCCGTAGCAACGCCTCGTCTAGAAAGATGCCTGCGACTTGAGTCGAAGAGCTGATTCCCTGCCTGCTCATGTTCTCTCCACCTCCGCATCCCGAAACAGTGTGGGCTGCGAGCGTTTGCTGTGGTGGCCGCTTTAAATTTTGCAGCCTCCAAGAATAAAACAATGTCTATTGCCGTTTCGGAGGCAACACGGTCCCGTCTTTGCAATTTCGTGGCTTCCGAATCCAGCAAAAGTAGTATGGATGGATGGATATGGCTGTACCCTTTAGATCGGGTGGTGGCTAGCGCCACCAAGCCGTACTATCTAATGAACCAAAAACTATATTTATTTTTTTCTTAAAAAGTGAGTTTGAGGATTCGTACTTTGCAGTGAAGAGTTTAATTTTCACTCGTGCCTTGACTTTAGCCACCAATCAGATAACCTCCTTCTAGTTAAGTCTACCCGCTTAAAGTCTATTTTGCCCTCCCGGTCCCTAAACCCCAGTGCTTTGAAAAACTCTGCGCCATAATCCTGAACTATAGGGTGAAGCCCTTTACAGAACATTATCAAGTGTTCGGCAGTTTCTTCTTCCTCTCAACACGCACTGCATACTGTGTCTACCCCTTCGTATTTGGCCCGATATGTCTTGGTTCGCAGTACTCCCGTCCTGGCCTCAAACAGTAGAGTACAACCCCGAGTATTATCATAGATCCTTTCCTTGGCAATTTCCTGCTTAAAAGTTCGATAGATCTCTAGTGCGGACTTCCTAATCATTCCCATTCTTCACATGTCAGTCTCCATTTCCTTCACTTTCTTCTAAACCGATAGTTCTTTTTGGTTTGGCCACCTGCTGTTTTCTAAGTATTTACCAGTCAACTTCCTGGTTCGCTTCCTCCATTTGTATCGACATTCTTCATGTACAAGTAGCTGAAAACCTTCCTAGCCCAACGCTCTTCCCCCATTTCTCTCAATCGTTTCTCAAATTTTATCTTGCTGCTAGCTTGCCTGCCCTCAAATGATGTCCATCCCATATCACCTTGTACTCCCTGATTTGGTGTATTCCCGTGAGCTCCTAAAGCAAGCCTACCTATTCCACGTTGCTTAATTTCTAATCTTGCTTGAACTTCTGATCTCATGCACAAGACCGCATTGCCGAACGTCAGCCCAGGAACCATGACCCCTTTCCATATTCCTCTCACAACATCATACCAATTGTAATTCCACAGTGCCCTATTTTTCATGACTGCTGCATTCCTGTTACCTTTAGTCGTCACGTATATTTCGTGTTCCCTCAGATAGTCTGTCCCATTGCTTATCCATACGCCCAGATATTTGTATTTATCTGTTATCTCTAGCGTGACCTCCTGTATTCTAAGCTCACTACCTTCGTTGTCATTGAAAATCATGACTGCTGATTTTTCCTTGCTGAATCTAAAATCTAACCTATCTCCCTCATTACCGCAGATATCCATCAATCTCTGCAAATCTTCCTTGTTGTTGGCCATTAGCACTATATCATCTGCGTACATTAATGCTGGTAGTGCCTGATCAATAAGTTTTCCTTGTTTGACTAAAGAGAGGTTGAAGCCCAGTTCACTTCCCTCTAATTTTGTCTCTAATCCTTGTAGGTACATCATGAATAATAAGGGTGACAGGGGGCACCCCTGCCTAAGCCCCCGTTTTACCTCTGCAGGCTTGAATACCTGTTTTTCCCACTTTATAACTACCTTGTTACCTTTATAGATACCCTTTAAACGATTAGTGACTACAGATTTCACGCCTAGTGTGTCCAGTATTCCCCACAATTCCTCTTGAACCACGCTATCGTACGCTTCCTTGATATCCAGAAATGCTAGCCACAGGGGCCTGTGTTCCTTTTCTGCTATTTCGATGCACTGCGTCAGTGAGAACAGATTGTCTTCCAACCTTCTGTGTTTTCGAAACCCATTCTGCAGTTCCCCCAGCACCCCCTCATCCTCTATCCACGCCTGTAGTCTTTCCTTTATTATCTGCATCGCCAGCCTGTAGACCACTGATGTCACTGTTATAGGACGGTAGTTGTTCATGTCAGCTTTGTCCCCCTTTCCTTTATAGATCATGCTCATCCTGCTAAGTTTCCATCCATCGGAAATTTCACCATCGATTATTATTGTGCTCACTGCCTCTCTCAAAGCTTGCTTAGACTTCGGACCAAAGTCAGTTTCAAGGTGACGTCATCATGGCGTCCCGTGATGTTATTTTCATGTTAATATGACGTCAAGTGAAATTAGTAAGTGATCACGTGGCATCATCTTCTCGTTCGGTCATACAAAAATCTATCGTCATCGTAAACAAGCATCAGCCACACATATTGCTTACAAAATTTTTTACAAATGGCTATTTCACTGTTTATTTTCTGTTAACGTAGTGGAACGCCTGAGCTATGCTTTTGCTGAAGTAAAATTCAGTATAGCCTCGCTGCCGACGAAATAGCATTGAAGTAATAAATTAGCTGCTTTGATCTAGTACTCGTAAATGTAGCCTTAAAGGGGCCCTAAAACACTTTTTTGAGTAACTACGAAATTAAATCTTTGAGAAAGCTTATTGCCTCACAAATTCAACGCTACAAAAACTTCAAGAATCCATCCAGTATGAACGGAGTTACAAAGAATTCTCACACGCTGCAATCGCACTCTCTATTCTCTCGTTAGAGTTACTTTTCTCTTCTCTCTTAGAGTTACTGTATATGCTGCCTAAAGGTAGCACATAGAGTAACTCTAAGCAGAGAAGAATGAGAGGCGAAAACAAAAAAAAAAACGTCACGGGCGCCTCGTTACCTTCATCAATTTTTCGTTTTTTAATGCGTGGCTTTTTTAGCTCGATCAAGCACCTACGCGTGGACAAGTGACGGCCTTCCGTGGCAATCTGTGTAACGCCCAAGCACGATATGTCCAAATAAGTTAATGGCTAATAGATGAGCATTCTACGAGAGATTTTTGGGTGTCCTCCATTGTTTGGCGAGGGAAGAGAAAGCAATTTTTAGCTGACTGATAATTTATTGTTAGTTGTTATTTGGCTCACGTGTAGTCGGCAGCCTCTACTACCGATCGGGAGTGTTTTTCTAAGCATACTCTAAAAGTGTTGCAGGGCCCCTTAAAAACTCTAGTCATGGCCTACTGGTTCGGAAAAAATACTTTACACAGAAAAGAACTAATCTATGCTTCAAACCAACTATGCACAACGTATTTCTTGCCAATCACGTTGCGGCATTAAAAGCATCCATTCTCAAGTTGTTTCAACCAGACAAACATCTCTATTTTGTTTTTTGTTTTTGCTTGATAGCCGAAATTTCAGCTAAATTTGCAAACAAATAAAAGTGTGTTCATGTATTGCTTCTTATACTATTGGTACAGCGTGAATGAACTCGTTTCGCATAAATTCCTGTGTCAGCGGCGTCTTTGGTTGTGAGCAATAAAGTAAAGTTGGCCATGCCGCAAAATTCGAGGTAGAAGTAACTAAAGGAAGCAGCCAGAGGCGTTTAAACTCTGACTTTTTTGCGGCAGGGTGCAGGTCTCAACCGAAAACAAAGAGCCGGTGTGCAATGAGAAAGACGTGCGTGCGTGCGTGCGTGTGCGTGTGCGTGTGTGTGTGTGTGTGTGTGCGTGCGCACGCGCGCGCGCGCGCGTGTTTGTGTGTGTGTGTGTGTGTGTTTGTGTGTGTGTGTGTGTGTGTGTGTGTGTGTGTGTGTGTGTGTGTGTGTGTGTGTGTGTGTGTGCACGCGAATATAGTTATCGCACTATCGCATTCAAATCTTAAAGTCAAAGCCTAAGCGTCCCCCAACTTTTCTATTGTTTGTTGTCATTTTTAAGCTTCGAAGCTTTGAGCGAACTCTGTTGAAGGTGAAACCTCATTACTTCCTAATTACAGCCGTTATCACTCGAACTCTTGTTTTTTACGTTCGATTATATTAGAAACAAATGTCAATCATGTTCAGCGCGATTACGAAAACTTATTTGTATTTAGTTCAATACAGCGGATAATCTGCTCTATCAATGTTTGATTCAACAGCACCATCTAGATGCATTTATCTGCTCGTTTATATCTGATGGGTGTGCTCGTTAGTTCTATCGATTACAGGCGCAACTGCCGAATGCCTAAATAATTATCAAAACTATGAATGTCACGATAAATTGCACGACAATTTGTTTTTAGTGCTTTCGTAAGTGCCATGTAAGAATTGTAATCTATCGACAGTTTAATTCAGGTCCTCATAGCTCTATAGAGCGTCCATTTCTTTTCTGATTTTTTCCCAACACCTATAGCCCAATATGTGGCACAGGTATTGGTGGGAAGAGAATATATCAAGAGTTCTTTTCTATGTTGTAGACAAGCTAATCAGTTCGAGATAGAACAAATTCAACGAAGGTTATTGCAGTTTCAGCTAGGAAACTGATCAGTGAACGAATTCTTTCATAATTATGATGTTTTCCGTTCGAAAACCATGACACTATCTGGAAAGTGGCCGTAGATAAGGGATACGCAAATTTCGACCACCTATGCTTTTTGAAAGCGCTCCTAAACATAAATAGGCCGGCCACTAGCATTCGGACTGCATCTAAATGCGGCCGCAGTGGTTGTGATCCAATCCCGTGACCTTGGAATCATCAGTGAAGTGTTCTAACCACTGCATTGCCATGTCGAGGTGTGTGGACAGTTTCAGAGAAGATTAGTCGAAATGCTCTTGAAATAACAAATTTGAAAGGACACCCCACGTGCATACCTAATTCAATTAAGAACATTTTTCTCGCTTTCTCTTCACAATTGCAGAAAGGTTTCCAAGAAAAGTGAGCCGTTTGAGAGCATACTATACCTGAGTTCCATAATCATCCTTGGCAGCGTACTGTTTTTCATTTCCTTTGCGCGAATATCTTTCTGAGCATCGGCACATCTCTGTCTTACCGATCCTGCTTTACAAAAGTCAACCGAACTTTTCTCGGGTATGCTGCGTGTGTTATACCACGTTAGCCAACTTACTAGGCCTGTCACTGCGTGCGAGATATAACACCGCACAATCCACCCACACAAGTTAGCGCCTGCATGTTTAAAACGCGACACGCAGCAACCAAAACACAAAAATCATCCCTGAGAACCGAGCTATGCCTTAAAAGAGCGGAAGCCAAGCCGAGGCAACCCCGCTGGATCAGTCGCGCCGCATCCAAAATAAGCCACGCCGTATTCCGGCCTCCTGTATGTTATGTTTTTTTTAAACGAAAATAAACAAGGTGACAAACCCGTGTATGCTTGGCCTGGCATGTTATAACTTTGGAGGAAAGAGCCGGTGTTTGCCTACTTAAGAATTCAGAGTGGCGCTATAACGAGAAGCTTTCATGCAACATTTTTCGCTCACCGTGCAGAAGCAATGTTTTCGTTCGTCTAATGTCATACTTTCGTCTGCTACCTTTTTCATTCTCTCCCTTTCTCTCTTTGCTCTTTAACGAAGGGTTAACTTGGAGTTAGCTACCTCACAAAAGTTTATCGCTGTAGAACTGAGTCACGTTTGAAGAGTAGGCATCACATGGCGAAACTTTCGGTGCAGCAAAACGCGGGTTTACTCCTTGCGTATCTAAAGGAAAGGTTACGCACGCTTGGGTTCATTCACTGCACAAGTTGAAGTTGCGCAACTTTTGTACGGGACCTCAAGAGTTTGCATTTGCGGCTTGGGTGGTTGATGGCGTGACGTATATACGGTTAGAGCTCCGCGAAACGTTAATATAACACACTCAATATGGGATAAAGTGTAGGGGTGCTTGGCCCTGCAAGGTACAACAGTTTCACCTATCATGACATTTTTTCGTACTAATCACGGCAGTGTTTGGATGTTCTCGCGAGTGCGCATCACCTCGAGTTGCTTTATTGCTCGCCCTCGTTTCACTCTACGGTGATATGAGCCACACATATGATAACATGGAGTATGTAGGCAAGAAAATGGGCGTTATTTACGGCTTTACAGGCAACTGAAACCTCTCGTGATAAAACGAGAATATCCTGCGGTCGGGACCATTGTAGAACCATTCAGATCGCTCGGCAGCGCTCTCATGGTGTATCTCGTATACTCAATGCTATACGTAGTCAGCAGTTGAGTTTCCGTGGTCACCTTGACTGTCAATGCGTGCATACCCCAGCCACTCCCGTGGACGTAATCCGCTTTTCAGAAGTTCCCTCTGTCTTCCAGCGCCTCCCTGTGAAAGTAGATTCACGATAAAGTGATCTCACGTGGTTGAGTTAACCAAACTGCAGTATCTCGGGTGCCAGGGCTGCTCGAGCTGTTCGGGCAAAAATCAAACACGGTAAGGGCACACGTGCGGGCGCTGACAGCGGTAAACTGCAATCGGTCATCTGCACGAGCGTCTGTGTTATGAAGCGACTCCCTGGCAAGGGCCTTCTTTCGGCGCACCACTTCTCCAGCGCTAGTCTCCCATAAGATGATGTGTGTTGAAGGGAAGCTCGTGAGACGTTGCATTAATTCATGTCGACATCGTCTCTTCAGTGTGCGTATATCAATCTTGCTTCCATCGTTTGTACATCACGTGTACGTTATGTGTGGATAATAATTTCATTTAGTTTGCGGACAAATAGATATATCAATTAAAAGCAATCGATTTATGATGTCACACTTTGTTACGAAGAAGCTGCACGGGACACAAAAATAGCTTCGTTATTCACGATAACTATAGAATGACCGAATATCTGCCATACTCTGTAGTTATACTGTTCAAAGCCTGTATACGCTGTCTTACTGAATAATTCCTTACTCGTATATCTGCCTTCGTTGACGCAGGTTGAAATAAACTAGACTGCGTTACCCCTGTAAAGTCACCGGTAATTGAATGAAGAAAAACTTTTAAAAATGGCGATGCTTGTGCTAAACAGCGCAAGGCTTCTAACGGCAAACCTGAATGACTCTGAAGGCTAATCTAGCTGCTTGTAGGTTTTTTGTCGTCTTTATCTGTGGTGCAGGCTATTTATAGGTTATTTAGATGTCATCGCTATACTTTAGCTAAGTGATGCTGGTTGTGTGCGCGTTGATTCTTAGCACACAGTGGTTCGGGTTAAGTCATAGACAGTCGCAGGCAACACACGGATTTGCAAACGCCAGAGAAAAAGCTCGCAGCTGTAACCAAATGTTGGCACTTTTCAGACATCATCTATGAGCACAACGTCATCGGTGTAGGCCTTTCATCGCTTCCGTTTGATTCACGCTGTGGCCGTTCCCTTTCTCGAGTATTTTCTCGAGGGGTCTTCACCTCACGGCCATCGCTTCACAGCCATCCCGTTGAAAAATATATTTACAATACGTATAGATTGTCTAAAAATCCTCAGACTGTCTATAGATCGTTTAAGTACATCTTAAAAAGTTCGTTGGGCTAACTGTCTCGTTCTTCGTTTTTATTGAACCACTCATGACTCGTAAATTTACTCAATTTCTTTGACAGATATCCGTTTATGATGTTTTGGAAAATTTCCGAGCCTAGCCTGCAAAGACGCGTTCATAAGAGAAGTTTGATGACCACACGCGCTGGGACTAGCAGAAGGTTGATGAAACAAGAGATAAACGAAAAGAAAACCAAGACGCACATGCACCAGACATTGATAACTTAGATGCGAGTGCAGTGAGCAGGGAACAAACGAAGCACAACCGAAATGCCCATGCGCTTGAGAAGCCGCGTGGAATAAGCGCATTGATATATTGTTATTTGATGTTTAACGTCCCTCAATCGCCTTATCATTATGAAAGACGCCGCAGTGGAGGGCTCCAAAAATTTTCACCACCTGTGGCTCTTCAACCTGCACCCAAATCTGAGCACACGGGCCTACAACATTTACGCCTCCATCGAAAATACAGCCGCCACACGATAGTAAACGCAGCTCAAGGCACCATCAATTACGTATTTCTAATACTTGGTATCTTTTCATGATGATGATGAGGAACGGTGCGCTAAAGCAACCATTATGCTATGTTTTCGTGCTTCGTACACATCAGTTATTAGTCTTACACCACTCGAGGGGCCTCTGTCACTAATGTCAGTATCGTTAAAAATGACTGAACAACTTGAAGGCACACTCGTGCCTCTTTCGAAGTCCGTAGTGTATCACGGTCTTTCAAGCCTCTGTTGACACGGCCCCCCGTCTGCCCCTTGTAGTACCGACCTCTGTTAAAGGGAACACTAATGAGCACCTGTTATACAGAAGGCGCCATGACTGCAAGCGGACGTACAATGTTCGTGCATGCCACTCGTCTGTGAAAAGGAGTCAGAACATTCAACCACCGGTAGTTTTTTGCGAATCTAAGCCAAAATGTTTTTTGCCAGAAAGCGAAATCTATACTTGGTGCACACAACAGTGTTGCCTTTAACCGTGAACCCGCCTATACACTACGATGAGAGTTTCCGCTTGCATACCCGTGGACTGCATAAATTACGGCAAGCGAACACAGCTTCACTCCTAAAAGCTACAGCAGACCTTTCTTGTGCCCAAATATATTCGCACAATTCAGTCTTTTCTGCCCATAGAGCAATTGATTGCTTCGTTTGAGGTACTGTGTTATTCCGTCATTTTACGGTGGCGGAAGGTTACTTTTTGGCCCAACAACTACTCTCCCAATCAATGACTGCTATAATTTTCTATGCGATTTTCACTTTGTGCAAATAAGAGAACTTGGTCGCGGTGCCTTTGCTCTGTCACAGATGTTCGTTAGGCCGATCGTCCTGAAAACGGCAAATCTGATTGCTCCTTCCGGAAACGAATATTGGTGAGAGTGGTGCGGCAGATTTATGCGAGCGTCAATTCGCCTGCTCGCGAGTCGTCTGCAGGACGTAAGTACACTGCGTTCTCTGCACTTGCAATGTAAAAAAGTGCGATGCACTTGGCCTTCAAATGCTATTTTTTTCGCTTCAAGCTGCGTAAGTGGATCTTGCGATGACAGGTAAAGGACTGAGGCTACAGCGCAAATAACACAAGCACATGGACATGTTTCCCCGCATATAAAAAATACGATGGCAAATTTTTAGAAAATTCAATTGTTTGAATTAACGGTCGGCATCAATAGCGAAAACTTTGCCACACGGTACGAAAGAAATACTAAACTCTTTGAGCAGCGCGCAGTAGTGGAATTTCAAAAACAAAGAGAGTCGCAAAGGTGCTAAACACGATAATCACTTCAATTTATCACAGTTTATGGCTATTGTTAACCGGTTTGCTTGAAAGCATGAGTCTTGTGTTTTAGTTCCAGTAGAGAATCATGCTACACGAGAACATAACTTGCTGCAATCACTCGCGGGGCACTGAACACAGAATTCCCATGTGTCTTATGATCGGTGTGACAATTTAGGGAACGTTTATGCGATGTTTTCACACTTCGATTGTGGCAATACTTCTTTTTTGGGTGTGAAATTTTATGTTGCTTCAACACATTTTGTTTAGAAGACCATGTACTGAGTGCGTCAGTGTTGTACCACTTGCCTTTGAGGGGCGTCTATGTGCCTCTCAGGTGAGGAAGTTTTCCTTGGATTCTGCTTTGCGTTGAGAACTATTGCGCAAACGAGGAAGATCAGCCACCACCGCACCAACTTCTCATTGCATACATTTAATTGCGAAACGAGCGCAATCAAAGGTTGGCAATAGCATAGCGTTGAGTTCAAACAAATGTTTCACAGTGAAAGCTATTGTGAGAGCACAACTCGGGTCACACGCAGTTGTCCGCTGTCGTCACCGCCGGCTTCCGCAACCACATCACACGAAATTAGAAAAACATCTAGCACCCATGACACAGTGGGGCTCGACACGGGTCCGCTGGGTGCCAGCCCCAGTATTCTACCACTGAGTCACACCGACGCTTTTTTTCTTTATTACATGAAATTACGCAATCAATGGTTATCAGAAACACGTATACAATTAAACGTTTCAAAATAATGCTCGCACGCACACATGCGGAAGACATAGTTTCACACATTTCAACCAACCTTCAATAGTCTGGTAAACAAACACACATGTCCAGATTCCTATGCCACTCCGAAACATCGTTGATAATCTCAGCAACACTACGCGCATTGGCTGCCGCTTGGTACTTGGCAAACTTGCTTTAGGAAGGCTTGATGTTGAGAAAGTGATCACGTTATTACGACTTATAAAGCGTTTTTAAACAGCGAAAGAACAACCAGTCGTCGCACAACGCGAATAGCATAACGAGTGGGTCGTCCAATGCTCCACTTCATTACAAAAAGCTTGTTCTTGCTCCCTTAATAACTGTGGCGCATACCCACTTCAGCCATTCATTATTGTCGTCAGCCTCTGCATGAACAAATGGTGCAAAATTTTTTGAAAGTGTTAAGCGGATACGACACTTCTCAGAAGAATGACGAAAAATAACGCAGTGAATGCCAGCCTACTACCCCCCAAAAATATAAATAATGCCCTAGTGGGTATCAAGCAAATGTGCTCGCAGTAGTTACCCAATGAGTGTTTTAAAAGGCTCTGAAAGGCCTCTCTTCTAGCTTTCGCTGTGAATGTGCTACGCCTTCCGCGCATTGATTGATTTGTGGGGTTTAACGTCCCAAAACCACTTCTGATTATGAGAGACGCCGTAGTGGAGGGCTCCGGAAATTTTGACCACCTGGGGTTCTTTAACGTGCACCCAAATCTGAGTACACGGGCCTACAACATTTCCGCCTCCATCGGAAATGCAGCCGCCGCAGCCGGGAATCGAACCCGCGACCTGCAGGTCAGCAGCCGAGTACCTTAGCCACTAGACCACCGCGGCGGGGCTACGCCTTCCGCGCAGGCCTGTGGTTTTTTTTTCTTCTTCTTTTTTTTGACATAGAGACAAATCTTATTAGCTGTGAAAAAAAAAACGAAGGAGAAGATTGTCACGTTCGACAGTCCCAGTGAAAGAAGGGAGAACGGTCTTTTTACGACCTTCTTTAAGACATTCTTAAGGACACTACTTCAAGTAGACTCGCATGGCACCCACTAAATCATAAATCATCGGAACCTTTGACAAGTAGCGAAGCAGGCACTGTTTGTTTGTTTGTTTGTTTGTTTGTTTGTTTGTTTGTTTGTTTGTTTGTTTGTTTGTTTGTTTGTTTGTTGTTTGTTTGTTTGTTTGTTTGTTTGTTTGTTTGTAGCCTAGAATCCATGGCTCATACCCACTCCGGGGGATCGGCCAAGAGAACATATAGTCTCGTATGGACGATAACTGCACTATTGCTATCAACAAAAAAAAGGGAGGGGGGGGGGTTGCACAGTGAAGACAGTATATTAAAAAAGAAAGAAACCAAAGATTCAGATAGCGAGAAAAAAATCAACAAGAAAGTAGACACTAATAGCTATACCTTGATTTTGGGAGCCGACCAGACAGCTGGTTTTGCCAAACCCGATTAATTTGGTATGTCACGGATTTATCCAGACTTGAAAATTACTTCTGGACCCGTTCTTTTTTTAGTATCTGTTAACGTGCGCTTTATGTTAAAAAACGTTTATAGCCTTGAATAAAATTACACACCGCATCAAATGCATCTCTGTGGCAATTTCCCAAGACAGAGGCACCAAATTTAAAACATTTTCTGTGGTTAAACTTGAACCTAGCTTAACAAATGGAATATCTAGAAGTCTTTTCCTAATTACTGCATAGTTCCGGCAAGAGGCAAAATAATGTTCAATAGTTTCTCATCCTTCGCAAAACGGACAAAGGGGGGGAAAGTGTCAGACTAGCTCTGTGTAAATAAAAATTAAATGGGGGGACACGGCACCGGAGTCTGGAGATGATAATTCTAAGTTTTTTTAACGAACTCCACTGGGCTTTCCATTGAAATTTGAGGTGCTCATAATCTGTCCATTGTGTGATATTTTCTAAACTATCTGTAAAAATAGCGAATTTTCTATATCTAACCCCTGATTAGTATTAAACTCAGGAAGTACTGAAATTACTAGTTCATCAAGTGATGCTCGTGCCAAAGCATCTGCCAATTCATTTATTTGTAATCCACAGTGACCTGGGACCCACACTAATTTCAGGAGTTAGAAATTTGGCGGTGCTTATGTGTGGAACACTGCTAGAGCACTAGATTGTTCTAAGGTTGTCAGAACTCAACACACCGAAAGTGAGTCTGTTAGGATGATTGCACTAGTCTCGGTCGTAGGAATTTTTCGAAGAGCTAAAATAATAGCTACTAGCTCGGCTTCAAATATAGAAGTGAAATCTGGAAGCCTAGCTGAAAAATATCAGCCGAGAAAATCAAACACAATTACTACGCCTGCCTTTTCATTGTTGACAGAAACATCTGTAGCTATTGCATTCTTTGTTTCTGCATGTACCAAGTTATCTTCTAATGTAGTCGTCAAAAATCTAAGAGATTGCAACTTGGCTTGTGGGAGGAATATTTCATCGCACTCTATTCTAATGTTGATGGTTGAGGAATTAGTTTCAATTACCGTGCTAATGTCTACATTTATGTAATCCAGTTTCTTTTTAACAAAAATTATCTGATAAGTATGAAATCGAGGCCAATGTGCAAGAAAGTAAGAGTCAGGGTCACTGATAAATGCATACTCTGATCTTCGCGCCGGTAAACTGTAGAACTTTAAGAAGGTTTGAACCGTTAGAATGCGGAATCGTCAGAGGGGTGTTGGCAATCGCACTTCTTGGTACAACACATTATTCGCCACAAACCTGGGGAGTCCCAGGCATATTTGCAGGGCTTCTAGCTCAATTATTACTAGCGGTTTAATTTTATAACCAGCAGCCCCCGAAAACAATACAGACCCAAATTTCAATATTGGTCACACGTATGTGTGACCAATAATGTGATCAATATAAAATGTATACTTTATATATCATTAACATCGTGTCTCTGCGCAACCCGTATTTTCTGTTGCTTAACCTGCGTAATAAGCCTAACGCTTGTTGTGCCTTTGCTGTTATATGTTCTATGTGTTGGCTCCAATTTAGTTTTTCATTATAAATCAATGCTAAGTACTTGATTGAATGTACTTGTGGAATAGATTTCCGTTTATATAATACAGAAATTGAAACTGTATCTGCTATAGGAAACACCAAGAGCGCACTTTTACTGATGCTCGATGATAATGAAATGCGTTGCAACCAAATTTCTATAGTATTAATATATCTTTGCAATTTATGATGTAGTGAGTAAATGTCGCTCTCTGAAGCGAAGAACGCGAAATCATCTGCATAAATGTAGACACTGACATCCTGAACAATTGGAATAGAGCTCATCAGTATATTGAATAATGCTGGAGATAGGACGGCCCCTTGGAGAACACCACGTTTCTGTTTGAATTTATGCGAACAAAAGCTATCCTTCACGCAGTACAGTTCCCTTGATTTTAGGAATTCTGCTATCCACTAAGTAATATAATGAGGAAACTTTAGGCTATGCAAGGTGTTCAGTAGAATAGAGTGCTCGAAACTGTCGTACGCTTTAGCTATGTCGAGAGTTACTAATGCAGCGTACTGTTTCCTTTTACGAGCAAGCTGTATTCGACTCTCTAAATCCGCATGGGCGCACCAAATTGAGCACTCACAGGGAAAACCAATTTGTTTTAGCTTTACTATGAACTTATTCGTCATACAAGATTTTATTCGGCTATTTAGGACCCTCTCTATGAGTTTCACCATGTTAGAAGTTAGCGAGATGGGTCTGATATTTTCTATAGTAAAACCTCATTCTTGCTTTTTTAATAATGGGATTGCATTAGCTAAATTCCAGCATTTTGTATGCCTTTTAATTACTGCGCTTAATTTCATAGCTTTAGTGTCATCTCCATCCTGAGAGGGAGAGTCTAAAGCAGTTTTTAGGTCGTGTTGAAATTTTCGATAATTTATCTAGGACCGGGCATGGAAGTATGATGGTTTGACGGGGCAAACGATCTCGAACATCACTGCGAAGTGGTCACTGTTGGAGGCGCAATCAAGGACTGTTCATGATGTACTAGCAATGGCCGAGCTTACAAAGCTTAAATCTAAGGTGGAATGTGAATGACCTCGAATAAATTTGGGAGTTCTAGCGTTAAAGCACAATAATTGTTGTCTACCGACCAGTCCCACAACCGTTGTTCACACTGATCTGTTCTAAAACCCCAGCATATATGGTAAGAATTGAAGTCGCCAACCATAATTTTTTATTTACAGCCTGAATTAGCAGCCGTATGTAACAATATCGTGTCTTGAACGCCTACAGGAAAGTAGACGTTTATTAGCGAGAAAGGCAAGTATCCTGGCAAGGTAATATCTCACGCGAAAATATCGCATTTGGAAGACATTCATTGGTACGAGTTTTTTTTACTTTTAAACTAATTTTATTTTTAAAAAAACGCTAAGCCACCGCCTTTGGATAGACGGTCTAGACGAAAAGTTTGGAAGTTGAGTAGGTGAAACAAGTGATGTGTGAAAGCCAAGTTTCATGTAATGCAATAATAGCCGGATCGAATTTGGAAGATAGGTATAACAGATCTGTTATGACTGAGTGAAGAGATCGGCAATTCCAATGTTTAATTTTAGGAGCCCTTATGATTTTGTTAGAATGGTTTCAGCAATTACCTTATCTAAAATACTTTTTTTTAGAAAATCGGTTTTTGAAAGGTTGTCTTTCTGGTATTTATTGCTTTTTACATGGTTCGGCGAGCCAGGTTTTTTTTAATACAGGGGATCTAGAACGCTTTAGGAATTTGATATCTATGTCCATATCTTGTGTGTTCTGGGAAACTTCCTGTGCACCCTCGCTTTGCCTCTGAACGCCTTCTCCAGAGGGCTCTGCAGACTGTGCATCCGGTGGAGTTATCTAAGAGTCTGCCTCACTTGTCGGGTGTGCAGACTCAGTATTCTTTACAGCCTACAGCAGGCACTACGCCATTATTTCATCTTCGGAGAGTGGGGTACCCACTACACACCCCTAAAACATTACGTGCGCCTTCTTGATGCTGTGGCTGATGAGGATGAATAATCATGACCGAGTTTCTTGTAGTGGTGTCGGAAGCACTCAATGGCCCACTCTTTACGCAATTCACATTTTGTGATGCCATGTTGTTATTGCACTCTTCCAAAACGGTGTATTACACGCCTTTACCCGACGTTTTCTACGACGTGAAGCCTGCAGAGGGTGTGTTTACAGAGACTTTGCAATCTCTTCCTCAGAAATAAATTCACAGTTAAAGGACGTTCATGAACGGCTACAGCTGCAGCCCGACCGGTATCCCCTGTCTTCGAAATGCAGTGTTCTGATTCCAGCAAGATGTTCAGCGTAGAACTTGATTAGCGCCACTTCCGTGCTAAGTTCTACCGTTTGAGGTTCTAAACTTTGGGAGTACATTATCGGGTGCCTAGTACCGCTTATCTCACGTCACTCTGGCGAGAACGCTATTGTCAGGAGAGCAAATAACAATGGACGGATGCTTACCAGAGAGAGGAGGTGTACGTGGTGGGGAATGCATTAGAAAACTCCGCTGGTGCCAGGCCTTGTTGTTTCCAAGAAGGACATTAATAGACTAAGCTAGAAAGTAATATGCTATTACGTTGGTGCTTACTTTTTAAGTGAAGATATGGTAAGCCTCAAAAGCAACAGGATACATGCCTTACCTCATGGTCTCGTCATTAGGTGTGAATTGTCAAGTGTCTTTTCTGCTATTTATTCGGGTATTGCGTTAGGGCCAATGGCTGAAATTGTCATTGTCACCCCAATGAAGTTGTTGGCTTCTTGGTACTGTGGACTTCACTCAACAGAGCGAAATAACGGGTATACCAAAACTATACTTTTAACTTTTTTTTCTAGCCCCAATGCGGTGTTATAGTCGCTGAGGTGCTCGGTTGCTGACTCGCAGGTCGTGAGATCGAATCTAGGCTGCCGCGGCTGCATTTTCGATGGAGGCGAAAATGTGGTAGGCCCGTGGTCTCAAATTTGGGTGCACGTTAAAGAACCCCAAGTGGTCAAAATATCCGGAACCCTTCATTACGGCGTCTCTCATGATCATGTGGTGGTTTTGGCACGTTCAACCCCACATATCAATCAATTATATTCCTTCTACCCGTGCGCTATGGTTTGTGTTACATTAGCAATAACTGGTTGGAACATCGCCAAGACGTAGCTAGGGAGCTTTTTTTCTAGTTACCTTCTTTCACCGTGAAAGTTTTTTTTTGTCTTTGGTGAAAATAAAATTCATTTTGATATTTAATTGAACGATGGAATAAATATTACAATGATGGCCTGGCATTACGTTGGTAAGTTTTTGTACATTGTGAAACGGCAGAACAGTAATGGTTGTTAGCTCTGGTGGTATAAATTTTATTATTATTATCAAAGTGCTCAATAAATTGGTCGGTTTGTGCACCCTATTATTGGGACTCTATGCATTTGGTAGCATACAAATATGTACTTACCGCCATGACGTGCACGGAAAAATCCCAAATGTGCTGAACCGAGAAACACTGGCAATAGCGCCGGCAAGAAGCAATCCTGATTCCATCGCACCCGGCGACAAGAAAATGAGTAGCTAGAGCGCAGCCTGGCCAAGTTCCCTACATTTTTCTTTTGCAAGAACCTATCACGTACTCCTAAGTTCTCGTCTACTAGTTGATTTTTCGAAGCTGTAAGCCAGTACAACCGGAGGTGACCCAGACAACCCAACTACGTTACGCCAACCATCTTTTCATTCATTTTATAAAACCAACCTTCAAGGAGGTATATCTCTCCTTCGTGCACAACTTTGGCGAAATGGCGTTGCAAGAAGGCTACGAAAATGAAAAGACATTTTGCAACTTTAGCAACCTCACCCGTACAACAAAAAAGCTCTTACCGTCAGCTTTTGACGAATGAAAGTGGAAGCGTTTTCTATTCAAACATGCCCTAGTTTTTCCGGTTCGAGAGTATACATTCCGAGGATACAATGCCAAGCTTTTTCGAGAACTTTTATTTCACAGATATTCCTCGTTCTACCTCTTTGACGCATGATACATTTTGGTTGCAGTGATACCCTCTTGTCTATGTTTCAGAAATGTGTTGCTGTTTTGCAGTTTGAAATATATGCAAGTAGTCCCGTACTCGACCTCAATTCTACAAGCTTGCAACGCGTTCAAAAGGCTGAAAAGCTCTCGTAGGTGGCAATCCAAACAGCTTATCTCTCTCTCTCTCTCTTCTTAGTGTGCCTACAACTCGGCCGCTCATATCCGCAAGTCCTGCAACACAGAAACAAGCAGCCTTAGAGAATCGGTATTGCAAATATTTTTCCCTGTAGAGCCCGACATCTAAGCCTCGCTGAGTGTGCACAGCTGGCCGTATACAAGCGCTCAGTTTCTCAGTGGTTTTGTACACGATGGTACTTGTTTCTTTTCTTTTTTTGTTGTTGTTGTTGTCCACGTGCGCCACCGATTCGGGCTTTGCGAGGCGCCAGTAAAAGTAACAGTGGCGGATAGAAAAGCCGGAAAAAAGCTCGAATGTCTGCCTTTCTTCCCGACAACGCTGACGAGAACGAATCGAAAGCCTTTTTTTTTGTGGGAGTGAAGCTTTCGCTGTTTTATACTGACAACAGGGCAACGTAGGAGAAAGGATAGGAAGACACACAGATGACCACTGAACTTACAACTGAAGTTTGTTGCCGAAACGAAGACGAATAGAAAGAAAAATGACACGCGAACAAAAGATTGGTGATCAATATTTCCATATATATATATATATATATATATATATATATATATATATATATATATATATATTCCGTCAAGAAAATGGACGAGATGATCACGCCGCTATTCACCCAACTTCCGCTGCCTCAATTATTTAACGCCTTAATTAGGAACCGCACCGCTCCGCCACTCGGCACCTTTCGAAGTGGTGTTTGCGTTTAGGATTGTCACATATGCTGCTACGCAGAATGCGCAGAGCGTGTTGTGTACAGCATCCCGCTTACATGCGGAAAGCAGTACGTCGGTCAGACCACCCAATGTGTGAACAACCGCTTGCGCGAACACAGAAGTAATGCTCAGAGAATTAACAGCCGGCTCTTAGGCCTTAAATGTAGCCCGTGGGGCACTCCTAAATCAGTCAGTCAGTCAACAACTTTATTTGTGTTCTAAGGTACTACAGAGTCCTAGTTGCTGGCCGCGCGCACGTCGAGGCGGGAAGACAATGGACCTACGCACGTCCGCGGACCCTTTGAACAGCCCTTACTTGTTCATGGAGATCGCCACTATCAAGGGCCTCCTCCTTGTATTTTTGTTCATTTAAGGTGGCATTCTGTAACGCACAACATTTCCAGAGCCGGTGAGCTAACAATCGATGCTCTTCATGGCACTCAGGGCAGTGTAGATATATGTCCGCAGCGAAGCGACTAAACCTCCCTCTAAACGCAAAAGATCTTACTTGTAACACTCTCCGCGTGAGATATTGAGGTCCAGTCAGGTTTAGGTGCGGGAGAGGGTATTTCCTGCACCCAAGCATATAGTGTTTGACTATTTCTTGAGCAGAGAGTAAAGAGTCAGAGTTATGCTCACAACCCTAATCGTCCAGCGTATCGGAACGATCGCGGAATATCAGACCTCGCGCTTAGTCATGAACATATTTATCGATGAGAATACCACGGGAATGGCCGCATTATCAGCCTGTCGATCAGACGTGAACGCAATACCGGGTACATGTTGCCCAAACGTAACCTGACACTTTGATTATAAATTCTACAATATCAACTTCTGCACAAGTAACCATGTAGTGAGCTGCTATTAAAGGCAAAGCATTTTTTTGCACTTTCAGTCTATCTATCTATCTATCCATCTATTCATCTATCTATGTATCTAATCTATCTATCTATCTATAAGCTTGTGTCAGGATATTGGCATGATCACTCCCTTAACTTGTGGTAAACCAAAGCCAAACTTAATATGAAAGGGTAATATGCGTGACGAAGTATCACATCATATTCATTGAGTCCGTCTGCCCATTCGTCCATCTGCCTCTTAGTCTGTTTCTCTGCTACTATCACACTGCAGCACCCATTCGACGGACGGGCGTTTCGCCCCACTCATCATCATTTCATGGATATACTGTGAATTTCGTGTAACAGCGCCATCAATATTATTTTTGCGTCAGCTATACGAAAACCACTAACATCATCTAGTGATAGTATTTTCAAGGACATACACGCACAATGCCATTAATTAAGCGATTCATAAACTAGAGGTGGCTACATACTACAACAACAACAACTACTACTACTACTACTACTACTACTACTACTACTACTACTACTACTACTACTACTACTGCTACCACTAGTGCTACTACTACAAATTAGAGAATGACAAACACCCTTAAGAGCTTCGCCTATAAAAGTCAGGAGACCTTTAAGCTTTGTCTTTAGGATTTGAACGTGATAGCAATATCCTGGTGTTTGTAAAGCATGCAAGATGCTTTCACTGCACTTCCAAGCAGAGGAGGTGATTTTCACTGACTCCCAATCAGGCTTTGTGGAAGAACACCCGCTTGCCACGGAAACGTTCTGGGTTCGAGCGCACTCCGGCCCATAATTTTTTTACTTATTATTCAGTTTATTGGCATCTTTCACAATTTTTCAGCCACTCACAAGATAATAACTTTTCGCTGACAACCAACGACACCGCACCGACGCCGGAATTTCTGGAGAGCAAGCTCTTTTAAGCTATCGCGTTAAAGTGACTTGATGACCATCGCAAGAATATATCGAGAATTTTGTTAACGTCCTCATCTATTCCTTTCCACCAGAACCTGTGGTACATATCCGTATACCACAAGGGGGTATGTGATGCAGGTATGTGGGTATGTGGCGCAAGGCATCGCCAGTTTATATCAAGCCAGAAACAGCAAGGACACTGGTAGTTTTGACGCGAGAGCATCAAAATCAGCTAACATAGACAGTGTTGACGCGAAGAGTGCAAAGAATAAATATGATGGTCTCAGCAGAAATTAAACCCAAACGTTCTGCGTGGCAATCAAGTATTCTACCAAAGAGCAACGCCAGGTCTCGAAACTGGATATCAAGTAGACCGTAACGTCTGTGATTGCAGTGCCGTAATTGTGATTGCAGTGCCGCTTATCCAATTTTATAGACATTACTTATGTACTCCAATGACACATCCATCCCGTTGGGTTAACATCATTTGTAGTTCAGCGTCATACACTGAAGTTTATTTATGCAGCATACTCCAGGGTTACCATCCTTGCGAGCCCAAGTGCTACACATCGGCTTACGGCTTCCCTTCTTGCTAATACCTTTGTTGTTGTCGGCATTGTGCCGCAACTGTAAATAAGTAGATATATAAAACATAAGCACCTACTGAGCATGTGTTTGTGCATAAAACATTCGTACATAACTTTACCGTCATTTTGTAACGTTTCGCTCAATAAAAGGTTGTTAATGGTCATCTTTCATCCGCATGCTCCGCATAAAATCAATTCTCAAGGTAAGTAGGATCTGCCAAATTTTCTTGAGTGCAATCTCGATATCAATGGTTCGCTGTTATTTCTCGAAATGATTTTGATAAACACGATATTGAAGAATAAAAATTCGCGTGAACAGTGTTCTTGACTTCAAATGTACTGATTGGTATGCGTGCAGCCAGTGGCAATCTTCGCAGAGACCACGTGTGCTCATAATGCTATGACTAACGCTACAACCATTGTCTTGAACTCAGGCTATTCGAGCCCTACGTAATCATCCAGTGTAAAAAACATTGTGTTCAGCAGGCTCGAAGATGGAAGGAGTGAGGGAACGTGAGGGCGAATACAAAATCTCCGAGAAAAAAAAAGAAGAAAACAGAATTCGTCTGTGGTAAATGCATAAAGAGCAGCGTGACTGTTTTCTGTTGAATCGGGCAGTATAAAAAGCGGGGGAGGGGGGAGTGCGAATACCCTCGCTTCAACAGCTTACATATGAAATGCGACTATACATGCGCAAGCACTTACAAGGCTTTATCATCGTTCAGGCGTGGCTAATGAATAAGTCTAGAATAATGGTGCGATGGCTTAATGTTTTTCTCCTCTGTACCTGCACCATGATCGTTGTCACTGTAAATAACTGTTCGAATTGTTCTCATAGGTTCCTACGACATGTACGTTTTTTAACGAATCAAACATTCAGTTAACAAGAAAATACCTGTACAAAACCATGTTTGGCGAAGAAACATATTTTGTTACATAATAATATGTTTTGTTTTTATTGATAATATTATTAGGCTAAGCTTGCTTCTTTTTCTTGATTTTCATGTAGTTTCGCAGACCACTACGGATTGTTTGGTAGACCTCGCGATTGTTTCAGACCGTTCAGATAAGGTTGAGCGTATGAAGCGAGTAGCCGAGCCTTTATTTTTTTTTTGGGGGGGGGGGGGACCTACCCCAGCCACCAACAACAGCTGAAACTGGAGCCAGCTAGAACCAGTCATAACAGCTAACATGATGACCAACGATAAGCTGGAACAGGTGAGGATGAGCTGAAATCAGCTGTAACACTAAAAACCAGCTGCACCAGCTTACCGGAGGATGATCAATAGGCTTGAATGCTTGAAACCAGCTGTAACAGTCGAGGATCATCTGGAATAGCAATCCCCACGACAATATATAAGCTGCAATAGTTTCAATCAGTTTATACAGTTGTGGACGAAGTGGAACAGCTAACGCGAGCATCACCGCTAAGTTGGAACAGCTGGGACTGCATAAAGCTTGCTCGAACGGCTAATTCAACAACCATAAATAAGCTGCAACAGTTAGAACCAGCTATAACGGTCGAGGACCTAATAGAAGAGCTAACCTGAGCACTATCGATAAGCTTGAACAACAGGAACTAACTTAAACAGTCGAAGATCAGTTGCACAGCTAACCATGAGCTGGCTGGGATAGTCCTTTTCACAAGTATAAAAGAAACGTAATAAATGTGAAGCATTTCTTAGCGAACTTCGGTGACTTCGAGCGTATCTTTCTATCTATCAATCAATCTATCTATCTATCTATTTATCTATCTATCTATCCATCTATCCATCTATCTATCTATTTATCTATCTATCTATCTATGTATCCATCTATATATCTATCTAGCCGCCTACCACTTTTAGCTCTCCTGGCCGTTTCGATAATGATATCAATACGAACGTTGCTATTGCATAACATGACTGTATGAAGAACATATTTGACTAGTCATAACATGAAAATCTTGATATTTATGTGATGAAAGTCATAATTGACAATTCATGACCGTGCAGCTCTTGCGGTGGTTTCATTCCCATGGCATGTTGCAAAAGTGATAAGGTATGACATGATTGCAAGCCGACCACGAGTGACCAATTCTAACATGAAAATCATGACATGCATTTTACGTAACATCATGACATGCAACGCTCATGATGCGCTCGCGGCGATTTCGCTAGCGTCACAGATACCAAATTTTATATTACGGTACGTGAATGGATGACGAAGGTATAACACTGGTCGAAACATGATATACATAAGGTGCATGTCATGTAACAACGTGACAACATGCTACTCTCATGATAAGCTCACAGCCGTTTCGCTAGCAACACATGCACCAAACTCGGTATTACGCCACGTGAATTAACGACATAGGTAAATGACACATCCAAACATGATAATTATGACATGCGTGTCATGTAACAACTTGACTACATGTTACACTCATGATGCGCTCACGGCCGTTTCACTAGCTTCACATATGCCAATGTTTGTATTACGTGACGTCAATTGATGACGAAGGTATGTGACTAGAGTAAACATGATAATCATGTGAGAACATGACTACACGCCACAGTCAAGGTGTCAATACATTTATACGTTACACGGTGCGCGTGCTCATGAGCGTTTATTTCGTCGCGTCACGCGGCGTCGCCGCGCCAGGCACCGGTTTTGCCATACACTCGCAGGCGCGCGACGCGCTGCGTTGCTTTGACGCATGCGCGTTTGTCTGGGTAACGCATCGTGTTGTCTGGGTAACGCATCGGCGCGAGCATGTCGCATTTCGCATTGGTTGCTGTCGGGCCGCGCCGATGGACGCTGGTCGCGCCAGTCGCGCATGGTGTCAGGCTATAGAATGCTCGCGTTTTGCTAACGTTGCGTCGCTTTGCCTAGCGTGCACTTGCCTCAACGCTACATCGGAGTATATTGGGCCCTTCGTGATGCGCTCGCGGCCGTTTTGCTAACTCCACATATGACGAATTTGGTGTTACGTGGCGTGAATGGATGACAAAATTATATGACTGGTGCAAACATGATAATGCTGACAAACGTGTCATTTTAGAAAATGGCAACATACCATGCTCATTGCGTGCTCGTGGCCGTTCTGTCAGCTTCCCATATACTAAATTAGGTATCACTTGACGTGAATAGATGACAGAGGTAAACGACACATCCAAACATGATAATCATGACACGTAAGTCATGTGCGGCATAATTTATCTCCACCTCGTAAAACTGTGCTGATTTTAGAGAGACATATTAACCTTCCACATTCGTGCTTCGCATATCATCGATTTCCACTGTGCTAGGGAACTGCCCATTTTTTCACCGAAGATTAGTTTTGTCGACGACATACTGTGCTCGGCCTTTAATATTGTACGTGTTATTCTACTTTGCAATAACTACTACTTGACTTTCGTGGCAAAAGTTCACCAAATAAACCTGTGTGGACTTCATGAGCCTCAGTGCTTCATTCTTCACCATTAAACCCACGCCGCACATATATTGGTATGTCGGTGAAAAAAAATATGATCTGAATTTCTGAGAATCTGCCCAACCTTAATCATCTATAGGGAATCAGTAAGTTAAATATTGGGATAGTGACATAAAGTATCATTATTCCGTTTATTCACGCCACCATTATTGCGATCTAATCCAGAGGCTTTGGAAGTTTGCGTGTTTATTAATGTTTCCGCAGCGCCTTTAAGATTCATGTTTGCGAGGTTAATGTATTATCAAAATTAATAAATTGAATGAATGAACCTATCAATAAAAATATTTCCTTATCTTTCTACATTGTCATCATCAGTGGTGTCAATAAGCAAAGATTGTTATATTTCGCTTACCTATAAGTATTTTAATTTTTATAGGTAGGAGAGTAAAGAAGGGTAATAAGTAAAAAGGGGCACAAGGGCTTGTCTTCTTGACTTTTAAAGACTTTCAAAAATGTATTTGTAGCGCCACGTAAATCCTAAATGAGGTTTCTTATTTTGGTATCACAGTATATTTGCTCGTAATAAAAGAAATAGCCTCGTAATTCTTTACATGCATTTTGGTTGCAATATTAGCTCTTCCGTGTTCGCACAATACCAACTTTCCTGTCAACCATGGTATTTTACAGTATTCAACTCATGATCATTATTACCTTACATTGAATTCGGCCGGTCTTTCCAAAGGGATCTTTTCGAAATGATGAAGACTTTCTACAAGCCCTTCATTATAATTTTCTTTCTCCGATGTAGAGCTAGTGTGTTCTTTCTTTTTTCTCTATGTGTAACGGAAGAAGCCTGGCTCACAAAGTTTTGCGAAGATTCGAGTCTTCCCCAGTGTCTGGTTTTGTTCTGCTCGTCAACGAAACGACAGCTGTGCGCTTCGTTCAGCTGTAATTTCTTCTGAATAACGGAAGGGTGGTTGCAGTAAAGAACAAACATTTTTCTAAATAAATGGGCATACATGGAACGTAATGCTTGGAAGCTCGCTATAAAGCGGACAAAGAAGAACAAATTTAGACAATAAGGAAGGGTCCAGAACTTTTTATTATCAAGCCAGATAAAAAAATAGTGTAGTTTACGAACAATCTTGTACAAGTTGACTTCGTTGGTCCTTTAGGCCTTTCGGGCTGCCAAAATGAAAAATGGTGGTGACAGATCAGAGATTTTTGCGTCGGTACACTGTGTTAATTCAATCTGAGTTAGCCACGCTCTCGGGAGCAAAAAAAAAACGAGTGCTTCGGAGTATTCGCCAAATAACAAAACCACCCCGGATTCCGAATGACGTACGCACGCACAGATTAGATGGCATACAAGAAGAATCTAAAATTGGCGGTGGTCTCCTTTTGATGGAGGCCAAATAGCACAACGTCTTGCACGAAGGAGAGACTTTATGACTTGATAAGGTCTTTTTCCTTATTTTATTCATACCTGAATGAAGTTCGAGCCTTCCTGCCAGAAGATGAGAGAGAGAAAAAAATCCTAATGAAGAACTGTAGATATGCCAGGAGGGGATGTCCGGCTGTTTGAATCTTGGCTTAACACAACAACCACCAACGAGCCACGTGTAGAATTCCACAGTTTACTAGAGAGTGCTTCAGGATGACATTCATTTGGCACTTTTAACCGTGATTTATGCCGCGACTGTAAGTGCATCAAATTCCAGGCAGTCTTCATATTGACATTCATCCTCTGACAAGTGTCAGCTTCTACTTCTACACAAGTCTCCATTTTTGACGTCTGGATTCATTTATATAATAAATGGCTTTACCAAAAATCCGCGGTCTGTTACTTTTAGTAAGTCTTTCACGTCCCGTCACGCTGTCTACGTCACCTTGGATGAACGTCAGCTTCTGTGTATTAATAGAAGGCCATGCTAAATACACCTGGTTTACCTTGATTGCGATGGCGCTGCCGTCGTTCCGCCCCTCGTTACGTTTTCAATGCAAGCATCGTCACGTCTCGGTCGTATGCACCCCAAACACTTCGACTCGATAAAACAGCGCAGCGTGCGTATGAAGCCCTCCTACAGAATTACTGCGGCGATGACTTGGGGCCCTCGAGTTATGCGCGAAAAACCAAAAATAAGTCGTAGCAACTGCGGAGAGTGTGGCTTATAAGCCAGGACGCCAATAAACACGGTCAAAAACAGGCAAATAAAAAAGGCACGAGCATCGTGGTGCGACGAGCAGTGACGCAGACCGTGAGCCCAAAAGCATCTCAACATTGGCAATGAGTACACATGGGTCTACGTCGAGTGATTCGTATTGTCGTAACGACGCTGCATGTGGCGATAAAAATGCTAGTGAGGTATACTGTCTTCGACGATTCTCGCGGTGGTTGACGCAGGCAGTTTAGCCTTTCGCAGGCTGTGCGGGAAATCTTGCATCAGAACTCAATCTGACCTCGCTTACCCAAACGTCCTTTAGGCAACAGCGGACATGAATTTCAACGAAAATTGCCTGTAAGTACAGTATCCTACAAATGACTGCCCTCTGACAAGTACTGCTGACGGGGCGAGTTGGTGCGTAATATACCTGCATTGCTTTATAGCATTTTGGCCATAAAGGAAAGAGGCATAAGCATAGAATATGAAAGATTTGTGACTTCCTGACTTATAATCTACCAAGTTATCTCTATTTCATGTCTCTATTGGGCTTTATATGTCTTTCTCACAACAATTACATTTAATTGTCACTAGTACGGGTGCAATAACCAATATATGAGTTCAAAAATTGAGTACTCACTGAATTCTTCCTCCATACATGTCGGTCTAAGCCTCACCACCACATTTGCTAAGCTCGAAACTTCTTGAGGCTAGTTCTTTTTCATTCAACTTCTATCAGTCATTTACTAGTTAACTTCCCTCCAACCTATGTTTCCATTCATTGGTTTTTGGCCATGACTTAACATTAAACTCACTGCAATCATTGTAAAGGCTCCGCCGCAGTAAGGAACGTGATACAGTGGTGCACGCTTTACAGGAGATAATTGAGAAATCTCTTATCACCGGTTTTTACTCTGCTGCAGTGTTATCTTACAGCAACGCACACTTTGTAGAAACAGTACGAAAGACTTGGGTAGAAATTCCACTGTAAATTTTTAGGTATGCCTGACAATTGTGCCTCTATGTCCTCGGCGTTGTCCACTACTCACCCTCGCCGGTCGACTGTGTTACCACTGCTCAGTCGTTACAGACTACCTCTTAAAAAATGCTTGACCTTTGCTTGACCACTACTGACCGTATGTGTGATACCCTGCACTCTTGAAATACTTGGAGTTCGAATGCTTGTACAGCAGACATCTATGCTTCTACACGCCAGACACCACGATAGACAGGGCGTACTGCTGTCGAATTGGGAAGTACGAAACACTGTAGGTAGCTTCATTCCCACTCCCCCCCCCCCACACACACACATGCACACATGCAACACGCTATTCTTCAACAACACAGAATAAGCAGTGGTCGCATTCAGGTGGAGAGAAAGCAAGAGAAGCCCGTGTACTGTGTATTGTCAGTGTACTTTAAAGAACAAATCAACACAATAAACAGACCTTAAGAGGCTCACAAATAAACAGACGACACATAGGGAGAGGTTATGGGGAAGTATCCATAAGTCACAATACAAAACGCAAAAAGCGTTAAAAGCCACATCCGCGGAGCCAGCACTAAATCTTCAGTTGCCGGCGCAGTTTGTTAATGGCCTCGACGTAACCACGCTGTCCCAGTAAGTAGCATTTCGTGTCGTGTGGCACGTATACGTCAGGACTGCACCAGACATTGTTTCTGTTTACTCAGATCCTGAAACAAATGCAGGCTTCGTAGTTAGTTTTAGTGAAAGTAAACTAAAAAGAGTGCAGACGAAGCATGAACGACCAGTAATCTGCGAGCTAACGGCTTTCATGCTTTATTCGGGTCAGGGTTGAGGTCGTTTTCTTTCGGATATCTCGTCGTCGAATAGTAAGACATCTGAACCGTTCATGAGTTTGTTTTGTTTATGGCCTCATGTTGTATCCTCCAGCGCAAGTGCGTAGCTACTGACCTTTGTGCATAATCTTATAGCTGCTCTGGTTACTTGCGAGGTTCGTACGTCGAGATCTGTACGTCGATATCCGTACGTAGAGGGGCAGGGGTGAGGAGAGGGGGTTGCTGGTGCCGGCTGGAGAGCTTCCCCTCACAACAAGAAAGCCACCGGAGCACACCTTGGTCCTGACTACGGAGCAGCGCGAAATGCTTTAGAACCGCAGGCGTAATGGTTCTTTTTTTTAATACAACGCGCAAATATGCAATGAGGTATGATTTGACGCATACATTGTAACGCCAACCCACGCGGAGTGTGGTGGCTCATGGAAAGTGGAGACGCTATACGAAATTGCGAAGTTTATTGGACATCTGAATTTTAGAGAGATTGTTCACGTCACGGGAGTATACCTATACTGGAACACTTGCAGGCTCTTACCGTAAGGGAGGGGGGTGGGGTAGTTCACTTGTGTTTCACTAAACAAAATATTTTTGGCTCAACAACATAATTTTTAATAAAAGAGCATATCACTGAGGAAAATTTAGTATACTGCAATGCGTGCTGGAGCATTTTTCCAACTGGTAGAAACTACTTTATTGAGACATACGAAAAAGTTAACCACTGATCCGACCAAGCTGACAACATTGAAGAAGTGTGCTGAGCTTTGGCCAGGTTACATTGCCCTGATCTTCGTTGTGAAATCTTGTGTGACTGGTTACAACTCCAAGAAACGTGGTAAAGCCATTTCTTAAAATGGCGAAAACTGAAAATGATATTTCATTGTCAACACTCTACGAAAAAAATAATCGTCAATTTCTTAACGAACACACACAAATTGGGACGTCGTGCCTCTAGTAACGTACAAACAGTATGCTCAGATGATGTGGGCATCCAAAAATCCTTAAATTGCAATGTTTCCTCAAAAATATTTGCAGCAGACTTTAGTTTCGTTTTTTTCTCTTCTGTATATTTGCCCAAAAACATACACCTGTTTACGCGAAGGCGTTCAAGGTCTCAGGAATCCTACAAATTAGCTCTTATACCAGTGTATAAAAGCAAACTTTATTTTTGAAGTAGAACTGATCAACAAACTTACAGTGTTCAAAGGGGCAGCATTCTGAAAAGTACAACTTTTAGATAAGCAACAACAGCTTTTACCTTTTGAGATGTCATTGGGCAGCATGCGGTGCTTCCTAGTGAATACGTCCACAGCTACGAACGTACTAAGCACTCAACGGACGCAAAAATGATGCTCCTATTGTCAACACTTGTCCGACAGGCAGGCCACGCGCTCGGGTGTTTCGTTTCGTAAAAAGGAGACACTCTGCATCACTCGAACACACAATACACATTTCGCGAAAAAAAATATGTTTAATTAGTATTGTATGGTCTTTTCACCACACATGCAGTGCACATACTATTTGTAAAACTATTTAATCAAATCAACCCTACCTAGGACAGTTACGCGATCTTCCTGTGTGGATGTGCTAGATAGATAGATATATATGCGGGGTTTAACGTCCCAAAACCACCATATGATAATGAGTGACGCCGTAGTGAAGGGGACCGGAAATTTCGACCACTTGGGGTTCTTTAACATGCACCCAAATCTGAGCACACGGGCCTACAACATTTCCGCTTCCATGGGAAATACAGCCGCCGCCGCCGGAATTCGATCCCGTGACCTGCGGGTCAGCAGCCGAATACCTTAGCCACTAGACCACCGCGGCGGGTGTCTGGATGTGATTTATAAGCTTTCATTCAAACGATGTTGATGGGTGAGCACCTCAAGATCTTTTCATTTTCGCAACTGATCAGTTTGAATTTTGCGAGCGAGACATGAGGTATAAGATAGAGAAACAATGTATACCTCAGCTTCTTATTACGGCATACTTTTTGACGCGTCAAGTAATGCAAATAACTAGAACATTTGCATTTGGTGTTATCCACACACCATTTAGCTCAAGTTCTCACCAATACGAGTAATCTCAATTGTGGTTGTTGCTAGTGCTGCTTCAATTTCATTATGCATTATCACGACGCACCAAGCTAAGATTTTCCAGCCTTCCCTCGTGCGTTGAATTGCCCACCTTAATTCGCTGTACAAATAAACACTCCTTTCAGCATGTATAATGCGCGTTGTGGGCTTCCTAATTTTAGGGTTTACGAGTGTCTGAATACATAGAGATTACTGTTGAATACTGATAAAAAAAGACTAAGTGTTAAAAAATACTTACGCTCTTTTTTTATTATTGAAGCACTCCAAGTTTTATCTTTATTTATGTATTAGATTTATTCAGTCGTAGCTCCCCTTGTGGATCCTCGGGATTATTTTTTTTTACTTTAGCAGCTGATGCCGCCTTGTGCCATATCACCATATGTTATCCTGCCTAAATTGGACGATACGACTTCTCTAAAAAATAAATGCAGTTGTACAATTCCGACCACCTGTTCAAACCAGATGTTGAAGAAAAGAAAATGACGTAGCTTCAAAATAATAAGTATGAAGCCTGGCAGGCTTCTTTGTTTATATTCGGTCTTCTTTCTTTCCTCTCATCTTTTTTTCTTTTTCTCTGTTTCGCTCTCTTTGAGCCAGGGTATTTATATTTTACATCATATTTTTCTCTTTGTTTCTGTCTATTTCTTGCTTGCTGTCTCTTCCTTTTGTATTTTTATGCGTGGTTCTGCCTCCGTGTCGTCGCCAAACAATGGCAGCATGTGACAGCATACGACAGCCGGGACCCGCACAGGCCTTTGCACTTAATATCATCATTAACGCGCTCAAAGAACAAGAAGGGGAGTGCTTCTCCTTGTCGAGAGCCCGCGCTTACAATGCTACAGATGGCTATCGCATACGTTGTTTCGCCTGCATTATGCCCAGCGACGACGATAGCATGCGACAGCAGTCCGGGCCCCGAAATGCTCCGCATTACATTGAAAATTCGAAAGGATGATTCATCAAAAAATCACCAGGCCTGCACGGAAAGCGCAGCTCCGTCACAGCAGGAAGAGTGGCCTTTCAGAGCCTTTTTTTTTAAACACTCTTTGGGTAAATGCTAGAAGGACACATGCTGGGTACCCACTATTCCATAAATGATCAAAGTTTCTGTGTAGTAGGCCGGCATTTACTATGCTATCTTTCGTAATTCTTCGAAGAAGCGTGGTATCCGCTGAACACTTGAAACGAATTTCGTCCGAATTTTGTGTTTCATGCAGCGGCTGACGACGATGAAGAAGTATGCCTGAAATGGGTATGTGCCACAGTTATTACGCGATGAAGAACCAGCTTTCATAATGGCTTGGAACATCGGACGACCTACTCGTTACGCAATTTCCATTGTGTGACGTCTTTTGATGATCTAAAACACTTTATTACTCATACAACGACTCCTACTCACATTAACGCGATTAATTTGCCGATATCAAACCTGCCTTAGGCAAGTTTTGGAACGAGTCCCAAGCATCGACTTGGCTCAGCGGAAAAACAGTGGGCTCACACGCAGTGGACTCAGGTTAGAATTCCATTATATCCTTGGTGTTTTTCATTTTAGTTTTATTTTCCTATTTTGTGCGATAGTGGTTACGGACACGGGTGGTGGTGGCGGTGGCGGACAACTACGGCGCTGTGCGTGACCCGTGTTGGTATCAGATACCAGCTTTCACTGTGAAAAGGAGCGTCACTGCAGCCGTAGTTTCGACAAGCAGACACGGCTTTGCGAAAGTCCGCATGTCGAAATGTCCACTCCACACAATCCCTACCTGAGTATTTCGACGCTAGCGTAATAAAAGAGCTCGTTTCGCGAAAGTTCCTGCATTGGTGTGGCTGTCGTTGGTTAATAGCGAAAAATTGTCATCTTGTGTGCGACTCGAAAATCGAGAGCCTTGTTAATAAAATAAATGCTAAAAAAATTCCTTGGTCTGAGCGAGGACAGAAGACAAGCACGTGTTTTACCACACAGTCATGGGTATGGGACGTAGTGTATTGGAAATACCTTCATCTCCTAGGAAATGCGATGAAGTTAACTATTATACTTTATTAACGCACATGTCTGGTACACAGACTTCACAATACATGTATTATCAATACAAGTAGTAGCCTAATGTATTGTTTGGGTACAATAGGTTCAGGAAAACGTAAAAAAAAGGAAACTTCAGCCAATAGCACTAGAGCAGGCTACGCGGAGCGAGTCTGTTTCGATAAGTAGTGCAATCGATTACCTTACGCTCTCGCTAGCGTGCAGTGTGTCGGCGAAGACTGCGGGTTGAGCATTTAGTGCCTTACGATGCGTCGATCACGGATGATCCAATATTGATCACGCTCTCCTTTTTTTAATTTATTCATCTTTGTTCTTATTGTGGTGCGGCACATAAGCCTTGCAAATAAATGGTGGGCTAAACAAGAGAAAATTATCAGCTACTATTTGAAAAAAACTTAGCACCAAATCAAATCAAGCCTATTAGGGTGAAAGCATTGGATGCCTTATAAAACGGGAATATCGGTCACTGGTGTCGGTGCAGTCGGTGACCCGCGGTGTCCACATCAACACAAGTGGGGTGAAAAAAAATCGTCATCATGTTGCAGTATCGCTATGTGATGCTACCATGCACGATCAGACATATCACCAGAAACAGTGATGTACTCTTGACACTAATGTGATGGCATAACTTCGAGTCGTATCGTGGCATCGTCACGTGATGTCATCACTTGGTCAAAGGTGCACCAATCACGGAGCCATTGCGAAACCAGGTAAAGAGTAAAGACCTTACAATACTACCGATCTTACAGGCAGTTCTCAAACACTGTGAACGAGAAAACTTTTGGAGGGACCGGGGGAAGATCAATGCATCGACTGAAAGCAAAAGAAGCTAGCTGTCTGTTTCTAGTCGTTCTAAGCGAACGCATTAGAAAGCCTATATGTTGATGTAAGATCTTGGTTGCAGACCCAAAAAAAGAAGAAAGCCAACAGAAAAGGAGAAGACGGGGAAGTTAACCAGAGATACTTCCGGTTGTCTACCCTACAATGCAGGATTAAGAAGGGCGAAATAAAAAGATGATAAAAAGAGTGAAGGGAAGAGAATGAAAACAAAGGAAAAAGAGGGTGCCAGTGAATTCACTGCAGCGTCTAGAGCTTCAACGCAAGTGAGAGCACAAAGGGGCTTTTGCTACCTTGTGGGCTGTCGAGGTATTTCTGTATCGGGGGTATTTCTATATTGAACTGTTTGGTTATCTGTGCTGTCATCTTATCTGACAGTAAAATAAAATGGTAGTTTTTTGACAAACTACCTGATAGTTCTTTTTTTTTATCTGGCATAAAGATGATGATCTACCCTGTAAGCCAACCATTACGCTCCACTGTCCCCGAATCAGCTCAGTTGAACGGGGCGTGTGCAAGAAATGAGAACATTAGAAGGATAATGCTTTATTTAATCCGTACACGTGGACCTTATTTTTGGACATCGGCTTTCCCACCTACGCTCTATCTGTCGAGAATCCTAGAGTTTCTCACAAAGTTTGGAAAGCCGAAAATCAGACCTCTTCCACCAATCAGGGATTGAGGAAAAGGGTTCCTTGTAATCCGAAGAGGCCTTGTTTTTTTTGTTTTTTTTTTTCGCTGAGAAGCTAAAAATGTGTAAACTTGAAATGTTCACGACTTCTTCCGTGAGAGAAACTTACGCCTGCCAATTCGCTTCCTGTCGCCATCATTTCGTTATTAAATGTGAAGCATTTCTTGGCGAACTTCGGCGATTTTGAGCGTATCTATCTATCTATCTATCTATCTATCTATCTATCTATCTATCTATCTATCTATCTATCTTTCCGCTTACGTTTGGGCACTCTCGTGGTCACCCCCTTAACTTGGCGTGAACCTAAATTATTATAGAAGGGTAAGAGGGTTTCACGAATATGATGCGCGAGTTTAGACATGAATAATGTCAAAATCCCGTCGCGTACATTGTCAAACACTTCCCGTCAGACAGTAGCGCATACCCACGGGCGGGTATGTGCCGCTGGTATGCGTGTATGTTCCACTGCTGATTGACACTTGGTATCTACCCCCGGAATGACGAAAACACACAAGGGGAATTTTGACGCGCGAGCGCTAAAAAATAACCGACATTGGTACCGTCGACCCAACGAATGCAAAGAATAAATGTCAGGGTCCCAGCTGGAATCAAACCCAAGCAATCTGTGTGGCAATGAAGCATTTTACTACAAAGCTACGCCAGGTTCTGGAACTACTTCTCACATAGACGCTAATCTTCGTAAAATGTCAATAATGGTTTCAGTGCTGACTACTCAATTTTATTAACATTACATATGTACTTCTTTGATACAGCCGTAACGTCGGGTTAACGTCAATTGTGGTTAGTAGCCATGCGCTGAAGTTGATTTATGTAGCAGTGTCCACGGCAAGCGTCTTCGCGAGCATCAGCGCTTCATATCAGCTTCTGGTGTTGCTAATACGCATGTTCTAGTTGGCATCCTTGCGCAAGTGCAAACAAATGCCTATATAAACATCTGCAACTCTTCAACACATGTCTGTACGTGCAACATTTGTACACATATTTAGCGTCATTTCATGACGTGTCCCTCAATACAAAACTTGCAACATGATAACCTTTCCTCCACATGCTTTGCATAACGTTGATTCCAAGGTACGTGGGATCTGCCGAATTTTTAATAAGCTTTTAAACAAACTGACGTTCCTCTATCATGCACTTAAAGATTCTTTACTATTCTCACTCTAAACACACGCCATAAAACAAGAAAAATATTATGACTTAGAGGTTGAATCTTTTGCATAATTACGTCAACCTCTTCACGCCACCCACATTTCTAAAAAAAAAACAGGTAAAACAGAATGCAGTCAAACTCCCGAGATGAGGGAAGATACACAGATCATGATGATAACGATGCGAACCAAGTAAATTTCTGATGCATGAAACAGTGACCCCGAGCTCGTAAGTTTATGCTCATCCAAGGTGAAAGTATCTCTCATTCCAGAAACTTCCTGACCGTGATCGCCTCCATGGCCAAGGTGACGAGTCCTGGCATCGTGAATTTCTTATTTATAAATTCTCGACGCCAGGACTAGTCACATTCGTCAGCGTCACGGAATTGTCATGCATGCTGTCAAATGAATAGATGACTTCTCCAGATGAAATCATTTATTTGACCAAACTTCTGGCCGGTAAACGAAATTTCAGGTTGCAGCAACACCACGCTGGCCCTGATAGCAGCGAACAGGCCGGCCGTCGATCAACTGACAGGCGGGGAAGCACGTCGGCATTTTTCGCATATGCCGTCGAGTATTCCAGCCTCTTCACTGCACGGAGATTTTTTTTATTTCTATCAATTTTCACCCTGCCAATATGTTGTATATGTTCACCCTGCCAATATGTTTCACTACAATATGTTTCACTACCCTGCCAATAATTTCACAACAATTTTCACCCTGCCAATATGTTGCTCTGTTGAATATGTTCAACTTCTGTGTATGTGCAAACTTCCTGGCCATGACACCTGGCGGTGCGCCATCGAACGTCGGCCACAGCGCTGGGTCGATAATCGGTCATCTTGTTTACTTTTATGTCAATTTTCTTCTGTCGCACAGTACAGACATAGTTTGTTGTTAGGAACACAGCTCCTTAGGCCTGCACCTCACCGTCCCCGTCGAAGCTCCCTGCACCGGGCAAGTGCGCCGAGAAAAACAACAGATGCGTCTTTCTTTACAGCGATAATGTAGGCATGGCGGCAGATAGCTTCCTTTGCACCACGCGTCGCCACACCCTCACTCGCTCAGTCATTTCTGCAACCGAGTGCAACACTCTCCCCACCCTGAGGAAGTCATGAAAGCACACAGCGAGATCAGGCACATAGTCGTTGGCGCCCCATTCCTAGGAGCTTCGCTCATTGATTGTACTCGTAGACGGAACTGCAAGTTTCTTCCACTGAAAGAGCTCACTTCTACATGGATAGAAGAATCAAAGCTACCATGGCGGATACCAACGTTGTTCCGTTGAGTAGCTGTCACTTTGTCAGTAAGATTGCGCTGCGACTCACAACTTGTATGCTCATAGCATAGTGAGGGGGGGGGGGGGGGGCACCATCATGATTTTGGGAGGGGCACCCCTTGAAAATAGCCATTTTTCACTCTCCATGCAATGGTAAAAAAATTTCAGAGGGGCAAGTGCCCGGTGTCCCACGCCCTGGCTTCGCTCTTGGCTCATAAAATGGTCTCTAGAAAACCATTAAAAGAAAACCCCGACGACGTTAACCACCACACCACATGCAGCTAGAAAGGTCTCAGGCGTCTGACCTGAGGCGTCTGCAGACCGACACATTCGAGAATCCCCGACACCTGCATAGACTGTGTCCCTGGCTCCACTCGTCACCCGGCTGTCCGTGGTGCGCGCGCGACACAGCCGACATGGCGCACATACTTTGGGAGTGTGAGTGCGGTGTTCGCCGCCACTACTCGGACGAGCGTGAGTGCGCCCCAGGACGACTGGCAGAGCGGTGGTAAGCCGCCCTTCTCAGCCCACGTGCAGTGGAACAAATCTGGGCTGCCCGGCGAGCCAGAGAAATCGCCGAAGACATCGCACGAGGCTCCGCGGACAACAGCTCCTGGAGGCCTATAGCGCGAGCCAGTAATTCTTCGTTGGATCCTTAATGAAGTTTATTATCTACCTACAAAAGGAAGTAGCCACGGCTGTCGAAGAACACAGCGCGTCAAAAGTAAAAAAATGTGTTAAATATTTGTATCCGTTTGGAAGATAGCCGTCCCTTTGATTAGGAGAAAGGTGCTTCTCAGTTGTAGCGCTACTCTCTGTCGACACTTACGCAGCTGAAATGTCGCGAAGCGGCTTGTAGCTAAGCACTCGCGTGGTGCGTAAACATTTGTACTTGAGCATAAAATACAAAGGTATGAGCCATCTGCTAACCTTTGTCAAGATAGAATCCACCACTCGAATTTCTGGTATAGAATTTTCGTCACCCAAGACACTCACAACTATGCACTCCCAGTTTCTACTTCTGATTTGATAAGCTGAATTTCGTCTACACAAAAGCTAGTCATCCGCTATTCTCATTGCGCTAACCTGATAAAGGCTTAGTCAGTAGTTTTCAGTACTTCAGTTTTCGCTGCTACCTTGGACGGGATGGATGTAGACCACCCCGGGCGCCTGCCGGCACCAGCGGCGTCAGCGGCGGCCGCCTCCAGGAAGCGGATGGGACAAGCGAGCGACAGCGACAGTGAAGATACTCATGCTTACTATCTCAGCAGTGAGGACTTCTCAGATGACAGTTTCCAACCTGTGCTGAGCCGCAAGGCGAAGAGAAGGAACATGAGGACATCTTCATCCTCAACTATTCAAACTGTAAGTGAAGCTCCAAAATCGAACACTTATACCATCCTGTTTCTGCCTGCACTTTCTACCGTCAGCATGAAACGCCTTAACAGACAGTCTGTGTCGAGGTCTCTGGAAACGCTCGTGCCAAATGAGATCACGAATATAAGAGTGAACGCCAGAAAGAATATACCGGCCGTTGACATTTTGCACGCAAGTGCGTTGGGCGTTCTGCGCAGTGTAACTGACTTGGACGGCAACCAGGTGCGCTCTCATGTTCCCTTGGGATGTGATGTGATCTACGACATTGATGTCGCTATTTCCAATAAGGACTTACAACTTCTTGTCAAGTCAACAACTGATACTCCAATTGTTGCCCGACTAGGCAAGTCTCGCTGTGTGAATATTGCGTTTAAGAGCATATCACTCCCCTCTCATGTGAAGGTGGGGTACTTCAGACATGCTGTGCGGCCTTTCATTCCAAAGCCTCTCCAGTGCCGTAAATGCATGAAACTTGGACATGTGAGCAGCGTCTGCGAGAATTCGGTGGTATGCCACCGCTGCGCCGAGCACCATGAAGCGGATAAGTGCGTCGCAACTGTCAAGAAATGCTCTAATTGCAATGGATCCCATGAAGCCACATCGAAGGACTGCCCGCGGATTCAGAAGGAAATTGCCATCTTGAAGGAGATGGTGCGCGATCACTCATCTCATCGAGAAGCCGCAGCTAAAGTCAGAAGGCGTCGTTCACGTCGACGTCGGTCTTCGAGGACGCCCGCTACCTCCTCGACACGTTTACGTGATCCCTCATCAGTACCACCTCCTTTGCCTCCCAGACCACATGCCGTGGGAAAGGCTGTAAAGGACAAAGCCAGTGAGCATACCCTAACTGCGACAGAGTGGCCAGCACTTCAAAGGGAAGCAGCATCAAGCGAACCGAAGGAGCTTCATGACGGCCAGTCCGCGCTCCCGGTTCGAGATCTTTCCAACCAAGACAGGCAAGTGACTGCAAACGTCCCGTTTCGAGATCTTTCCAACCAAGACAGGCAAGTGGCTGCAATCGTGCAATCATTAATTGCCACGATTCACACGCTACTGAGCAGCATGCAATCTCCGTCTGCTAAGAGTGCACTGCAAATACTGGATGCACTAAATCCAGTTCTTGCTAACTTCGTATAAGCACAATGGCTCAACAAAATCTCATCTTCCGCACTGAAGTTAAAAGTGCGTCGATTTTTCAGTTGAATGCCAGAGGCATGAAGTCCCGTATCTCGGACTTTCACCAATTTGTTCGGGCCAATCAATTCCCTATACTTGTCATATGTGAACCAAACGTATCAACGCCTTATAGATTGTCCGGTTATGAAGCTTTTTGTTCAGCCGCTTGTGAAGAACAAAGCAAAGTAATTGTTTACATTCGCACAGACTTGACTTATCTTTCGCACACAATAAGTTCAAATGACGACAATCAGTACGTGTGTCTTCGTGTGAAGAAGAATACAGTTTCATTCACGCTTATTGGTGGATATATATCTCCGTCATCGCGATTTGACTGCGACAGATTAAAAGACATCCTAATGAGAACCGATGGGCCTTGGATCATCACCGGTGACTTCAACGCCCATCACATGCTTTGGGGGAGCACTATGATGAATTCCAGGGGCCGGAACATTGTGACATTCGCTTCCAATTACGACCTTTCCATCATGAACGATGGTACCCCCACATATCTGCGGGGTCTCACGTATGGCAGTCGCCTTGACCTGACATTGGTGTCACGGTGCTTCACTCACAAAGTTAAGTGGTTTTGCGATATTGAGACTCATGGGAGTGATCACATACCCACCTACGTGACGATCGTTGGTATCATAAAAAATTTCTCTTCCGGTGTTGCAATTGGCACTGACTGGTCGATGTTTGCATCGCGTGTTGAGAACGCTTGCCAAGAAGGCCTCGCCTGCAGCCTGGAAAATACCATAGCGGAAGCTATGCAAGCGTCCAAATGTAAATTACCATTTTCGTCTAAAGTAACACAGTTTGACATCGAACTGGAGAAATTACGAGCTATACGAAGGCGTGCTGAACGACGATACAGACGCACAAGATCAATTTACGATCTGAGGGAAGCAAGGCAGCTCCAGAAAAAGATTCAACGACGAATTTACAAACTGGAGAGCGAACGCTGGAAAGCATTCTGCGAATCTCTAGACCCTCATAAACCTCTGTCATATATCTGGAGAACAGTTCGTGGTCTTCGCTCCTCTCCACAACAACGGCACCCTTTTAAAGCTTTGGCACTCCATCATGGAAAAACAGAACTCGAGGTGGCTGAAGAAATTTGCGCGAGAGTTGCCGGGAATATTATGAACGAGAGCATTGACGCCGTGATCGTTCCTGAGACGCGAATACCAGAAATGGACATTCCGTTCACCATGGAAGGACTGGAAGGTGCGTTAGTCGCTTCTAAGCGCATGTCATCGCCAGGTCCTGATGATATTCCTTATAGTGCGTTGGGACACCTTGGACAAAAAGCCAGAAAAGAACTTTTAACATGTTTCAAGAACCCCTGGCTCAGCGGCAGTGTTCCTCGAGAATGGAAAATAAGTCGATTAATACCACTTTTGAAATCGGGAAAATCACCATTGGACTTGACAGCGTATCACCCTATTGCCCTCGCAAGCTGCCTCGGAAAAGTGATGGAAAGAATGGTTCTATTTCGTCTCGAGTGGTACTTGGAACGATACACCAAATACCCTTCTTGCATGGCAGGCTTTCGTCGGGGCCGGTCCTCCATTGACTGTGTCCTTGACTTATCGACATTTGCTCAACAAGAAAAAAGTCGCAAGTGCATATCAGTAGCACTCTTTCTTGACGTAAAGGGTGCATATGATAATGTAGCTCACGATGCCATCCTCACTTCTCTCGCAGCAATGGGTATTGGTGGACGAATGTTTCAATGGATAAAAGATTATATAACTGGCAGGGGTTTCTTTGTACAAACAGATGAGGGTACAACTGCCCAACATTACACCTACTGCGGAGTACCTCAGGGAGGTGTTTTAAGCCCCACATTGTTCAATGTGTCCCTCATTGGTCTGGTGAAGGTTCTGCCAAAGTCGGTGTGCCTATTCATATACGCCGATGATATTTGCCTCTGGAGTGCTGCAGTTACTCGCCCTCAGGTGCGTGCACGAATACAGCGGGCAGCAACCCTCACAACAGCCTACCTTCAGAAACAAGGCCTAACTATATCAACTGTGAAGTGCGCGTTGACGGCGTTAACACGCAAACCAATGACGCCATACCCTGTTTACATCAATGGGCAGAGTGTAAATATGCACGGACGCATCGTTTCCTGGGCATAATCATCGACAGAAGTCTTTCGTGGAGCCCACATTGTGCGTACTTGAAGAAGAGACTGCTATCTATTGTGCATATCATGAAATTCTTGTGCGGTAAAGCATGGGGAACTTCTGTGGCCTCCACGCTACAGCTGTACAGAGCCCTATTTCTGGGTCTATTGCGCTACAGCTTGCCGGTACTGACCAACACTTGCAAATCGAATACTCATTCATTGGAGAGTTTGCAGGGTCAGGCACTGCGCATCTGCCTAGGACGGCCCCGATGCGCTTCTTTTTATGCCACAATCATGCTTGCCAAAGACCATCCGGTCAGGACATATACAGTTGTGGATTGCCTCAGAGCGCACATTCGACATGCTAGCCGTGTCCCCGACCACCACTTGGCCCTTCTACCTTCAGGAAGACCACGTGCTACGTTTTCAGACGTCATAGCCAAGCACCTAAACAGTATTCCATCAGGATACACGCCAGCTGCGAGAACGGCTTGTCCTTTGTGTTGCCTCGACCAGCCGCAAGTACGTCTGGAAATTCCGGGAATCAAAAAGAAAAGCAGTCACTCCAGAGTAGCATTGAAGCAAGCAACACTGCTTTTATTACATGAGGTGTACTTAGACCGAACGCAGATATACACTGATGGGTCCGTCTCATCCAGCAGCTCATCAGGTGCCGCTGTAATTCCGGCTGCAGAAATGACAATCAAGTTTAAGTTGTCGCATATGACTACATCTACGGCATCAGAGCTTGCTGCTATAAGGGCTGCTTTACAATATCTCGTTCAAGAACGTCCAGGAAAATCGGTCATATTCTGCAGGCAGCGCTTCAGAGTTTGCAGTCTGCCATGCGTAGGAGGAGTCATGACCAACTGGTACAAGAAATAAGACATTCCCATCATGAAGCTCTTGCACGAGGGCATTATATTATATATCAATGGCTGCCTGGACATATCAGTATTAGCGGAAATCAGTTAGCCGATGATGCAGCCTACTCAGCCCATGAAGAAACCCGTGTAGTCCCGATTCCTCTATCAAGGAATGACGCAGCAAGACAACTTTACCTGCTGGCTCGAAATCTCACACGCACGTTCTGGTCGTCTACCAGCTTCCAAAGGTGTCAATTTTATGAACTGGATCCTTCGCTCAAGCTAAAGCTACCATCACAACTTTCCCGCTCCGATGCGACACTGTTATGCCGCCTTTGGTTGGGTGTTGCAATTACAAAGGTGTACTCCTTTCGCATTGGTATGGCAGACACTCCTACATACTACTACTGCAGAGCTGAAGAGACCATCGAACACGTCCTGTGCAGTTGAGCTTGCTACGACACACAGCGATGCCAGCTCCGGAAGGGTTTGAATCGACTTGACCCCAGACCATATTGTGTGCAGAAGATACTAGGACCTTGGACATCTGCCTCAGTTGCGCAGAAAGTAACAAAAGCACCGCTACTTTACCTCAAGTCAACAAACCTGAGCGACCGTCTGTAGACTGTGTGTGCTCCCCGAGGGTGCTCGTGATTGTGTGTACCTTCTCATCTTTCTGCAACCTCTTTTCTCCCCTTTATCCCTTCCCCAGTGCAGGGTAGCAAACTGGATGTGCGTCTGGTTAACCTCTCTGCCTTTTCTTGCATCTTTATCTCTATCTCTCTTCAGTACTTTACTTTTACCTATCAAACAAGCTAAGTATTATCTGTCAGAGCGAATTAAAATAGTACTTCAGACTTTTACTCCTGTTTTGTGTTTATCCTCTTCTCGTGAACCCTTCCACCGAAAGAAGACTCTGAGAGAAGTTGCGCGAGAAATGATTGTCTGTATTGGGGACAACAGACTCAGTCACACAAAGTGGTAACAAGAAGCCCAACTACGACACGTTCCTTCTTAGAACTTTGTATGTGAGGGCTTAGTGAAATACGAGCACGTGAAGAAGCTTTACAGTGCCTATATATTCCAACAGAATTTGTTGAACCTCTTGCCATGTTAAGAGTGCAGCTGCTTGAGCCGGGCGTAATGAGTCTGGTGAAACTGAAAACTATCACCATCGTGAAGAGACGCGCGTCCTCTTTGTCCACTTCTTCGCCTGTTTCTTCAACCGTTGAGAAAGTGAGCCGGTTTGTACGCAGAGCAATGCAACAACTTTGACAGATGAAAGAGAGGAGTAGGCAGAAAGTGACGGATTGAATGCAGGAAAAAAATAGAGACAAAGAAATAAAAAGAGAAAGAAAAAATAGAAAGACCTAAACTTAAACCGACATAGAGAAGAAAATAAAAAAGAAAAAGAACATAAAAGAAAAACTGGGGAGTGGCAAGGCGTGCAGGAAAGATTGTGTCAATTCCACTAAAGACGCTGTCTTTTTGTTGGCCTGACTATTGTCATCTGTATTTTTGTCGGAGTGGTGGTGAGAAGCGCTATTTATTCAACTGTGTGGCGCATACCCGTGTTTATAATGGCTCATGATCAATGCTAGGCAGTATCGAAGATACATGTATCTTAGATAGTATCTTAGATGCTCTTTGCGCATTTTGTGTCTGTATTGCGATACGTCTCGAAAGACGAATATCCGTATCTGTATTTTCGATACGTTTTATGTTTTATCGCGTATCCAAGACACTGTTACTGCAACACTACCATGTGAAACAATAATCGTTTCCTGCGTTTCCGGCTGCGTTTCTGATGGAGGTGGAAAGGCTGCAGGCCCGTGTGCTCAGATTTGGGCGCACGTAAAAGAACCCCAGGTGGTCGAAATTTCTGAAGCCCTCTACTACGGCGTCTTTCATAATCATATGGTGGTTTTCGGACGTTAAACCCTACATATCAATCAATCATCCACGTGCGTTGCTCACTAGATGGCGTTGTGTGCATAGTTCCATATAAGGATTAATATAGCTAGATTGCGTTAGTGGTTTTCCCACCATACGCATGGAGTGAATGCTGATGAGTGGGGCGAAGTGTCCATCCGTACGTCCATTCACCCGTCCGTACATCAATCCATGCTTTTGTCCGTCCATCCGTTCGTTATTCCATCCATCCTTCCAGGCATACGTCTCTCCGTCCGTTCATCCGTGCTTCTGTCGGTCCGTCCTGACGCAAGGATGGTTGGATGGATGAATGGACGTAGGCACGAACGGAAGGACACACGGACGGACGGAAGATGCTTAGCCCCACTCATCATCGTACACTCCGTGGATATGCAGTGATTTTTTTCCTTTTAGTTGTGCCAATAACAAGACACTCACTTTTACCAGTTACCAGTGCCACGTTCCACAATGCATGCGGTGATGCCAGCACAAACTATGGTGCTGTTCTCCTGCGTAGTACTCTATTACAAAATCTGAAGCAAGGGGTTGATTTGAATGTCACTGTGTCTCACATCAGCAGTTTGAAAATACTGTGAATATAAGCTTTAATTACTTCCGATTGATTTATATGCAAATAATATTTTCACTATGGTACCTCCGATACCGATGCTAGGTCAAATAGAACGCACGGACTTGCAGAGCATACTAATGTTGTGTGAATTTTTCTTGCCGTATGAAAACTCTAGTGCTAATCTTTTTTTTTTAAATAGTCATGCAAGGCACATGAAGCGAGCGCAATTTCTGCACCAGCGCAAGAAACGGTTAACCTGCTCGAAAGGTTTTGTAAATTCAACAATGCATGCTCTTTGACTCAGCAATTACGATTGTTCGGGTTCTTCAATCATTTACTCATAGAGCCATCAGAAGGCTATTGCATATAGCTATTTACATAATAGCGTACCAGTTCCCACATACGCGCGGTTACTTTTCACTACATTTACGGTCATTTGCTCCAGTTAGTCACTTCATCAGTATTGTCTCTTTTGTAAATTTTTTGGCTATTTCTCACTTTTCATCTTGGCAACCCTGTCGGAAGCCATGGAAACCGACGGCCACAACGGTTGATTGATTTATGTGGTTTAACGTCCCAAAACCACCATAAGATTATGAGCGACGCCGTAGTGGAGGACTCCGGAAATTTCGACCACCTGGGGTTCCTTAACGTGCACCCAAATATGACCACACGCGCCTACAACGTTTTCGCCGCCATAGCAATTGCAGCCGCCGCAGCCGGGATTCGAACCCGCGACCTGCGGGTCAGCAGCCGAGTACCGCAGCCACTAGACCACCGCGGCGGAGCGACGGCCACAATGGCATGCTACAATTTTCATCTCAAAACGTTCAGGCAAGCGACGCAGTACAGGCAAGTCGGCTAAAATGAACGTAATAAGGTTACTATCAGCATCGTTTCTATTCGGTCAGTGACTCGCCTTCTGCAATGAGCTTCACTTAGCGAAAGCGGGGGTATTAGAAAAGACAATATTGTGTAGCTACGTTAATATGAACAGGAAAAGACAGTGTGTCTGACCTCTGAGGAACTCCAATTAGCCGTTGCAAGACGTTCTTGTAGCCAGGGGACTCTCGACCTCAATTAATGCCTTGAGATTAGCTGAATGGTTTCACTAGAAGTCTGTGTCATCAACGCTTCTTTGTTTATTATTCCTTTGTTAATCTTGTTCTTTAACCAAGTCTAACTAAAGATGAGAAGCAATGACCACTTTATTTTTCTTCTGATGTCTTGCCTTCGTTCTCAACAACCAGCGGCGAATCATGAAGCCTCTTCAGATGTACGCTGAGCCTGCACAACTGGTAACAAACACACAATAAGAATTTTACTTGCAACAGCTTCCGTTTTTGTTCCTTGTCATGTTTTACAACATCATACCCTATAATGTTAAATTCCGGGGGATGACTTTTTGAATGTGAAGCATTTCTTTGAAAACTTCGGCGACTATGACCACATCTATCTGTCTATCTATCTAGCCACTTACGTTTGGGTGCTCTCGTGGTCACCCCCTTAACTTCGCGTGAACCAAAATTAGCATGGGAGGGCAAGATGGTTTGACGAATATGACGCGCTGGCCAAGACATGAATAATGTCACGATCCCGTCACGTACGTCGCCAAGCACTTTCTGCCAGACAGTGGCACATACCCACGGGTGGGTATATACCGCTGGTATGTGGGTATGTGCCACAGGTGATGGATACTTAGTATCTACCGAGGACTGAGGAGAACACACATGGGCAATTTCAACGCGTGAGCGTTAAGAATCACCCGACATCGGTAGCGTCGGCCCAACGAATGCAAATAATAAATCCCAGGGTCCCAGCTGGACTCGAACCCAACTGCTTGGAAATGAAGCATTTTACCACAGAGCTACGTCAGGTCTCAGAACTACTTTTCAAATAAACGCTAATCTTCGTGAAATGTCAATAGTGGTTGCATCTATCTATCTATCTATCTATCTATCTATCTATCTATCTTTCTATCTATCTATCTATCTATCTATCTATCTATCTATCTATCTATTTAGCCACTTACTACTTCAAGCTCCCGTAAACATGTCGTTAATGAGATTTATACCAAAATAGTATGGCATTACAGTACTGTATGAAAAACATAAATTACTCTTCATATGATGGAAATTATGACTTTGTTGTCATTAACCGCATGATTTAGATACCGTGGCCATGGTGCTCTAGCGGCCGTTTATTCAACTTGGTATCTACTGAACATGGTATGACGAGACATTTCAACATGACTAACTTAAAGCAGTGGCGATAATATAAAAATCATGACTTGTATGCCATGTATATATTGACATTTATACCATGCTCATAAGCATCAGTGGCTGTGTCACCAGGTTCACATGTACAAAATTCGGTAATGCGTGACGTGCTTGTATGGTGAACTTGAATGACAAGGATTGATATGAAAGTCATGCGAATAATTTCATGTACAACATGACTTGCATACCTCGCCCATGGCGAGCACGCGGCGAAGTCACTACATTGGTATACAGCAAATTTGATATTGCCTGAGGCGACTGCATGACGCCCATGAATGGCATATGGTAAAATGAAAATTATGCCGTTGGCAACATAAACTATATACCACGCTCATGGTGCGCTTGTGCCAGTTCTCTAGCTTTATATACCAAATTTGGCACTTCGTGACGTGACTATATGACGAGCGTAAATGGCGAGTATATATATATATGTGACGTATGAAGCGATGATTGGTTTCAAAACTATAATGAAGATTCGATTAGCACACGCACTGTCAGCGCATTCAAACTCAGTCATCGCAGTCATAAGCAGCCTTCACGCACTCGATTACAGAGCATGAATTTACAATTCCCGTCAGGTGAAGTTAGCCGCATGCTCACGGAAAGACCACGTGGTCGTGTTCGCAACCTTCCACCTGGTTCCTCATCCGCGGATATATCACCAATGCTCAACCCACCGCTGCATAAAAGAATTGAATCCGCTAGTGATGACCCAGATGCATTTAATACTTCATACCGCATGCGTACTTTGCAAACTGACTTGGCATTCAGCTCAGCAGTGCCACAAAGACAGAAGCATTCACAATCAGCATCTTGTGAAGGAAAGTCTTCTGCAGAAGCGTCTAGTGTTCATCAATTACAAGATCGAAGTGACGTGAATCCAGTATACAACCTCACTGCCAACAATGAAAACAAAAGCAGAGATGCGACTTCTGATGACACAAGTAATCTTCAGGCAACCACCAACAATGAACGATTTATGAATACAGAAGATTCAAGTGCACGAAACCCCGCACATTGTTTTATGCCGGAAACATCTGCATTGGTTCACGTCGTAGAAGCCTGCGAAAGACTTGCTAAGAATCCTGACACAGCACGATCAATGTCACACCACAAGCAAGTCGACGAAATCAAGAAACTACAACGTCAACGTATACTTCAACATTGTCAACGACGAAAGGAAACCTCATCGAAACCACTTTTAAGGCTCGAAGAACATTGCAAAAAGGCCCATCGTCATGGATACATTCTCCACCAAAGATCAAGAATGTGCCTTCCATCAAACCATCTGCGACATCGCCATAGAAAAAACTCCAAAAGCCACAAAAGCATCCCTTGTACTCGGCAGAAACACAGGCAGCGCCCAATCAACCTCGATCAACGCACACGCAAGCTGCCTGCACGACCTGTGCCACGACGAAGAATTCTATGCCTACGATATTCGAACTGTTCATTCTGCAAGGTGTTCGAACCTCGTTTGTTCTTCACCAGAATTCCGGCTGCGATTTCCCCTATCTCCACGTCCAAAGCATTCTTGTGTTATCCAGGACGCAACCATCAGCCTCGCCCACCAGAACTCCTGCGTTAACCGGACTGCTGAACTCTTTCCCTGAAGTTTTGCAAGTTTACGGAACACCACGGGGCCATGAAACCAATTGTGCATTTTGACATTTGTGACTTCTCAACCTCTCCTTGTGTACTTTTCCTTGTTCGTAATCCATGCCTTCTTTCGGGAGGAGGGGGAATCGTGTGACGTATGAAGCGATGATTGGTAGAAGCAGAGAAGGAAGAAGTGCAGAAAAGAATAAACATGGCGTATGAGCCAGGCCACGTCACCCGTTCATCATAGCGTCATATATATATATATATATATATATATATATATATATATATATATATATATATATATATATATATATATATATATATATATTATGATATGTCATGTAAGAATGACTTGAATACCGCGCTGATGGTGCACTTGCGTCCAGTCCACTTACGCGATTTACACCAAATCGCGTATTTCCTAATTTCTACGTATGAAGTACCTAATTATCAAGTCCTAACATGTGAATAACCACATTCATGCCATGCGCAACATTATTTATTTGCCAAGCTGACGGTACGCTCGCGGCTGTTCAGCTGGCTTGGTATACACCAAAATTGCTGTTGCATGACGTGACTCTATGACGAAGTTAGGTGACAGGTTGTACATGAAATCATTACATTCATAATATTTATGGCCTATGGTGCACTCGCGGCCAGTTCGCTAGCGTGATATACCTCAAATTTGGTTCGGCGTGGTGGGTGTGTATGAGAGATATAAATGGCAGGTTCTATCAAGAAAATCATGGCATGTGCGTTAAGTACAGCATAAATTAGTTTTTGCTGGCTGCCTCACATCATATCCAATGCCACGTATGCGTGGAATCGGTCGGTTTTTTGTTTTGTGGTAACGTGGTGCATAGGCCACTATTTACAAAACGGAATGGTACGTCGTTTTCACGTATAATACTCGAAAATTAGTGCAATACATTACACAGTTTAGGTACTATTCATTCAAGGCAATAATTTATTGTTATTGTGCAATAGTATACCATGAAATCTAAACGGATCGAGGTTACACCAAAAAAAAATTAATGCATCGTAGCTTTACCGCTTTGATGAATCTACATTGTGACATTATTGATATTACGTCATTGCCACCACAACTATTGGGAGTTCTTTTGTGCTACAACTAAGAAGGAGTTAAGCTGTTAGATTATCACTAAACGTTGTGTCGTTGCACGTATAGTAACACGATGTTTTATTCGAATGGGAGTTTGGTGTATATGTGACAGTAGGTTAACAACAGTGTCTTTTCACTCCATAAAAAATTAGTCCTAGGCAGCTACTGATCTGTTATCATTTTCTCTCATTTTGATAACCACTTTCCCATCAAACGAAAGATACAGCTCTGATGAAACTAGTTCAAATCCTCACTGGTTGTGTGCTTACACTCTGTTTGTGAACATATTCTGTCTTGATTTGACATTACGTTGCAAGGTTCGAGTCGTTCGATGCGAGTAACAGTGGCTCATCGCTTGGGGTCGAAGCATGAAATAAAAAATAAATGTATGCAGTATCGAAATTCTGATGGATTGTCCTTGAGGCGATAATGTATCTGTGCTGAGTGCTCTCATTATTTGTGTTCTCATCAATTTCTTGGATGCTCCGAAATTTTTTCTACAACTCTCGGTTTCTTGCACAACTATTTTTTTCTTCATGATGCAATTCTAAATTATTCACACATCCTCATTTTTTGTTGTTATTCATAATACATACTTTTTGTATCAGTGTCAAATGAGCGCCCACTACTACTACGTGCAATGTATCAGTGAGGGCAATGCTCCTTTGTCCCAACGGCAAAGGAATAGCTTGGCTGATACAGAGCAATAACCAGGAATAGTGCACTGTCTTAGATGAAAAGTAAACATTACAAATGATGAGACTGTAGCATAACACTATGAAATGCACGCATCTATTTAAAGCTAGTCAAATCTGGAGAATATCTAAAACAACAGGGTATTCTGCAGATTAGCCATCAGCCAAGTCCGCCGACTTGAACGCACTCAATATACTTATTTTTTTCAGTTTAGTTAATCCTGTGCAAGATTGCAGCTTAGAAGTGCCGTTGAACCTGATTTTAAGGGCCCTAGAGACAAAGCAGCAAAAACTGTTTACGCAAAAGGCCCTAGTCTAAAGCCTTATAAGACAAATCGTCGTTACTGTCCACACTACGTCAACATAAACAATGATACATTTAAACTAAATATTCACTAGCGTAAACTTGATCGAGGCAAGATACTTTAGTTTGAGGGCAAGACAATCTGTGGGAAATGTCTTTCTCAATCATATCATCCAGTGAGTCCACATCCTTCAAACGATATTTTATTTCATTGCAGACTTGCTTGATAAGTACAGTGACCTCTAATACGGCATTTCACGGAAAAACAACAAAGAAATAGCTTGCTTACCTTTCATTGCAGTGGAGCCGTTGTACTTTAAAACTAAGGCATCTGGAAAAGATAGAAAAAAACGCACAGAAATTTATTAGGGATAGGGTCCTCTAACTCGCATTATCAAAGTGGCGTTTAAAGATGCGACTGTACTTTGGCAATGCAGCCCACTAATAGAGTTTTCGAAAGCATTGCTCGAGTTATTGACAAAGACGGCTGTCTCTTGGCCTCATAAGAAAACACTGCCATTGGTTTCTAAGCCAGATCTATACTCGTCATTTTCCTCAAGGATATATTTTATATAAGAGGAGACTATTCAATAACATCCCTTTGCGCAATAATGGTAAAACGGTCGGGTAGGGACACATTCATATGGTAGCAGAGCGCAGGCGGACGCAAACGTAGGGAATAAGTGTTTGGCACAAGCGCTGCCTTTAGCGAAAACTTCAATGCAAGTGACAGGTTGTATAAATTAAATATGCGACATGAATTGATTACGTGAAGTAAACGAAAAAAATTTAAAAAGCAAGCAAGTCAAAGGCCACAGTCGTAAGGTAGTATGCGTCTGATAAAGTGCTTAGAGAAATAAGGAAGAGATATTTCCTTGGCACTTCCTATATATATATATATATATATATATATATATATATATCTTCCGTGAGCGGTCACAACATGGTTTATTTCGACGTTTCGGCCTAGAGTCTGCCCTTCATCAGGATTAAAGGTACAGTTTGTTGGTGCTCAACTTTATACAATATATATATATATATATATATATATATATATATATATATATATATATATATATATATATATATATATATATATATATTCAGTATTTAGATCAATAACAACAGCACAAAGCGCAATAAGACGGAATAATAAAAGAATGGCACACAGAGATGGTAGCTCTCGGCATTATGGCTCACAAGCGACCGGAGGAGAAAACGTTCAGGACGGGGAAGAGCGTCACTTGCAATTTGTTGAATTATTGCAGTTCAAATTTCAATTTGAATCAGACAGCTTAGGTATATGTGAAAAGATAGACAGGCACACAAGTACGCTTGCCCAGAATAACTGTACAAACATAACCCGTCTTTTGTTCATCACACTCTAAAAATAATTCGAAGTTCACAACTGATTAGTGTCAGTGACGTATAACTGATAGGCGTTGCGCTTCGAATTATTGAAGGGGGCTCGCGTTCATCCTCCTATTTTCATCTGCCCTCTCTTTAGCCTCCCCAAGAAAAAACATAGCCACAACACGACACTCCCTCCCCCCTCCCGAAGGAACATCTTGCTGCCCCGTGACTTCGCTTACAGAAAAAGAAGGTTTTAAAACTTCATCTTCAATAAGTTTTCTTGTAGCGCACTTAAAAAACAGGAACAAATGAAGGCACATATAGATAGACAGAGAGCTAGCTTCCAACATAGTTTAATCTGGGAGACCAGGGAATATTTATGCACTTGTTTGACGAGTCACAGTCATGTGAGAACGTGAATAAAGGCACAACATAAACATAGGTGAATACGTACATATATATTCATATGCACTTATAACCTCAAGGTTTGCGCAGATACGTTAACTCTTTTTTTTTTCTGAAAGTGCTACTGACGGCTGGACGACACACATATCTCCAAGTGCTGCAATCTGTTCAGCTTCGATTATAAGCCGAGTCATTCCACATTTGCTTCTAACTATTATTCTGGTGTTTCTAAATATTTAGGAAACATTGATGCTATTTACAGTGTTGCGCAAGAAGACCATCACTAGCATTTTTTTACTAGGTTGCGTGAACACAAAAAAAAGTTGGAAAAAACGCTAGTGATGCTCTTCTCGCGCAACGTTACAAAACGGCATCAATGTTCCCCTGTCTTTGAAAAGACTGCAATAATTCAACGAAAACACCAGTATTTTTTAACGGCTATGGACATCGCACACTACACGGAGCTCTAGCCTTTCGAAACGTATCGAAATGCGATCTCCACGAGCGCGATCATACCTGCAGCCGGTGGCTGAGCAGCCAAGCGCCATATATTCAAAGTACCACCACGGCGGTTAGTCTTCAATTGTAGCGTACTTCGTTTCACGTGTCACATTCGTTGAAGTTATTTCCTCCACCTTCTCGTTCCTTCGCAATTACAACTGCACCAACTTCTCTCAGATAAGTGTAAAAGGTGCTTACAGGCTGGTTCGTAAGACATTACGGCATATGGCAGCGCACACCAGGTCACACAATGAACAGGCACACAAAGAGACGAGACCAAGCGCTGCTGTCTACACTCAGATAGACTACACACAGCGCTTCTGTCGTCTCTTCGGGTGCGTGTTTGTTGTTCAACTTTGTGTGGGCTATCGTATGTCTTAAAAAGGCGCAGCCGCTTGAGCTGGAAAAAAAATCAGTGGCGAGGCAAAAGAAATGCGGTATAGACTTCAATGCAACTGAGTCGAATCTCCCGACTTGTAGAGAGTTGAAAATCTACACACTTCTATAGCGTACTTTAGTACTATCTGGTGAAAACTATCTTTTTAAGAAAGGTTTAACTATACAAGGCGAGCCACTGAAAGATATCCTTGAAAGTCGGAATCTGTGTGGCGACACGTGGTCCCGTTCTTGTTTAGAGTTGTCGACAGAAGTTATTTTACTCTTGGACCGAACCAATCGATCTGTGGTCTGTTCTGTAATCTAATGCCTTTCATTAGGAATACGGTGATAAAACGAACAGGACAGCTTGTTTCGTGAGAGCACTATCCTCATACGAGTACTGTCCGATGTATGTATTTGTACTGTCACGAAACCGGAGCTAACACAGACGTCACCTGATAAGGTTCTACAGGCAGCTAAGCAGCTATTGCGTAGATTATCTCTATAGGTTGTCCAGAAGAGGACTTGAATTCTCGAGGGTTATACGAGATGACATCGAAAATAGTTACAAGGGACAGCAGTCTGTCTTAAATGCGAGCCATTGTTACCAACGTCATTACGGCCAAGGAGCACTAAAACGGCCCGCTACCGACAAGCACGCGTAGTTGCGTATTAGGATGTTCAGCTGCTCTTTACACGGTTACCGTACATTCCCTCCTAAAACCCTCCCCTGAGAATAACTCGAGTCTCCAGGAACCAAGCGGGGAAAAACAATAACCCAAAAATAAAAGAAAAGACCTGCTTGTTGCTGTAACCCGCCTTCCTCACATTACTGTCAAGCAGTGCCATCCGGCCAATTTGCGCAGAAAAATTTGCAATCTAATTGCGGTAATGTATATTTCCTATGCTATGTATCAAAATACTTGTTTTTATCAGCACTTTTACATACGCGGGCTCGAAGAATGTGATAGCAGCAAAACAAAAGAAGAAAAATTAAGAAACGAGACCGATCCATTAACTCAACCACGCATGCATAATAAGACAAAAAGTACGAGGGCAGAATAAGTGCGTTTCGGAAAGCACGGAAAGTTAAATAGCGCGAACAGGTGGCTCCAAGTTTCGCGGTTAGATAAATCTTCTTGCTTGTCCAGCGGTTGGGTTATACGCGGATTTCCCCCTCTGTATTTGCCACATTCCCATCTCCCTTCTCGGTGTATTACCCTTTTCAGAGGACCTGCACTTCGTTCCAGAATACCGTCGAAGTTCCGAGGACCATTTGCTCAGTGCTCATGCCCATGCCCGCGCGAACCACTTGCAGACGGGCAATGCGTTTGCTTTCGCTAAGAAAACTTATTGTCCGCCTCGGACACACCTCGTATATTACCTTCCTTTTTTGTATTTTGCAGTAGTACTCTGAAGTTGAAGCAAAAGTGAGAAAAAAAGAAGATCAAGCGCAAACGAAGCGGGCAATCTTGAAAAACCCTTCTTGCCGACAGCTTCGAGATTCTGGGAACAGTAAACACGTACGCAATGAACGCGAAAGAACGAGGACCGCAAATATACGAGTATTGCTAGAGAAAAAGCAGCAATAGGTGGAAGTAGGTTCGTAGTTTTCGCGTTGTCTTCGCGCAAGAATTTATACCACTCTCACTTTTTTTCTGAACGAGAAGCAGAAAGCAAGAACGTGAAAGCGGAACACAACCTTTTTCGTGTCTCTGGCCTCTGAAGATTTGCGCGCAAGAAAAATGATTCAGCAAAATTACCCGCAAACTCACAATTGCCATGACCTGCCAACAACTTGCTAAAACAACAAAAAACGCTCCAACTAATAGTGATGTTCAGCGCTTGGTGTCCTGAACCCGCACGTGTTTTATCCGGGGAAGGAGCAAGAGGTATTGCGTTAGCTCTTGCATATTTTCTATCAGCTAGAGCTTTCTTGATCTATCCCTCTATTATGTTTGTGAACGACGTTATGCTTGCGCTTAGTGATCTTTATCGGGTGCCTAAAGGAAAACTCAAAGGCGATGAGGGAGAGAGCGACAGTATAAGCCTTTCACCCCTCTTGTTGATCGAGTCTGGAATAAAACAAACTTCGCCCCACCCCGGTGGTCTAGTGGCTAAGGTACTCGGCTGCTGACCCGCAGGTCGCGGGTTCCAATCCCGGCTGCAGCGGCTGCGTTTTCGGTGGAGGCGGAAATGTCGTAGGCCCGTGTGCTCAGATTTGGGTGCACGTTAAAGAACCCCTAGCTGGTCGAAATTTCTGGAGCCCTCCACTACGGCGTCTCTCATAATCGTATTGTGGTTTTGGGACGTTACACTCCACAAATCAATCAATAAAACAAACTTCGCTGTCGTAATGGGTGAAAATATGAAAAATACCTGATGACGTGCTTCTCTCAAAGACCTTTCATTGGTTTCTGGATTTCCGCGGTACATATGGAAAGTGAACAGTTTTCTGAATGCAAAATCAGGGTTTCTGAGTGGTCAATATATTCTAAAAAACCGCGCGTAGCTGTTCATTGATTGATATCTAGCGTTTAACATCCCAAAATCACCATAAGGTTATGAGAGACGAGGTAGTGGAGGGCTCCGGAAATTTCGACCACTTCGAGTTCTTTAACATGCACCCAAATCTGAGCACACGGGCGTACAACATTCTCGCCTCCGTCAAAAATGCAGCCGCTGCAGCCAGGATTCGACCCCATTACCTGCGGGTCAACAGCCAAGTAAGTACCTTAGCCACTAGACCACCGCGGTGGGCCGAGTGTAGCCCTGTGCTTTAAAGACTGGAGTGAAACGTCCCACTGACTTAAGTAATGGGTTAAACTGGGTACACTCCATTCCCCTTGAGAAGAGTAGCACCGACTTGTCATGTACTACTTCAGTAACAGCTGCGACTCCCATAGCACAACATAAATGTTGCTGCAAGCATGATGCTTTAACCTAAACAAGTATCACTGCGTCCTGCGTGGTACATAAAAAGAAAAGCAAAAGACTTCTTTAAGCATCACACCTGTGACTGTTATAACATCCGTATCACAAGAGCTTCTCACGTAGACACTGACACGTGGGTTAGATGTGTACGTTCTTTTTTTATTTTTATTGCTATTGCAATTATACGGACACTCTCAGCTGGATCGGCGTCGACGTGGGTGTCGCTATCACTCATCATATATATATATATATATATATATATATATATATATATATATATATATATATATATATATATATATATATATATATCAAAGCGAGAAACAAACATTATCGAGAAAAAGACTCCGGCACGCGGAATCAAACATGGGACCTCAGAGTCGTGGATGCGAGCGAGGCGCTACTTACTGAGCCACGGAGCAGCCCGTCCTTCAACGTTCAAACGGCAAGCTATTTATATCTACCACTTACCGCTGGTGACGGGCATCTTGAGGGGAACTATCGCGTTTTCAGCATTACCAGCAAGATGGCGCAATGAACGTGCGCCGCCGCGCCATAACGCACGCTCTCATCTCCCACGCGTACTTTGCCCCGCGGAGAGGAGGGGGGTAGAGGTTCACTCGCGTGCCCTTATCACGCGGTGGAGAGGATCGTACGTCTTGGCTGGTTTTTAACTTTCATTGGGACAATTATGTTGTCGTTACTGGGTGCACAAAGGTCACTGCAATTGTTGCACAGTCTCCTTTTGCGAAAAGAGTGCGCTTTTCAGGCACAGCGAAGTAACAGCTAAGACGCTTATTCGCGTTCATCTGTACCTGTGAGTGCGTTTTGTGCGTTAGTTGTGCGTGAGAAACACAGGGCATGTTTTGATCTGTTTGCCATTCTGCGTCTGACGTTCCAATTTGTTCCTATCGCGTTCAGTGCTTCACCTTTGCGGCAAAGCTGTGACTTTTGTTTACCTATCCACAGCAGGTGGTTAAGCGTGTTTCTATGCTTACCCATCGCGGTAGCTTATCGCGTAAAATGCCGCGCTTCTAAGCTAGAGGGCACGGGTTCGATTCGCTGCCATGGTGACTGCATATCGATGACAACGAAATGCAGAGAACCGCACTGCACTTTGACTATAGGTGCACGTTAAGAGTCACTAGGTTGTCTAATACATCCCAAGACGTAGTGTCTCATAATTGCACGAGGTTTTGGTGAGTAAAACATAATAAATTATTGCTGATGAATCACTGCTTTTGTCGGTACATTCAAATCGTCTACCCAGGCCACGTCAAAACATATACACAAAGACACGAGAACAAAACGACGTGCTTTTGAGGTTCAGTTACTATGTACATGACAATATCTGGCAGATTGTCAATCATAGCATTTATATTTAATCTTAACAACACAACATTTTTTATTACTTCTTGAAGTAATGACAGCAGTGCTGTACTTGCTTTTTCTTTCATTTCGCTTTCTTTCTTCTGGTTCTAATAGAAATAGCATTTCATTTCTTGGAACATTTTTATTTTACTTTCGATCTTTTTTGGCGTTTATTAGTACCACTAGGCAGACAACGTGAATAACGTGCTGTTACGAAATTTCTTTCAGAAACGGCCTATCTTTTTATAGAGCATCAAATTAAAAAAACGAATAATGAAGATGGTGCAAGAATGAGCTCTCTAACTCTTTAAGTGCTCTTTCTCCCTCTTTCATGGTGTTAAATCTCCGAAAAGAAAGAAATAAAAAAATCATTTCTCGTTTTCGATACGTTATTCCCGTTCGATACTCTGATCACACTTCATTCCTGACCCCACTGTTCGCAAGGTCACGCCTGGTGTATGCCTTTAAAGAGCACCCAATCATCGGATAAGTACATTCATCCACTTCCCATACCACATTGTTCACGAGAGTTTCCGGCGTCCACTAATATTTGCATGCAAAAACACCAACTGCATATTACCCGCTTTGTTTTTCGATGTTCTGCGCGCTTTCTACAGAAGCTACATTTACAACGCCACCCGGGCCGTCTTACTCAGCGAATAACAGGTGGTGGCAAAGCGCGTTCCCGTACAACTACTAGTTACCGATTTCCACAGCCACTAATTACCACATATTCACAGCCAATATGACGCAGTCCATTATGAAACTTACCCACACATGTCATAGGAAAGCATATTCCGTCTTAACTATGATCACAATTACCTCTACGCGTTAACAAACCACACCACAAACGTCGTTTTATTGGAACCACGTATGAGTTTCCTTTCTTTTACAGTGAAAGCTAATTGCAGCTACTGTTTTCACTGGTGCACCACATCAATTATATATTTTAATGCTGGCCACGATGAGACCCTGCTGAGTCTAAGAACTGGGAAGCCCACTTCATGAAGTTACTGAGTCTCGATGTAAGGTATCTAGGGAGTGCTTCATTTATTTATAGCCTAGTAATTAGAAGCAATACTCGTAGGAGGGCCACTTATTGCATTTCAGGTGTCGTGGATGGCGTAATTATTAGCGTAAAGAATGTGTCAAGAATAGCGATCTTCGATGAGTACGTTTGATTCACGCTTTCGACACTCAGTTCATTGTGTCACGTACTGTACGCTCTTTTCGATTCACTTCATCTTGAAAACACTGTAGAACCTGGGTGCCCCCTCCCCCTTCAGCGTAATTTATACTGCCCAGAGCTATAACCATCTAGATTATGGGACACGGAGCTAAAGACGAGACAAAGCTGTAACCGACCGGAGAATTCTCAAAAAGTGAGTACCGTTTTATGCCGGTGTTGTCGACAAAGATGGATAGCTTCTCCATATATGAAGCTGGAATTTAGAAGAATTTAAAGAACAAAGATCTTGAAGCTCCAGATACGCTTTTACCATGGTCGCCGCAGCCAGCTGCGCACGTTAGTACTTGCGGCGGACGTTTGACATTCTTGCGTGGTTTCTGACATACTGCAGGCTCGACTCTACTTTTTTTTATGCAATAGGAAGACCAAGATTCAGCAAAAAATGCCTCGTTTAAGCCATGAGCCGAAAAAATCAACCATAAGCCAAAAAGATCTACCAGCTAAGAAGTTTTTTTCAGCTTTACAGCGCTAGCGTAGACTTCCTCTTTTAGATGCGAAGCATCTTATAAGCTAGCTCAATCTCGTGGCGTCCGTGCTTTATTCCGCACGGGTGTCCTCTCCTTTTCTCGCCTTACAACGCCGACTGACTGATGAATAACATTTTTGTCCTGAGTAGGCGATGACCCCCTAAGGGGCCCCGTCTGTGGGCCACACCCATGACGGGACTTGGAGGTTAAACTCGATGGCAGTGTCATGAGCCCTCTTAACGGCCCGAAGTCGGTCGTCTTCATGGGGACTTGTGAGGAGAGCATCCCAGTCCTTTTCTGTGATTGGAGGCGCGTCGTCCGAGCAAAACTTCGCACATTGCCACAGCATATGTTGCAGGTTGCCTCCCGAGATGCCACATCGGGGACACCCCGGCCTTCGTTCGCTTATGAATCTCGCACAAACTGCCGGTGAGGGATATGCTCTTGTTAGTAGGAGACGGACAGATATTGCTTTCGATTGCTTGAGTCAAAGGTGTTGTGACGGAAACTCTCACCGTTGCAGACAATAGTGCTGACAGATTTTATAATAGGTTTGCACCTCACGCAAGCAGCGTCTGCTAGAGATTAGTGTATGTGTTTAGTAAAAGTGGTTAACGATTTAGAGTACTCGGGTACTCTATAGTATGGGCTATCTGAAAGTCATCTCTGTTTAAGAGAACTTTATTACTAAAAGAAGCATACGTACACAGAACACATTCATATGTTACATTTTTCGTTTTTAAGACATTGCTTATATATCCTAGTATACATTCAAATGCACAACAAGAGCTGTGTGTACCTGTAAACGGAAATTTTAACGTGCAAAAAGAAAACTATGTGCAGGGGTACGTACAATTCATGAAAAGTAACATAAAAACATTTTAAAAATGCGTATATGAATAAATAAATACCTATACAGTTATAAATGCAAGTTTAGTGAAATCACAAACACTAGCCTACCTTCTCGGTAACGAAGGCAAGGCATGGACACTTTGTTTTTTTCTGAGAAGAATAAGTCGTGTTGACCACCGAAGGAGAAAAGCTTCCTCCCCCAGAATGAATAACTGTTCGTTAAGATGTGTTAACATCATTGTTCATCAGCGATGTAGCAGAGGAAACATGGCCCTCTGAGGGCGTCCCCGCAGGCAATCCAGTCCCCTCCGCTTCGACAATGCAAAAGCACCAATACTACACATTATCCATCGTCGACTTTTGTGGCATTCCTTGCGCTGATCATCCTTTAAATGTTTCACAGCAATACATTCACATACTTCAGCGGGTGACATATTCATGAGTTCACAGTCTGTCAAGTTGTTTAGCGAAAATGCAGATATCTCCCCACGTCGCGGTCGGCGGCCGCTCAGCCACGGGTCCCGCCTTGTCTGCTAACCCAAAGCAAAGACGGGAAGTTACCATCACGTACTTTGTGAGCTCTCGGCCTCGGTATGTCGTATTTGAGATGTGTTCCCATGTGGTTCTCATGGCCGACACACGACAGATAACTTCGAATTCGGGAATGCTAAAACCTCCCATTTTTGTTGTTAGGCAACTAGTGCTCTGGCGACGCTTTCCGCATGACCATCCCAAAAAAAGGAGCCACATGCAGTTGCTATTCTCAACAAAACTCGTCGAGGTGGTCGTGCGATTTCGCTACATAGAAAAGGGAAGCTGCTATGCTTGTCTTGATGAGATACGCACGTTCGGTAAAATGTAAACAAAAAATCCTCGCAATCTCCATACGTTTATTCGTTTATCTGTTCATCCAAGGTGGCACGGGATACTTCACCGGACGCAAGAAAGGTCACCCCCAGAAACTTTACTCCATCTACCCCCCAGTGGACTCCATCAGGAAGATGTTCAGCAAAGGTACCAAAGCGCATTGCTTTATTCTTATCTAGATTGAGTTGGGCTCTCGAGAGGCTGCTTTAGGTGTGAAAGAGCTGCAAGAAAGCCCTGCACCTATCTATATTTCTTATAAAAAGTGAAATATCGTTGGCATAGGCTGCCACTTTCACTTGACTCAGGCCAGGAAGGGGGAATCCGAGTATTGAACTACACCTGTTGATCTGTTCTAGCAGTGGTTCAATACAAAGTACAAACAGAAGCGCAGAGAGAGGACAACCTTGTCGTATCCCGCGACTCACGGCGATGGGTTCAGTAGTGTGGCCATTCACTACAAAGCGAGCTTCCAGATCAGTATAAAGCAGACGAAGTATCTCGACAAGACAAGTAGGAAAACCAAAGCATTCCAACATGACAAAAAGATAATTGTGCTCAACCCTGTCAAAGGCCAAAAACACCAGACATTTGTGTTCTCGTAGCAAACGTGAACAGATCACGGGTCAAAGCATCAGAAGAAAAAAATTTACGACCTGGAAGACATCTTTGCACATTACTGATAATTTCAGGTAGGGCAGATGACATGCGACGCGCTAAAATAGCTGTTAATATCTTATAGTTCAGTAAGGAAATGGGTCTCGATGCCTTTGGGTCTGACGCTTCAACCCCACTCTTTAGCAAAAGGATGACTCTGCTCTCACGAAACGTTTCAGGCCGAATACCATCAGCGAGAATCCCGATAAGCATCGACAAAAGGTGGACATGTATTTTCCCCAAAAAATGTCTTATCAAAATGGGTGGTAGGCCATCAGGACCTGCTGCTGTGGAAGCGTTCATTTGCTTGAGTACAAGATGTAGTTCCGCCAATGTTATCGTACTAAATGAACTATCACGGCACTCTTCTTGTATACAAGAGATACCCGAGAAGAACTCGCGCATAGCTATGCTATGGTCCCCTATGCTTGTGTCGTCTGTCGTGAACAGGGTGGTGAAGTTTGTTTTGAAAACCGTCCCTCTAAGCACCCGACAGAGGACCAGAGGGCACGACGAAGCTCTTCGGGCCACCTCAGCATTGTTGGTACCAACCACCTGGAATACCAAAAAAAAATGCAACGCTCGCTGATCACACTGACACGCTGAAGGGTCAGTGCCCTTTTTGGCACGCTTCCTGGCCTTATACATAATCAGTCGTGACCCCCCTGCTCACAACTAAAAAAATGACAGCACATCCAGGGTTGAATGATGGAGAGTGGGGCTAAGCATCCGTCCGTTCATTCGTTCTTGCTTCCGTCCACTCATGCGTCTGTCTGTGTGACCGTACGTGCGTCTATCCGCCCGTCCGTGTGTGCGTCTATTCGTGCGTCCACACGTCCATCCGTGCGTCCAACCCTGCGTCCGTCCATGCGTCCATCCGTCCATGCAGCCATCCGTGCGTCCGTCCATGCATCTGTCTGTGTGTCAGTTCGCCCATCCAGTCAACACTCTAAGTACCACCATCTCGCATCTTTTCATCATATATTCCCCATATAGAAGCACCGCCATCCAGTGGACATTCCAAGGACTAAACTAGAGGTGGCACAAGCACACTTTCTTACGGCTTGCGCTTGTGGTCCACTTCCCACCTTTAACCACCTCGTGTTCATGGTATATACTAGTTCACTGTATTCATGGCACTGCGGCCCAACGTTCGCTAAACCTTTTTAAAACCAAGGAGGTTACGCCCAGCGAGTATAACGTAGCAACCCTTTCTTGTCAGATAGTGCTCAATGTACATGCCAATGGCTGCTGATGGGGAATGAGAGACAAGAGAATTCGGCTTTTAGTTAACGCGGCACATGTTTGGAGATTTTTTCTTTTTGTTCAACAATGCACAGGAGAAATCTCCCACCGGCACCACCTTGCAGGTCAAAGCGTAAGACATGTTGCGTACTACGACGAGGCACGAACGGGTGCCGCTTTAAGGAGCTTCGCCCCTAAAAAGATGCATATGCCAGTTTGGTTTTGCTGCGTCTACTCGCTAAGCTGTGTGTTCCGGAGCTACCATCAGATCTCGTAAACCGCAATGTCGGGTGTCTATATGTTCCACTCGATAAGACTGTGCGCCACTGAGCATCTCAACATATGGAACCATTACTCGTTTTTCAAGAGAGCCGTTGCGGACACTTCAGAGAACAGCAGGATCTGCAACGGGTCTTCTATTTACAAACGAAAGCACCGCTGTACGGGAGCTAAGGCAGAGCAGGAGTTATTATCGCGCCTTCAACTGATTCAGATAATGTTGCATAGCAAACGTGAGTGTTTCGCCCCTCCGAACTATGCGCGCTTTTCGAAGAGTGGCATTTTTTCACTCATTAGGCACTTTTTTATCTCTGCCTGCTTTAATTATTTCAGCGCGAAAACTGTCCTTCAAACTATCCCAGTCGCACGGTACTGCTGTGTACTTGCACACACCTTCCATTGCTAAGCGCAAAGAGGCTACACACCCTCGATCATGTGCAAGTGCTGTGTCCATTTTCCATTGGTTCCTAAACAAAGCAGGCTGGTCGAAACGCATCTTTATTGACACTGTGAAGTGGTCTGAAATGAGCGGTACGTCTGCGGGGTAATTCAAGACTTCGCTACTACTGACATGCGTAGCTAATACTTCAGGGAGGTAGAAACGGTCTAGGTGGCTCTACGAGTTTAGAAAACGTGGGTAACGATTTATAGTACTAGGTACTCTACCATGGGTGAGCGTGAATCCGTCCCGTGAGGAACAGAAATCAATGGCCAGATAGCCTGGCTATCCACACTAAAGACAACGTTTGCTTGCGCTGCACAACCGTTCATTGGCGACCGCACGTAGGCAATCAATCTGGACTTCCTAATGAGTGCTGATGGGAGATTTCTCCTGTTCGTTGTTGAACATTTGAAAAAATTGCAGCGTGCGCGCTACCTAAAGGCAGACTGCGGCTCTCTGTGTACAATCTAAGTCTTCTGTCTCTCATTACCCATTAGGAGCGATTGGCCTGTTCCGGCAGGAAACACCGTCCCATCACTGCGGACTTTGCGCCTCCCCAGGTTTCTCTCCTGCGCAACACCACGATGAGCTCCAGCGTCAACGCTGCCGCCAGTGTAAGCGTTAGCGCCTGATGCTTCGCCTCTACACATGGTTTCTTTTAGCGGGATATGGTGTAAATTTTTTAGCACTCAGCTTATTGGGCGTGAGTCATAGGACGTACGCCATATATGGCAATACGGAAATGATACAATCGTTCAGGAGAGCCTTCTAGAGGTCTTACCTATCATTCTATTGTTCTGTTCTGTTCTGTTTTAACTGTTTTGCTGTGGAGAGGTTGAGGAGCCTATTGCCTCGGCTACTCCATATCACGGAGTTCTACAGCGAAAAATAAAAGAATAATTCTATTGATATATATTGTCCACACTAGCCGAAAGCCACTTTACCAGAAGAGGATATTAATGTTAAGCAACTAAAACTAAATGTTTCGGGGTGTGTCGTTATGAATTCTGTGTTCTTGTTGAAATCTAGGAAACAGCGCTTCGCAGTTATCAATTAGCGTTGTTCAATTACCATCAAAGAAATACTGTTTAATGCTGAAAACTTGAGGCCAGCAAATGAAGCCTTTATAGCTGCACAGAAACTTAGTAACACTCTTGTTTTCCATGCAAGCACTTCTGGTAGAGCTCATATAGTTCTCGTTTTCTGAATATTCAAAAAAAGTCGTAGGACCCGCACTTGTGAAGCCGCCGGATTATTATGTTAAAGGTTTTGTGCCTGTGCTATTGTAATAATAAAATTTGTGCGATATGATAACATGCGATAACGTACATTAAGTACCGACTAACTTATCAGGATGGCTGCTGAAAATTGACTGAATGATTTCAATGAAAGCTCTCGGAGTTATCTCGCGAGCGGCTAAGGCTGTTGCGGCACTTGACGGAGACCTCAACCACACTCTTCTTTGGCTTCTAAGATCCGTGGTCGAGGAGATCGTAGCTTTGAGATCAGTTTTGCTAACGTAACGAATGCTAGTTGTCTCGAGAAATACACCAGAGCGCATGAAGGCTGTCAGAATGGCTCTAACAGGCCCCTAAGTGAAAGATTAGGGTTGCTTTTTTTTATTTTTCTTTCCTGTCACAAAGTGTTTACAAAGTGAGGCACATTTTTTTATTATAAGTGCTGTTTAGTTTCGCCTGCATTGCATCAGATCTTCTGAGGATGCTCTTGAAACTAGCCCCGGAAATATAATGAATGACAACTACACACAAAGAACGGTTGATCACGTAAAAGCATACTAGATGCCAGTCGTCTCTTCAAAGTTGCTTGGTGCACAAACTGAATGAATGCCCTGGGCGTGGTCTCTCCAGTAGGCAGTGGCTGTCTCTGAAGCGAAGACGTCAGCTGTGATAAATGATTCTGTACTGGCTGCTTCCTTTTCTGCAAGCACGCTTTCTTTCTTTTGACAAGCCAGGATAGTTTCTTCGAGGTTAGACTCAGTAACTTCATGAAGTGTGCTTCCCACTTCTTGGACTCGGCTGGGTCTCACCGTGGCCAGCAATAAAATATATAATTGATGCGGTGCACCGGTGAAAAATTTGCTAAGAAACTAGGACTCAAAACGTGCCCCACCTATTTGGACTTGTGAAAAGCGTGATTACAGCCGCATCGGGTGAAGCATTTCGAGGACACGTTTGTCACACTTGTAAATGAAATTACGCTGCTGTTGTGTTTGCAACTTTCACACTTGTAATTAATCGCAGATTTTTCTTTCTTCTTTTAAGAAACTTCAGATTATATGAAAAGTAGGCAAAACTGATTCCAATACTTCAAGGGTTGATTGATATGTGGGCTTTAACATCCCAAAAGCACCATATGATTTCAAGAGACGCCATAAGGGAGGGCTCTGGAAGTTTCCACCACCCGGGGTTCTTTAATGTGCACTTAAATCTGAGCACACGGACATGTATCATTTTCGCTTCCATAAAAACTGCAGCCACCACAGCCGGGATTTGATCCCGCGCCCTGCGGGTCAGCAGCCGGGTACCTTAACCACAATACCACCGCGGCGGGGCAATACTTTAATGGTTAACAGGTAAATAAATTGAATTCCGACACAAACCTTCTCAGGGTCAACATCGACGTTAATGCGAATAGCGTTGTGGCAATGTGGTGTTACACCAAACTGCAATCGCAGCAAAGTGTCGTTTTGGAGCATGCTGGCTGGCGGGCACCAACTTCGCGCACTTAGAGACATGCCACGACATCTGGTGGCTCATATCGGCTGACAGTGCGGCTCACGCAGTAGTTGTAGCAGTTGTAATATATACACTATTGCGTAGAAAACTTGCACAGCTCTTATTGCATTCGCCTACAGTGACACGAGCGTAAATGCCTCCTTCGCATTTTTCTTTTAAGCCATCTGTAATATTTTCTATCGGTTTTGTCAATTTGTTGTGGAAAATTTTTACGATTGGACAGCACTATAGCCAAAATCAGCATTTTCTGTACTGAACTGAAATGAATGCCCTGTTTTTTCACGGATGAGGGTTAAACTGCTTTAAAGAACAGCGGGGACAGCGCAAACGCTTCTCTAATTTCTTTATTCCTTACACCTAATTTACTGCTTTTCCAAATTGCTGTAGTTTTTTGTTTTTGTGTTCCGCTCATTCACTCAATTTCCTGCATCCGCACTTTTATTTATTATTTTTGGAATGTTTGGATTCTCACTTAAATTTATTCCCCTCATTTTTTGGTAGACAATACCTAACTTATCATTCAGGAATTTTCTTGAAAACTACGCGGTTTTTGGCCGATCCCCCAGCATGAGTGTGCCACGGATACTGAGATCTAGACGACTCTACATAGTTCACCCATGGCCATGCGCAGAGGAAAACAATAACAGCAACGACCTTACTGTCCTGGCTGTACCAGGTCGGCAGCATTGGTAGAGCACCGTTCCGCGGTTGTCTAGTGGCTGAGGTACTCGGCTGCTGACCCGCAGGTCGCGGGATTGAATCCCAGCTGCGGCGGCTGCTTTTTTTTTGATAGAAGCGAAAATGCTGTAGGCCCGTGTGCTCAGATTTGAGAGCACGTTAAAGAACCCGAGATGGTCGAAATTTGCGGAGTTCTCCACTACAGCGTCTCTCATAATCATACGGTGGTTTTGGGACATTAAAGCCCACATACCAATCAATCAGCATATTATGTAGAGCTGACTGTGTCAGTTGTACAAAAACAACGTTTGTGTGTTTAGAAAAAGTTTATTCTCTCATGGGACACAACAAACCTAAGGGACAAGCGTCTGTATAACAGGCACAATAACAAACAAAAGACAAAGCACCACATACATTACACATTTAAACAAAACTGTCCAAGTCCGTAGGATCTCCATAGTCCATTGCACTAATAACTATACATACACTCCATAAATGCACTAATCACACCATGGACATTGTACATGATGATATATGTAGAGAATTTACAAGACTTGGTGAAGATGTTAGAAAATATGTACAACAGGTATCAATATTCATAAAAGTTACATAACTTACAGCGTTAGAATGAAGTGCATATATAGAAGAGCTCACGCCCATATGGGAAATACACAAATACATAAAAATAGTAAACACATACACATTACATGCACTGATCAGACATTGACAGGTGACCTGGCTTTAGGAACCAGGCCAGGTGAAAACTAATCGAACGCGTCTGTCAACTACGGACAGAAAGCGGCACGACCATTGTCGCAGAAATTCTTCCTCCCCAAGGAAGAACAATTCCTCCGAAAGAAACGATAAGAGTTCGGAGTAGAGGCGTTCCGGAATCGGAAAACGAGCACGACGACGATGACCTGCCGCAACAGCTTCGCACCTATTACGCCATAAACAAAAAGCTCCCGCAGCTAATTAGAAGGCGCGCGAAACGACTACGCGAGCAGCGACCAGATGTTACAAAGCGATGAACACCTACGCCACGAAAACTAGTGTGAACTGACTTCCAAAACACCTTTTCAATGCCACATTGCTGCACCATATGCTGGTTAGACTCCTATAACGGGCAGTTAGGACAAGTGGAAGATGGGACCATGCCCCACGTGTATGGCGCCCCTCCGTCACGAAAAGAGGGAGACGCAGTTTTGTCTGGGAACGCATCGGCGCGAAATGCAGCATGTCGCATTTTGCACCGGTTACCGTCGGGCCGCGCCGACGGACGCTGGTCGCGCCGGTCGCGCCTGGCGTCAGACTATAGAGCGCTCGCGTTCAGCTAACGTAGCATCGTTGTGTCCAGTGTGTGCGCGCATCAAAGCTTCATTGGAGTATATTAGGCCCTTCATAATGTGCTCGCAGCCGTTGGGCTAGCTCCACATATACGAAAATTGGTGTTACGTGACGTCAATAGATGACGAAATATATGACTGGTGCGAACATGATAATCTTAACGCGTGTCTTGGAAGAACCTGACAACATACCACGCTCATAGCGTGCTCACGGCCGTTTCGCTAACTCCACATATACCAGATTTGGTATCACGTGGCGTAAATAGATTACGAAGGTAAGCGACACATGCAAACATGATAATCATGACACGGAAGTCATGTACGGCATCATTTACCTCCACCTGTTAACGTTTGCTGATTTTAAAGTGACATATCGACCTTTCTCGTTCGTCCGTCGCATATCGTCGATTCCCACAGTGCGTGGGATCTGCCAATTTTTTTTAAAAGACGATAGTCTTTCTTGGAGACTTTGGCGCAAACATTTTGGTCTGTCTGTCTGTCTGTCTGTCTGTACGTTTGTCTGTTTGTCCACTTTTTATGGTTCTGGGTATTCTTAACGGCGTCAGACGATGTCACAGAACGAGCGCTAAAAAAGAGCGCGCCGCCAAGTTCTTGCGACAACGGGCGGGAGAAACGCCGCGAGGTCAAAAGAAAAAAAAGAAAACAAGCATCCAGGGCTCCCCGGGGCGCGCGACGCCTCTCCTCTCGGAAGCGGCGAAGCGATGAACCTCCTCACCCCACAGCGGCGGCCGGGCAAGCGCTCGATTTTTCCAGAACGAAGGAGGCGTGGCCACGCCGAGCTGAGTCATCCGACGCGGAGGGCAGACAAACCGTCTCGCCTCTCCCCAGCCTTCGCTGCGTATCGCGCCGACGAAATGACGAGAAATTTCTGGAAGGTGGCGCGGAAGGTATTTAATCGAGCAGCCGAGACGAGAAAGCAGGAGGAGACGGAAGTGAGCGCCAGAGTGCGTAGGGATTCCGCCGTGTAGTCGGCGAAGGTCTTGGTCCGTAGGGACGGCTCGAGCTACAGGCAAGAGCGTGCGTTTACCGCTATCGAGCGAAGACCCGCGGCAACAGCTGCGAGTGTGAAGCCGACGTGTTCCGGCGAAGAAGTTTGAAGCTTGGAGAGTGGCCTATTGAAGACGGGAGCTTTCCTGGAAGAGAAACTCCGGCGAGGTTTCCTGGAAGAGAAACTTCGAGAGCTGCGGAACGACAACAACGCTGGACTTTGAGTGAGTGATTCTCGGAAGAGTATCATCTCGACTTTGGTTCCAAGAACTTTGGACTGAATAGGTTTTCTATCTCTTTAGTCCTTAAGTGTCTTGGTTGTTCAATGCATGCGACTGCATTGTAGTGCGTATTGTTGTCCGGGTCCGTTGTTTCAAGTGTGGCTGATTGTATTGTGTAGTACGTTGATTGATTGGTTTGATTGGTGACATATTGTATGTAACTAGTGTGGAGTGTGCATTTTCGTGTATTGTTTTCAATCTGCCATTATTGAGAATATAATTTGTTTGTTTATCAACTCTCGGCTCTCACTTGTTCTTTGGGCCACAGCCGGCGTCCGCTGGCGCGCCAAAAAGGACCACTTCAAAATTGTCCACGCTTTCGTGGTGCGGTTCGGGGGGTCGATACTTCGGCTCTTGGAATTAGCCCAGCGATCGCCTCCCTAATAAACGGGACAGGTGTGACAATTAATCTGGCGTCCGCGATACAGGACCTTTTGGTGCACAGTGTGTCCAAAGTAGTGAGAAAGAGCCTCGAGTTGTTGATACTGCTATCGGAACGATTTTGTGTGTTGTTCAGTGTTCTCGTTAACGAGTGCAGGGGAGTGTTCCGATAGACTGATTTAGGCAGATACTTTTTGCACGCGGCAAGGTTTTATTTGAGAGTTGCGAGACACAATGGATCTCGAAAAGTTAGTTGCTCTGGGTGAGAAGATGGGTCTTTCTGGCGCCGAACTACGGAAGTGGGTCACCCAGAGGGAAAAAGAAGAAAAAGAGAGGGTCAAAGAGGAAAAGGCAGCTGAGCTGGAAAGGGAGAAGTTGGCAGCCGAAAGGGCGAGAGAAGAAAGAGAGGCAAGGGAGCGACAGCTGAAAGAAGAAAGAGAGGAAAGGGAGCGGCAGCGTCAGCACGAGATGGAACTCGAGCGGCTCCGTTTGCAACAGCGAAGCGAAACTCCCGTCCAAGCTAGAGTTAAAAGCAGCGAACGGGAAGATCACGCCTTCCGCTTGAACCCAAGCAAGCTGCTCGTAGCGTTTGATGAAAGGAAGGACGACCTAGACGCGTACCTCCACAGATTTGAGACGATTGCGAGGAGCCAGAATTGGCCGGAACAGCAATGGGCAACTGCTTTGAGTACCTGCTTGAGTGGTGAAGCGCTCAGTGTGTACGGCAGGCTGACGCCGACCGATGCAGCCAACTATGCAAAAGTGAAAGCTGCTTTGCTGAAGCGATTTAGATTCACTGTGGAAGGATTCCGGGACAGATTTCAGACAGGAAAACCAGCTGATGGGGAGACGGCTACGCAGTATGCCGCCCGACTTTGCCATTATTTCGACAGATGGATTGAACTTTCAGGGACAGCGCAGGAGTACGATGAGCTTAGAGAGCTGCTCATTAGAGAACAATTTCTTACTAGTTGCCACCCAAGCCTGTCGCTGTATTTGAAAGAGAGGAAAGCTGAGTCATTTGAAGGAATGCTTGAATTGGCTGATCAATTCTTGGAAGCGCAAGGTGGAACTAATTTGGCCAAGGTAAAGAAGGAGTGTCCCGATGATTCGAAGAAATTGGCTCCTGAAGAAAAGAAGCGTGCACCAGAGAGCATTCCGCGATGTTTTCTGTGCAACCGAGTGGGTCATCGCGCGAAAAACTGTCGAACAATCTTTACGAGCCCTACGGTAGGGAAATGTTTTAGGTGTGGTCAGACTGGGCACAAAGCAGACGCATGTCGAAACGGAGTGAGTCAAACTCACCAGGTATCCTGTGTGCAAGCGGCACCGAAATCTGATAATAATGCTGTCAGCGATGGATTCGTAGAGTTGAAAAATGGGGAAAAAATTCCTATCGTGGGTGCTGTAATGTCAAAACAGCCAACCGGTGTTACGAAAGGAATGCCAGCGCTGCCTGGAAAAGTTGCGGACAAAAAGATTACGGTGTTAAGAGATACCGGCAGCTCCACTGTTATCGTGAGGAGAAATTTGGTACGGGAAAGTGAGTTGACAGGCAGAACGAAACCGGTTTGCCTAATTGATCGTACAGTTCGGATGCTTCCCGAAGCAGAAGTTGAGGTTGAAACCCCGTACTTCAGCGGGAAGGTTACTGCTTTATGCATGACGACCCCCCTGTATGACCTTGTCATCGGAAACATCGACGGGGCGCGAGGGCCAAGTGATCCAGAATGTTTGGGAGAAGACCCGAAGATAGAGCCCTCGCCAACACAGCGGCCGCGAGATACAGTGGAGGCGCATCCCGTGACGGATCTCACTAGAGCCCAAGGTGAAGCTGTGGCGCAAGAGACAGCGAAGGAGAAGACGATCGTGTCGAATAAGTTCACGGGCCGAGCAACCGGACTTACGTCGGCACGACCTCAACCGACCGACAGTATAAAGGAGACGGAGTTGGCCAGCCGGGCAAAATGTAGAAGCATTATCAAGCGGGTAAATAAACAGACAGGACCCGTCGAATGTAATGACGCGTTAACGGTGTCGGAAGAGACAACGATGGCTGAGACGACGCCTCAGATATCGTCGTTGGAAAGGGCTCGCCGAAAAAGAACGTGGAAGCACAAGAAGAGATCGAGCGAGCACCGCAAAAAGGGGCGCAAGCGCTGTTCGAAGTACTCAGGATAAGTGCTGAGGTCGAATCAGAATGTGTTTGGCAGTGTTGAGTGCCATATGTTGTGTTAACGTTGTGTTATCCTGTGTCACAAGTGTCAAAGTGTTGTGCTGTGATGTGATGTATAGTATTGGACCATTGTTGTAATGAGAGAACTTTGTACATTGGTATTGTTTGAAATGTGTGATGAAGTGTTGTAGGCATGTACCTGTGGCTATATTTCATGTGTTGTGGAATTGAACTACAATGTACGATTGTATTAAGTGATCTATTGTGAATGTGAAGTGTCATGAGTGACTGATGGTGTTACAGTCTGTGAGAATGTGTGGTGACTGTTCGCGCTCGTTTGTGTGGTTTGAATATTATGAGATAATATTCTTAAAGTGGGGGGCAGTGTCACAGAACGAGCGCTAAAAAACAGCGCGCCGCCAAGTTCTTGCGACAACGGGCGGGAGAAACGCCGCGAGGTCAAAAGAAAAAAAAAGAAAACAAGCATCCAGGGCTCCCCGGGGCGCGTGACGCCTCTCCTCTCGGAAGCGGCGAAGCGATGAACCTCCTCACCCCACAGCGGCGGCCGGGCAAGCGCTCAATTTTTCCAGAACGAAGGAGGCGTGGCCACGCCGAGCTGAGTCATCCGACGCGGAGGGCAGACAAACCGTCTCGCCTCTCCCCAGCCTTCGCTGCGTATCGCGCCGACGAAATGACGAGAAATTTCTGGAAGGTGGCGCGGAAGGTATTTAATCGAGCAGCCGAGACGAGAAAGCAGGAGGAGACGGAAGTGAGCGCCAGAGTGCGTAGGGATTCCGCCGTGTAGTCGGCGAAGGTCTTGGTCCGTAGGGACGGCTCGAGCTACAGGCAAGAGCGTGCGTTTACCGCTATCGAGCGAAGACCCGCGGCAACAGCTGCGAGTGTGAAGCCGACGTGTTCCGGCGAAGAAGTTTGAAGCTTGGAGAGTGGCCTATTGAAGACGGGAGTTTTCCTGGAAGAGAAACTCTGGCGAGGTTTCCTGGAAGAGAAACTTCGAGAGCTGCGGAACGACAACAACGCTGGACTTTGAGTGAGTGATTCTCGGAAGAGTATCATCTCGACTTTGATTCCAAGAACTTTGGACTGAATAGGTTTTCTATCTCTTTAGTCCTTAAGTGTCTTGGTTGTTCAATGCATGCGACTGCATTGTAGTGCGTATTGTTGTCCGGGTCCGTTGTTTCAAGTGTGGCTGATTGTATTGTGTAGTACGTTGATTGATTGGTTTGATTGGTGACATATTGTATGTAACTAGTGTGGAGTGTGTATTTTTGTGTATTGTTTTCGATCAACTCTCGGCTCTCACTTGTTCTTTGGGCCACAGCCGGCGTCCGCTGGCGCGCCAAAAAGGACCACTTCAAAATTGTCCACGCTTTCGTGGTGTGGTTCGGGGGGCCGATACTTCGGCTCTTGGAATTAGCCCGGCGATCGCCTCCCTAATAAACGGGACAGGTGTGACAGACGATACCCCAAATGGCCGACACCATCCGCAGCGCCCACCAATATTGCTTAAGGTTCAGCGTTCATGCTCGTGTGATTGTCAATTAAAAAGCAATCATTGCGCATATCTAAGGCACCATAACAACACGCATATATTTTGTATGTGCATCTTTTACTAGACAAGGCATACATAAGTAATTCTAAGGGCCGTAGCGTTTATCACGCTGCGCTGACCATGCAGCGATTGCACGAAAAGGCAAGTGTTTCCAACGCTTTGCTATGACAACACGGCGGTGGCACCTACCCGTCGCCTTGCGTTCTACACCTTATCACCTTTGAGACGGACGTCTGTCTCAGAGCCGCGCGCTTCGTTATCTAAGATAACTGCAAGATAGCGCTTACGATTTACGTGTGACGTGACACTATGTGCTCGTTCGCCTCCGCTGCAGGCTCGATTTGATTGATTGATTGATTGATTGATATGTGGGGTTTAACGTCCCAAAACCACCATTTGATTATGAGAGACGCCGTAGTGGAGGGCTCCGGAAATTTCGACCACCTGGGGTTCTTTAACGTGCACCCAAATCTGAGCACACGGGCCTACAACATTTCCGCCTCCATCGGAAATGCAGCCGCCGCAGCCGGGATTCGAACCCGCGCCCTGCGGGTCAGCAGCCGAGTGCCTTAGCCACTAGACCACCGCGGCGGGGCCCGCTGCAGGCTCGAGGCACGCTAACGCAGGGCCTCTAGAAAACCATTCACCGATTTTTTTTTTTGCACAGAACATCAAATGCACATTTTGTTTACTTTCTCCAGACGCAAGACTATCGTCTTTGGACAACATTCGCAGTGTAATATGCAGATATGGGGCCATTTTTTTCTTTATCCTGTGCATATACAGTTTTCGCTGTAAAAATCATCTATGCGCTCTGAAAACAACAAAAGGGCACATGCAACATCTTTAACACTTTTTCAAAATAAAAGAGTATCCGAGGCTAGAAGGATAAAGTTATTTTAAAGAGAGGAGGCGCAAGTATAATAAATGATAGATAGGTATACTGACCCGGTGAGTCGGATGATAAATATTTAGTTAAAAAGCGCGGTGCAGCAGCTGTAACTGACACAAAGTACAAGTGGCGTTAAAAGAAATTGCTTCAGAAGAGATCTCACGTTCGGGGCTACGTGCTTAAGTTTTACCGATGCATTTTTGCACGGGGCTGTATGGTCGTGAAGTTCGTTTTGAATTGCTTAAAAGTTCAATAGTGTAGTCTGGAGTACGCTTTGAAGCGACCATAAAATGGCGAAAGCAGATTTGCAACGAAACGAAGAATTAAAAAAAAAGCTTGTATACATATTGATGATATCTTAAATCTGTAAGGTCGAAACCATCTCTTCTTTGTGACTTGTTTGTCACTTGTAATTTTGCATATGGTATGAAAGTTTATAGGGCTAATGCTCGCCAGAGCTTCAAAGACTTTACACAGTTGACAAGCTTGAAGTGCCGGCGTTGATTGATTGCGGCGATCCGGAATGCCTTCATCAAACGCCAGTGCATGTCTGGCAAGAAGCCTTTTTGACACTAAGGGGCTCGGAATGCGATCGATCACTTTTTAGCGTCGATAAAAACGAAAGCTTAAAGTTTTTATTGCTGCCATTGTTCAATTTTCGGTGCGAAAGAACCCCTCTCTGATTGATTGAGACTCCGTGCCACCCGGCTAATCCCACGTTGGGACCACTAAGCCGAGCTTGGCGGCCCGTTCACGGGCACTCTGGACGGCCAGGGTTCGATCCTTAAGTTCGGGGCTGCGTAAAAGTGCAGCCCACCTGTCCTCGCTGAGGGCGGGACCAATGGCTTCACATTATCACAACACATGATTAAATGTGGCTAACAGTCCACAAGCGGGGCAATCCGCACTTGGATACCGTTCAGGGTAGATGGCATGAAGAACCGCAGGGTTAGGATAAGCACTGGCTTGCAATAGTCTTAGGGTGACTGCCTGCGCCCTGCACAAGGCCGGGTATGGGAAAAGGAATACCCTTCTTGACAGATATAAGTGCTTTTTTATTTCGTTGAACGTAAGTAAGGGTTCCCAGCGAGGCAGAGGGACTGTGGAGGCGGCACGGTCAGTGAGTCCTCGCGCGGCCTCGTGTGCGCCTCGTTCGGGTTAGACGTAGAGTCCTCAATCGACCCCAGGTGAGCGGGAAACCAAGTTAGAGAATGGGGCGTGATACTCTTGACGCTTTGGAGAATGCGGAGGGCCTGAGGGGCTTCCATCCCGGTTTCGTAGGCTTTGATAGCCGCCTTGGAGTCGCTGTATATTGACTCTCTGCGACTATCTAGCATAGCCAGCGCGATTGCAACCCGTTCAGCTATCACGGGCTTCGACGTGCGTACTGTGGCGGAGCAAGTGAGCCAGTAATTTGAGTCGGCAATAGAAACAGCGAAGGCCTCTTGTTGGACATATGGCGCAGCATCCACAAAGCTTGCATCAGTGGGGTTGCTCCGGACGTGCTCGAGCAGAGCCCTACCCCTGGCCCTACGTCGACCGACGTTGTGCGCAGGGTGCATATTGCGGGGCATGGGTGCGATGTGCAGTTGAGACCTGATGTTTCTGGGAATCTGCATGGAATCGGGGCACTGGTCAATAGAGTTGAGGCCCAAATCATCGAGTATCTTGCGGCTCGATTTGGTTCCGGAAAGCCTGAGCAGCTGTGAGCGCTCTTGCGCCTCGATTATCTCTTCGAGTGTATTGTGAACACCGAGCTCAAAAAGGTTTTCAGTGCGAGTGCTTACAGGCAAGCCGAGCGCGAGCTTGAAGACCTTTCTTATGAGGAAGTTGAGCTTACTTCTCTCTGCAACATGACAATTATACATAGCCGCCGAGTACGAAAGGTGGCAGAGCACAAACGCATGTATGATGCGTATGAGATTGTCTTCCTTGATTCTCCGATGTCTGTTGGTGTTCCTCCGGATGAGGCCGAGAGCACTTTCCGTCTTGGTAGTGATCTGTCTGAGTGCAGCTCCGTTAGGGCCATTGGACTCGACATACATTCCCAATATTCGTAGCGGATCCACTCTGGGCACTGGGGACCCGTCACCAGTGAAAAGCCGTATTTCACTTTGAAACGCAGGTTTCCAGTCACGGTGACCGCCACCTCGGGGTCTTTTCTTGTAGAACAGAAGTTCAGATTTTGATGGGGAGCACCTGAGACCGGTGGGACAGAGGAAACGTTCGGTCACGTCGATTGCGGGCTGCATGGCTTCCTCAACTTGATCATCACTTCCGCCGGTGCGCCAGATGGTTATATCATCTGCGTAGATGGTATGATTGATTCCTTGAATCTTCGCGAGTTCCTTGGAGAGCCCGATCATCACGATGTTAAATAGTGTTGGTGAAATAACTGAGCCCTGAGGAGTGCCGTGTGAACCAAGGTTGATCTCTCGTGAGAAGTACCCTTCTATCTTGAGCTTGGTAGTTCTCTGGTAAAGAAAGGATCTCGCGAAGTCGTAGACCCTCTTCCCTAGCCCTAGGCTGGCGATAGACTGGAGAATGAATTCGTGAGAAACGTTGTCAAAAGCCTTCTCTAGGTCTAATCCAAGGATGGCTCTGGTATCTCTTGTGCTCCGGTTGATGATCTGATGCTTTATCAGCTTCATGGCATCCTGTGTCGAGAGACCAGATATCAAACCAATCATATTGTGGGTGTACATGTCATTGGTCTCGAGGTGCACTTTGAGTCGGTTCAGAAGGGCGGGCTCTGCGACCTTACCGACACAGGAAGTTAAGGAAATTGGTCTTAGCTTATCTATTCCTGGTGCTTTACCACGTTTCGGGATTAGAACTGTGTAGGCCGTCTTCCAATGTGCGGGGACCTCCCCACTGCGCCACACCTCATTAATCTTTTCCGTAAGGAATTCGATGGAGCCATCATCAAGGTTCTTGAGCATCTTATTGGTTATGCCATCAGGGCCAGGGGTGGATTTGGCATTGAGGTAAAAGAGAGCGTGCCGTATCTCGGCCACAGTATAGTCCTGGTCCAACTCCACCACGTCGCATCCCGCGTAGTCCGGAAACTGTGTGGGTGCAGTGCTATCCGCGACTCGCAGATACCTGTTTATAAGCTTGTTGACAACCAATTCGTCCAGGGTAGAGTCAGTAGCAAAATGGATGGATCGCGCGAGGGATCGCCTCTGGATGGACCTGGTGCTGCCCTGATCGAGAAGGTGTTTGAGAAGACCCCAGCTTTTCCCAGATCTGAGCTGACCCTCGATGCTCTCGCAGAGCTCAAGCCATTGTTGTTTACACAAGGTTTTGCAGTGCTCCTCGATCGCCCTGTTAACCTCGGAAACCTTCTTGCGGAGCTTCCTGTTATGCTTCTGTCCCTTCCACCTCGTCAGTAGGGCTTGCTTGGCTTCTAGTAGGTGTGCCAACCTGCTGTTCATGTTTTCAACATCGATGTCAGTGACTACCTTCTTGGTCGCTGCCGTGGCGTCATCTCTGATTCCTTTGTACCATCCTTCAAAGTCTCTCCCAGCCGTCGGTGCTCTCTCAGCTCTGACTTCGCGAAAAACGTCCCAGTCGACAACCTTGAATTTTTTCATCCTAAAGCGGGCAATCGCGAAGGATACCTCGATGACGTAGTGGTCACTTCCGAGGTCTAGTTTCGTGTTGACCCACTTGACCCACCATATATTCTTCACAAACGTCAGTTCCGGGATGGTATCCCGACATGTGGAGTTACCTCTCCTAGTGGGGAAATCCTAGTCAGTGATAAGCGTCAAGTCGGCTTCTGTCGCAGTCTGCCATAGCTCGCGTCTCTTGGGGGTATCATACATGTATCCCCACACACTGTGTGGGGCGTTGAAATCCCCTACGACTACAAGGGGGTAACTACTAGCCATGCTCACAGCCCTCTTGAGGAGAGAGTTGGCTCTCGCCCTGCGATAACTGGGACTGCAGTATACGTTGAGAATAAAAAGGCTATTTCTTCGAAGACCCTTCTTGGGTGAGTTCATTAAAATTTCAGTCATTACGTACTCAATGCCATCGGCAACTGCACTGAGGTCACGTGATAGGTAATTGTACCTTTTGCTGATAAGTGTGGCGACTCCCCTACCTCCTAAATGTGTTGACGCTCCTAGGTAACCCGGGAGTTTGATGGGGGTGCCAGACGCAACTTCCTGAACAGCGATGATTTTGGGCCTAACATTGAGAGTTCTTAAATATTGCTGTAGAATGGGCTTTTTGTGAGTAAACCCACCACAGTTCCATTGCCAGATTCGGAAGTTTTCGTCCACACTATCCATGTTTAGGCTGAGGGGATGGTTGAGCAGCTATAGCAGCCCGGAGGATCGCGCCCTCAGTCGGTGGCGCTAGTACATTGCGTTGTGCTGGGACCTGCAAAGGAGTCAGACTGGGGTCTCTCCTCGCATCGACCTATTCTAACTTGCTTATGTGTTCACTCAGTGCTCCTAATTTCATCTTGGGGTGCGCCACTGCTTCTTGAATTTTCGCTAAGGTAGCCTGCATGTTCACAAAGGAAACCTCGAGTTCCGACAGTAAGTTTACCGCCTCTTCTTCTTGTGTGTTCTCAACCACTCGGCGCTTGGTTCGCTAGGCCTGTGAAGTGCCTCAGACGTATCCATGGTGACCTGGGTTGGGGCGGGCTGCGCCGAAGGGGGCGAGGACGCGAGCTTTCTAATCTCCGCCATCTCCGCTGCTAGTCTGCTCATGTCTTGCTTAAGCTGCGCGTTCTCTTTCCTCAGCTGCTCGTTAGCTCGTCGCATCTCATCGAGCTCACTCGCGTGGGGAGAACCGCGATTCGCTTCGTCGCCTCTAGGAGACTCACGTATTCCTCGGGCCTTGTTGGCCCAGGGGAGCGTCGGCTTCTTGCTGTTAGAGGTGGTGGGCGTGCGGGAGCAGGACCTGGTCAACCCCGACGAAACGTGCCCCGGCCTTTAGTTGGAGCGAGGCTGGGAAGTGGAACTTCCCTGGGCACGTTCTGTCTACCTGGAGCACGAGCTGGAACATCCCTTGGCGGCACCACGGCGCCTGGATCCGGAGCGGCCTCCCGAGCGTCCCCTGGAACGGGGGACTCCTCTGCGCAGAGCATCCTTGGTGGGTGAGGGAAACTGGAACTCGTCCACAGTGTCAAGGTGACGTTGCGGGGACGGTGACGCAGCACCAGCCATTCTGGCACGCTCACTGCGACAACGGTGCGCAATGTAGGGGATCTTGAACCTTTGAGCGCAGTCTTTGCTAGCCGTGAGAGGCTGGCCACCACAGAGCTTGCACTTGGGAGTACACACATGTTGCTTGTCGGGGTTTGCGGCACCACAGCCTCGGCAAATCGTGTCACCGGGAGTGGGGCACACGTCAGCGCGATGACCAAGACGGTCGCACGCATAACACACGTCGATTTGCTTGCGATAGAGTGAGCACTGCATCAGCACTGGTCCATACCTGACAAAGTTCGGTACACGATACCCGTCGAAAGCGGTTACGACCGTGCCAGTTTGGACTATTCTCTTGGCTGCTAAGGCGAGTGGATTATTTTTGTTGACAATCTTCGCATCGATGACGTCAGGGCCGTCTTAAAGTGGGATGTTGCGAATCACCCCTTTGCAAGTGGAATGTGGGGCAGTCTCATGGGCGCTTAGCTCGTGCACCTTGCCCGAAATTAGTATTTGCTTCATCCGAACGTATCGGTCTGCGTTTTCGCACTTGGGAGTATTGGCAACCATGGTATTTTGCTGCAGATTCGGGCATAGAGTATCCTGGCACAAATCTTCCTGGCTTATGCCAGCGGCAACTAGTATTGCGTCTGCCACTGTAGCTGCGCCAATTTTCGAGATATTGGGTCCACCTCTCGGCCGGATCACAATATTGATGTCATCTTGATGAAGGGAGGGCATCTTTTCCGCCAGTATTACTTTGGACTTCAGCGCAGCGCCACTCGGTTTGCCGCGGCGTGCGCCCGGCTGCGACGATAGCGCGTTAGAGTCAGCAGTGCGTGTTTCGGCACCAGCTCTTCTGTACCCTGCAGACTGCCAACCTTTATCTTGAGTAAACTCTTCTTCTGAAATATCCTCTCCATGCACTTCATACTCCATCGTGAGCAAATAATTCCGCGCACCGGGCCTCCGAAGGGCCGGCCACAGGCGAGAACAAGCCCAGCAAAAGCGCGGTCTCCCAAGCCACTTGTTAGCGTTAAAGAGGGCACCGCTCCACAGGAAAAGAAATAGTTCCTAACTTGACAAAACCTCACTCACTCTGGTCAAATATGGTATCGGTAGGATCCTGATGACTTCTCGGAACCGATGCGAGCAACAGTTCATGAACACTTGAAGGAAAAAAACTCTAGAAACACAGATTTAGTTGCGCGTCCACAGGAGCCGTACGAACGCAGCATCCCATTCCGCGTCTCCGAACCCCTCCCTCTCCTCTTTATTCTCTTTTTTACCCCACTTTTTGCTTGTCGTGACACCTGCAATGAATCACTGAAAACCTATATTTTAAGTGGGCCCCGCCGCGGTGGTCTAGTGGCTAAGGTACTCGGCCACTGACCCGCAGGTCGCGGGTTCGAATCCTGGCTGCGGCGGCTGCATTTCCGATGGAGGCGGAAATGTTGTAGGCCCGTGTGCTCAGATTTGGGTGCACGTTAAAGAACCCCAGGTGGTCGAAATTTCCGGAGCCCTCCACTACGGCGTCTCTCATAATCATATGGTGGTTTTGGGACGTTAAACCCCACATATCAATCAATCTATATTTTAAGTGGTGTACAAAATTAACACGTTTTATACTTCCAAAGCTAGTTTTCTTGTGGTCCGCTTCACCCCATTAACTAATCTCGGCTGGTCTCTTACTGCAAACAGTGCATTGAAGTGCAGTGACCGTAGTAAGCTTATTCAAGTGCACTTTTAGTAGATAATTCCCAGCACATCGTGCGCAGCCACCGTATACTTCTACGTGACGGATACCCACGGCATTTAACCGTGGTTACGCGTAGAATAGCGACAAAGTTTAGAGCAACACAGTCTATACAAGGAGTTAATTTCAGTAGGCGCATTGCTTGTAAATTTAGCAAGCTTGTAACCAGTCAAGCCATTTAAAAACTGCTTTATTGTTCAATTAGAGGGTGTGACTTACTGATGTTTGAAGTTTTGAAAGGAGCGCGTAGAAGAAAATAAGCAATATTTTCAGAAAAAGAAGCAACTCCATTTCCATTCGATTCCTTAGAGCGTCGCCCCCATTCTATTACTGGTCGTGAAAATTTGGAATGATTCCTGAGTGGGAACTCCGCAACACTAGTCGAATTATTGAGCTGCTTTCTCAAATGCACAAGCAGAGATAGAAGAATTCGAGTGTCACAAAGGAATGTTGCGCGCACACTTCCTTTTTGCTCAAAGAGAAAAAAAAAGTGCCCGAGCTCATGTTATTCATTTTCATGACATTATCTGGAGAGGTATTTTAGATACGAAGCAGCTTTCGCTGAGTTCAAACCAGTGTGCGTAACCAACTTTACTACGCATGCACAACAGCTGGCCCAAGCACTGCAAGAACGCGCTCATACGTTAGCGCTTTCTGTCCTGTGTAATGGGCTGCGTAAGGGCCATTCCACGCGCTATCCCCACCGCCGCAACACACGTGCCGGAAACTTTGCCGCACACAAGCGGAGGCTGAAAGAGCGTCGCGGATTCGCTGATTTGGCCCCCGCTTGGGTGCGGCAGGTGTGTTGCCACGTGCGTTGCGGCAGGGCGGCTATCGCGTGGAAAGGCCCCAAGACGCTGTAGCCCCTCCCCCTTACACTTTCCCGGAAATCAAGTGATGGCGTCGTGGAACGAGGTTCTGCAGACGCGCGATGAATGCACGTGCTCCCGGGTGGCGTGATCAAACAAGAGTTCGGGACGAGTAACAGCAACAGAAGCTACGGTGAATTCGTGTGTTCCACTTCCAAAGGGTGCGTAGACATCGGGCAGGGTGCCCATGACGAACGAAACTTAAAGTCGACCCATGCGCTGCTTCACATCCTACTCATGGTCCCTTTAGTGGGAGGTGGTGTAATTTTTTCTTCCGAAGTTGAGATAAGACAGCATGAAGACGGTGATTATGATGATATCTGCGATGTATTGAAAATGTATGCTTGCTTCGTGTCTTTCGTCTTTGTACCAATTATAGGGAGTGTACAACTGCAACTGCGGCTCTCTGTTTCTTGAACTACTTAAGCTTTCGCTGCACCGAGTGGAAGAGAAATTAACATCCCCATGCTACGCGCTCGCTGCGTCCTCTTCAACTTCTGCTTAACACATGCACCAATTTGTCCGACACGTGAAATACAAAAACTATGATGGAGGATTAAGTCTGTTGCGTGGGTAAACTCTCGTAACAACTGGTCGCGGCACTGAAGTTGCGTAGCTTCGCGTTACAACCAATCATACAACGAAAATTTAATGCAATGTCACACATTTAACAGTTGCGCTTCTTCCTAACAGTGTGGCTTAGATAACAATGCGGGATCAATCATGGTGAGCACGATTATAAAACATTCCTCCCCACGTACTGTTCCAGTGGAACTGAAACTGCACACTCCATCCATGAATGAAAGAAGTGCAAATTTAAAGACGCGTTTTTCTTTGTTAGACATAGTGACTAACATACAGTGAAGGGGCATGGTATGATAATCAATTTTATCACTTCTACATTTTCGCAAAGTTATAGTACCGTTTTCCCAAAAGGGCTTTTAGGGACGGCTCAACGCTTCCCCATAGATGAGTACGAAGTACTAAAAATCGTTGATCATTCTTTTCTAAACACATCCCGTTACCCAGCATCAATGTTTGTTTTTTCTCATCAATATTGATGAATATTGATGAAATGAGTGTGAAAATTAGTGGCCGTCTATGAAGAATATTCTTCATAGACGACCACTAATTTTCACACTTCCTTCATTTTATGCTTCTGTATCAATGGCAAGCACGCCAGTGGTCTCTCCGTACTGCCTATCTGTGAGCCACCCGGAATTCCGTCATAGTATTTTCGCGTAGAATATATCGTTTCGTTATTTACACGTGTAAAGTGAAGCAGCACAAGGTAACTACAGAAGGCGTAAATTTATAAATGGAAGCATCAGTTTATGTGAACGGTAAATTAATTATCGTAGACGGGTCGAGCCTTGCACGGGCACTACATATTGAAAAGAATGGTTGCGTATTTCATATGCTGCCACAAATGAATCCAGGCACTGCTGAATCGCAAAGACTTTGCTTTGCGGAAACCATCAATTATTTCACTCTCTGTTCCCCATCATATCAGAATACCTGCCATCACAAAAAGCTTCCTGTTGTTGCTTTTGCCGTTGTTTAAAAGCGCCGCTGTGAGTGAATATTCGAGTTTAGCCAATAATTAGCTCAGGTAGAAAAAGCCTAAATCACCGTAAGTAATTGTTTGTTGAGTTTTACGTTCCAGAAACTTTACATGATTATGAAAGGTGCTGTAGAATGAGGCCTACGGAAAGTGCGACCCCCGTGGGTTGTTTACATGCACCTAGCCTCGGGCATTTTCTCCTCCACCGAAAAGACAGCTGCTATGGCTGAGATTTGCTGCCCCAACGTTTCGGGTTAGCATCAGGGCACCATAATCGCTGGAGCAACGAGGCACGCATGACTTTTCATACTAAGAAGGCCGCCTATCATAGAGGAGAAAGTTAACTTGCACTCTGATAAAAGTCTTCTTTACTATTGCATTTACAATGGCACTCAGCACAATAGTAAATGGCTGCCACGAACGCGTAACTTTACATAGCGCCTTGTCCTGCATTTTTCTCAAGTCTCCTTTCTTAACAGCTCCCTACAAGTATAAACATATACAAGCACACCAAAGTGGCACTAGTATTGTTTTCTTTCTCACTCTCGCTTTCAATTAGTCTCACACACGCATACTTTGCCATGATATAAATGGAATCTAAGGTTCAGTAAAGCTACTGACTGTTCGCTAAGAAAGTTGCGCTTCAAAACATCTAACGTCACGTCGTTTCAAGCCCTTGAAACTGGGTATTACAAACGTAGCGGGTTTCTGTTTATTAGGTCAAAATGTACTGCTCTTTCTTGTTTGGCCGCATAAAACAGAAACAGAATCATGTAATTACATTGTCGGCGATATTTTCCCCACTACTGAAGGCTTATGACACTCCTATAAGCTTCAAAGGAAACAATGAAAAGGAGGGCAATATCACTTCGACTGAAGGTTCAGCACTGAAGCGCGTGATTTCGTGCAGCGCAGTTCAAAGGTTAACCAACTGCTGTCTTCTAAATGCTTCTGGCTACGACATGTTACTGCCCTCAAAATATTCATGAATGATGTTTACCGTGACCTACTTTAAAGAACTATCCGTTGAAGGTCTTGGGCGGAAAACATTAGTTTGGAGCTGAATAGTTTAAAAGCGTTTTTCAAGGTTTAACGTTCCAGCTATTCACGTCGCACAACTTTCAAGTACATAGATAATCTATGATTCATCTATTGCTCACTAATGAGCTGCAAGTTGTGTCTTCTCTGCCGCGCCACGGCTAGATAAATCCGGATCAAAATGACCGCGTTGACTAGACTCCCCGTGCCACATATCCATAATATCTGACCTTCGCTTCAGTCCTGAGTGATGCATTCCCTCAAATAGCCACGACTCAAACGTTTTTCAATTACTCCTTTCATAACAAGGAAGCTATATACCATTCGTATTACTTAAGTGTAAAGCTGCAGTAACTGTGTGCTGGTGTTTCTATAAGGCGATGACTTGAACGAACGAATTAATTAAGTAATGAATGATTTATTGAATGTATGAATCAGGAAATTATTGAAGTAAAATCCTTAGATCTTCGTCGAACACGAGAATTTCTCATCGACGTCCACAAGTGTGATGCTAAAGGTCATCACACCATTACGTCACTGTAAGACCCCACCTAGCGTCATCATCCCTCGGTCATAGGTAGACCAGACTTGGAGGCATGTGACGTGCAGGAAGATTTTATTGCAACTTTTCCCGGACAGTGCGAAATTCACGCCAGGGGAAAAAAGCTTTTGGGTGATAGAAGCCCGTTGCATTCGACTGAAAATAGAAAAAAAGTATTCCGCCCGCAAATCACGTTACGCGAATGCATACGGGAACCTGCTAATTTTTAAATAGTGAGCCTTCGTTAGCCGACAAAGAATGTATATACCATTAAGCACAGCGTATTGTCTTTGTCTAGGAGGACATACTGTCGAGTTCCGAATGTGGGCGACCAGTTTTGTTTTCACCTAGTCATGGGCTCTGACAGCCTCACAGTGTTGCCATCGCACATCTTCTCCGCATTAAGGATTTTAACCTCGACCGACTACTGGTAAAAGAAAGTATAAATTGTGAGAAAGGCAGGGTGGTTAACCATAATTGGGCTTGTGCAGTAATTTGTATGGGTGTTTATAAACATAATATTTTTCTGTATATCCTTATGATTTGTTCTGTGTCATAGAGAAGCGGCCCATTTTCAAGAATAAAGAGCTAATGAAAAATTTCAGTAGGCAGTCTTGAAAAGCAACTTGTCTATTTTACACGATATACTTCCGGTTTAAGGTAAGGCTATATTTATGTTAAAAACGCAGTAGCAACGAATGCTGGCCTATCAGGCCACCCCCAGGTCATTCAACCGCTACTTGAGTAAGTCATATGACTACTGCCTTCTGTGTATTGTCGAGTCATAGCTTCACTAAACATTACATTACGGTATTCACTCCATCTATAATGTCCCATACCACTATCCACGAAAGCTTTAAAGGCGAACAAGTGACCACTTACAATATTATATTCTACACGTGTACAACGCTCAAGATTTTTTATTCGTCAGTAAACTTCCTCGTCTCTATTGGTGTCCCATGTTAGTATTGCTACATGCATGCATCATTCTCTTTCACTATATATGCACTTGTGTGCCGGACGAAAAGAACGAAGGGCTAAATCCGATCGGTCACTGATTAACCAGCCATGCCCCCAACTGCTGGTTACAATATATTTCATCTACAGGCTCGTCGATCCGACGTATTTTTTTTCTCACGTAATAATATGCTTAGTGAAACTAACATTTCACAGAGCCGCAAGAGGCAGATTTTCAATCTTTAATTGTCATTCTGTTGCTAGGCAAACATAATCACAATCACCACCGTCTCCTGGATACATTTCTTCCAACTCTAAGCTAAACAGAGTTGCCGTCACACCTCGAGCCAGAACGTTTCTTCAATCATTTATACACTGCCTGCTGGTTGGAACCTTATGTTCGCGCATAATAGAGAGAGGGTGTGTGTGTGAGAGGGAAAGTGTGTGTGAGAGAGAAAGAGAGAGAGATTTTCAGCAAGCCGTCTTTGAAAAGGATACAGTTCCAAACCGGAAGAATGGCAAAACGGTAAGCTTCCTTGGAGGCCATACCCGTCAGTTCAAAAGGCGGAAAAGACGGTGTTTCTACTCGCAAGAGCGTCGTCAACAAGTTATTCAATACTCGCCTCATTGAAATCATCTGCACGTGTAGCCACAGGCGCCCTCTCTAAAAACTTTCTGCCAAGCGCCTTTCCAAAGACGAGGAGAACAGTGAATAGCCAATACAAAAAGCGATGAAGAGACGAGTTAATCGAGAACGTCGGCTTGCGATGCTAGTGAAGACTCGGACTCTTGAAAGTGTTGGAGTGACGCAATAAAAAGAAAAATACAAACGCTGTCAAACGCACCTGGTGAAACATTAAGGATTTCTTTCCGTACGCAGAAGACATCGATAAATTCTGATATTCATACCTTCTGCCACCATATATGCCTGACGATGATTCCTGAACCGCCGATTTTGCGGCTAGTTAGCGGCGCTTGAAATTCATGTCACATTTTATGGGCTCTTTGAAGAAGTTGAAATGTGGAAAAACGTTTAAATGTTGGTAACTACATTTAGGAACTATAGCACCAAATTCATGGCCCCAGGCTTCGGCAGCTCCCGAAGAAGAACGCAGGCCCTGTTTTCTCCCATCTTAATACTTTACTATTGATATTTTATTTGAACTGAACCTCATCAAAACTTGCCTCAACCAGGCTAAGCCAAACTCAAGTTCAGAAAAGTAATAGACAGCCCGACTCACTCATATTTAGATTCAAGGCGTGATCTGCGTGAGGAAGTCGACTCATATAGGTGCGTCACCGTATAACTAGCGATTCCTATAATAGTGTCAATGCTATCTAACAGCAATATCTAGCACCAGTCGCTGGTCTTGTAAATTCAAATACCAGTTATCAGTAGTTTCAATTCACTTAAGAGACTTTTTTTCTTATATACACCTCTCAGAGGAGATATTTTTATCAATACTATTCTACGAAGGTGTTTACGGAAGGAAGTTGAAGCGCCCCTTCTTTTCTATTCATGGCACTGATTGACAAATATTGAATTGGCCTATAAACGCTGGTTCGTTACAATATTTGCTGGGAGGAATTAGTATTAAAATGCTTCAACATACTGCTCATGTTAATGCTAATGTTCACTAGACCCTCGGCAATAGGTATGTAGCTTACTCACACTCATTCAACAAATATAACTTGGATTGAACCATGTCTTCCGTGTTGCTTGTCGGTTTCGTGCATTTTGCGTTTTGGATAAATAAATGAGACCAATTTTCACTTGATTTATTTAATTATTTGAATGTAATTGAGTCAACAGTGTGCTATGGATAAGTAGCAGTGTGCTATATTTAATACGCAGTCAGATTGCCAGAACGTGTCGCTTGAAATTTAGAGCTTGCAGTATCGTGCCCGTTCAGCGCACCACGCTGTATTTAGCACGAACAACAAACAATAACATAACCCATTTTCGTATGCCTTTTCCCTAATTTCTGTGATTTCTTTTTTTGCTTCATTTTTGAAAAGTTCAACCCTTTTATTATTCTCCTAACATGTAACGTTAAATCAATGGTATCGCAAGATATATTAAAAATCTTTTATTACTTAAGATAGTAAGTAATTTATGAAGCTCACTAAGTTGCATGGGAGAGTGGAAAAAGCCGTGAAGGGAGTGCACACGCCACAAAATACTCGCACTGTGTGGTAAGCAAGTTTTCTTGCCATCGTAAGTTTATAAACGATGAGGTTCAGAAGCAAAATAAAAAAAACTGTGATGATAGGTGGTACACAGAACCAAGAAAAGGTGTTACTTAACCGTGTTTACCTTTAATAACGTTTTACGAAACTTGAAGGAACCTGAAATGGTGATTGCATGCTCGGGTCTTCGAGAGGAGAAACGATAATTCAGCATCAAAAAAGCGCTCTCTCTCAGTCATGCAATATTGCAATGAGTGAAAGTGCTTATGCAAATGCTTTCACGAAATGAACCCCCGCATGTTCCAAGAGTAAAGAGCAATTTCAAGTGATCGATGATTTATATATGGGGTTTAACGTCCCAAAACTACCATATGAATATAAGAGACGCCGTAGTGGAGGGATCCGAAAATTTCGACCACCTGGAGTTCTTTAACGTGCACGCAAATCCGAGCACATGGGCCTACAACATTTCCGCCTCCATCGAAAATTGTAGCCGCTGCGGCCCTTGATTCGATCCCGCGAACTGCGGGTCAGCAGGCAAGTACCTTAGCCACTAGACCACCGTGGCGGGGCCAGTTTCAAGCGATTGGACAAGAATTTACTTTATCTGAATGTAAGCGCTCGGATGGGGCACTTCAGCGCATTGTTTAAATTTTATAGTGTTTATTTATAAGCTGAAATACCTGGAACGTATTTCCTTAATACGTGTTCTTTTACATACTTCGACATATTCTCAGGAAGCGTTCCTTTGACTCGCATAGTTTTCGCGGGGTGTTTGAGTGGGCAGCCACCCAGAAAGAAGTTCTCATCCTCTTTTCTCCTTTTTTTATTCTATTTACTGCAGTATACTGCTACGAAATGTAGTGTTCCGTAAACCTCTCGCAAACTGTCAGCGACATCAATGTCGGCCGTTGCTCTTGTCTGAGACAAAAAAAAAAGGCGGAAGAGTCATGTTTTCGGAGAATCGAGATTATGCTTGTATAAGTGTTTGCCAATATCACTAATTTGTTTATCGACCATTGGGCTAATATATCGAATAGCTCGCTAAACCTTTCTAAAGCTAAGGAGGTTACACCCAGCGAGTATAACGTAGCAACCCTTTCTTGTTAGATAGTGCTTAATGTACATGCCAATGGCTGCTAATGGGGATCGCAGCGTGCGCCTTGACTAAAAGCCGAATGCTCCTGTCTCTCATTCCCCGTTAGCAGCCATTTACATGTACATTGAGCACTATTTTTTATTGTTCAACAACGCACAGGAGAAGTCTCTCACCGGCAATACCTTGGAGGTGAAAATGTTACTTGTTACATACTACGGGGGACAAACGTGTGCCGCTATAAGGAGCTTCGCCCTAAAAAAATCTGCGTCATCACATTTATGTCCTAGTTAACACGCCCCATGCCCCATCAGACGTGCTTCGAACTGCTACCCTGAGTTTCACACCCGAAACTAATTTTTTTTATTTTGTTTACAGAACACAAGTAGGTGATGGACGCATTTTGGGGGGTATTCATAAAGACATAAATAAATAAAAGGAAGAGACAGGGAGGTTAACCTAGAAGAACTGGTTCGCTACCCTGTACGGGAGTGGGTAAATAAGAGCCGGAAAGAGGATAGATATAGAGAGATATAAAATAAATTAGGGAAAAAATTCACATGCACACACATTCAGGGCGCTCCGATCACAGTCGTTTGGAAAGGCCGGTTGAACGCAAGAAGCGCAGGAGCGCCTTCGCAGTTTTTTTTTTTGCGACATGAAGTACTCTCGGCAGCACAGGATTCCTTCTTTCTAAATAGTCTCGTTGTCCAGTTCCTCTAGTGCATTGCAGGGTGACTGTCTCTGCGAACAGTATTGTGGGCATTCACACAGAATGTGCCAGGTTGTTTCGTCACTGCAGCAATGGTCGCATGCAGCAGTGGTGGCCATTCCTATGCGGAACGCGTACGCGTTAATAAATGCGACACCCAACCATCATCTGCACAGCATAGTAGCGTCTCGTCGGCGAAGTATTGGAGGAATTCGAAGACTGAGAGTTGGGTCTAAGGTACATAATCATGCGTGAGTGAACTGTGACTCGTTCATTGCGACGTGGTGCGCTTGCGAGCAAGCATGCGGAGTTTTTGGGCAGCTTCAGTCCTGGAGAGCGGAATTCATATTTGATCGCTTTCAGTATGGGCAGAAGGGACTGCTCGAGCGTCCCGTTCAATGCTGATTATTCTACAATGACTTGGAAGCCATTGAAAGGCTATTTTATATTCTTTCTAAATGAAATGACGAGTCTTTTCTGCAATCTGGAATACCAGTAGTTCGTACGGGCCGCGGCGTAAAGGTGATAGAACTCGGCATCATTGTATGGGGCCCCGTAAATGCACATATCAGAAATGAAGAATGGCTACGAGATGGTGACGAAGGCGTCGCAACGACGGTGCGTTTGAGAGAGGCTGAGAAGCCAAGCTGGTTCGCTTGCCTCCCCCCCCCCACTTACGTTCCCACCCGCCTCTTTTAATGATTGAAAGCAGACGCCAACCGTTCCCGTAACTTGAATAGTTCGGGTCCGAAACGTTAGTGTTTTAACGCGTGAGATTATAGCAACCATGTCTTTTATGGCGATGCGGCTGGCTGAGGACCTAATGGTTACATTGAAGGCTCTTTTTACCACCCACATTTACTGCCGTATGGGACCAATCGCCGGCCTTCGCGAAAAGCACGTCAGCTGTTCACTCCCTTTTTGCATTCATTACAGGCCTTATCTTTCCCACCACATCAACGGTGGGGGAGAAGGGGTGGTTTGTCAGCTCACTCTTTCTTAATGCATCAGCCAGAGCACGCTTAAGTTTTCGCGTATAACAGAGCACCAACGGCCAAAAAATAACTTAACAGAACGGAAATTTATTCAAGCTACACGACAAAAAAAATCACACACTCAGCAGCTACCTGATCCTAGATCCTCGGCGCGCGATGTGTAAATGTGGTCACTCCAGTTCCGTACCACTGACAAAGACAGCGGTTGTTCTCCCTTCACCCTTTTTTTTTCCTTAAGGTCTTTTTCCCTCTTTCTTAATGTCAAGCTCTCACCAGCATGGGGACCAAATCGAGAACCCGAATTACGCACCGAATTCCTCGCAAGTCGAGGAAGTCCACTCTTTCTTTTTTTTTAGGACGCATACGGCAGAAGCTAGGCACATTTTCTCCCTTCATCTCACATGGTCATTCGAGGATGGGATGGAGACTCCATTTCTGTGGGTCTTCATTTCCTTCAACTGCAGAAAACACGCGTCTTGACGTATGAGAGCCAGTTTTGTACATACGTGTTCCTTCCCATGCACATCAGAAAATTTCAAAAAAAAAGTGGCTGAAGACTAATAATCACCTCCCACAGCGCACTATGGCGTTGACGTAAAATAGTTTGCGCATCAGTCAACCAGAACGACCGCTGTCCGTCGTCTCTAATGCGGTTTGTTTTCCTGGGCAGCTGAGAAGTCACTCCTCCTGCGAAGCGATAGAAAATAGAGCCGGCGTTGGCGAGATATACAATGGACTTAATTCTTCCCCTTACCTTAATACCCCGTCTCCTCGCATCCCATTTCCCTCCTTTTTTTTTCCTCCGACACCCGTCAAACTAGGCTATAGAAGTCCTCGAAGAGAGAAATCGAGCCGAGTTTTCCTCGAGGGAAGATAGCAAGCCTCCCTTACTGAAGACGCTGTATAAGTGGAATCCGACGACTGTGACGACAGCTAGCAATGCCCAATTCAAGGACCGAGTCTGGTAGTGTATTGGTTAAAAATTAAAAAGATAAAACAAAACCGTGCAGAAATAAGGCGCAAAGAAAACGATCCCTTTTCGTGACGTTGTCAGTGAGACTGTACGACGAGATTAGCTAAGAAAAACAACCTTTATACGTCGCGACGTCTTCTTTTTTTCTCTCGCTCTTGTTCAAAAGCTTGCGGACCTAATGAAAGAGCTGAAAGTGCCGGTGGCATTCGCGAACAAATTACAAATCTTTATTTCAAAACTTGTGCTAATTAGTTCAATTCACATTCTTGATGCTTGCGCATTCCTGGATGTTTCATATCAATAAAAAGAAGAAACAGAGAGGTTGCAAAATGGTATAGAAAAGAGCAAGAGAAACTATTGCCAAAAATAATTTATGAGGCGAGATTTAAACTGATGCATCCTCCATACGAAGTGAGGCATCCAAACCACTCCGGCACACTAGCAGATCATAAAATAGTCTTGTATAGTACAGAGTAGCAAGAAGTGGGAAATAGGGATGAGCGTGGCGAGAGGTGGATAGGATATAAAGGAGGATAGGGATAGTGAAACTGAGCGCAGAAAGAAGGAGAAAGGTAGGAACAGATAATGAGGTGGAAGCGGCGCTTGTAGAAGCGAGACGAGTCGGTCGACGGGCAGTAAACGGGAATAAACGAGCAGCGATAGACCCGTGCGTCGCTGTGGCCAGCTTAGCGCCACGCAGCGCAAACTGCACGTATTCATCTCAATCATATCGAGATAGGCGTATACTAGGTTGATCTGCGAAAAATCACATAGGAGCTTTTTTTTCTCTATTTTTATTACTGAGACCTAAATTCTCTCCGGCGCTGCATTTTTTTATCAAAGTTTCATTCCTCAAGATTTTGTTGGCCCGTCTCACTATTAAACTTCGGTGCACACAACTGCCGCATTCAGCTCTGTAGCTTTATTGTGCTGTGCCGTTTTTGGTTTTGCCTCGTTGCGTCCTTAGCTTAGGAAAAAATACGGATAGTTTATTTCTCAGTTTCGAAATATCGGAGCTTTTTTTTTGAAAACAAATCGTCCACTGTATTGAAAAAAAAAACATCGCTTTCTAGCGCCATTGCCTAGCAATGACGAAGTCACAGCTGCGCACTGCCTGTGTTCGACCTCACCCAGCAGCGCCACCTCACCTATGGCAGCCGCCGCAGACAATCCCATGCAGCCACTGCGCCTATCGTCCGGCGTGGCGCGAGCCGATTACGAGCAACAGAACATCCACGCTTCTGTTGGGAAAGCCACGGCCAGGGTTGCCTGGCTATTTCTGGCGCTGTAGTTCGCACATACTTGCTGAGTATGCGACAGGCTGTGGTTCCACTCTACTCAGAACACGCCAAGAAAAGACATGTAGCACCAGCCAATAAACGAACTGCAGATTTCGTGAACAGGGATCCGCCAACTACATACTATGAAATTTCCTAACATTTCGCTATGGATAGGAGAACCTTTCCACCTCCACATAGGAAGCTAAATAGAGCGCAGGCACTTACGTTGCAATTACTTCAAACAGAAACGTACCATAACCCTGCCTTTATCCACAAGCTTTACCCTGAGGTTTATTTAACCGACTCGTGCACGAAATTTGGCGGTTTAGCCAGTTTACATCACATGCTCTGGGAGTGCCCTTCGGTACGCGGCACCGATACAGCATCGTCCAGAAAGTGGTGCTCTGCTCTCCGGAGTCAGGACATAACATCGCAACTTTGGGCTGTCCAGATGGCCCACGATGCGGCGCTAGGTCTCGGCCTTACTGTCCCATCGTGGGAGCGGCCCGCCGTGTGCTAAGACGCACGCCTTCGGATTTTCACAATAAAGTTTTCGAAAACCAAACCAAACCAGCCAAAAAATCCACGTTATACGTCTCAGACTGAACAGCTTTGCTGTTTACTGATCTTTACATGGCAAGTGTAAACCTTTTTTTTCGAATCTGGTTCTATTGTGGTCACGCGCAAATCATGTATCACTGAATCTGACCATCGACTTGAACTGCGTCAGTGCGACCTCAATGCTAGCCATTTCTCTCACTTCCTCACGTAAACTCGCCAGTGGTCACTTATCGCAGCTTATAACAATGTCAGCTCACCTCAATGACGTAAGAAATAACATAACAATGTCAACTCACCTCATTATAACAATGTCAACTCACCTCAATGACGTAACAATATCAGCTCACATCAATGACGTAAGAAATAAAATATAGCGCAGCAAGAGGCAATATTTGTCTACAACAATCACGATATACCCGAATATTCATAACATTCTAACTGACATGGCACTAATAAAATTACCGAAATAAATTACTTTTCAGCACAGTGTATAATGTAACAAAATATGTTCGTGGACAGGTGACTTAGTTACGTAACGGATCGTCAAACGTGTATTTTTAAAAAGGCTCATAACTTTCTCAAGTACATTTTTACCAACATATAGCATGTCGGCTTCCTTTCTGGTGTAAAATTAACACGAGAAATTAAAAGTAACCAATGAACGGTAATTTAACTATCATTTTTCAACCATGGGCGGTTGATCAGAGACATCTGTGGTTACCATGTATGTGTGTTGGATAAATAAAAGTAAATAGGCTATGCAGAAAAGGCGACTTTGTTTAAGCAATACCAAAGTAAGTTCGTCATTTTTCGAAGGCTTTAGCAGAATAATGTTATTTTCGCCCCACTGTGATTCGTCGTGTAACCTAATAACATTAAAAAATGTTCAGAAATGTAACTAGGGTAGAATGGAGCAAAGTGACACATGGAGCAAAACGAAACATTTGACTTTGCCGACTTTTGTAGCTAACACAAAATTGTTTTTCTTCATTTCTCTGTTTAAGCAATATGTGCTGGAAGCTGACCACCCTTTTATTCGTAGGTTTGTCATTTGAGACAGCATTGGCGTGGGTAGCATTACGCGGCTGGTGTCAGTGTGTTCGTGACCCGTCCAATAGGGGCGAAATTTTGCTTGACCAAATTTTTGGATGCATGTATGGAGATACTCCAACGTCAGTACAACGACTTCCGAAAATATTTTCTTACTTATACCAATAGATATATATTGCCAAACGTTTGGTTAATTTTGTGCACAGTGCCGAAACGAAAGCTTTAATTATTTTTTTAAATTTTGGCACTTGGCAGGGGCGAAACCCCACAACAAAGCGTCGAAGTGCCTTAGAAAGCGTTTTATTAAGTGAACCATTGATTCATACTTATTATGCATTATATTTTTGTTTAGGAGGGCCAGGACGTGCAACAAATATAAAGTTTCTGATAGGCAGAAAACAACATCAAAAAACACTGACCGCTGTTGAGGACCGGGCTCACTCCATTCACGCTCATACATCGAGGTTGTACCGAGTTCCAAAACATGCTTTCAAAAAGGCGCATAAAAAATTTAAAACATCTCCAAGTCAAGCATTTCACAAATACGTCAAGAAATTGAGTTTTGAAGATATTTTTTCATAATAAAATTTTAAAAGTAAGAAGAGATAGAGAATTCCAAACTCATCATCTTACAATGGCCAGCCGACGAAGTTGAAAACCACGAAACGTCCGTGCAGTTTTGCACAAAACGTCAAATCGTAGCAAAGAAATTGCGCCAGAACATATCTAGCCTTCAATCATTGAATGATATAATGATGTCTAAGTTTTCAACAAAATACATATTCAGCAAAATGATTTATTGATATCTGGGTTTTAACATCCCAAAACCACCACATGATTATGAGAGGCCGTAGTGGAGGACTACGGAAGTTTGCACCACCTGGGGTTCTTTAACGTGCACCTTATTGTGAGCACACGGGCCTACAAAATTTCCGCCTCCATCGGAAATGCAGCGGCCACAGCCGGGATTTGAACCCACGACCCGCGGGTCAGCAGCCGAGTACCTTAGCCACTAGACCACCGCGGCGGGGCGGGGGCCCACTGGGTGAACTTCAAGTGCTTCAACTGCGAAATCTGAAGACATGAAATTTCTTCACACTGTCGTTTTGTTCGGCAGATTGGGGCAGATAAGACATTTGGTGCATTTTTATACTTATTTTAAAAGACCACGTTAAACTCTAGCAACATGGTCATAATTAAGCAGCACATACCTTCTACCCAAAGGAAAGTTTCTGCAAAAAACATTTTGTAGTAAAGAGGGAAATAAAAAATAATATTCACCACTTCCAAATTTTTCTCGCATTTTACCGGCCCCCTAAGCCAAAATGCAATTTAACAGCTTTTTGCAGTAATAATGTTACTTCTGTTTCGTGCGGCAACTATTTTTAATGTTACAATATTTTTCTTACTCTGTGCGTGTTTACTTGAACTAACAAACTTGACCTCTTAGGCTGAAAAGTCTCCCTCGTATCACACCACCCCAAGGCAGTTTTTCGCGCTAGAAACTGAGCGCCACTGGTTCATCTGCCATGATTGGTTGCTTGGGACGCCCAAACGAAGGTGGGGAAGCGTCAAAGCTCATTACGTTTGCGCATGAGTAACGCTTCGCACAGCTCTCTACCACACAAATTAACCCGCCTATGGGATACGGATAGAGATGATGAGTGAAAGGAAGGGAGAGATTGGGACATACGAATGGGAAGAGAAAGGGCGAATCAGAACTAATGAGCGAAAAAGTTGCGCCAACAATTAGTCACTGCCACAACCCACGCGCTCGCATCTGGGAAAAAAGTTATCAGAATTCAATCCGTGACCACTCGATGCGGAAATGATGCCCATAATTTTCACCGAGTTCTCCAAGAGTTCGTCCCCGCGTTCTCCAGCAGGCGCAAAGCACACTTCTCAATGAAATTCAAAGCGGAAAAAAATAAAACAGAGCCTTGAACGTTTACATTCAGCTAGTTTTTCACTGTTTGATAGGAGCACGGTCAGGATCTAAATAAAGACCAAGGGTGGAGTGGTGGTGGGGCTTCTGGAAACAAGGGATATTACTCTCAGCCTATAAATAACGAAAAGTTCTCATAAGCTTCAATATGACATATCAACACGCCGAAACGTCACGTTATGTTACTCGTTGCTGTTGTACGAAGTCTCCTAACTTATCCCTCTTCACAAAAACGCATTCTTTACAAAAATTTGGATTTCGATAGGTCTTGCTTGACAGCGCGTGAGCGTTTCCACAATCCTGATAGGCGTTGCGACATGGCACACATTTGCGCATATGCTGGCTGGGATTGGCACGAATGCAACCACTCATTAGTCAGTGCTTTCGACGTAGTGATGTGCCATAGTGTAGATGACCTGCAGTGACGTCACGGAAACAGTAATGTTGGAACGCCGACATGGTGAGACGCGAACTTCTGTGACGTCAAATTAGCGTTGCCAGTACATCGCATGTTGGTTCTTTTACACGTGTACAGCTGCCTAGTAACATTCTAGCGATGTCGTTTTCACACTGAAGCAGGTTAATCAGCGCGTGATAATTCGGCTTTGACAACAACTAAGCCGTCATACTGAATCAATGTTGTGCCTGCAAGACGTCACGTGGAGGCTGTAACTTGTTCCGTTTTGTTCGCACTACTCTTTAAGGAACGATCTTTTTTTGAACTCATTACTGGGCTAGGTGGTGCGTCGAGTTGTGTATAGTAAGCTTGTTTCTTCGCCTGCGTATAGTTTTCCCGTGCTTTATCACTTTCTTATATTTATTTCACTCCCATTAAACAAATCAGCAGAAAAAGCAGCCTCGTGGTTATTCCTTGGCATGTTGCGTGAGGCGTCGGTACCGAAGCTGTTAATTGTTAAAGGCTTGCAAAGTAGTATGACAAAGCACACCTTTGTCAACTTAGGTGCCGAGAAGAAATGTATCTTTTGTCTAAGAACTTCATATTATAATCTGTATAGACCCCATCCGCTGTGGTGTTGTGGCTAAGGCAATACACCACAGCGGCGCGTAGACGAAAACGTGCTCTATAAATTTTCGGGAAAAGAAGTAACTCCGTTCCCATTCTATTCTTTACAGTGTCGTCTTCATTATATTCCGGAGTCACAAAAATGTGCAACGATTCCGGAGTTTTCTCAAATACACAATCTGAGATACGATTCTTCAAGTGTTGCAGGGGAACGTTATGTGCACATTGTCCTTATGCTCAACAAAAAAAGAGCCTGCGCCTCTGTTATTCATTTCCATGTCATTGTGTGGGCAGCTTTTTTTTCTATATATACGAAGCAACTTTCACCTAATTCAAGTAGGTGTGCGTAACCAACTTTACTGCACATGCGCAACAGCTGGCCCAAGTGCTGCAAGAACGCATTCACACGTTAGCGGATTCCGGCCTGTGTAAAAGACTGAAAATACGATGTGGCTTCTTCTCCTTGCACTCTATCAGCAGTTATATGAGAGCGTCGGGGAACGAGATTCTCCAGACGAGGGATGAACCCACGTGCTCCCGCGTGGCGTGGCGATTGGTGGTGTTGGATGAATCCGCGTTTCGTGCTTCAACAAGAGTTCGGCACGAGTAACAGCAACAGAAAAATAAAGTGAATTAATGGTGTGCTCCACTTGCAAGATCGAGTTAACACAGGGCAAGGTGCCTGTGATGAATGGAACCTTAAGTCGACCCTTATGCTGATTGATTGATTGATTGATTGATTGATTGATTGATTGATTGATTGATTGATTTATTGATTGATTGATTGATTGATTGATTGATTGATGTGGGGTTTAACGACCCAAAACGACCATGTGAATATGAGAGACGCCGTAGTGAAAGGCTCCGGAAATTTAGACCACCTGGGGTTTTTTAACGCGCACCCTAATCTGAGCACACGGACCTACAACATATCCGCCTCCATCGGAAATGCAGCAGCCGCCGCAGCGATTCGATACCGCGACCTGCGCGTCAGCAGCCGAGTAGCTTAGCCTCTAGACCACCGCAATGGGGCACCCTTACGCTGCTTCACATGTTATCCATGGTTCCTTTTGCGGGAGATTGTGTACCTTTTTTCCAGAATGAAAATAAGACATGACGAAGACGGTGATTATTATTATCTGTGATGCATTGAGCACGTAAGCTCGTTTCGAGTATTTTCTCTTGGAACGTAAAAAAAGAAGGCGGGAGGGAAAATGTGCCACCGCGTAACAAATCATTATTTCCTTTCTCAAAACGGACTACAATCAGTTCGCACATTCGAAATGACAGGGCTCGCTTTTCCATCAAGGTGACCACGTTCACAGGCTGCGTTTTTCTATTCACTTCCGCTCCAGCGTCTAGTCTCAGGCTCAACTGAAGCCTTAGCACACGCTCCTTGAGTTTGTCGGTGCAGGACAGACGGATCACCCCTTCGCAATTCCTACAGCGTTCGTGTTGAGTGCAGCTGCATGAATCTGTTTCAATCTGTTGGATCATAGGGGCAGCGAGTGCACCTAAGGCACCTAATGCTACCTTGGCACTAGGTGTCTCTGACAATTCTATTTAAAAATACATTACCAAAAATAATGCTGTCGTTAAGGGACATTTAATGTACACGCGGGTAGCATGGCATCTCAGCCTGTCTCAAAATGCCTGAGGAGAAGGGGTAAAGTTCTTTCGCCTGGTAACAATTCCAATGTAAACGAAACCTGCTCGGTGGTGAAGATTCTTTCCCATGAGAAATGGAATTCTTTGATTCAGTGCACTGAAATTAGAAGCAAACGTGTGGGACATTTTTCCTAATTCTGCCTAATGGTTGCAAAAGTTAACCACAGTGTTACGCCGGCAGCATTACTATGAAGGAACCATCTTCAGACGTATAATAGCACAAAAATAGTCGTATGTTTCGGTGGCTGCTTTAGCTGTGCCAAGATAATTGTGAACCACTAGCCAGGGCACTTAAAAGGATTTCAAGTGGGCCCAAAGCGAGCAATATAAAAGTTCTATAGGCAGCAACTAAAATTAAAAAGTCTAATCTTGTCCTGCACTCAGGCGTAACTAACTGGCAGACGAAAACATCAAGAAAAAAATTGGCCCCGTACCTGCATCTCACACTACAATTGTCATCGAAAGACGATAGTCTTGCGTCTGTAGAGAGTGAACAAATCGTTTATTTGATGTTCTGCGGACAGAAAATTGGTGAATTGTATTTTGGGGACGCTGCGTTAGAATGCCTCGAGCGTGCAGTGGAGGCGAATGGCATCAAGTCACGTCACATGTGAGACATGAGTGCTATCTGGCAGCTTTCTTAAAAACAAAGCGGGCGGCCTGTGCGCCTGTCTCAGTGGTTATAAGGTGTAGAACGCAAGGCGACGGGTAGGTGCCACCACCGTGTCGTCTTAGCAAAGCGTTGGAAACACTTGCCTTTTCGTGCAAGCGTTGCATTGTTAGCGTAGCGCGATAAACGCTACGGTCCTTATACTTAATTATGTATGCCTTTTCTAGTAAAAAGGCACACATACAGAATATTTAGGTGTTGTTATGGTGCCTAACATATGCGCAATAATTGATTTTATTTGACAATCGCACAAGTATGAACGCTGAATCTTGAGCAATATTGGTGGACGCTGCGGATGGGGTCGGCCGTTTGGGGTATCGTTAAGGGCGCACAAACAGGCAAATGTGCAGACAGTCCAAAATTTTTACGTTGAAGGTCCCCAAAAAAACTATCATCGTCTTTAAAAGGGCAGTATCTCCCAAAGAGTACATGGCGCTGTCTCATAGAAATACATACAAACTGCAGCTGAGTAAGGATATCCTAAATTGCGCTATACCGCTACTCTCCCATTGACTGCTGCACGGGCTGTGCCTGGGTGCACGGGTAACAAGTGCCTCTGTCAGTTTCCTGGATTGTCGCCGTAGGTGGCGCATGGTCGAAGCAGAGCGGTGGGTGCGAAGCGCCGCGACGACTCGTGCTCGTCACCTGGTTGGTGGGACATGAACCAAGGGAAGCGAAGGGACGCGGCGGGTCTTGGTCGTCACCAGGCAGACAAAAATACAAAGAGCGAGAGAGAGAGAGAGAGAGAGAGAAACGGACGGACGGACGGACTAACACAGACGGACGCGTGGACGCATGCTGGATGGACGGACGGTTGGACGCTTCACCCCACTCATCATCATTCACTCCGTGGACATGCTGTGATCTTTTTTACGTAAGCTAGCCAAGTGGGCAATTTCAAAACACTTCATATTTTAATATACCTTTCTGAAAACACCGGAAACACATAGAAAAAGCAAAACACAGAGGTGAAGCAGATTTGGCACGAGCGCTGTGAGAAACAACGCTCGTCCTGTGTACTTCTTTTTTGGCTTGTCATCCCTATTTTCGCGAAGAAGAAGAAGAAGAAGAAGAAGAAGAAGAAGAAGAAGAAGAAGAAGAAGAAGAAGAAGAAGAAGAAGAAGAAGAAGAAGAAGAAGAAGAAGAAGAAGAAGAAGAAGAAGAAGAAGAAGAAGAAGAAGAAGAAGAAGAAGAAGAAGAAGAAGATCGACAACAACAACAACAACAACAACAACAAAACCAAGGTATGATAGTGACGCACGCTGTAGTGTGGGGCTCCGAAAATTTCAAACATATGGGATATGCTCATCATGCATCTTCATGAGTCCAAATACACGAGCCTCTAGCATTTTGCCGCCATAAAATGCAACCAACGCAGCCAAGATACAGCCCATTTTCTTCCGTTTGCGCATGCGAGCATCGTGATCGCTGCATCAACACCGTGGCTATTGAGATTTACATAGGGCGACAGAAATGCGTGTATTAAAATTGATTTAAATTGGGACAAAATTTCTGAAGCCAAAGAAAGTCAGACAACCTTCGCGAGAGAAAGCCGCGATTTCACGCAATGTCACAGACTAAGGCTGATTAACATTTTATTATGAAACGATTGAAGAGCGCAGCTGTTTAAACAAAATTCGGCTTGTTTAGTGGAATAGATTGTAAACGTGGAACAGATGTCGAAGTTTTAAAAGTACAACAAATGATCAGTTCTCATTTGGAAATACAGAGGTCTCTCTGCTCTTTTCACACATATTATCAGATAATGGGATTCGCCCAGTGCGTACAGTGTTTCATTGTTACGTGATTATTTGATAACGTGACCAGATGAAGTCACCAGACGCCCCAGTGGTCTAGGGGTTATGCGGCTTGACTGGATACCTGAAGATGGCGTCATGGCATCCCAGCCGTGTTCACTGCGTTTCAATGCAGGCTAAAACATTGAGTATAGTGGGAACTTTATTCAGGTGCACGTTAAATAACACTCATTGATTGATAGATATGTGGGCCTTATCGTCCCAAGACCATCATATGAATACAGAGACTGCGTAGGCCAAGGCTGGGCTTTCGACTTGCTGAGCTTCTTTAACCCAATTCTAAGCACATGGGCCAACGAAGTTTTCGCCTCCAGCGAAAATGCAGCAGCCGCTGCCAAGACGCGATACTACAACCTGCGGGTCATCAAATAACACCCGGATGCTCAAAGTTATTGAAGTCATCCAAAGCGGTGTCCCTCGTAATCACATTGGTGTTTTCAGAAGAATACTTCCAAGAACTATTATTCGATGACAACGCAACATACTCCAGTAGATGCCGTTCTTTACGACTTCATCTATCATTTTCTTTTGAATCATGGGTATTTATGAGCACTTGTGACCTATGGCTCAATTCGTAGTTATACGCCGCCACCGCCGCTAGTCGGACGTGTGGAAGAACGCGTGTACTCATGATAAAAGCCAGCCTTTCTGAACAATGATTTCTCCAAAAACCAAATCCGATGACAACTACAGTCGCTTGCAAACAAGCCTGCTTTTTTTTAACACTCGCCGAGAATCTTGACACTGCTATATTCATGATACCCTAGGTATAGCATTTTTTTCTGTTCTTCGGGGAGGCATTGCTGGAGGCGAAAAAATCGTACTTTTTTCTTTATCTTGGGTGACCTCGGAATATAGTGGCTCGTATCTGAATTCGCCAGAGTCTGCGTGCGCTATCTCGGAAATTGCCTCGACGAAATGTGAGGCGGCGAAGAAAGCCTGCACTGCGGAAGAATACATCCGGTGCCCAGTGAAACCGGGCCAGGAAGCGGGAACATCCGAGGAACGTTCGCCCCAAGTACACTCAGTAGTAGGAAGGCTGTGTTTCGATTTGCGCTAGCGTGAACGTTGTGCCAGAGTCACATGATCATGTGTATTGGGGCTTTTTCTAGAGCCAACTTCTTGTGCGCTGGTTGGTTGCGCACGTCAAACAATCGGCCACTAACAGAGACACCACCAGTGGGCGAAAACTTCGATGAGAATGAGTTACTTTTACGTCGCTTAGGAGGAGGAATAAATGAGGAAGGACAGGGACGTTAGCCAGTTCTCAGACCGGCTGGCTACCCTGTAATACGTCGTTTGAGATTAGCTTACGTCAATGTTCTGACTCGCACGCATTATATCTTGCAACAAATTCTACTGGCGATGAGCCGAGTGAATTCCATGGAAGAAAAAGCGAATTGTAAATTGAAGGCAGGGAGTACGAACCGAGGAAGTCATCGATTAGTTGCTCTGTTCTCTGGAAATGAAAAGGATGGTATTTATTTTATTTGTTACTAGTCAAAGTGCAAACGTTACTATACTCTCTGTTGTACATACATTCAATGCACAAACATCTTTTTGTTACGGTAATATTAATGTATTGCGTCATCGTGAAACTTCGAAAAGGACGAGTAGTATTAGTATAGGCCATACTGTCGCCAATAAAAAAAATAATGGTATTATTGGTACCTCCGTGTTGAATATGTTTACTTTCTTTATATTCTCTGAAATAGGCACTATCTATCTATCTATCTATCTATCTATCTATCTATCTATCTATTTATCTCTCTTTTTATTTATCTATCTATCTATCTATCTATCTACCTATCTGCGATTCCCACAAACAAAACAGATTTCGCTTGTGCGTTGTTTGTTCGTGTCTGGCTGGCTAACAGCTCTGTTCGGCACTCCGTCTAAAAAATTCGTAGTGGTGAGCTCGGAAAAACTCGCACCCAGAATATGAAACAGTAACGAGTAACATGATACCACACGTCACCGAAAAATGGTTACGTAAGTACGGTACGTGTTACACTTCTGAACTTGTGACGAGTACGTTACTAAGTTACTTAAAGAAGTCACGCGTTACCGGTAACGGTATATTCTTGAAGCTTTACCGCCAACACTGGTTGCCACTGGACAAGAAGTTCATGGGTGGCAACAGATGTCAAAAGGTAGTCATTAAAAAAAAGTCGTCGGGTAGGAAGTCAATGAGACGTGAAAGAAGGTCACTTATAGTATAGTGCCTACAATATACTCTAGGCACTATACTTACACTAGGCGACAACTACTCTTGGCGCTGAAGCGAGGGCTACAGGTCCAAATCACGTCCATCCTACCACCACTGAATGGAGTTCCACAATAGCACCCGTATTTTCAACGTGACATTCATAGGTTTTTTTCTGTCATTTTCCTGTGAAGTTATTTGAGACAGGGCGCTGCTCACACCTGTGAGATATTCATATTTCTTTTAATTTGTTCGCTTTTGCTTCGCATTTTTTGAAAGCCCGAGAAAGTCTTGCTTTTTTGCGTGTATTTCTAACGCTAAACGGCGTCTGCGTCTACACGAAACGCTAATAGTGCGCGCCTCACACTTTCCCCAGTGGTACAAGACGCGTGCGAAATCGGACTGCATCGCGTATGAGCAAAGCTCCGTCCCCTAGCTTTCCCTTCAGTGCCAAGCATGATGAACTAGAGTGCCAAGAGAAGTTGACGCCGAGTTTAGTAGCCATTATACAAGAAGTAGCCTAGACCATGCAAGTGCCACTTCTCGTTTGCCACTGAAAATTCCAGGGCAGAGTTTTAAGCCCATGTGTACATGTTTTCGTAGATGTCCGATTAAAGAGTATAACAGGATTGTGAAGATATTTGTAACTAGATGTGTATTATTGAATAACCTACACAGATTACTACAACCAACATATAATTGAAGCAGCCACGCAGAGAAGGTACGGGGGCTTTAATCTGTGCCATAATTTTAGATCGCTTCTTGTGTTTGGCTCCATGAACAGTGACGATACGCGGAACCTGAGGCAATCTGAGGTGGCTTGTTGCTCTCCCATTGTAGAGTGCCTAGTACTCTAAATCGTAACCCACTCTTAAAGAGGATAGTCTTTCTTGGGGACCTTCGACGCAGAAAATATGGTCTGTCTGCACATTTGTCTGCTTGCCCTCCCTTACAAACTGCTGACCCCCATCCGCAGCGCCCACCAATATTGCGCAAGGTTTAGGGTTCATACTTGAACGCTTGCACAAAAAGGCAAGTGTTTCCAACGCTTTGCAAGGACGACGCAGTGGTGGCACCTAGCCGTCGCCTTGCGTTCTACACTTTATCGCCTCCGAGATGGGCGCGCACGCGGTGCACTTTGTTTTCCAAGATAACTGCCGGATAGTGCTCATGTCTGACGTGTGACGTGTTCTATGCGTTCGTTCGCCTCCGCTGCATGTTCGAGGCACTCTAACGCAGTGCCTCCAGAATACCATTCCCCGATTTCCTTGCGCTTAACATCAAATAAACGTTATGTTCTGGGAGGCGGCGCTCAGAAGCTCGGAGCTCAACGACCAGCTCTGGGCTGTCCGGCAGGCCGAAGATGCCGCCCGAGTTCAGGGACTCAGCGCCGCCATCTGAGGCCACCAAGACCAAGCTGCCGGCCAAGTTCTAATAAAGTTTCCTCTCTCTCTCTCTCTCTCTCTCTCTCTCTCTCCAGACGCAAGACTATCGTCTTTCGACGACAGTTGCAGTGTAACATGCAGATACGCGGCCATTTTTTTAAGATCGATGCTTCTAAGGCCGTGGGTCGTGCGTCCGCGATGTATGTAGTAGTAGTAGTAGTGAGTCGAAGTAGCAGGTGGTCACCTCCACGGCTGGATTAGAAGAGCGGCACGCGCTCACTCATATAGAATAAGAAGAAAACCCGCGCACGTCAATTATAAATAAAAAGGTGGTTGTTTCTGGTGAAATAATCCACAGAGACGAGTATCCGAGACTTAAAGGGGCCCTGCGACATTTTTTGAGCATGGTCAGAAAACGCTGCCGATCTGTGGTAGAGGCTCCCGATAACTCGCGAGCCAAAGAGTATAGTGCATCACGCAGCCAGCAATTCACAATAAATTATCAGTCAGCTAAAAATTGCTTTCTTTTCTCTCGACAAATCACGCAATATACCCAAAAGTTACACGTAGCAAGCCCATCTATCAGCCATTTGCTGATTTGAATATGGCACGCTCGCTCGTTACAAAGATCGCCATGGGAGGACGCTACTTGTCCACGCATGCGCGCGCAATCACACTGAAAAAGCCGCGCATTCAAAGAAAAAAAAGAAAAAAAAGGCAGATCCCACGTACAGTGGGAATCGATGATATAGGAAGCGCTAATAAGAAATGCTGATCTGTCACTTTAAAACCAGCACAACGTGACGAGGTGGAGATAAATGATGCTGTACATGACTTCTGTGTCATGATTATGTTTGGATGTGTCCTTTACATTCGTCATCTATTCGCATCACGTATTATCAAATTTGGTATACGTGGAGCTAGCGAAACGGCCACAAGCATGCTATGATCGAGGTATGTTGTCATGTTCTTACATGACTGTCAGGATTATCTTATTTGCACCAGTCATATATGTCGTCATTGTTTGACGTTACGTAACATCCTATTTGGTACACGTGGAGCTAGCAAAACGGCCGCGAGCGCATCATGAAGGGCCCAATTACTCCAGTGTAGCATAGACGCGCACGCACACTGGACACAGTGACGGTACATTCACAAAACGCGAGCACTCTTTAGTCTGACGCCAGGTGCGACCAGCGTCCATCGGTGCAGCCCGACGGCAACCAGCGCGAAATGCGACATGCTGCATTTCGCGCCGATGCTTTAGCTAGACAACGCTGCGTCTCCTTGTTTTCGGGACGGAGCAACACCACCTAGAATATTGACAAGGGGGTGTTGGACGGAGGGATGCCACACACATTGAAACGCGCATGCGTCAAAGCAACGCAGCGCGGCACGCGCCTTTGAGTATATGGCAGAACCGGCGCCTGGCGTGGCAACGCCGGCGTGACGCCACAAAATGAACGCCAGCGAGCATGCGCACCGCGTCACGTCAAGGTCTCTTGGCACATTGACTGTGGTATGTAGTCATGTTCACATATGACACGCATCTCATAATTATCATGTTTGCACCAGTCGCAAACCTTCGTCGTCCATTGGCGTCGCATAATACCAAATTTTGCACATGTTAAGCTAGGTGAAACGGCCGCGAGCGCATCATCAGTGTGACATGTAGTCATGTTGTTACACGATATGCGTGTCGTGATTATCATGTTTGTATGTGTCTTTTACCTATGTCGTCTGTTCGCGTCGCGTAATACCGAGTTTGGTACATGTGAAGCTAGCTAAATGGCCGCGAGCGCATAATGAACGTAGCATGTACTTATGTTGTTACATTACATGGATCTCATGTTTATCATGTTTGCATTAGCATGATACCTACATCCTCCATTCACGTCTCGTAATACCTAATTTGGTATAAGTGAAGCTAGCGTAATGGCTGCCAGCACATCATGAGTGTGGCATGTGATCATGTTGTTACATGACACGCATCTCATGATTTTCATGTTAGGGTCGGTCACTTGTGTTCGCCATGCAATCATGACATACCATACCAGTCTTGCAACATGTCATGTGAACAAAACCACCGCAAGAGCTGCAGGACCACGAAATGTAAATCTTGACAGTTATGACATACATGTCATGATTTTCATGTTATGACTGGTCAGATATGTTCTTCATACAGTTATGATATGCCATACCATGTTTGGTATCAATACCATTATTGAAACGGCCAGGAGAGCTAAATATCGTAGTCGGATAGATAGATAGATAGATAGATAGATAGATAGATAGATAGATAGATAGATAGATAGATACATAGATAGATAGATAGATAGATAGATAGATAGATAGATAGATAGATAGATAGATAGATAGATAGATAGATAGATAGATAGATAGATAGATAGATAGATAGATAGATAGATAGATAGATAGATAGATAGATAGATAGATAGATAGATAGATAGATAGATAGATAGATAGATAGATAGATAGATAGATAGATAGATACGCTCAAAGTTGCCGAAGTTTACTAAGAAATGCTTCGCATTTAAACGTGTTGAAGGTCACGAGGCGTGCGTGACGTTTTTCTGTGGCCCGAAGTGGCTATTAAAAGAGAGAAAAGAAGAGAAAAGTGAGCCCCGTTATTGTCTGCTTCATGAGCGACACCGCCACAGTAGCTCACAAGGGATGGGGGTGAGGAGGGATAAAAAGGATAGGAGTAAAGATGTGGGAAAGCCGAAGAAGGAGAAGAGAAGAAGAGACGTGTGGTGGTAAGCCACAGCGAGCGAGGACAAACCGAGGGGATAGAAGAGATAGGAAAGATGGAGCACGGTCACTGGAGTCCGAGGACTGGGCGCACCTGCGAGAGCTCCTTTCGGCGTCAGTGGATAGCGTAGAACAAGTCCAGTAAATCAGAGCTGCACTGTCGTCGGAGGTGGAAGGTCGTCGGCGGCAGGAGATGACGTAGGGCGAGTCCAGTCGGCCAGAGCCACGCTGACGCGGGAGATCGCAAGCGCGCGGAGCGCGCGAGCGCACGACCGGTCGGCCCGAAATCCAGCAAGCGAGTCTTCTGTGGCACTGCCATCCCTCCCTGCTTAGCTCCAGCGCTTTCGTCGGGACGAGAGAAGAGAGCATGCGATTGCAGCACGCGACAAACCTTTGTAACTCCACTCGCACTGGACAGATTCTTAAAAGTTTGGGAGCGTTTAATTCGTGACGCAATAAGCTCTTCCTGTGAATTGATTCCATGGTTACTTGAAAAAGTGTTTCAGGGCCCCTTTAATCTTCAAAAAAGTTCCCCTTGAATGGGATGCTTACTAAAGAAAACTAGTATCAGAAGGACGCACTGAGCACAATCTGACCAGAAAGTGTTGCCACGTTAACCTCCTTGCTTTTAGCAAGGTTTAGCGTGAGTTGGGCCGCAGTGCCATGTATTAGAGGTGGTAAAAGGTGGGAACTGGACACGAAGCGAAGACCATAAGAAAGTGCGCGCGTGCCACTCCTCTAGTCCGGCCGTGCCATCTCTCGTTCAGTCCTCGGAATTTTAGATGGATGGCAGTACTTCTATATGATGAACATATGATTAAAAGATGCGAGATGGCGGTGCTTTGAGTGTTCCCTAGATGAACGGATGGATGAATGGACCGACACATGGACGGAGAGACAGACAGATGTATTGAAGGAAGGATGGCCAAGTGCAGTGATGAACGGACAGATGTATGGTTGAATGGAAGGAAGCATAGATGAACGGATATACGCATGGATGAACGTACGGACGGATGGGCGCACTGGCGGAAGGAAGGAAGAACGAACGGATGGATGGACGGAAGCGCAGACAAGTGGCGGATGCTTTGCCCCACTCATCATCATTCACTCCGAGGATATGCTGTGATTTTTCATAAAGATACGTAAACATACCAGGGCTACTTAGCATGCGGAACATGTTATAGCGGCGACAAGTCCCACGTTGTACGCGTAACTTTTCTCCTTCCTTCTCGGCAACAGGCACTTGTTACTCTCTCCACTTTCCTCGTACCACCTGCTTGTGCTTCTCCCGCGGTCTTATTATTATTATTTTTTTGAGGGGCGAAGCTCTTTATCGCGGCACTCGTTCGTCCCTCGTAGTCGTAGTAGTAGTGTGTAACCAGTCTTACATTTTGACCTCCAAGGTGGTGCTGGTGGGAGATTTATTCTGTGCGTTGTTGAACAAAAAAAAATTTGCAGCGTGCGCGTTAACTAAAAGCCGAATTCTCCTGTCTCTCATTCCCCCTTAGCAGGCATTGGCATGTACAATGAGCACTATCTGACAAGAAATGGTTGCTACGTTATACTTGCTGGGCGTAACCTCCTTGGTTTCAGAAAAGTTTAGCGAGCGTTGGGCCGCAGTGCCATGAATACAGTGAACTAGTATATACCATGAACTCGGGGTGGTTAAAGGTGGGAAGTAGACCCGAAACGCAAGCAAGGAGGATTCTCGTTGAGCGCGAGCCGTAAGAAAGTGTGCATGTGCCACCTCTTGTTTAGTCCTTGAAATGTTCGTTGAATGGCGGTGCTTCTATATGGGGAATATATGATGAAAAGATGCGGGATGGTGGTAGTTAGAGTGTTGAATAGATCGACGAACAGACACACAGACAGATGCATGGATGGACGCATGAAGGGACGCAGGGGCGGATGCATGGATGAACGCAGGGACGGACGCACGAACAGACACACGCATGGACGGGCGGATGGACGCATGGACGGTCACACAGACGGACGCATGGACGGACGGAAGCAAGAACGAATGGACGGACGAATGCTTCGCCCCACTCTCCATCATTCTATCCCGTGAATATGCTGCCAAATTTTTTTTTTCTTTTTGTTCGTGCAGGTATTCAGTTTTGCTGTCGGTTTCATGAATCATAATGAACGCCGATGCCAGGGAGCTTCGCTTCTAACACAAAAAGTCGCAGCTTTGCCGCAAAGGCGAAGCAATGAGTGCAATGTCATATCAACAAATGCTGTATTCCCTCAAATTTACCTCGCCCTGTATAGCCTAAAATGTGATCTCATTTATATATATGTATAGTTTTTCGTTGTTTTTGCACTGATCCTGCCTGTAAACGTTACCTGTCTGTACCATTCCGATTCCTCACCCCCTTACCCAATGCCCTGTTCTGGGGCCTGTAAGGTTTTTTTTGAATAAAGAATAAAGAATAGCAACAAATTGGATGGTCAAGCACAGAATGGCAAGCAGATCAAAACGTGCCCCACGTTTCTCAGGTATAAATGACGCACGAAGCGTACTCACATACAGATGAACGCGAATAAGCGTCTTAGTTGTTACTTCGCTGTGTTTGAAAAGCGCGTCCTTTTCGCAAACGGAGGCTGTGCAACAATTGCAGTGACCTTTGTGCACCCCGGGTCTACAACAGAATATTTCCAGTGCAAGCCTGACGCCAGCCAAGACGTATAATTCTCCCCACCGGGAGATAAAGGCACGCGACAGATCATCCCCTCCCCTCCTTTCCGCGGGCCAAAGTAGGCGTGAGAGATGAGAACGGCCACGCCCTCATTTCGCCATTTTGCTTGCTGATAAAGCTGAAAACACGATAGCCCCCCCCCCCCGATATGCCTGCTAACCGCGGTGAGTGGTAGATATAAATAGCCTGTCGTTTGAACGTTGAAAGTTGCGCCCCTCGGTGGCTGAGTAGTTAACGCTTCACATTCCCTGCGGTGAGCTCTGTATCTGGCTTACTGTAAATAAAAAATACTACTACTACTACTACTACTACATTCACGTTCGATTGCGCCATTTTTTCTGGATTTTTTTCTTTCTTGCATTTTCATATACATTGACATGTATATATATATACGGTGCATGAATTTGACGCTCACGCCAACACCGGCAGCGAAAGCCAGCTGAGAGTGTGCATATTATTGCTATCGCAATAATAAAGCGGGAACAATATTAGGTAGCTTGTAAGCCTGCGAATTTTCAGACATGTGAAATTCAGAGGCTAAGAATCTGCGTAATATTTTCACGTAGAAGTTCCTGTTTTTTACAAGGAACGAAAGAAAACTGAGAATAGATTTTCCGAAGGTGTAATAAACAGTTTCATCATGCTCCAAGCGGGAACTAATCCAGAACAATTTCAGTTATCCACAAAATATAGACAACTTCAATATCACCTTCAACTTAAATAATCAAATAAAAAGAAATAAATATTTCTCCATCACAGCTATCTTAAGGTGAGTAACTAAACGTGAAAGAAGCAATGACCATGATAATTCAAACTCTGTCTCTGCAGTGTTATCGGCGATAAAGTTTCACATGGTGTAAAATAATGAAAAGTAATATTAAAGACTTTTGACGTCAGTTTGAAAAACCCTACATAACACATTCCGGGTGAATATATTTCTATTCTCCGCTAACAACAGCCGTACCTTCCGACAGTGTCCATCGTTACAAAACCGGACCACAATTGAACCCACTCAATAGCAAGAGTCTCAAACACCCATACCATGGTTCGCATGAGGCACACACACCCTTCGTTTGCGGCGGACCACAGCCCGGCACTGCGTCAGCAGGGTGTCTGGTTTAGGGTCATCTACGCAAGTTCGCACTTCATGAGTCACCAGAAACAGTCAAGTTGACTCGAAACAATTGGTGGGATAGTAGTTACGGCGTTCGACTGCTAACTTGAAGGTCGCGGATTCGAATCCCGGTTGCGGCAACTGAATTTTTATTGGCGGCGAAAATGTTTTAAACTGGTGTGCTTAGATTTAGGTGCACGTTCAAGAACCCCCTGCAAAGCGTACAAGCCCAGGCACTTCGGACATGCCTTGGCCTTCCAAGATGCTCATCGACAGTGTCAACTATTGCTATTGCACAAGAACAACCGGTCACAACGCATATCATTGTCGAAACGCTGAGAGCGCACATTCGGCATTTATCACGGCTACCGTCACATCATTTAGCGTGTTCGACAGCTCGGAGGCCCCATTTTTCGTACTGCGGTATCGTGACAAAACATCAGGACATACTACTGCCTGGCTTCAAACTTGCGATGCATCCAACAACTGCGCCATGGAATCTTCGTCAACCTGACGTGCGCTTGTCAGTTCCTGGAATCTTTAAGAAGGCACGCATGTCAACGCTAGCCCTGAAGCAATTGACTTTGCGTCTGTTGGACGAAAGGTACTTCGACCGCATACATGTTTACCTCGATGGCTCCACTAATTCCAACAGCTTTACAGGTGCAGTGGTTGTTCCATCTGAAAATGTGTTGCTTCAGTACAAGTTTTCTCACACCACGACGTCGACAGCAGCAGAGCTCGCAGCACTTCAAGGTGCAGTAAAGTACATTCTTCGCCAGCAACCTAACCAATGGACCATCTTTTGCGACTCCAGGTCAGCCTTACAGTCACTATGGTTTATTATGCAGCACGGGTTACATGAACAATCAGTATATCAGATAAGGCACGACTACCACGAAGCGCTCACGGAAGGTCACGATATTGTATTCAAGTGGTTGCCGAGTCATTGCGGAATCATCAGCATTGACCGCGCGGACGAAGCTGCTCGATCGGCTCATGACCAAGACCATCGCACACCCATACCGCTCTTGAGAACGGACGCTGCAAAGCTACTACAATCACTTGCTCGCCGTATATCTCTCCTACAATGGAATACGCAGGGTTTCTTCAACAAGCACCTGTATTCAATAGACCCAAACTTGCTACTTCGTTTGCCATCCGGGCTCCCACGATGCGCTGAAGCATTACTGTGTCGCATGAGGTTGTGCGTGGCATTTACGAATTCGTACTCTTTTCTCCTTGGAATGGCGAGCACTTCGGCATGCAACATCTGCGCCTGCGAGGAAACGCTTGAGCACATTCTATGTCATTGCCCAGCATACCAGACCGAACGACGTATTATGGAAGCCAAGCTCTGTCAGCTGGATTCACGGCCGCTTACAGAAGAGAAGATCCTGGGACCTTGGCCGACGGCTTCCCATATGCGCAAAGCCACGAAGGCCTTCTTGTACTTTTTAAGGACCACCAGACTTCACGACCGCTTGTGAAAGAACTGTGCGAGACCGTGCTGTGTAGTATCGAGCTGACTATTCATGCTTCTCTTTCTTACTCATCTTCTTTTCTATCTCTTTCCGTTCTATTATTCTCCTTTTCCCCCACCCCAAGTGTAGGGTAGCCAACCGAGCCAAGCTTGGTTAACCTCCCTGCCTTTCCTCTCTATTTATCTCTCTCTCTCTCTCTTGAAGAACCCCAAGTGGTGCAAATCTTCGGAGCTATTCACTACAGCGTCTTTTGTAATTATCTGGGGGCCTTGAAACGTTAAATGCCAATTGCTAATTACTTCGAACACTTGTGACCGACAGTCAGAATCGTCTCCGTAAAAAAAGTTAATGCATATATTTCTTCGCACATCCCAGCTTAACGTTGCCAGTCATCAATTCTAGCTCTTGTGCACTTTAGCCATGATAATGTGATTACGAGGAATACATCTTTATATCCATGCTAGATGGTACCGCGTCATATTTGGTTCTGCGATTAATAAAGCTTTAATCGGGGGATATGCTCAAACGTACCGGTTTCAAGACCATGTGGTCACTATGTCAAACCTTACCGTGGCACAAAAATTATATATTTTGGCCTTCGCGTCTCCAGATTGTGTTCGTTATAGAGATCGCTAAAGATGACGTCAAACTTTCTTCAGAAATGACCCATGTTTGGGATGTGGGAAATGTCAGCGTTATCAAACATCTTGGTCAAATTGCACTCCACTTCCCTTGCTCAAACTCTCTTCCCTGTGCTGGCTCTTTGGGAGTAAACTTCATGGCAGTGGCTTACTAGCTCAGGTGAGTTTGACACCACCGCTTTATAGGCACTTTCTATCTTTCTGCTGTAATGTTCAGGTTTTTTTTTCAGTCAGCAGCTTTACCAAAAGAGGGAGCTCAATTATTCTACGCAGCCATGTCATTGACCCCTCGAAAAGCGCAGTACGCGCGACGAGACCTGCAGGATAAAAAATTAAAAAACACAGCGTAATCATGGAGTGAATCATGATGAGTGGGCGAACCTCCGGAGATACATCGGTAAACCATGAAACCTCCATAAACCTTGCCCAGTCGATCATCATGCAAAGACGGTGAGCACATGCTGCCTTGTCTACCACCTTGTTTTCGTCACTCATACTCGAAGCACACAGAATGCCGGTGAAAGAGAAAGTGCGCCAAGTGCGAACACATTTGAACGCAAGAACTAACGCGTTCTCCTGTCATACGAGAGCACGCATCGCAGAGGAGCAAGCACCCGCAGCACCATCTAGTGAGTGCTCTGAGTACTAGCGGTGGCTACTACACCGACGCGGAACTTGTCTGCAGCTTAATTAGCTTCGCTCCTAAAACTGACCACAACACTTAGCCAGCTCGAAACCAAACTCTCCCTAAACACGCCACCGATAATAAGACGATTCCTGGAGACAGGGACAGAGAGCGCGTCTGGTTTCAAACTTTCAATGAGCAGGGCTTTAACTTAGCCTACTTTGAGATTAAGGCTTCATGGGAAGAAGGCAGGGATAGAGCTAGGGCGAATCACAATAAGCTGGGAAAGAGGGAGGGGGGGAGGTAATTCGGGAAGTGGTTCTGAATCGAAACTACAATGAAACTGGCCAAACACATTGTGTGTATTGCGTACAGGAAACAAGCTCAGATGGTGCACTACTTGTAGTCGGGCGGCATTGGCTGACTATTGTACCGTTTATTGTTGTTGGCGTTCCCTTTGGATATCTGCTGAAAGGAAAGCAGAGGGAGGCTTTACAACGGTGTCCATAAATGACTCCCCTCTTGGGAGGACGAGAGGCTCGAAGCTGATTAAGCCTCGCGATTCGCTTTCCTTTCACTGCGTTTTTGTTTAGTGGGGCCACCCGGTGTTGTTGTTTTTGTCCTTTATAGAGACTCAAAAGGGACGTGTTTTGCAGGGTCTAACAAGTCGCGGAAGGAGCCTTCGCATAACGGCCAGGCTTCGCGATAAAACGTCGGGTTCTGGGATGATGAGTCTGTGGGCGCCAGTAAAACTGCTGAATTAGGCAGGCAGCAGGGCCTTTCAAGAAAAGCTTTTCCGCTGAAGAGAATATTTTTTTTCTTTCTCAGTTCTGCGCTGGAGGCGTGGCCACTTGATTATAGGGAGGTTTTCGTACATTGATTTCAGGGTGGTGCCTCGAGAAGACGTTAGCGATACTTAACACTCTATGGGCCGAATTCCTTTTAGGGGCGAAGCTCCTTATGGCGTGGCTTGTGCGTCCCTCGTAGTACGTAACGACCAGTGGCACATACCCGAAATAGCGGTCCTTACAATGTCTGCTGGATGGGGGCACTTGTATATTGCCACATGGTTTGCTTGGGTGAGATCGAAGAGTGGAAGAAGACAAAGACGATCTCTCTGAGCCACTGCTTGAGTAGTCGACTAAACGAGCCCATTTTTATCAAGTTTGTCGAGAGTAACGTGACAAGACTGGTGGAGTTGCTGGGTACAACGTCTCACAATCCACCCGATGCCCAAGACCCCGTCCAGCAGCCGGAACACAAGCCCTGCACCCGTGGACACTCCTGTTCATAGAGTAAGCCGCTGCCAACGAGGCCTACCGCCTGAGACACCAACCACTGACGCAGCGACTATGACTTCGACAGAAGCACCCATGCAAGCTCCGACACCTTCCACGCCGATCTACTGCACCGTCCAGAACCCGCTCATGCCTAGCCCCTTCCACGGAGAGCAGCATGAAGATGTTGACGACTGGCTGAGTTCGAACGTGTCGCAGCGATCAATTACTGGGATGATGCCGCGAAGCTTCGGAACGTTTACACGTGCCTAAAAGACGGTGCCAAGACGTGGTTTTTGAACAGGGATGATGTTCTGACATCTTGGCGCGAGTTCCAGCGTCGCCTTCTGGAGACCTACAGGAGTCCCGACCGCCACGAACGGGCGGAGCGTGCACTACAATCACGCATCCAGATGCCCAACGAGACCGTCTCGATGTACGTCGAGGACATGACACGGCTTTTCAAGCGAGCGGATTCTGCTATGGCAGAAGAACAAAAGTTGCGCCACCTCATGCGTGGTGTGAAGGAACAACATTTTGCTGGTTTGGTGCGTAGTCCCCCCAAAAGTGTTGCTGAGTTCCTCACTGAAGCGGCAACAATGGAGCGAGTACTGCACCAACGGTCTGTCCAGTTTGACCGTCAAGTGAATGCTGCCTCAACTCCCGAAATTTTTGCCACCCCTGGGAGCAAGAGCCCCGAATGGATTCGCGAGATCATTCGATCTGTCGTCCGGGAAGAAATTGAAAAGATGCACGGGACAAGGCAAATCGATGTTGGTTCTATCACCAGTGTCATCCGCGACGAGGTCCAGCAGGTGCTGCACGCTCATCGTTTTCCGCCCACGTCGGTTCATCCGGAAACGGCTCCTGTGTCTACTGACAGTCGCCGTTGTACGTACGCGGAAGCCTTGCGATCTGCCACTCCTCTTTCGGGCCAAGGAGTCCCGATCCAGCCAGTGCCGCACGTCCCGATCCAGACAGTGCCGCAAGTCCCGATCCAGACAATACCATACGTTCCGATCCAGACAATGATGCCGTCAGTCGCGATTCAGTCAGCGCACGCTGATTTGGACATCGATAGTCGCCGTGCACCGACGCGCAAGTCTGATCTCTGGCGTAGGCCAGACAGGCGACCCCTCTGCTATCATTGCGGTGAGGCTGGTCACATTTACCGCGAATGCCCATACCGGTAACTTGGACTGCGCGGATTTTCCGTCAATTCCCTTCGTCCCCGAATTGGTCAAAGGCCAAGGGATATCGAAGAGTATCTCGCGCAACAGCGTGCACCCTTTACACGACGGCAATCGCGGTCACCATCTCCGAGGAGACCCGCAGCCACTGGGCCAAGTTTCGGGGTGACGGCACGGGAACGCTCCCCGAGCCCTCGTCGGGAAAACTGAAGGCAGCGGCCTTCGGGGGCAAGGTCGCTGGGACTCAAAGTGCGGAAGACCTCCCATCGACGCTTGCACGCAACGCCGAAGGCATTTCGTCAGAGAATAATCGCAGTGCCGAAAAAACGCCGACATCCACATCTGAACCTAGTGACCGCGTGTCACTCGACATACCTATGCTGGTTGACGGTCTTCGGGTCAGTGCATTGGTAGACACTGGTGCAGACTATTCGATCATCAGCGGGAGGCTAGCGAAAGATCTCAGGAAAGTGATCACGCCGTGGAATGGAACGCGAATTCGAACAGCTGGAGGACACGTTGTAACACCGCTGGGTCGCTGTACCGCAAGAGTGAAAATTCGTGCGTCAACGTTTGTGCTCAGCTGCCTCGTTCTTCGCGACTGTTCGCGTCAGCTGATTATCGGCATGGACTTCCTTCGGGAATACGGTGCCATCATAAATCTCCGTGAGCGCATCGTGACCTTCTCGACTCAAGGCGCAACAGATCGAGACGCTGATAACTGCCGTAGACTTGCGCTGCGTGTTGCTGACGACAGTGTGACGCTGCCACCTCGAGCAACTGTTCCCATTGAAGTCACTTGTGAAGACTTCCAAGACGGCAACGTGGTGGCTGAAAGCAACTTATCACTTCTGCTGCTCCAAAGTGTATGCGCCGCCCGAAGTGTTGTGCGCGTCCGTGACGGACAGTCAACGATACTAGCTACGAACTTCAATTACGAGCACCAGCATCTTTTCCGCGGAACCACCCTAGCTTATGGAGAACCTGTTGCCGACGTCACGGAGTGCTTCGTGTCTGAGGAAACGCATGAGGATGAGGAATTTCTAGACCACATCGACCTTAATTCGACGCTGTCAGACGAGAGAAAGGCTGCACTTCACGACCTTTTAAGGGAGTTTAGATCTTGCTTCGCCTCTTCTTCTAAAGTCCGTCAAACACACCTCACGAAGCATCGAATTATTACCGACGATGACGTCCGCCCCATCCGGCAGCAGCCTTATCGCGTTTCTGCCAAAGAACGCGAGGCTATTCAGACACAAGTAAAAGAGATGCTCGATGACGGGATTATTCAACCATCCAGCAGCGCTTGGTCCTCGCCAGTCGTTCTAGTGAAGAAAAAAGACGGAACGCTGCGATTCTGTATTGACTACAGGAAGCTTAATAGCGTCACAAAAAAGAACGTCTACCCGCTTCCACGGGTCGACGACTCCCTCGACAGGTTACGACGTGCGAAGTATTTTTCGTCCATCGATCTAAAGAGTGGCTATTGGCAAATTGAAGTGGATGAACGAGACCGAGAAAAAACCGCGTTTGTGACTCCAGACGGACTTTACGAATTCCGAGTTCTTCCCTTCGGCCTCTGTTCTGCACCAGCCACTTTTCAGAGGATGATGGACACAGTTCTCGCTGGCTTGAAGTGGCAAAGCTGCCTTGTCTACCTCGATGATGTGGTCATCTTTTCCGAGAGCTTTGAAGAACATCTGAAGCGTCTGAGAAAGGTTCTGGAAGCCATTCGCACAGCTTAACTCACGCTGAAACCCCAAAAATGCCATTTCGGCTACGAAGAGCTGAAATTTCTAGGACATGTCATTAGTGCGGATGGAGTGCGACCTGATCCAGACAAAACTGCTGCTGTCGCCGCCTTCCCTGTCCCATCAGATAAAAGAGCAGTACGCCGTTTTCTCGGCTTGTGCGCGTATTATTGCCGATTTATCGCCAACTTCTCTAAGATAGCTGAACCTCTTGCGCGACTCACCCGAGATGACGTACCCTTTACTTGGGGCGCAGAACAAGATACAGCGTTCACAGAGTTACGACAGAGAATGCAAACAGCCCCTGTTCTTGCCCATTTTGATGAGGACGCTGCTACAGAAATTCATACAGATGCCAGCAACGTCGGACTTAGCGCTGTCCTTGTACAACGACACGGTGGCGTTGAGCATGTGATAGCTTACGCCAGTCGTACTCTTTCTCGAGCTGAGACCAACTATTCTACGTCAGAAAAAGAATGCCTAGCATTCGTGTGGGCGACGACCAAATTTTGGCCTTACCTCTACGGTCGTCCCTTCAAAGTGGTGACTGACCACCACTCGCTCTGCTGGCTGGCAAATCTCAGAGATCCATCCGGCCGTCTCGCACGGTGGAGTTTGCGTTTGCAGGAGTTGAATATTACCATTGTGTACAGGTCAGGGCGTAAACACGAAGACGCCGACGCGCTTTCTCGAGCACCTGTGGGGAACGCTGACAGGGGCTCCGAAGATGAACATGCCTTTCTCGGAGCAGTTAGTGACTCCGAATTTATGTCAAAGCAGCGGGCAGACGATGAATTACGCCCAGTAATTGATTCCCTGGAAGGCCGCAACTCTCAGGTCCCTCAACACATTGCTCGCGAACTGCCCTCTTTTTGTCTAAGAAGAGGCATTCCATACAAGAAAAACGCCCGTGGTAGTGACAAAGCCTTCCTACTCGTTGTTCCTACCGACATGCGTGATGAAATCCTCCTTGCGTGCCACGACGAGCCCACGTCAGGACATTTGGGCTATTCGCGAACTCTCGCCCGAGTACGCCAACAGTATTACTGGCCGCGACTATCAACTAGTGTACATCGATATGTGAAAGGATGCCGTGAGTGCCAGCGCCGCAAGACTCCGCCTGTGACACCCGCGGGCCTGCTCCAGCCGATCGCACCACCACGGACACCATTTACCTCGTGCGAATGGACCTTCTCGGGCCCTTCCCTTTGTCGTCCTCTGGGAACAAATGGATTATAGTTGCGACAGATTATCTTACGCGTTATGCTGAAACAAAAGCGTTACCCCGTGGCACGGCCTCTGAAGTCGCGCAGTTCTTCGTGCACCAAATCGTCCTACGGCATGGTTCCCCGTCATGCGTGATTACGGACAGAGGGACGTCGTTTACAGCACGAATGATGGAGGACATTTTTAAACTGAGCTGCACAAGTCATCGAAAAACAACGGCTTATCATCCGCAATCCAATGGACTGACAGAGAGGCTTAACAAGACCATAGCAGACATGCTCTCAATGTACGTGGACGTACAACATAAAACCTGGGACGAGATTCTTCCATACATCACGTTTGCTTATAATACGGCAACGCAAGAAACAACGCGATTTCCGCCTTTCCGACTTGTTTCTGGACGCAACGTGCGAACCATGCTCGATGCTATGCTTCCGTGCGACCAAAGCAATGAACTTGCTCAAGATGCTGAGCAATACACTCAATACGCCAAAGAAGCTCGTCAGCTAGCTCGCATAAACACCAGGCACCAACAAGATGCAGACGCACGACGTTACAACCTCCGCCATCGAAATGTCACTTACCACCCTGGGGACCGAGTGTGGGTGTGGATCCCTGTCCGGCGACCAGGCCTATCCGAGAAGCTCCTAAGTCGTTATTTTGGACCATACAAGGTTCTTAGACGAATCACAGATCTTACCTACGAGGTATTTCCGGACGGCGCAGCGTCTTCTCGTCGACAGCTTCGATCCGAAACCGTGCATGTCGTTCGGCTGAAGCCCTACTTCACACAGTAGCCCTTGTGGTTTCACGTGCTACGACATGCCGTGACATTGCGTTGCTGCTGCTGTTTGTGTTCTCCTGTGTTTTTATGCCTTTTCTTTTTGCGCTTGGCGCAAGCGTTGGCGAAACTTCCTCATTTGCGCTGCGAGTAGTGGCACTATCCCTCTTTTGGTTCTGTATATCTGCGTGTGTATACCTCCATTTTTTTTTCATTTCCGAGCATCGAGTCGATGCTTTCAAAGGGGGGGACTATTGCCACATGGTTTGCTTGGGTGAGACCGAAGAGTGGAAGAAGACAAAGACGATCTCTCTGAGCCGCTGCTTGAGTAGTCGACTAAACGAGCCCATTTTTATCAAGTTTTTCGAGAGTAACGTGACAATATGATGAATACATGATGAAAAGATGTGAGATGGCTGTGCTTGGAGTTTTCTCTAGACATATGGATGGACGAACGGACAACACACGAACGGACGGACAGACAGAGGGGCGCACGGACGGATGCACAGACAGAGGGATGGCCGCAAAAAGAGATGGACGGACAGACAGACGAATGAACAAACGGACGGATGCACCAAAGATCACACAGATAGGCGGACGCAAGAACGAATGGACAGACAGACTGATGAACGCTACGCCCCACCAATCATCATTCACTCCGTCGATATGCTGTGTTTTTTTTCGTCTCAGAGAAATTGTTAAGGTTGTGATGGCTAGAAACACCTGTATTACGATCACCGAATAACCAAAAACATTCTGGCATTATTTCATTGCCGCTGATAGGATATGCAGACTGAATAAACCTGAGCAAGGTATCTCGTAAAAAGCGACACCTCAAAGTTTCCACCAGAGAAGCAAGCCTCTGGGTAAGCGGATGATGTGTGGGGCAAGAAGAGGGTGTAAATGATAGCACAGGATGAGAAAGGAAAACACATGGCACTCGTGTCATCGTGTGCTTTCCTCGATTTCCTAGTGCCATTCAGTTCGCTCTGCTCTTAGAGCTCTGCTATAATGTGCTTGCACAGTACAAATTCAGACTTGGTGACTAAACTGGCCTGTAATGTTAGAGCACTCTGCAAAGTATACAACACTCGAATGGTAGCCCTTTGCGCACCTGCACTGACACACTCCCATCAGTTGTTTTAAATGCGAAGAATTTTTTAGCGAACTTCGGCTACTTTGACCGTATCTGTATGTCTATCTATCTATCTAGCCGCCTACAAGTTTTAGCTCTCCTGGACGTTTCGATGATGGTATCTATACCAAAATTGGTTTGACATAACATGACTGTATGACGACCATAACTCACTAGTCATACCAGAAAAATAATGTCATGTATGTCATGATTGTCAGGATTTACATGTCATGGTCTTGCTGTTCTTGTGGTGGTTTTGTTCATGGGACATATTGCAAAACTGATATGGCATGTCAAGACTGCATGACGAACATAATTGACAAGCCCCAACGTGTAGGTTATGACATTCATGCCATGTAAGTCATGACTACATGCACGCTCGTGGTGTGCTCGCGGTTGTTTGGCTAGCTTCACATATACCAAATTTGGATACGTGACATGAATGCATATCGAAGGTATATGACTGGTGCAAACACGGTAAATGTGACATGCGCGTCATGGAAGAACATGACTACATGCCACGCTCATTATTCGCTCGCGGCCGTTTCACTAGCTTTACATACACCAAATCTTGTATTAAGTGGCGCTAAGGGACGATGAGGATAAAAGACACACCCAAACATTATAATCCTGACATGCGTGTCATGTAAAACAAAACTATATGCTACGCTCATAGTGTGCTCGCGGTCATTTTGCTTGCTTAACATTAAAAAAATGTGGTGCGACGGGACGCGAATAGTCGACAAAGATAAATGACACGCCAAAACATGATAATCATGACATGTGTGTCATGTAAAACATGACAACATGCTATACGCTCATCGTGCGCTCGTGGTCATTTCGCTAGCTTGATATATACAAAATTTGTGTTACTTGATGTGAATGAATGACGAAGGTATGTGACGCGTCCAAACATGAATCTTATGATATGCGTGTCATGTAAAACACGACAACTTGCTACTCTAGTAGCGTGCTCGCGGCCATTTCGCTAGCTTCACATATACCAAATTTGGTATTACGTGACGTGAATGGATGACGAACACAAATGCAAGGCGCAAACATGATAGTCATGACCTGCAATGCAAGTACGGAATATTTACATGCCTACCACTGCTGGTGCTGGTATTGCACACGTTAGTTGCGCCATCGTTACGTGACTATCAAGCACATAGTTGCATCTTATAGAGGCCTGAGTGCGCATAGCATCTCTATACTTGTGTTTACCGTGTACTACATCCATGCGCCTCGTAACGTTGTGCTGATTGTGAAGTTACATATCAACCTACCTGATTCGTGCTTCGCACATATCGATTCCCACTGTAGGTGGGATCTGCCAATTGTTCTAGCTTTTTTTTGCAGAATTCGTTTTTTTTTGGAAGTCGCGCACGAAATGCTCAGTTTTTTTTCTCCAAACTGAAGGGCGTCACGCTCGCATATATTCCTTTTTTGCAACATGCAAATCCTGGCTCAATAATAGGGATATCTTCTAAATGAATGTTCTGTTTCGATCAATCATGTCTGGTTTCATAAGCCGCAAAAACAACGAACTAAAATAGGCTAAGGGTAGTTCCCTAATGTGGTGGCCAAGGAATTCAACACTTGGAGAAATAAGAGATCTCAAATTGCGCGCGAAATTAACATGCTTTGCATAGAAGACTATTCGAGCTGGTGCACTCGAATGGAAACGACGTAATGAACAAAAGCACGCAAGTAAGCGGAGTCTCTCCTGGAACTACAAATTAATCACTTGATTTTTTCGTGAATCTCGGACGAAAGCATTAGTGCTGCCATAAGAGTGAACCCCTCGAAAGAAGGCTTTTTTGTTTACTCTACTTTTCAAGGGCCTGAAAGAAGGCATCCTTCGGCAGAGGCACAGTATAACTGCGAATAACACTTATTCCGGTGCTTTCTTTGGTCTGTGAATACTTGAGAATTTGCGACTCAGTGTGCGAATTCCATACAGCTATTTTCAAAATCAGTGCACTCCAAGAGCATCTACATCGGGAAAAAAACAATAATGCACTGAACTAAATTTACTGCTCTAGCAGCTGCAGTCACTTCTGTTGTGTAAGCGCCCTGCTTTTTAATCATACTGATTTCGTGATTGTATGACTTCTAACCTCAATAAAACATACGCAACCTACTACCCTACTTTTTAAAGTGAACCCTCATTAAGCCGCTCGTTCTGTCGTTACGGGCACAGGGAAGGCCCAACACGTCACACGTGATATGAGGCTCCTCTAAGACCCATTTTCTCTATAACTGTTATATGGAAAGCGTTCGGATTTGTTTCATTTTATTCGTCGGCATGTCTTCTTGCAATTGGAGTAGATTTAGAGTTGTGCTTGAAGTTTGGACATATCCGCGGCAACTTCTTAGCAAAGAGAGCCATTTTAGTCATTACTTTTGTGAAAAATAACTTAACTGATTCCGCGTAGGTTCAGCATTTTAGTTCTGTAGTTCAATACTGATGTTTTTTTTTTTTTGGTGAAGTGTCGTCTTTGAGGTTTTTTTTAAAGTTGTTTTCCTATAGGGATACATGAAAAAAAAACATATTTTTATATATTGAGAGTTAAATAGCAAAAAAAACAAGATTATTTCACGTTTTGTTAAAAGAGACTTACTGAACACTTTAGTTGATAAAAAGCTGCCTAATAACTGTCCCGCAAAAAAGTTTTTTCGCCTTTTTTTGCTTACTTGTTTTGTTCTATTCTCTGTTTATCTAACTGCCCAATAATGTAGATGGCAGCGCATCACATTCAGCCATATAACTGTGTTGCGCGTTGGAAAATGTTTACTCGAGCCATGCAGGCCTTTTCGAAAGTTGGGACAGTTTCAAAGGTGGCCGCTCTAAGGGTTTCCATTTCAAAGGACACAGTTTACTGCGCTCTCTACGAGTGTTATTGTTCCTTTTGCGCTGGCACAGTTACTCGTAATCCTGGTTTGTCGAAACTTCGCATCCATCAAAGCATAGTCATTGCCATTACATCTAGCATTTTGTCATTTCGACGACACGGAAAGATAAAACTTACTTTCGGGAGTGTTCACACCAGAGATCCCTATCTCGTTTTTGTTAGTAACTGAAGCTCGTCTATATTCAATTATTCTGCTCTTTCCAAACAGTTTCTCTGATTTGTGAACATGATAGTAGCTTTTGCCGACGACAAAATTGATTTATATATGGGGTTTAACGTCCCAAAACCACCATATGAATATGAGAGACGCCGTAGTGGAGGGCTCCGGAAATTTAGACCACCTGGGGTTCTTTAACGTGCACTCAAATCTGAGCACACGGGCCTACAACGTTTCCGCCTCCATGGGATATGCAGCCGCCGCAGCCGGGATTCGATCCCACGACCTGCGGGTCAGCAGCCGAGTACCGTAGCCACTTGATCACCGCGGCGGGGCCGTCCCGACGAAATTAATAAAGGCGTCACGTATTCAACATAGACGCACAGAACCATCTCGCCATGCACGTCACACAGACACAAGAAAAGTGGACTTAGTAAATGCCACGTGTTTTAAAGAAGGTACACGATAAGCTTCAACAAAACTGGAATGCTTTTGTTAAAACAAGAGCATGATGTGGTTTGGGAAAACTACACACTTTTTTTAAATCACTCGAGGCAGAAAGTTCAGGTCATGCCATCATTTGAGAAAAAGAGGCTTGGATGCTAGTCGGTTTTTTCTAGAAAACCTCGTCTATCCAGCTGAATGAGAGCGCGAAAGTACGAGGGACACTGTACATTGTTAAGAAACGCCTTATCAATTGAAACAATAATAAAATAATTTTGATTTTCTTTTAAATTTAACCATACGCCGTGTGCCCTTGAAACCAGCCTTTTACAGCAGAGACGTCGTAGTGATGTTTACCTTGTAGCATAATTGACCGTTGGGCTTGTTTCTAAAGATTCCTAATTACAGAACGGGGCCAAAAATCAAGACGAGAACGCGAAGGCGCACACGAAACACAAGCGCCAGTCCTCCCGACTTGTTTCCGGGAAAATTGTTTTCGTACATCAAACCCAACAACCCGAAAGATAATCGAGGAGGGGTATATATCACAGTCAAAAATGAGCAGAGGTACTGTTGGTTCTTGTTCTTTCCTGTACATTCGTTCCTTTTAAATGCGAAGCATTTCTTAGCGAACTTCGGTGACTTCGAGCGTATCTATCTATCTATCTATCTATCTATCTATCTATCTATCTATCTATCTATCTATCTATCTATCTATCTATCTAAGTGCCTACGACTTTTAGCTCTCCTGGCTGTTTCACTAATGGTATCAATACGAAACTTGGTATGGCATGACATTACTGTATGAAGAACATATCTGTCTAGTCATGACATGAAAATCATGATATGTATGGCACGAATGTCATGATTTACATTTCATGGTTCTGCAGCTCTTACGGTGGTTTCGTTCAGATGAAATGTTGCAAAACTGGTAATATATGACATGATTACATGGCGAAGACAAGCGACAGACCATAACATGAAAATCATGACATGCATGTCATGTAACAGCACGACTAAATGCCACGCTCATGATACGCTCGCAGCCATTTCGCTAGCGCCACGTGTACAAAATTTGGTTTTTCGATACGTGAATGGATGACGAAGGTATGTGACTGGTGAAAATATGATAATCATGAGATGCGTATCATGTCACAACATGACTACATGCCATGCTCATAATGGGCTGGTGGCCGTTTGGCTAGTTTCAGATGTACCAAACTCAGTATTACGTGACGTGAACGGACGACATAGGTAAATGACACACCCAAACGTGATACTCACGGCATGCGTATCATGTAACAACATGACTACATGCCACACTGATGATGCGCTCGTGGCCGTTTCGCTAGCTTCACATATTCCAAATTTGGTATTACGTGGCACAAATGAATGACGAAGGTATGTGACTGGTGCAAACGTGAAAACAATGAGGTGCGTGTCATGTGAGAACATTACTACATGTCACAGTCAAGGAGCCAATACATTTCGACGTGACCTGGTGCGCGTGCACGCCGGCGTTCGTTTCGCTGCGCCACACCGGCGTTGCCACGCCATGCGGCGGTACTGCCATAAGTTGCTTTGACGCATGCGCGTTTCAGCGCGTCCGGCGTCCCTCCGTCATGGAACGAGGCCGACGCAGTGCCGTCTTGGTAACGCGTTGGCGCGAAATGCAGCATGTCGCATTTCGCGCCCGTTGCCGTCGGGACCCGCTGACGGACGCTGGTCGCGCCTGTCTCCCCTGCCGCGAGACCATAGATTGCTGGCGTTTTGCTCTGAAGTAGCGTCACTGTGGCCAGCATTCGCACGCGTCAACGTTACGTTGTAGTATATCAGGCCCTTTATGGTGTGCTCGCGGCCATTTCGCTAGCTCTACATATACCAAATTTTGCGTTACCTGACGTTAATAGATGACGAAGTAGCTCCACATATACTAAATTTGGTATCACGTGCCGTGAATGGATGACGATGACGTGACCATAATAATCAGGACACGGACGTCCTGATGTACGGCACAATTTACCTCCACTTTAAAACGTTGTGCTGATTTTATAGTGACATATCAACCTTCTTCATTCGTGCTTCACATATCATCGATTTTTACTGTACGTGGTATCTGCCAATGTTATTTTTGTTTCCTTGTTGTGCGAGGCCTTGTGTATGTATACACTTATGTTGTCCGCATGTCAATAGAAGTGCAGTTCAGACTTCAGCGCCTGTGCTGCGTGTGGTGGTGGTGATGTTGACAAAGGCAACTTTACTAGAACCATAGTCGCGGGCAGGGTCAGCCTGTCATACTTGGCCAGGAATAGTTCCGCCACTCACTCGTGTTTATTATCAATTGCTTCATGATGCTGTGGCGTTTCATTGTCGTGAGCTGGTCCACGGGAGGGCTTTCAGCTGTCCCATAGTAGAGTGCTAAGTACTCTAAATCGTCAAACAATTTTTCAAACACACAATTTTGTGTTCCAAGTCGTACAATTTTTAGATGCGGAGCATCTAATACTCGAGGCTCGTAGTGCGGCGCCGTCCGCAAGCTTCCTCCTCCTTCTTCCATCATCTGTGCATCCCTTCCTCCTCTACACACCGCGCGCGCTTCACTCCTCCACCATCTGTGCACCCTTCCTCCTCTACACACCGCGTGCGCTTCTCCTCTTCACGAACATTCGCTAGCTGTATAATGTAGCGCGCATGCGCCGTCACGCTTCGAGAACATCGGCAGCTGACGCGCGCGCATGCGCCGTCGCGCTTCGAGAACATCGACAGCTGACGCGCGCGCATGCGCCGTTGCGCTTCTCCCCCTTCTCGAACATTCGACAGCTGACGCGCGCATGCACCGTCACCCACCATCTGTGCCGCGCGCGCTTCTCCCTTCGAGAACATTCTACAATTCTCCTGATTCTCCAGTGGACGCGTATGCGCCGTCGCGCTTCGAGAACATTCAACAGCTGACAGTGCATGCGCCGTCGCGCTGTATATATACTCAAGGTCGGCGCTCGCTTGCTCAGTTGCCGCTCTTCGGTTGGTTTGTACGGCGCGTCGCCGTCCAAGGTCGCGGTGAAATGAATTCCAACGAATCCACAAACACAATGATTGACGTCCCTTCGACCAGCGCCGCCCTTTCGCATACGTGTGTACGTGTTCACTCATTTAACACCCCCTCCTACAACCACGTTAACCAATTTAGCCATCGACCCAAGTAAGTCACAATTTAACACCCCATTTCACAACCACGTTAACCAATTTAGCCATCGACCCTAGTAAGTCGCACTTTAACACCCCGTTAAACAATTATATGCTCCGCATCCTCCTCAGTGTTCCCCCGAGGGAAGCTGCGGGCAATTTTTTCTTCTCTTGCTTTGACCCGTGATCTGTTCACGTTTGCTACGAGAAAAGAAGTGTCTGGTGTTTTTGTCTCCCTAGACCAAGAAAAAGCCTTTCACAGGGTTGAGCACAATTATGTTTTTGTCGTGTTAGAATGCATTGGTTTTCCTATACTCGTCTTGTTGAGGTTCTCCGTCTGCTTTATACTGACCTTGAAGCTTGCTTAGTAGTGAATGGCCGCACAAATAAAGCCATCGCCGTGAGTCACCGTAAACGACAAGGTTGCCCTCTCTCTGCGCTTCTTTTTGTGTTTTTTATCGAGCCTCTGCTAGAAGAAGATGACTAAATTTTATCTACAATACGTATACACTCTAGACAGAGGGGGTTTGTGACCACTATACCGCCACAAAAATTAAGTGCAGGAGATGTAATTTGTATATTAATAATAATGACAAGGAGATAGAAATAAAAGAATGAAAAAAATGCCAGGTGTGCGCGGAACGTGCAGCACATCATAGTGAAAGCTGGAAGAGTGGCATTTCATAGCCTTTTCTAAACACTCTTTGCGTAACTGTAGGGCTGGTTTCGAGTCGGAAAACACAGCCCATTTACTCGGTCTTTGGGATTTGATGTACTCTAGCGTGCCACGCAAAGCCGCAAGTTCTGCCGCCGTACACGTAGTGACGTGTGATAGCTTGATTCGCATAGTGATTTCTCTAGCTGGAATTACCATCGCACCACCAGAACCAGACGCTCTGGTTGAACCATCGGAGTATATGTGCACGTGGTTATTGTACATTTCATGCAGAAGGTGCAAGCTGAATAGTTTTAGGGCTGATGAAGGCAAATTTATTTTTTTCTGTATTCCTGGAATTGAAACACGTACTTGCGAGAGTGTCAGGCACCACGGAAGATACACCAGTTTCTCAGCAGGCGTAAAACTTGACGTAAACGACGCACGATGTGCACAGACAATTGCCCTAAATTTCGTGCGTCACCTCTCAGTAGTGAGGGTTGCCAAGTGATGAGAAGGATTCCTAGCATGTTGCCTGAGATAAGTAGGCATCATTTCAGTGGTAATGTGCGTCAAGATCGAGTAGTCCGGTGCAATGGCAATTGTTTCAGCTGTCCATGCGCAGCGGGGCAAACCAAGGCATATTTTAAGCGCCTGGGCTTGAATATTTTGGATTGTGCGCAGGTTCGTTTTGCACGTTTTAGATATAACATGTAGGCTGTACCACAGGAATCCAATAAGTAATATTTTGTACAGCTGCATGTAACATAGACTCGACAGACATTCTCCAACTTTTCCCGGCGAGAAACCGGAACAAGGGACAAATGGCGGTCAGCCGCTTTTTTACGTAGTTTACGTGTGGGGTCCAAGACAGGTTTAGGCCCTACAGAGCATGCAGTCAGTCCCTCGACGAGGTTGCCATGAACAGTTAACTTACGAGGTTGTCAAGCTTCTTCACCACGTCACAGAAACAGGCCACGAGGTCAAGTTTCAGTGGCTTCCTGGCCATTGTGGGATCAGTGGCAATGATTCCGCAGACAACGCGGCTCGCACATCGCACCAAGAAGAGCACACCCTTCCGATTCCTATGTCAAGGACTCACGCTGCAAAGCAACTTCGTCACCTGGCACGTAGACTATACAGTGGACTTCGTCTGCTGGAGTGAAACACCCCAAGCATAAGACATACGAGACTCCACCAAATAAACCCTCGACTGGAACTTTGACCTCCAACCGGACTTCGTCAACGTGAAGCTTCACTTCTTTGTCGCCTTTTGTTGGGGGTTGCCTTCACAAAAGCATATAGAACCCTCATCGAATTGACCGACAATGCGGATTGCGACGTCTGCTGCACCAAAGAAGACATCGACCACCTGATATGCCATTGTCCTCGATTTGCCTATGAAAGACAGAAGCTTTCGGACGCATTGCGACAATTGGACGATTGGCCACTCTCTATGCAGATGCTACGGGAACACCGTCCTCGCCTTTCGTCGGCTGAAAAATCAGTAAAAGCTGTCTTGTGCTTTTTGAGGACTACAGGCCTACGTGACCACCTTTAACTTTTGTGTAGTGCCACCGCTGCATACGCGCCAGCCGATAGACTGACAATCTTTTTCTTTCTCTCTCTCTTTCTCTTCTCTTTCCTCTCTCTTTCATATTTATCCCCCCTTCCCATTCCCCCAGCGTAAGGTATCAAACCGGGCATGTGTCTGGTCAACCTCCCTGCCTCCTCTCTTGTTGTTCATCTCCCCCCTCCCTTTGCGTAACTTCTGCCCCTTGTTGAGTTGACCACTACGCCATAAATACTCATATTTTTGTGTAGCAGCGTCATTCTTTAAAGAAGCGTTTTATCCGCAAACACTTGCTATGATTTTTGTGTCATAAATTTTATTTCTTTTGTGGCTGAATAAAAACAGAAATATTAGCCAGAAAAGAGCCAGTGAGTGGAGATAACCGATAAAAAACAACAGCGCACGAGATTATCTTCTACCGACGACGTAATACCTAGTCGCAAATCAATTCTAGCAGTGAAGTGAAAGAATGAAGAATGATGCACACTTTCTGTAATTATGAAATGAGAAAACCTTTTGTATTGGTCCAAGGACGCCATGTTCACGCTCTAGTCACCCAGGTGTGCTCTACAAGTCACCCCGTAGAAATGGTGCGCTATATAATCTAGTCGTGCTTTACCAACACACCCGGTCTTCATCCTCAACAAAAAGACATTACTGCGTACCATACGCAAACCTGACCGTGGGTAGACCCAAATCGGGTTTTTTTTGTGTTTTTGGTGCACCGCCATATAACGTGAACGCATATCGCAGAGCAGCGCTGGAAAAATAGTACATGCGCGAGAGAAGTACACAGAATGGACCAGTAAATAATGCATCAACTAGCTCAAACGGAAGCTTTACTGCCATATAAGGTGACCTGACCCATGTCTACAGGTTTTGGTATTTTTCAAGAAGCAACCGCTTTGGGTTTGATCAAAAACCGCTTGCACGTTCGAGATGTGTACTCATGTCAGGCATCATGCAACACTGGATAATGAAGCGACAAAGCTTAGTGGTGTTTCTGGAAAAACGTTTATACCTGTTAAAACGATATCAGTGCCTGAAACTTCAACGAGATCTACTGCAACCCACAAATACTCATAAGATGACTGTGTGCCTCCCCCCCACCTCCCACTGATGCCATATACCCAGTGATGCAGTGGCAAAAAAACAAGATTATTTGCATGTTGTCACTAGCGTCACTATTTATGTGGCCCACTAAGCAAATAAAGACGAGCCAGGCGAATGAAAAAAACCGAGGGAGGTGACGGAAATTGTCAGCTGAGTTTTTTTACACTTGTGAGACTTCGCGACTTGAGAAAGAGGCTCACAATCACTGTTACCTAAAAGTCCATAAGCGACATCATGTAAGTGGGAACAGAACTTTTGCACGCGCTTACATAGTGCTTCTTTCTCGCGGCTCGCCTTGATACATTATCGTCTGGTGGCGAATCACGCAGTTCAAGAAACTAATGCCTAGCGCTTCGTCTTCGGCTCACGTCGACTATATGCGTAATCCAAGGACAACTGCGCCTATGTAGCGTAGCGTCTTCGATGCGATAATTTCTAAAGGCGATATGTGTGCACGGGGCGTAATGCCAGCCTGGAGACGGCCGGCACAGCGGTACAGGGTGTTGACGCAAAGTGCGAATCTCCGAGGCAGGAGTGAAATAGATTTGCCTCTCTCACACCCACACAGGCACGCACGAAACCCTTGGCTCAGTTACCTTTCTTCCTTACCTCCCTTTCGCGAAGAACTGAAAGGTGATATTGCCCGTTACGTAACCATCGGACGTCCGAACAAGTTATCGTGGAACATCCATGAGTAGGAATACCTGTCCAACTTCCTTGAGAACGCGTAAGCAAAATGACACTCTCTATGCCATAAACAGAAGGAAAATATGCGCGTGGTCCGTATTCAATTCTCATTGTTTAGCAACGAGGTAGCTTTTTTGTTGTAAGCATGACTAGCTTGAACGGTGCTATTGCCTTTCATACAACACTCCGAGAGGTGGTTGGTTCGTTGTTATCTTGATTTTCACTTTTTCACAGCTCGTAACCGATCGCGAGGAGTCAGCAAATAATTAGACAGTACTGTCACTTTGGAGGGAGCAGTAATTCTACCCACCACTTTACTATCTTTACATTTGCATCACAATAGCTGCAAACAACATCCCTCACATACTTCTTGGTTTTCTTGTCAGTTATCTCATCATAGCTCCACCCAACACAGAAAAATGAGCCCTCAACATTTCTCTGCTTTCGTTCATCAATGACGTAAAGATTTATACGCCGTTGGATGGGATTTTAGAGCTTTAAGAAATAACAGAGAGACTCAAGAGGTTGTCCGGGCGAGATAAATGGTAGGAGTTGGTTATAATACATAGCGTTTAATGAACAACAAAACAAGTGAGGTTAGATCAACATGCGTTCTTGTTCTCGCCTCATGTGTTTTACGTTTCGTTATTATCAATGTATTTATTCTAACGAAATCATGGCGGCTTTGGGCCATATTTAACGAACGGCACGTTCTATATAACACTTTCGCAGTATGCCCATGTAACGTACTTATATTTATTCACACTGTGACGGGAATTCAGTGTTCCAGTATTATTGAGATCAAAAAAGCACAAAAAAAACCAGAAGCATACAAGATGACGACAACCTCTGAGACATAGGCGGCTGCTGCCTTCAATCACTGCAGCCTAACCGCTTGTAAATATATTTCCATATAGACTTTTGTGTGATTACAAAACGTAACAGTGTGTTACACTATGTCAAGAGAAGCAAATAAAAACTAACAAAACGTTTTAAAAAATGCTCATAATTCTGCCTAGGCATCGCGCTATTTCGCAGGTGATGACGAAAACGCGCTGGAGTGGCTGAACTCCGAGGGCCGCCGACGGTGTGTGGTGCATACGAATAGCTCGCCTTTAGCGAACTGGACAACGCACGTTTTGTGGCCTAGTGGTTTCGCGCCACGCGCTGCGGAGTGAGAGGTCGTAGCTTCGAAGCCCAGCAACAAAACTTTTTTTCTCGTTTTTTTTTCTTCGCAATATTTTAGTATGTATTTTACAGCGTCATATTGGTGACGGAGGTACGTCAGCAGAACCATGGTGCACACCGGCATAAAACACTTTTAAGTTTTTAAAATTCGTTTTTGTCGAAAAGATTTCTTCGAATCAAGTAACGGTTACAGCGTAAATCAGATATTAGGAAAGCGACCACGTGTGACGGAAGCTCGTATTAGATGAGGCATCTGTTCAGGTTAGGGAGGGGTCAACGATACTGGTTTTCCCGCATGCATCTTTGTTCGCCTTTGCCTTATGTTGGCTGGTAAACTCTATTCAACCATGAAACCTATTAGCCAAACCTCCTGTACTGACTATAGATATTCATAAACGAGATTTGATCCAAGCGAGCCCTTGCTAACCATCGCAAATGTTGAAGTAGAGGGTTGCTGCGAAAAAAAAGAATAATTTATAGTGGTGCATTTCTGATGTTTATTGGTAACCAGCTCCTTAGTGGTCGGTTATATCATTTTACGTTTACTGAAAAAGGACATCAATATGTATGGGTTTAGTTAGGCTCAGAGAAGCTAACACATAATTCCGAAGACAAACAATGCTTCGGAATAAGCAGTAAATTAACGAACGACTCCTATTCAATCCTAAGTGCCAATACATATTTTCAGAATCACCTATCATAACAGCTAGCTACAGCAGTGCCACACAGTACAAAGACTGCCTTTGTTTCGAATTGAAGGATATCAGCCAAACTGAAAACTCGAACTTTTACTTCGAGGGAAAACTTTGATAAATGTGCTTAATTGGTGATAATTTGTCTCCTATCTGTTCACATTTTTTACCTCATTAGTGACTGTTATTGCAGTAGTTCAGACATCTATTAAAATTTTTGTTAAGTAAACGGAGTGAAATGCCTTCGACCACGGGGTGCCATCAATGCAAAATATTTACGCAGTCCCTCATCCACGCAACATAGACGACTTAAAAGCAAAAGCCAAGTTATTCTTCTTCCACTTTATGTTCTTCTGTATGAGTTGTATTAATACCCCCTCCCCCAAAAACTTCCACGCCTAACCTCGTTTCACGCTCACTCTGTAGATAAGACTTATTGCACGCTATCTCTGAATAATGTGGAGTTTCAGAGCCATCGGCCCACTTTTGATCAAGAGAAAATGTGAAGTGACGTTGCGCCACCTCATAATGACATCATAACAGTCTGAGAATCGGCGAATGTGTTGCAAGTCGATAGCTGTTCACACTGCTTCACAAGGAAACGCCCGATTTGAAAATGTCCCACCAGTTCCAGAAAGGAGGAGCGCGCATGTCAACAAAACAAGACAGCGACACAAGAACATGACCTGAAACAGATAGCATTGCCCTGGAAAAAACCCGCGTTCACCTTCTAAAGTTGTTTACACGAAAAGAAATCATCTCTCTTCTTCACGCCCTTAACGTTTTTCTTCTCCAAAAGCTGATTTTTGACCCATTATTTATTCTTGGGTGCCGTGTTTGCAGAAGAAGGTTCCAACAATCGATAAATTGGAGTGCCGGTGCTTCAATCTTGCACCCAGCTTAGCAAGAAGCTGCCAAACAAGCCGTGTTTTTATGAGCACATTTGGGGAGCGACTGCCGAGAGACTTCCGAAAGTAGACAACAGACAGACAGACAGCAGACAGACAGACACAGAAGACAGACAGACAGACAGCAGCAGACAGACAGACAGACAGACAGGACAGACAACAGACAGACAGACAGACACAGACAGAACAGACAGACAAGACAGACAGACGACAGACAGACAGACAGACAGACAGACAGACAGACAGACAGAAGACAGACAGACAGACAGACAGACAGACAGACAGACAGACAGACAGACAGACAGACGACAGACAGACAGACAGAACAGACAGACAGACAGTACAGACAGACAGACAGACAGACAGACAGACAGACAGACAGACAGACAGACAGACAGACAGACAGACAGACAGACAGACAGACAGACAGACAGACAGACAGACAGACAGACAGACAGACAGACAGACAGACAGACAGACAGACAGACAGACAGACAGACAGACAGACAGACAGACAGACAGACAGACAGACAGACAGATAGATAGATAGATAGATAGATAGATAGATAGATAGATAGATAGATAGATAGATAGATAGATAGATAGATAGATAGATAGATAGATAGATAGATAGATAGATAGATAGATAGATAGATAGATAGATAGATAGATAGATAGATAGATAGATAGATAGATAGATAGATAGATAGATAGACAGACAGACAGACAGACAGACAGACAGACAGACAGACAGACAGACAGACAGACAGACAGACAGACAGATAGATAGATAGATAGATAGATAGATAGATAGATAGATAGATAGATAGATAGATAGATAGATTAGATAGATAGATAGATAGATAGATAGATAGATAGATAGATAGATAGATAGATAGATAGATAGATAGATAGATAGATAGATAGATAGATAGATAGATAGATAGATAGATAGATAGATAGATAGATAGATAGATAGATAGATAGATAGATATTATTATGTATGCCGATGATACAGCATTAATATGTACGGCCGACAATGTTCTTGAATTACAAAGACAAGTAAACGCAGAATTGAAAAAAAATTCCCAGTGGTTTTTTGCTAACAGGTTAACGGTTAATGCTAAAAAAACGAAGTACATTATATTTCATTCTTGTAGGAAATTAATTAGTTACGAAGATATTCAGATAAACATTGACAACTGCATATTGGAACGTACGGACACGTTTAAATACCTCGGGATTATACTAGATAATCACTTGCACTGGGCAGGTCAAATAAATGCTGTCGGTGTAAAGCTGGCTTCCGGCTGCCACGCGCTTTTACAAGCTAGAGGCTACTTTGATGAAAGCATTTTGCGGGCGCTTTACTTTGCTTTCATCAATAGTCATTCATTATACTGCATGGAATCGTGGGCCTGGACTTATGTTCCCTATCTGGATCCCCTTCGAAGGCTACAAAAGCGTGCCATAAGAATAATAACTCACAGTAAGTACAACGAGCCAAGCCGGCCGTTATTCCGATCGCTAAAAATACTACCCTTCGATCTTTTGCGGAACTATAAGACGACCGTTTGTGTTAACAGTATCGTAAATTACAATAGCCCATTTGATGTCTCGTTATTTTATTCCTCTGCCCGCCCTACTAGAAGCCTGACGTTCGGTAAGTTTAACTTGGCGCCAAGAAATAACGTTTATGGTGAGATAATAATGCAATTCACACGGATAAAGATCTCGAATAGTTTGCCCACTAAATTAAAGACATCACACAATGCTGCGGTAAAACTAAAAAATCAATTCTTGAGCAAGCTGTAAATACTTCTTTTTCTCTTTGGTGGTAAGCACTTACATTTGTATAAATATACGCTGGTGAATCTTGTAAACCTAGCATTTTTTTTTCCTTCTAACTAAAACTTGTGATAGTTTGATGTTCTTTATGTATTTTAACTGATGTTTTTTGGGTGTGTCCATGAAGTTATCTGTCATAACTTTTTGTATGCGCACATGCAGTTTTGTTTGGTGTGACCAGATTGTTTAAGAAGAGAAAGACTTCTCTACTCTGTATATGTGTATATTTACAGTGTCTGTATAGCTACATATGTATTATGTGTAATTGATATTTCCCGCTTCTGTCCATTACTTTTCTCATTGGACCCTACACTAGCCTCAGGCTATGGATCCAATCAGTGTTTGTAAACCTCATGTGGCAAATGATAATAAACGTTCAATCAATCAAAAAAACATGAAAAAGAAAGAAAGAAAAAAAGAAAGAAGGAAAGAAAGAAAGAAAGAAAGAAAGAAAGAAAGAAAGAAAGAAAGAAAGAAAGAAAGAAAGAAAGAAAGAAAGAAAGAAAAAAGAAAGGAAGAAAGATCACTGCACGCCTAACACTTCAGACGCCGCGAAACTGTCCCCATCCTGTGAGTGAAGATCTACTCTCGAGTACACTATTAAGCCCACAAGTTTGGTCAACCGCCGAAAGAAAAAAGCTTAGTGATTAATCTCCTTGCCCAGAGTAGCTATTCCAAGGACTGTACCACAGCGCTGCCTCTTGCGATGAGTGAGCTCTAATGGAGACTCTAAAGCAGGCTGTGGGTTCTGTAGTGGAGTCCCCGTGATCCCAGTGGAGGGTGCAGTTTAAGCCCGCGACCACTGGGTCTCCACTGTAGAATTAAACCACGCTTAAAACCAATCTTCAAGCCGACCTAAAAACGCCTAATTTCAGTTCGACGAAGAATTCAGGGCTTTATAGGTCATAATCGAGGGACGTATCGATGTTACTGGTTCTATTAAAACCTACGTACTAGCAAACTCTACTAATCTTTACGAGGATGCTCTACTACCACCCTATAAAACATACACAGGCATTTCTGCTTCGGACTCAATCAATAAATTAGTCAGTCAATCAATGAACTGTTGTTTCATTTCTGGTCACAGGAAGCTTGTGTTTAGTGCCCCCCCTCAATTCTTATTGAGAAAGCCAATCAAATAGCAGAAAAACAATTGAAGTTCGCGTCACAAAACTATTTGAGGTACTTTCTGCAGGATAAAGTGAAACGCTTTGTTGTCACAGGACTATGGGAAAACATTTCTCTGCGAACGTCATAGATTTTGCGGTGCATTCACATATCGTTTTCGCGGTTTCCCAGTGGCCAGAATTGAATACACCGAACCGCAGTAACCGTTCAGAGAAGTTTGCTCAAAGACCTTAATCTTTTGTGCAGAATGCTGGGCAAATGAAAAAAAAAGTCGTGTTTTTAAGGAGTGTACTGAAATAGCACTGCCAAAAGCTTTCTCGCGGTATTTCAACCGTATATTTTACATTCGCAACAATGAGCGAGGTACGTGACTTGAAAAGAAGTTCCTGAGCCAAGCCACAAACTACACCAAAAAAATTTCTGAACTCGTACAGATGCGAAATGCCACCTCAGTAAAGCAAAATGCCGCTAACGTAACTACTTTCTGCTACTTTAAAAATGATCTACTTTATTGTTTAGTAACAAAATTTCATAAATAACAAGAACGTCCAGGGAGGCATAGCAATTGTGAGACTTCAAAGGTTTTCTTTGGATCGTAACAGGGACCCGTTAAACACACGGCTCCTGCCATTCGCAAACTTTTGAATCCATTGACGATAAAGCCGAAGAGCTCTGTAGCACTCTGTACAATGTGTTTTGAATTGAAAGAGATACGTTTGAGTTACGAGCGAAAATTTCACTTTTATCGGCGTACGAAAAAATTTAATCTGACAGCAAATTTTATGCGAAGACTTTACGTAGTGTACACAACATCAGTCGCATAATACTGGGCGTTCCTTCAACTGCAACGTTACTTGAATTCGTAATGAGAGATACCACTTCTGAATCATTTTTTTTGTGTGTGTATGTGTGCAGTGACGGGTTTTCAGTTTGATATGCACTGATAATTCTTAATGTGTCCTAGCATTGCACAAGTTCGATCTTGACGTAATTTCGCTTGCGAAGAAACAACCATTTGGATAACTAAATATGCTGCTGGACTGCAACGACTGAAGCTCTCATTCCAGTGTTCAGATAGAATGAATATAATGAGGATAGGCTAACTACCTTTGGCTGACTTGTTGAGGTAAGTACACATGAATGTGCGTCGCATGCTGTAGCCCTGTTCAGTGACGAAATATATGTGCGATCATTTACAGTAATTAGTGACTCAAAATTTTCTGCGGGCCTAATCTTTGCATCCTAGCAAGAAAATGAAGCATAACGTTTTAACATTTGAATATCGTTGTGTCACTATCTTATTGTTTTCGTGATCAGGCATGCATGAAAAAAGAGCAAAAGAAGCCTTTGTTCACTGCGAATTTGGAAACTGAATTTGGCTTTGTGAAGAAGGAGTCCTAGCAGACCATATTCCAGCAAGGGGTAGTTTTTGTCATGAGAGAGAGAGTGAGAGAAAAGATAGTTATTTGGTGAAAACGGACGAGTGTGAGGTAGTTATACTTCCGACTCCTAGCTAGTCCCATGTTGTGAGACGGGGAGGCTCTGACGTGCCATCTGGACAGCCAGAAGTGTGAAGAACGCCGCAGTGGAGGGTTCCATAAATAACGAACAGCCGAGACTGTTTAACGTACACTTAAATATATGCAAACTAACCTCCGGCAATTCACCTCTATCAAAATGCGACCTCCATGACACTCTATATATTTAGCGGGTTCACCAGGACTTCTGTCGTGTGTGGTTTATGCCCGCATGCCACTGCCAAACAAATTCGGGTATGAGGCACAGGTGACTGACAGTTTGTATCAATCCGTAAACTGTGATCCTGAACTATCCAAAAGCATTACTCGATCACGTTATGGATCTATCGCTTGCGGAGCAGGCATCAATAGCGTTGTCGGTGAGGGAAAAAGTTAGAGGAACGCAAAAATTAAAAAATTGTGGAGTCGAACTTAGCCATTCTACGTGGTAGGTACGAAGGTAAGGAAAACAACTCTTTCGTGTCCTGCAGAATGAGATTGTGCCACGCATCCGACGTTGTTCCACGTAGCGGCCGTCAAGCCGAGCCTGTCAGCCGCCTCGCGGATCCGCTGGAGAGTCGTGAGCTGATAAATTGGAGTGGGGCTGCGTAAAAGCGTCGCCAACTCGTGTGATATGAAGCTTGAATCCATCGCTTGGCACATGCTGAGGATATGCTCTAATCTGGCTGCCTCGCCACAAGCCAAGCCAAGACCATTCGGAATGACGTCCGTAGTAAAGTATTCCACCACAGAGCTACGCCAGTGCTTCAAACTGGTTATGAAAAAAAAGGCCCTGCTACAGCGTTATACCATGGCCACGTTGACTGTGGTTGCAGTGCTCGCTGTCAGCGTTTGTAGTAATGTAAATAACGCTACGTATTAACTTGACTACCATAACCATTGTCCAACCCAGAGGAATTCGTCAGAAACACTTTCTTATATGCACATCGTGGCACAGTAGCATGTACTACATTTCGAGAAAACGAACACGTGGGCTCTAACGTGAAAACCGATGTATACCTTGTACCACCGGATACGTTTGGGTGTCAATGAAGTTAAATTGCCTGGTAACCATACGATCAATTCCGTAGCCATAATGTGAAGAGGCAGGGTCCCATGAGTCTGTTCTACCGCCAAATAATTCCTTCCTCAAATTGGCGCCCTTCTAAAATATTTAAGGCCTTCAGCAAGTAGTTTTTCTCTTCTTTAATCGGCTGCTGACCCGCAGGGCGCGGGTTCAAATCCCGGCTGCGGCGGCTGCATTTCCGATGGAGGCGGAAATATTGTAGGCCCGTGTGCTCAGATTTGGGTGCACGTTAAAGAACCCCAGGTGGTCTAAATTTCCGGAGCCCTCCACTACGGCGTCTCTCATAATCATATAGTGGTTTTGGGACGTCAAACCCCACAAATCAATCAAATCTCTTCTTTAAAAAATTCTCTGTGATGGGCCTGCTCACGACATACACATAAGCATTCACAGTGCCCAAAGAAGTCATTCCAACTCGCAACGCTTTTCTCGCAATAAAAAATGCTATTTAGGCTGCAACTTGTCCCTCACATCGCATGATATCCACCCCCAGAAGTATTGGGGCCTGCCAGTCTTATTATTTTTTTGTCTAGCTCAAGTAGCGTTTGGCTGGAGTTCTTTGACCCGCATTTCTAATACATGCGTTGTAGGCTTCCCGAAAGACTGAAGCTTAGGCAAATACACGTTCTACTCATCATGTTCAAGCTGGATGAAGAGCAACGCATTGCAGCTCTCATCCTGACTAGTCTCAGAGTTCTATCTAGTGTATTGTCATGAAGCTTTATGGACCTGATGCCGTTCTTGAACACGATAACACGGAATGCTGCTAATGTATGTTCTGCGCTTTCGCTTTCGTCTCGTGTTGCGTACAAAGGATGCGTGCTCTACGTGACATGCTGAAACATGGAAAACACATTGTCGTGGCAGCAAGCTCTTACCATGATGAAGGTTACTCAGCAAATGCGAATAAGCTTCTTTGTAATGACACAATCGAGTGTCTTCGCTATTGAAATTTAATGACACGTGGCCTGTGACCAGCGGCACAGGTGGGACACCCTAATGGTGAACACGTCATTCCTTTTTCTCTTTCAAGAAAATGAACCTATTCGTTCGTCTTCATTGTTCGTCTTCATTTCTTCATCTTTATCAGTGGTGACTACATGGTTAGAGCGTCCGCTTCCAATGCAGGAGGTACCGAGTTCGATTCCCAGTGCTGATCGACAGTGTTGAGAAGCATCGCTCTATTTCTCAAAACGTATTGTCTTTGAAACCCGGTTGATCTTGAACGAAGTCTCCGGGTTTTACAGGGATCACTGGCTATTTAAGAATTTCGTTAATATATATGATCCTGTGCTGCGACCATTGGGAAAGCGTATATACTATTATCAGAAGTTTGTCAATAAAAACTGCTCGGTAGCTTATGCATTCACCTTAGGGGACTCAAAGGAAAAGTAGCCTTTTATAATCAATGAATTCTCTTGACCATCCACCAACACCAAAACATTTCTGTGCATGAAGTGGTTTTGCACTGGCTCACTGTTAAGCTCCCTCCTAATAATAAGAATAATTGAGGTTTAACCTCACAAAATCACCATATTATTATGAGAGACACTTTAGAGGAGGATCCTGGAAATTTCGGCAACCGGACGTTATTTAACGTGCACCTGAATCAAAGCACATGGGCCACAAGAAGTACTAGTGACCAAGCAACAATGTCACGTGATGGCGTCATCATGTGGCGTCACTTTGACGACATAATAACGTCGTAATGATGCCTCAAATCTTGTCGATTTGATAATTTGCGCTATTGCATCAAGATGCAATATCAAAGCTCGAGCAAGGTGACGCGGTATTCTGGCGAGACTTTCCAAGATCTTACAAATCGTTGAGAGACCTTGCGATAAATCGTGGTCTCACTAAACATCTCGCCAATATATCAAATGATGGCGCCCACATTGTCACACAAAGCTTTCGCATCAATAATGTTTGTTTCAGAGAAAAAGATTTGAAAAATTGCCCAAAAAAGGAGGACGACAAATAACAACGATCAGTGCAGCTATTTTATGTTTCATGTGAATATTTGTGTAACAAAAATATACTTGTTGTGCCGACTTTCCACCCCGTATTCAGAATGTCTGTCAACTCATCGATGCACCTTTATTCAAAAATGACATTGGTAGCGCCCCTCTAGGTAGAAATTGTCATTGCACATGAGCGATAATTGGCAGCATTTCTTGAAAGTCATTGTTACTCAGGCAGTGGCGCATTGCTAAACATGAAAAGCAAACTAAGTTGAGGCTCGTTTCAAAATAAGAAAGTCAGGCTTTGGAGTAATATCGTACGATATAAAAAATTCACTCTATAAGAGATATCTTCTTAATTCTTGTATTTATGCGATAAATTGCTTCTTTGAACTATAATCGGAAAGGAGTGGCTAGGGGACCCTTGGAGTGCAGGCATTACCGCTCAAGATTTTTACGAAGCCCTCGCGATGACTAGAATTTCGACAAGGAGTTTTTTTATGAATAGTCCACCTGTAGTGTATGAATCCATCAAAAAAACGCCCTCCTTCACCAACCCTCATTTGCCGTCTTCATGAGTTCATGCCCAAACCAGTGGGTCATGGTGGCTCCCAACCAAATCGAGCAAACGCAGCTGGCCACACGGTCACGCAAGGCTGAGTTTTGTATCCCTTTGCTGTACATGTGCGAGCCGATGTGAGCGAAAACAGCGAAGCGCGGATTCCCGTTTTCCCCAAGGGGGAGAAGGACACGACCGCTTTCGTCATCGAAGCATTCGCTTTCGAGCGCAGTCAAACTGTACTCTGTGAGTAATGCCAGAGACATCGAACATCTATCTAGTATACGCAGAGACCATGGTAACTTCTAACTTTTCATATCTGTGTCTTCCAGTTCCTTTAAGAGGGACGTTAAAATTCAGTCGCAGAAATTTCCCCAGTGTGGCCCTTTGTCTTGTAATTCACATTCACTGCGGTGTATTGAGCTTCAACAAGCATCGTACAACGTGAACCAAAACGAGTTGCGATATGGGTAACTGGAACGGTAAAATTTACCGCTTACTTATTAATAACATCGGTGGAAAGAGTGTCATTGGGAATTACCTTGCATTCGGTCTAGCCTTCCAGTATGTGGTTGCCAGTTCACAATAATTGCCAGCTCCACCCTCAGAACTGTGGCGTGATTTCCAAGAGTGTCATCAGAGGCTGCCATTGATATGTGCAAGAGAGTAATACTAGATTATTTTATTTCATGAGTAAATACACTTTCACGGCTTATATATCTACTAATCATTTTTGTAATTCAACTTTCTTCCTTACTTAAAAATGCACTAAAGAGAAACAATTAATTGGTTTTCATGGATAAACTCCACTCTCACAACTCTAACGTCACCAGTATTAATATCATAAGTTCATTACTAACGGAAAAAATCAAGTTGGTTATCTTTTAGTTTCGTACGAACTATCTTGGTGTGGCGTCAGAAATTTAAAAATAAGTTTTCATACTTTCGCAACATTGGCTCGAGGAAATTTCTTGAAATTTGGTATTCTAGGTATATGGCACACACAAATTACAGAGCATTTAATTTTTACCGATTAAAACCTGCGTAAGACTCAGTACACGCTGTCAGAATCTGTGACGCAACGGTGTTTGTTGTGGGAATATCAATGTGGCGTCTCCACCCGCTTTTTTTTTTCCTGCGTTTCCTTGCTTACAAAGTGTTGTCTCCTGGTAAATGTGTGCTTTTCGGGATCGTTAAATTACTCTCTACTAAAATGCAAAAAATTGCTTTTTTTTCTTCTTTGATGTCCCTTTAAAATGATAAGTTTTGTACTCGGCTGCTGACCCGCAGGTCGCGGGTTCGATTCCCGGCTGCGGCGGCTGCATTTCCGATGGAGGCGGAAATGTTGTAGGCCCGTGTACTCAGATTTGGGTGCACGTTAAAGAACCCCAGGTGGTCTAAATTTCCGGAGCCCTCCACTACGGCGTCTCTCATAATCAAATGGTGGTTTTGGGACGTTAAACCCCACAAATCAAATGATAAGTTTTGCTAAGTAGTGAAGCCGCAATGTTCTACTGAAATTGAACAGAAAGATGAAGTTTTTGACCGGAAAGCAACTTCATTAGCACGTGTATGTGTGATGAAATAATGTACCTGAAATACGCAAAAGGTGCTGGATGTCCCAAGAAATTAGCATATCTTATTTTCTTTGTGCTACAGAGACGACAGTAGGTGGAGCACGCATTTATTGTTAGTTTGTGACTGACAAACACCTCAGGTTTATATCGGTCTATTTTCGTTACACTAAGCGCAACATTTATTGTTCAATTGTTTAATATGTACATGCAGTGATTTGCGTGAGTTTTATTTTAAATCTTTAATCGGGAGTTAAATAGTGCTATGGACTGCAGGTGCAAGCAATACACAAGGCCTTCGACTGAAAACCACCTTCGAATATTGCACTCTTTGGAGGTGGCGTTCGTTCAAGTGCATTGACGATTGAGCATAGCAGAGGCCCTTCAAGTGGCCACTGTCAACGATGACACTTCCAAAGAATAAGGAACGTGGTGACTTTCAATATCGTACCTTTTGACATTGCTCTCAATCACGTTCTGGGCGGCTCCGACAATGAACTGGCTGATCGATACAGACATGGCCTCGAAGCTTACTATTTTGAGTTATCCGTTTTCCAGGGCCAAGTACAACGAATAGAAACGGCTGCGTTTCTTGAACGCTGCGCATAGAATTTCCGTTCGCGTAGATGGACCGACGAGGCGTCCACCTAGAGAGGGCTATTCTACGCTTAGGCGCCCAGAAAATTTTGCCCAAGGCTTAGTATAGTCAGCAGGCACAAGCGTAATGTTTCGATGACTTTTTAAAATTTTTTGATCTTTACAAAAGTCATTGTTATTGGAACGCATCATGGGACGCTCGCGCACGCTTGGTAAGAGTAGTTTTCTTTTTTTTTCCTTTTTTTGGCGAATGAAAATTTGACAAAGCTCCCGGGAAGCATCTTCATTCTAACCAAAGGATGTCGTTTGTTTTTATCATTTTTCAAGTTATGTCACGCAGGGCAGCCATCGCAGTTACACAATCCATGGATTAAGAGGTGTGCTTTCCCCTGAAGTGTAGCTTCGAATGCGGGCATTTCGACTCAACAGGAACCCCCGCCCCCCATCAGCACCGCCTTTGGGAAATTTCAGTGCTTTGAGATTGTACTTCGGGCCCGTAGATGAGACGTGAGACTAACGAATGTATTGCTGCTTTGTTACACTTTAATTGCTAATCGATTACCATGCAATAATTCTCAGTAGATGACATGACGATCTAAATTACATATATAGTGCTCAATGTAGCCCACCGAAATACCGACCTCGTTTTTATATCCTGGCAAAGGAATAACTTTGATGTATCGGGTGATTGGTGAAATCATTTTAATAGGTCCTGCAGGACGTGCCGTGATGCTAAATAAGTGAAAGGGGTGTGTGTATAAATTTTTTGTGAACATCACATACAAGTTAGTTTTCGCAGACGTGGCTGCGCATCTAGTGACCAGCATGCCTTGCAAGGTGAATGGCTTTAATAGAACTCACTGTGCACATCGGAAAGTGTGAACTCTGAATCCATCAGTGACAAGTTCCCAGATGAAGAGAAGTTAATGTGTTTTGATCACTGTTAGGTACACTTGACGAGCTTGTCGGTACACTTAAATCACTGTACACAGATCTCGCACTATGTTTTATGTCCAGTACTTCAAAACATTCAGTAGGCACCATAACTGCACGGTATACAGTGAGATGGGTTACTCCTGAAACACTGCGTCTATGACTGTCGAACGTAGCAGTGTTCTGTAACCTCACGTGCACCTTTTATTTATGTTCCCTTCTTTCAATCCTTCTATATTTTCACTTCCTTATCGCCTTCCCCCCACGTAGGATAGCGAACCGGACTCGTGTCTCGTTCCCCTTCCTGCCTTTCATTCTTCTCTCTGCTTCCTTCCTTCTTTCCTTCCTTGATAGAACTGATGAAGGTAAAAGCGATAGAAGTAGGGCAAATTAGCATTACCATGAGGTCACGTGTCAATTCGTGAGAAGCTTCAATAATGCGGATAAATATTATTCTGCTTCAAGGAATAAAAGAAGGGAAGTTCACAAGATGGGTGATGCAGAAAAACTGATCACGTGACGGTGTCACCGTATAACGTCAGCATAACTTCAATATCATCAGAACTTGTGACATCGTTATGACGTAATCGTGACACCACGTTTGACGTCATCACAAGACATTATTATTTATATTCAACTACGGCAGTTCTATGAAAACCTATTGCAGGAGTGCAGTCAGTACATTTGTTGTAAACAAAAACACTGTTAGCAAAGTTGACATCACAGCAAAAAAAACAGTCACAAAAAACAACAACACAATTTTGCGAGTGCATCTACAAAATATGACACAGATAGTTTATGAGCTCTGCTGAGTAATTTGTTCCACCTTTCAATAACTCTCTGAAAATAACTGTTCTTAAGAATGTTTTCGGTCGTAAAGCGAGACTTTGAAAAAGCTCTATTGGTAAAGTACAACTTCACAATCCCGAAAACACCACTCTGACCTCGACACGACGCTTCGTAAGCGAGAAAACTTGCGAAAACAAAGTGCGGTTGGAAATGCCAGCTTGAAATTTCCGTAGCAAACGCCGCGACGTCATCATTTTGGAGGCGGCTACTGTGTCCTACGTGGCATCTAATCGATAAAGATGAAACACATTGTTATCTGTGGGTGCCATTGACCTAGCATGCCATTAACGTAGCTTCAGCAAATACCATCGAGCCAACGTCACGAAAATACGAAGGATACGCGTTGAAATTTATGACGTCACTCACGAAGATTTCGGCACGAAATTCCAAATTGAAACTAGAACTTCAATTTTATCCACTAGTAATAAACGTAAAATAGTTAAATATGTGACCTTCACAGACTGCAGTGGGGGAATACTGATCATGTCATTGTTCCCATTTAGTGTCCCTTCAGGTTGAGGCTCTGGTGACGTCAAGTAGAAAGAGAATTAGCGTACGAGATGTAATCGTCTAACCAAAACCGATGAGATGAATGAAGACATCGTGGTTTGTTCAACGATGGGCCGATCATGGTGGCACTGCAAAGCCAGATGAGGAACCGCCGGTCTTTAGGGCGATGCAAAACTGTGCACATAACGTGCTTTTAATGGGTGGTGGCCCACAATCAATACATGGAGGGAGACGAAAATAGCTTTCGCCGTCCAGTCGTCTTTGATGCAGGCATAAGAAACACTGAGTTTTTATGGCGTGACAAGAAAAAGAATTGGCCCCGTATCTGCGTGTTTCACTGCAAAAGTCGTCGAAAGACGGTAGCGTTGCATGTGGAGTGAGTGGAGAAAAGAGTTACTTGAAGTTCTGTGCGAGAAAATCGGCGACTTGTATTCTGGAAGCGCTGCGTCAGAGAGTCTCGATCCGTGCAGCGAAGGCCAATGAGGGCATCGAGGCACGTTAGACACGAGCGCCATCTGGCAGTTATCTTCGAAAACGAAAGAAGGCGTGCGCCAGCGGAGAAAGATGCGTGCCTGTCTCAGAGGTGATAAGGAGCAGAACGCAAAGCGACGGGCAGGTGCCACCGCCGTGTAGTCTTAGCAAAGCGTTGGAAACACTTGCCTTTCTGATCATCGCGTTGCACTGTCAGCGCAGCGTGACAAACGCTACGGTTCTTAAAAGTACTTGTTTATTGATTGATATGTGGGGTTTAACGTCCCGAAACCGCATATGATTATGAGAGATGCTGTAGTGGAGGGCTCCGGAAATTTCGACCATCTGGGGTTCTTTAACGTGCACCCAAATCTGAGCACACGGGCCAACACCATTTACGCCTCCATCAGAAATGCAACCACCGCAGCCGGCATTGGATCCCGCAACCTGCAGCCGAGTACCTTAGCCACTAGACCACCATGGCGGGGCATTAAAATTACTTGTGTGTGCCTTCTCTAGTAAAAAGGCACACATACAAAACATCGAGGTTTTGTTGTGGTGCCTCAGATATGTGCGATAATTGCTTTTTAATTGACAATTACACAAGTATGAACGCTGAAAAATGACAAATATTGGTGGTAGCTCCAGATAAGGTTGGCCGTTTGAGGTATAAGTTGGTGTCATTAAAGGGACTGTTACCGTGCACAAACAGACAAAAGTACAGATAGGCTAACCAAAATTTTTGCGTCGAAGGTCCCCAGGAAAGGCTTTCATCTTTAAAAAGAAAAAATCTTATGTGACGACAGAAAAACAGCAAAGTGATACGCCCCCGTTACCAGTGCAGTACCTGTAGCCCACTCTTCCTCGGCACACGAGTGAGCATGCTCTAGTGACGGAACATTTTCCGTACCTGTTCCTGTGACATCACGTAGGCGGGCCTGTTTACTGCTTGTCAATCGATATACGTTTAGCCGTTAGTCAGAGTTGTGTCTGTGTGCCCCTTTTTGCGGTGCCTTGTTGTCTCACTCTTTCTCCCTATTTCGTGCGGAATGCCTGGCATACATGCTGTTGCGTAAGGCTTTCACTGGAAGATCGATCGATTCCCTCATCCCGACCTCTCCAGCGAAAACTCGCTGAATTCCTTCTCTCATTGACATCGTGAAACGAGGGCAGCTGCCTTGCATCTGTCGAGCATTCCTTTTCGTTGGTTTTTTTTTTTTTTTTTGTCTGGGTGATCCAATTTTCTCGCGTCTGGACGAACGGGTCGGCTGTCCAGGCGACAGCAGCAAGACAAGGTCACGTGGCTGCCTATCAGCAGTTCCCCGGGGAAGGCAGGCAGATATTTCGCCCAGAAGGGGAATAAAAACAGACACTCAGTACGTTTCGGCGGCGTTTTTCGAGACACTGGGTTTTGTCTTCGGAAGCTGATGTATCGGAAACGGTGTTGGCCAGCGAAGAAAACGCAGCAAATCCAGATTAAACGAAGAGAAGGAAGCGGAAAAGTTTGCAATGCGTTGGTCATCGTGATTGCCAGAGTTCGCAGATCTGTTTAGAGTTGCGGCGGCGCCTTGCTGTCGAAAACTCGCTGGTCTGTATTTAGACGTTGTTAGGGCCGTAGCCAATACTTGCTTGCTCTTCCTTCGGAAGCGATCTTCGTAACCCACGTAACATCGTGTAATGAGTAGTCAGGTGATCAAAATACTAACGTCACCCAAGCAGCCACACGTCTAAAATCACGCAACATCACGTAATGAATATAGTAACGTGACTGAAATTACGTGTCCCGTAACAACCAGTCGCGTGACCAAAATCGCGTAGTGAGTAGATGAGAATTTATTAGAAGGCAGAGAGATCGAAAAATCACGTAACATCACATAGCTGGTCACGCGAATGTAATGATATGACATAAGCTAACTAACACCTGTGTAGCGTAGGGTGAAATAACCAAACAAGGCAAGAATAGCCTACACTTAGGTCCCACAAGCAAAAAATAGACATCTCTAGCGTAAGGTTGGCATTACCGCAGAAACTTCATTATGGCGAAGATTAACCGTGCTAGTGGTTTCAAGCTTGCGTCAGCTGAACTTGAGCAGAAAGTGCTCTGGTGCGACGGGGCACTTTGCCAGCAGTTTTTCGGTTCCTGCTTATTTAAAGAAACTGCTACCATCAAATGTGTGCTGATGAGATGTGTATTTGTATGCCATCTTTTCTAATAAATAATGTTCTCTCGTTTACGAACTTGATTAGCCGCTTCTAATATAGAATTCTGATCGTTTATCGAAGTTGTTTGTCATTTTCTATTGTTATGTTGAAATATTTTGATACAAAGTGATGAGTGTCACTGTTGTTTGTACAGTTGGAAGTATTGTGCAGCTAGGTATGTAAATGTATATTCGGTTGCCGGAATACAGGAGAAAAACGTTTGGGCTGGAGCATTGCGTAACGCAATGCGAATGAGTGGCTCAGAAAAAAACTCGTGCACTACCCACTGCTACTTTCCTTTACCCTGTGTATTTCTTTATTTTCTTCACATGTAAATAGCGCATCTCTTTTTTCAAGCTCTTTTCGAGGTCGTTGCGTTCGAACTGCATTGAGTTTGCTACGAGCCGCTGAAAAGCAGTCACACGTGGCCATCGTGTTGCACTTTCCGCTGCAGAAAGGACACTGACACCATTTCGGCCGCCGCAATGTATTTCCTTTACAAATGGTAAATATACTTCACAGCGGTTGCAAAACTTCAGAAAACTGGAAGGACTGGCATTCTTCGCAAAGTCGATAAAGATTATATTCTTCAACCTGTCCACAAGAAGCGACATTTCAGCACTTTTGTCACATTGTGCAAGAAGCTACAAAACCGAAGAGACAAATGTTCGCTCGATGGTCCATGGCGGAACTAATTTCCCTTGCGGCCATTCTTACGCACCTGACCGTTTCGAACGCCAGTCGCATGAGTTGGAGCCTCAGGAAACCTATGAGAAGGATTCGACACCCTCTGCTTTTTGTGTTGCTCATCGCCAGCACGCAAAAAGTGCGACGACCTTCGCTTTCTGTTTTTCAATTGCGTTGAGAAGGAACTCTGAGGCAATTTGAGTGATACCCGCAACTTCATATCATTCGAAAATCCGCACGTTGCGTAGCGTGGTTCAAAATTTTGAGACGACCTTTGGGCTTCTCCTCCGAAGAAAGGGCATTTATATAGTGCGAGTCAAAGAGGTGATCTTTGAAATTTGCTCTTATGCAGAGCTGTGGCTTGTCACATATGTCTCTGGCTGTTCATTTCCTTACACCTATGAGTAGCTTGGAACATTTCGAGGGGTTGAGACTAAGGTATTTATTGGGAGACTGTCATCTACGTGTCCCAACGGAAGGAACTGGCTTCAGCGTATTGGTGTTAACAGACTTAGGGAAGCTGACCTACTGTTCACTATGCTTGACAAGACAGCACCAACGACTGCTACAATTGCAATAATAGATTACATCAAGAGTATATTGAGCTTGACACCAGGCTTCGAGAAGACCATTGTGTTACGTGGTCATTTTACACACGCATCACCTCTTTTTGTCCCCGTCATCACATTTCTCTCTTTTTCCCTTCCTTTTTTTCTCTCTTTTTCATTGTGCTGATTTGCAGGACAGAGAGCACAACTTAGGCCGACCTCTCGGCTTCGTAATAGGTTCACCCCCTCTCTTGGCAAAGCGCAACAGATGCTGCGAAACAAAGTAAAAGAAGACTTGTTGCAAAGCTCGGTGAAAGGCCTTATGAAGGGCTTCGTGAAAGATTCAATGAAAGTGAATTTTGGAACGACCTAACCAGAAACCTGATAAATTTGTGATGAAACACTGTATGAAAAACCTAATTGAAGAATTTTCAAGTTTTTGAGAAAACGTAGTCGAGATATGGTGCGAGACTGAGTGCCAGAGATTCCATGGCACAGTTACAGAAAAACTTGAAAGACTTCGTGAAAGTCTTTTAATTACTTCGTCTAAAGAAAAGTGCAAAGCGCAAGGAAACCCTGAAGAACGAGCGAGGGTATACGAAATCGTTTGGGGTGCGGGTCAGTTAGAGGCTACTCCTCGCCGTTACCTCGAGTCCGCAATGTGTTTCAGCAGAACTAGTGTGCAGTGACACTTGTTTCCCTGAGCGAATTCAACGAAGCACTTACATCGTGTTTTTTTTTTAATTCATGAAAATCTTTGTTAACTATGAAAACAAAGGTTGACTAACTCATAACGTCAAAGAAGCGGAGCGTCGAGTTCGTATAAAAATGCAAAAAGAAGCAATCACCATTAAACGTACATAATTATCAAGTTGCTAACTGTATATAGAAATACGAAGCGTCAAATTTTTTAAGGGCAATGTCAGTATGAAGCAGGCCAATAATGTCGTTATTTCTCGTGAAGTCACCTATTGAAGGCGCGGAACTGCCCAACGAGGATTTCTATATAGTAATATTGGCCGAGACCAGGTTGTTAAGGAAGCGATTGTACAAAAACAATGATATGTAACAGTCTACTTCCCATCCCGGAAAAAAACGGAAAAGCACTCCCGGCGTAACTCCGTTCTAAAACGGCAGAATGCAGTGTTAGAAGGGTGGTGCTGCTTCCACAGTGCTGCTTCCTGATACTGTAGACGTCATATGAGCAACAGTAAAGTTTTCAGTCTTAGTAATTCCTATTAAAAAAGTACGAAAGAATAAAAGCAGATGAAAACACAGGCGAGCTAAGTAGTTCTTAGAATGTCTTTTGTACAGTGCACTGCGGCAGGACAGACATTGGGAATCAAAGAACATCGGAAGAGACTCTGCAAAAAACGAAAACAAAGAAATTACGACAAAAACAATAACTCCGTGTAAAGTAGATCACAAAGCGTTCTTATTTCTATCTCAACGACTGGCTGACAGTCTTGATTCGGAACTTTGCAAACATTTCACAAAAGTCTTCGGAAATTTTCATGCGTGCCGGTAATGTCGCTTAACCCGTGATATGAGTCAGATATCAGATCTTACATGTTGGTAACAATAAAAATATGCTCTTGTTTCAACGTTTCGTTCAGAACAGTGTATTCTCTTCTTCTTTACCTCTCTCTTTAAGCTTCGTAGTTTCTTTCTGTCTCTGAAAATTTCACTTTCCTTCTATCATTTTTAAGCTACAGTGTATACCAGCTTCCAATTTTTTGCAGACCAGACGTCTTGTACTGATATATAAAAAAATGGACAACCATTTTACTTTCTTGTTTTTCTGAAACGCTAACAAAGCCCGCATTTAGGCAATGTGAATACTGGAACGTGAAACAAGAAAACATAAATTGTGGTCAATATTACATACGGAAATTTGCAATGACGTTGTTTTTCAAGCACTCAGCAAACCAACTGCGAACTCACAGACTTGGCGAAGCACGTTTTGGGGACTACAGAAAACGCGGATTGTACAGGTTATTGGTTTTTTTTTCTTTCTTGTGCACCATGCACCTAATAAGACAAATAGCTAGAAATGTTCTTTATAGCTAAGCTAAGGAAGATTTTTTTTAGTCGAATGGCTGCAATCTGCTTTCAATAGCAAACTCAAGGCAAGACTACTTTGCACCGCGAGTCGAACAAAGCACAAAAGTTTTGCTGGGCAATCGCCGGATCCACGTTGAACAAGTCATAATTAAATTGCCGAGGCGTAAGCCTTTTCTTGGTCACTTCACTTCGGGAATTCCCGCCGAGGCCTCACTTTAATAGAGGGAATATGCTTGAAGGCCGTGTACTTAGATTTAGTTGCATGTTGAGGAGCCCTAAGTGGTCGAAATTTCTGAAGACCTCTACTGCAGCATTTCTCATAATCGTATCGTGGTTTTGCGTCAGTAATCTTAAACAGTAATTAGAATTACTTCGCGAAGTTATGGTGTGTTCAAAAGTGAATAAAATTGATACTGACATTTTCTTTCATAATTCTTGTTCGGCGAGGTCACTGAGTGCATGCGTCAAACTAGTCATTATACGAGAGTGGGTCCTCAAGAAGCCAAGCGCAGTTATTAGGCCAGCCGTGCAAACTATACTAAAGAAATGAGGCGTTCTGCGTTCGTGTGTTCTTTTTTGACTGTTCTAGCAAAACTTTCCTTCCTTTATGAACAAAGTGTGATGCAAATTTGTGCTTCAGCCTCAAAATTTTAGCTCCACGAAATTCTAACTCAACAGTTGCGCATATCCCAAAATGCCATTTGCCCAAGATACTGAGGATTATGCGTAGAAGTTGTTAGGACTATGGTCGTACAGCTCACTTTCCCGCCATAAGTATACATTTAGCCTGCGTAATGTTTGCCTCTGCAGAAATATTGCCTACTGTGCTGGCCTGCCAGCCCAAAGGTTGCGGATCTGATCCCGGCTGTGGCAGTTGCATTTTTAGGGAGCCAGGTCAAATGCCAGAGGTCCGTGTACTGTGCGATATCACTGCACGTAAAAGAATGCCAGATTGTCATAATATCTGGAGCCCTTTACTACGGCATCTCTCACTAGGGGATCGTGGTTTTAGGGCGTAAAATTCCAGATACCATTATTATAAATATTTGCTTAATCAAACCCTCGCAAATATTTTATGCGTGCAGTTCATTTTACCTAAACTGTAGCGTGCGCAAAAGTTAGATACCAGATCTGATAGGCCGATAGGGCGAAAATCGGAGCCTAATTTTGTTCCTACGTTTTTATTTTCTTTCGTATTCGGCTCTTTTAGAACTCTTTTAACGCTTACTTGATTAATTTCGCTACGCATCAATGAGCTCAGCAGCTGCTACAACGTTTTGTGTTAACTGTTTTGTGCATCCCTCAAACTTATGTGCACAACCTTGACCTGAACATGGGAACACGTCAGCTAGAGACTGCAATTGAATAAGGTTGTGAAAAAATAACAGCACTGACCCTGTTTTTGACGCTCGTCTTTTCATTGCTTCGTCACAATCAACATTGACACAGACTTGGGTTTTTCCTCAAACATGCGCAAAAGAAAAGTCTTTTGTAATGCTTTCGGAAATCACACCGAAAGATAAGAAATGGCGTCGTGTTGCCGCATGCTTTCTCGCCGTAATGGTTCCTTACCGGCATTCCATCTGCCTGTTACAGCACTCTGTCCGACGAGGAGTCCTTTTCCCATCTGCAAAATCGATTGCTTTTTCTCTTGTTCTACAGACACTTTCTATCAGTTCCACGCTTTATTTTGTTTTTTTGTGCAGTCGTGCTGTCGATATATTTGCGTTCAATATATATTTCCGTTAAATATATTTCGAATCATGCTTTTTTTAATTTTTTTCCTTTTGTCAGTATTGCAGATAGCGTTGCGCTGCTCTGATTGTTTATATTTCAAAGTTTACTAACAGTATTGGTCATACGATTTACGTGCATTCATGTACGCTAGGTACTTATGTGCAGGTACAATTTGGGGAGTGTGGAGCGCTGCATTTTAATGAATAACACTGACATGCGCTTACCTGTATGGTACTCACGGCTTTAAACACACCAAACTTTCAGTATAACGATTTTTTAGGAACATTCTTTGCATATCAAAAGAATAAATGTGTAAGCAATCTCTTCCTTGTGAAAATATGATTCCATTCATTGATTGATTGATTGATGGATTGATTGATCTTTTGTATGACATCATGACACCACCAGTAACCTGGCCACCAAAAGTACTGACTGACTCGTTTGCAGGTGTTCGAATCAAAAGTACGCCGATATGACCCACGCTGAAACGTGCGAAAAAAAGTATATGCATTATATAGCACAATATTTATATATATAAATTCGTAGGTACTGTACTCGGTACAACTTTTACTACTGCCTTCAATAATCGCGAATTGGGAAGCATAACTCGTTTCAGTTAAGTGCAGTCTAATTTATTACCGAACATACGCGTTTTCTCGTTCTAATCTTGGGTTGCCTCAAGTTCAAGTGTAACTGGTAGCTGAATTTTTTTCAGCCTAGAATGCTGCCAAGACCATTAATACAGTTGTCGGTAGAGGGAATAGTATCTAAAAACATGTTCGTGACAGTTTCACAGCAACTGGCACTATTTCAGATTTATTTTCTATATCCATAGTATATTGACGTGTATACCGACGGTTCTTGCACTGCAAACTCCTCTACTTCAGTTTTGTCATCTCATACTTGGCAATAGAGCAGACGTTTGCGTTATGTCTAGTGACGTCTTCTGCTGCAGCGGAGATGTTGCCAATTCCATCTGCACTACGTTTCATAACATCCGAAAAAGAAGCGCGAAAATTGGTCATTTTTAGCGATTCGAAGGTCGCTCTAGCGTCGCTGCAAAGTGATGAAAACCTCTTTCAGAACGTTTCCCTCTTTGAGACCTTAAAAACATGCAAAAGCAAGAAAATGAACCACGTGATCGAGTTTCAATGGATTCATGTCACTGCAGCATTTCAGTAAACACTGCAGCGGACGCCGTGGCCAATAGCGCCCACAATTACGAAGAGAGATTCGTTCTGCAAATTTCACACACTGAAATGCGTTTACTTCTCAGACAACTAACCTGTAGCATCACCAAAGACAAATGGTACGACGAAAAATTTAAAAGATCAGACTTACACTTAATAAACCCTTGCATAAAATTAAGCATCCTATCAGAGTTAGAGAAAACAGAAGGTTTCAAACAACGCTCCACCGCCTACAGCTTCGTAGAGCATTTACTCGACACTTCCTACACAGTATAAAGCGTGCACCTAGTACAGAGTGCCCCTTCGGCCACCCTAGCGAAGATGTACCTCACCTACTTCTGGAGTGCCCGATATATGACACACAAAGACAAGTATTACGAGGAAGTTGGAAACTTTTAGATACGAGGCCCTTCACACTGTCAAAAATACTAGGTTCATGGCCAACTGCAGGTCTTCAGAAAAGAGTACTTGTTGCCTTCAACACGTTTCTAGAGCAATCAAACATAGTATGGAAATATTGACCGTACGTTCTGTCCTCTTCATACAAAAGGAAGTATGTGATATTTATATAGTGTGTTTGTTATGTGTAATCATCTGTCTCAGTGTGAACTGACCTTGTATGTTGAAATTGTGTACAGTTGTATCTAGTGTGAACTGACCTTTTATGTGGAGATTGTGTACATATGTATCTATTAGGAGAATATGAACTGTCATGCGAGGAGAACTGGCCTTCTGTGTGGAACATATGAACCTATTAATCTGTATGTGAACTGACCTGTGAAGTTTCGTTAATCTGTACATTCACAACATATGTTGTGCAGACTCACATTTTGTGTCATATGAACTGTCATGTGAGGAGAACTGGCCTTGTGTGTGGAACATATGAACCTATTAATCTGTATGTGAACTGACCTGTGAAGTTTCGTTAATCTGTACCTTCACAACATATGCTGTGCAGACTCACATTTTGTGTCATCATTGCTGATCTTACGGCATATCGTACCTACTAAGAGAAAAGCAGCAGCCGGTTTCACCATAATGGCACCAACTTCTCCCATTTCATCATTTGAATAAAAAATCGCATGGCAACCGGCTGGCAGCAAAGAAATACGAATGGGAACGCGAATCCCATGCAGTTGCGCGATTGCCCAAGTGCTGCTCGGCAAACCAGCTCTGTTCCACCTGACCAGAAAAATGAGTCAATGAGGCATTGCAACGACGTAGTGATACGTAATGAAGGCTGTACGACATGAGATATGTACCGTGCACAACCGCACAACACAGTCTGGGCTAAATACCTTTTTCGAGCATTGGTAAATCATACTGTTGTGCTTACTGGACTTGTCGTTTTTCATCTTCGACTACTGGAACCCACAAGGAGGCTAATATGCCGTAGCAAGCATAATCAAGCGCCAGAATATGAATGTAGTCACTTTCTGAAGACCTATAAAGGGACTTGGGCAGGTGCCTGTGGAACCAATGAATAAAATATCGACATTTGGAGAAACTTATAAAGCACCTGAAATCGTGCCATACTCAGCAAACAGTCGTAGGCTAAGGGATAAACTGTCCTCATTCTTCAACAACAACGTGGTGACATCAGCAAATGCTGTCACCTTCACGGTAACGCTACCTGGAAGAGGGATGCCTTTAACGTATGGACCAGTGATCAGCGAGCGAAAGAATGGTTCGAGGGTGAATACAAAAAGTGAAGAGGATAAAGGACAACCCTGGGGAACACCACGGGTAACAGGAAATGGGGCACTGTTTAAACCATAAAGAAACACGTGCTGCGTATATTTTGGTATGCGTTTCAGAGAAGCTCAATAAGGTTTGGGGAGAAGCCAAATGCTGCCACTAGGCTAAGTATAAAGCTATGTTCGAGGCGATCGAATGCCTTTTCTTGGTCAGGTGAAACCAAAAGTCCCCGAGCTGATCTTGCAAAACGTGGACGCAATTATATCACGCGCAACAAAGGAGGGACTGTGGATTTCTCTTCCAGGAATAGCGCACGCCTGATGATGACCTATTAAGAAAGGCGTCAGGCTTCTCACACACCGAGTGATGACTACTGCGAAAGTTTTGTAATCAACGTTGAGGAACGTTATTGGTCTCCACTCCTCTGGGTGAACCGACGATGGGTCATGATTAGGTATTAAAACAATTTGACCATCGCGAAAGCTATCAGGGAAATCCAAGTTTTCAAAACAGTGGCAAATAACAAAGGTGAAAAGAGCTCTAATGTCGTCCCAAGACGACAAGTAAAACCCAACAGGCAACCCGTCAAGCCCAAAACAGCCGCGATCGCATCATAAAGCTGCTACCAAAACAGCCGCGAGAGCATCATAAAGGACCCAATATACTGGGCACGCTGGGCACAGCAACGCTATGTAAGCAAAACGCGAGCACTCTATAGTCTGACGCCAGGCGCGACAACTGCGACCAGCGTCCGTATATAGCGCGGCCCGACGGCAACCGGCGTAAAATGCGACATGCTTCATTTCGCGCCGATGTGTAACACAGACAGCCCTGCGTCTGCCTCTCTTCGTGACGGAGGGAAGCCGGATGCACTGAAACTCGAATGCGTCAAAGCAACGCAGTTAGGCGCGCGCCTGCGAGTATATGGCAGGACCACCGCCTGGCGTGGCAACGCCGGCGTGACGCGACGAAACGAACGCCGGCGAGCACGCGCACCACGTCACGTCAAAATGTATTGGCGTCTTGACTGTGGTATGTAGTAATGTTCTCACATGGCACGCATCTCATGATTGTCATGTTTGCACCAGTCACATACCTTCGTCAACCATTGGCGTCACGCAATACCAGATTTGGAATATGTAAAGCTATCGAAACGGCCGCGAGCGCATAATGAGCATGGCATGTAGTCATGTTGTTACATGACACGCATTTCATGTTTATCATGTTTCGCCAGTATCATACCTTCATCATTCATTCACATACCGTAATACCGAATTTTGTATATGTGGCGCTAGCGAAACGGCCGCGAGCACATCATGAGCAAAGCATGCAGTCATGTTGTTACATGACATGCATGTCATGATTTTCATGTTCGGTCGCTCGCTTGGGTCGGTCGCTTGTGTTCGGCATGCAATCATGTCATACCATGCCAGTTTTGCAACATGTCATGTGAATGAAACCACCGCAAGAGCTGCAGGACCATGAAATTTAAATCATGACATTCATGACATACTTTCATGATGTTCATGTTATGACAAGCCTTATATGTTCTTCATATAGTCATGTTATGTCATACCAAGTTTGGTATCGATACCATTACCGAAACGGCCATGAGAGCTAAAAGTCCTAGGCGGCTAGACAGACAGACAGACAGACAGACAGACAGACAGACAGACAGACAGACAGACAGACAGACAGACAGACAGACAGACAGACAGACAGACAGACCGACAGACAGACAGACAGACAGATAGACAGATAGACAGACAGACAGACAGATAGATAGATAGATAGATAGATAGATAGATAGATAGATAGATAGATAGATAGATAGATAGATAGATAGATAGATAGATAGATAGATAGATAGATAGATAGATAGATAGATAGATAGATAGATAGATAGATAGATAGATAGATAGATAGATGTCGCTGAAGTTCGCTAAGAAGTGCTTCCATTTAAAAACCTTAATGAAGATTTATTGGAAGAATTTGCATGTTTGTGTGAAAACTTCGTCAAGACATGGTGCGAGACTGTGTGCCAGAGATTGCACGAGACAGTTACAGAAAAAGTAAGCCCAGTATGTTCATGTTCCACTCCAAATGTCGTCGAAAGACGATAGTCTTGCGTCTGGAGAGAGTGAACAAAACGTTTATTTGATCTTCTGCGCAAGAAAGTCGGTGAATGGTATTCCGGAGGCGCTGCGTTAGAGTGCCTCGAGCATGCAGCGGAGGTGAACGAACGCATCAAGGGAGGTCACACGTGAGACTTGAGCGCCATCTGGCAGTTATCTTGGAAAACGAAGCGCGTGCGCGGCTTGCGCACCCGTCTCGGAAGTGATAAGGTGTAGAATTGAAGGCGACGGGTAGATGCCACTACCGTGTCGTCTTAGCAAACGATGATGACAGTTATAGCGCGAGAACAAAACGATGACACAGAGACAAGAAGGACACGAAAGACACGAGCGTGTCTTTCGTGTCCCTGTTGTCTCGCGCTATAATCGTGTCTTTCGTGTCCTTCTTGTCTCTGTGTCGTCGTTTTGTTCTCGCGCTATAACTATCGTCATGCCATACCAACTAGCCCAAGGTGCCACACTTCTAAGTCTTAGCAAAGCTTCAGAAACACTTGCCTTTCGTGCAAGCGTTGCATGGTCAGCGCAGCGTGATAAATGCTATGGGCCTTAGAATTGCTTATGTATGCCTAGTCTAGTAAAAGATATACATACAAAATATTGACCTGTTGTTATGGTGCCTCAGATATGCGTAATGGTTGCTTTTTAATTGACAATCGCACAAATATGAATGCTGAACCTTGAGCAATACTGGTGGGTGCTGCGGATAGGGCCAGCTTTTATCTCTACTGGCCGTTTCGGTGATGCGATCTACACCAATCTTTTCATGGCATGTTAAACACATAATATATACGGGACGGTTTTATGCTGTCCCATAGTAGAGTACCCAGTACTCTAAATCGTCACCCTCTTTTTCTAAACACAGGACGAGCATAAGTGGCTAGTCCTAACATGAAAATCATGACATGTATGTCTTGAATGTGATTACTTATATGTCATTGTCTCGCTGCTCTCGCAGTGGTTTTGCTCACATGTCATGTTGCATAACTGGTATGGTGTGGCATGATTTCACGGCGCACACAAGCAACAGACCCCAACGTGAAAATCATGACATGCATGTCATGTAACAACATGACCACATGCCACGTTCATGATGTGCTCACAGCCGTTACGCTAGCATCACATATACCAAATTTAGTATTACGGTACGTGATTAGATGACGAAGGTGTGTCACTGGTGCAAACATGATAATCATGAGATGCGGGTCATGTAACAACATGATTACATGCCACGCTCAAGATGCGCTGGCGGCCGTTTTGCTAGCTTCACATGTACCAAATTCGGTATTATACGACGCAAACGAATGACATAGGTAAATTACACATGCAAGCATGATAATCATGACATGCGTGCCATGTAACAACATGACTACATGTCCCACTGATGATGCGCTCGCGGCCGTTTCCATAGCTTTCCATATTCCGAATCTGGTATTGCGTGACGCCAATGGTTGAAGAAGGTATTTGACTTGTGCAAACATGATAATCACGACATGCGTGTCATGTGAGAACACGACTACATGCCACAGTCAAGGCACGCGTACATTTTGACGTGACGCGGTGTGCGTGCTCGCTGGCGTTCCTTTTGTCGCGTCACGCCGGCGTTGCCACGCCAGGCAGCAGTCCTGCCATATATACTCGCCGGTGCGCGTCAAGTTGCGTTGCTTCGACGCATGCGCAATTCAGCGCGTCCGGCGTCCATCCATCACAAAAAGAGGGAGACGCAGTGCTGTCTGAATAACGCATCGGCGCGAAATGCAGCATGTCGCATTTCGCACCGGTTGCCGCCGGGCCGCGCCGACGGACGCTGGTCGCGCCAGGCGTCAGGCTATAGAGTGCTCGCGTTTTACTAACGTAGCGTCGCTGTGCCCAGCGTGCGCGCGCGTCAACGCTACATTGGAATATATTAGGCCGTTCATGATGCGCGCACGCCCATTTTGCTAGCTCCACATATACCAAATTTGGTGTTACGTGACGTCAGTGCCTGACAAAATATATGGCTGGTGCAAACATGATGATCCGGGCACGCGTGTTGTGTAAGAACATGACAGCATACCACGCTTATAGTGTGCTCACGGCCATTTCACTAGCTCCAAATACTAAATTTGTTATCACGTTACGTAAATAGATGACGAATGTAAACGACACATCCAAACATGATAATAGTGACACGGAAGTCATGTACGGCATCATTTACCTCCACCTTGTAACGTTATTGTGCTGATTTTAAAATGACATTTCAACATTTCTCATTCGTCCTTCGCATATCATCGATTCCCACTGTACGTCGGATCTGCCAATTTTGTGTGTGTGTGTCAGCACACAACAAAAGTGAACAAGTGAGGAATATATGTTTTCAAAGGAGAAGTGGTTAACAATTTATAGTACTGGGTACTCTACTATGGGAGAGCTGACAGCTGCCCCTGGTTCACACTAAACTAGGGACCGATTTACCGACTTAAGACAAAGTACTTAAGGGCCTGTTTAGAAAAAAAATTATTTACAGTATGTACAGAACACAAAGGCTTCATACCATTCCAGTAACAGGGCACATACATTTCGGCACATCTATGTATGAAGACCAAGATCACTACGTTACAGTGAAGACCTTTACTCTAATATACATGACAATTTTGGCATACAAGTACACAAGAACTCATGAAATCATATATAACAACTCAAAGGGCGATGCTTAGCACCAAGTTGGTCAAAAAAAAAAGAGTTGTGTCCTTTCGTGTTCCACCTTGACGAAAGGGCATGGCCAATGCCGCAGAAACTCGTGTTCCCCGAGGAAGAAAAGCTCCTCAGAAAGGAACGCGAGGATCTCTCGTCACATTCTTCCCAGTATCGGCCACAAGGCACGCCGGCGGCAATCGGCAGCTACGGCCTCATATCGGTTTCTCCAAAGCCTGAACAGCCCCGCAACTGTTAACAGAGTGGAGTAGCGGCCGCGTGGAAACCGCCCGTTGGACACGAAAGTTCGCACACCCTGTCCCCGAAAACCAGCATTAACCGCACGCCAAAAAAAGCGGGAAACCACACATTCAATCGTCGCATGTCGATTGGTCTCTACCATGACGCAGTTGGGCAAGTGGAAGTGCGAACCACCTGCCATCGCTGCAACCGATCTCGCGTGGGGAGCAAGCCCCAGCCCAACCTCCAGACAAAGTCTCTGAGATTCCCTGGCAACACTGCGGCAGTTATTGGTTTCCAAGCGCGGTTCATTACAGGTTGACTATGCTGAGACGCCAAGGGCCGTAGAAGGGTGGCCATTGTGTCCACCACTTTAGAATCAGCCACCTCTATCTCTGAACACGTAGCTTCCAAACGTTGGTGAAATACCAGAAGGGCTCTATACAAAAATGGTAATTCAGTTGATTGGGGACCTTGGTTAATTTGGCTATCCGGCAAGAAGACACCTAGTGATGGCCCCAGATGGTAGCGAACCAGTGTCTGAGCGGGCATGCCATCATTGCTTAGTATTCGCATTAGAGTGTGGAGGCGCAATGTAGAAGCCGTGACAGAAACGTCGGGGAATGCAAAACCACCTTGATCTCGCGGTTGAGCTAATGCTGGATGAGATAACAATTCTGTGCCACCAGACCAAAAAAATGAACTGATGCAGTTTTGCACTTTCCTGCAGACGTGGAGCGGTGGTCTAACAGAACGGCAAAGGTACCAAAATTTTCCTAGGTACACCGTTTGAGTTAAGCATCGGCGTTCCGAAAAAGAGAATTCGAACAACCTGGCTGCTTTGATATCAATTCGAAGAGTTTAATCAACGGATGACCAGATGCTAACCTGTACACCAAATGCATTGAAAGTAACTCCGAGTATTGCAATCTCAGGAGACCACTGCAAAGGCGACGTGATGTTGATGCGACCGCTGGGGTTGCCAGTGAAAAAATACTGGCTTTTAGAAAAGTTTAACCTTGCACCGGAGATAATGCCAAAATCATGGAAAGTATCAAGAGCATGCTGCAGCGACTGTTTATTATGTACGTATAGAGTAATGTGATATGCATATGCAGTGACCTTTACTTGAGTGTTACCGGGTAGAGGTAAGCCACGAATCTCTGGGTGACGTTCAACGGCCCTTAAGAAGGGTTCTAATGCAAGAATAAGTAACACTGGGGAGAAGGGACACCCTTGATGGACCCCACGCGTGACTCTAAATGCGTGACTCTCACGGGATTCTAAGTAAAGGGTACTTTCTGAATTAGTGTACATCGCGTGCATGAGGTCAATGGACTTATCCGGGAATCCGAATGCATGTAAAACATTTAGTATGCAGCCATGTTCTATGAAATCAAAAGCTTTCTCCTTATCTAAGGAAACCAACAGTCCTTGCGCACATCGGCTAGAATGGGGGGTGTGTAGAAAAAGGGGGTAACGATTTAGAGCACAGAGTACTCTACTATGGGAGAGCTTAAAGCCGTCCCGAGCTGAAAAGAGTGCAGTAACACAAAATGCTAATATTTGGTCAGTGGCACACTTCGCTTAATCGCATATCGTATTCGAACCGCTCACAATAAGATGCAACATCAGGCCTTATTCCGTTCCGCCATCATTGTTTCTCAAACACAATTACATGGCTTTACGCAGTGCACGGTCTTTATGATAGGGAAATGTGGGAAACCAACGATGAATGACTGATACTTTGGGCTCTACAGTTAGTCCTTTATGAGAGTATCTCTATAATTGTTTCTAAGAACATTTTTCTTGGCTTTTCGTTGTGTGAACTACACAATGTATATTTACACAGTGTAGATGCCTATAAGAAGCGTATCTTGGAATGTCATCTTTGGACAGTTCCCACCACGAACATACATTGTGAGAGTTTGCAGATTTTTTTTATTCATAGGTGGGTTAAACAGTTGAAGGTCCGTAAGAATTTTCACTGCTTAATGTTACAGGATGCTCGCACAAATTAATGGAATTTGACGTAAAGTGCAGGCATGATCGGGAACATATAAGCAAAGCCCATTTAGGAAACATTTTGGTTTCAAATACCTATTTAGATGGTGTAAAAATGCACGTTCTTATCAACAAGGCAGTGCAAGATATTGAGTGATAACACAAAGACAATTTGTGTTGCGCTTTGTGTTATAACTCGGACCTAAACGTAACGAACGTAGATATGCAAAATCATCTGTTTAAAGTAAGTTTAATTTATTTTATTTTTTATCGTGTAAAACTGTGGAACATGTTATTTGCTTTCTTGCTTTTTTACAGATCACAAGCATGGATTTCTCAAGTCATATCCATGTCAAATACAACTTTCGATATTCACACATGACCCAAATTCCATTCTTGACTGGAGTTCTATTGTCGACTGCATATTCATAGACTTCTCAAAAGCGTTTGACAAGGTTTCTCATCAACTGCTTCGTTTAAAACTCGGCAAACTTGACATCGATCCTAACGTTCTTCAATGGCTTCACTTTTTTCTCACTGATCGTTCGCAATTTGTCACTGTGAATAACACCTCATCCATCACTTCTGCAGTTGAATCGGGCCTGCGTCAAGGCTCTGTGCTGGGACCTTTGGTTTTGCTCATCTACATAAACGACTTACCTGATAATCTATGTTCATCATTTAACCTGTTCGCTGATGACTGTGTTATATACCGTGTTATTAACAGTGACTCTAACGTTGATCTTCTTCAGTTAAATATAAACCGTTTTCGTCACTGGACTAACACGTGGAACATGGAATTAAACCCTAACAAATGCAAGCACATGCGCGTTTCACGTCGCGATACAACACTGCCCTCTTATCGTCTTAATAATACTTACCTAGAAACTTGGTCATGTTACAAATATCTAGGCGTACTCGTATCTTCTGATCTTTCCTGGAAGATGCATGTAGCCCATGTAACCAATAACGCTAATCGTACAATAGGCTTTAAACGCCGTAATTTTCATCTTTCTGATTGATTGATTGATTGATTGATTGATTAATTGATTGATTGATTTGTGGGGTTTAACGTCCCAAAACCACCATATGATTATGAGAGACGCCGTAGTGGAGGGCTTACCCATCTGTATCATGAGATATGCAGCTGCAACGATGCTTTTTTTTTTTTCATAGGCACTTGCGTGTCCCTGAGTGTTAGTTTTGTTTGCTTGATTCTTTTTTTGTACCAGACTTGTTACGTTTTGTAGTTCTTGAATGCCTGTTTTTGTTGTTATAATGTGCACTATTTGTTATTGGTTTTCCTCACTAATCCATGTATCCACCAATTTTGCACTTTTTAACTATGTTGTGTTAAAAATGTAACCCACTCCCCTCTGTAATGTCCTCTGGCTCAGAGGGTTTTGAAATAAAAAAATAAATTAAACGTAAGGGCGTGTTTCCAATTCAAAATTAAGGCAGCTTGTCACTAGTGATGGCAAGGCTGAGGAAACTGCGGAGAGAGGCTGCATTCTTTGTTCCTCTTCGGTGTTATTCTGTCTTCTGCTCTTACTTTCATTAGTATGTTTTATTATTTTCTTGTGTTCTTCCTATCTCTACTTTCTTCCTATTTTTCCTTTCTGTGTCCTTTCTATTTCTCGCTGGCTTCGTCTAGTTTTCAATTTGTATACGTAGCTTTGCAAGTGTTACGCGAAGGGCCAACGGCATGCGACAGCCAGAGAAATTTACTTAGGTGTTGCGCATTTTCAAAAAACTTACGCCATCTCCCACTAGAGGGAAGCATTAGTAGAATGCGCAGTAGCACATGCGTCGATTTCCATTCATCACGGGCACATTGCCCGATGTCAGCACGTCCTTCCAAGTGATTTGATTGAGAGGTGGGGTTTGATGTCCCAAAACTACCCTATGGTTATGAGAGACGCCGTAGTGAACGGCTCCAGAAATTTCGACCACCTGGGGCTCTTTAACGTCGCCCACATCTGAGCACACGGGCCTACAACATTTCTGCCTCCATCGAAAAGGCAGCCGGGATTTGATCCCGCGACCTGCGGGTCAGCAGCCGAGTACCTCAGCCACTAGACCACCGCGGCGGGGCGCGTCCTTCCAAGTAGAGCACGCAATTAGTTCACATTATTTTAGGAGCGAAGCTTCTTATAGCGGCACCCGTTCGTCCCTCGTAGTCGTAGTCGTAGTCGTAGTGTGTAGCCAGTCTTACGCTTTGACCTTCATGGTGGTGCCGGTGGGAGGTTTCTCCTGTGCGTTGTTGAACAATAAAAAAAATCGCAGCGTGCGCGTTAACTAAAAGCCGAATTCTTCAGTCTCTCATTCCCCATTAGCAGCCATTGGCATGTTCCAGTAGGAAACGTTAGTAGAAGTGTTAAAAGCCGACTTCTGCTGTCTCTCCTTCCCAGTATCAACCATTGTTTACCTCTAACGTAGTGCCCGGTGAGATTTCTCCTGTGCATGATTGAACAATAAAAAATTTTTGTTCAAAACGCCGTTGATTGATGAAATAAACTAACGAAAGACGCCAGATGTTTTCTAAAGGTAAAACGAAAAGACGCCAGATGTTTATAAGGCAAAACAAAAAGAAGACGCCAGCTGCATAACGAAATACGGCAGGTGTTTTCTAAAGCAACGGTTTTATAATCAAAACCATGTCGATACAGGTTTGTAGTTGCCGATGCTCGTTACCGTCGGTGTGTGCTCGTATGGATATGTATGTCGAAAGGCGGGTGCGCAGGGCAGCGGTGGCGCGCGCTCGCAGACAGGACCCTGAAGTGAGAGCACGCGAGGCAGAAGCGCGCCGGGAAGTGAAGCTGCGTGACGTTGCCGCCAAGATCCTGCTGTACGGGAAGAAGAAGCCACATCAGCAAGGCAGCGTCGGCAAGATCCCGCCATACGTGAACAAGAAGCTGCAGAGGCACGTCAGCGTCGGCAAGATCCTTCCGTACGGGAACGAGGGTCCACATCAGCAAGGCAGCGTTGGCAAGATCCTGCTGTACGGGAACAAGACGCCACATCAGCAAGGCAGCGTCGCCAAGATCCCGCCATACGTGAACAAGAAGCTGCAGCTGCACGTTGGCGTCGGCAAGATCCTGCTGTGCGGGAAAAAGAAGCCACATCGACAAGGCAGCGTCGGCAAGATCCTGCTGTACGGGAACAAGATGCCACATCAGCAAGGCAGCGTCGCCAAGATCCCGCCATACCTGAACAAGAAGCTGCAGCTGCTCGTTGGCGTCGGCAAGATCCTGCTGTGCGGGAAAAAGAAGCCACACCAACAAGGCAGCGTCGGCTAGATCCCGCCGTACGTGAACAAGAAGCTGCAGCGGCACGTCAGCGTCGGCAAGATCCTTCCGTACGGAAACGAGAGGCCACATCAGCAAGGCAGCGTCGACAAGATCCCGCCATACGTTAACAAGAAGCTGCAGAGGCACGTCACCGTCGGCAAGATCCTTCCGTACGGGAACGAGAGGCAACATCAGCAAGGAAGCGTCGGCAAGATCCTGCTGTACGGGAACAAGAAGCCACATCAGCAAGGCAGCGTCGCCAAGATCCCGCCATACGTTAACAAGAAGCTGCAGCGGCACGTCAGCGTCGGCAAGATCCTTCCGTACGGAAACGAGAGGCCACATCAGCAAGGCAGCGTCGGCAAGATCCCGCCATACGTTAACAAGAAGCTGCAGAGGCACGTCAGCGTCGGCAAGATCCTTCCGTACGGGAACGAGAGGCAACATCAGCAAGGCAGCGTCGGCAAGATCCTGCTGTACGGGAACAAGAAGCCACATCAGCAAGGCAGCGTCGCCAAGATCCCGCCATACGTGAACAAGAAGCTGCAGCGGCACGTTGGCGTCGGCAAGATCCTGCTGTGCGGGAAAAAGAAGCCACATCAACAAGGCAGTGTCGGCTAGATCCCACCGTACGTGAACAATAATCTGCAGCGGCACGTCAGCGTCGGCAAGATCCTTCCGTACGGAAACGAGAGGCCGAGGCAGCACGACAACGTCGTGAACCAGATCCTGAAAACGTTCGACAATGGGAAGTGGTGAGGAAGCACGCATATCGCCAGGCAAATTAACGGAAGAAAATTTCACGGTATTACTTCTAGGAGCTTCGCCCAATCTCATTATCATTCACCTCATGGATCTGCCGTAAATTTTTTCTGTTGCTGTTACTTGTTTCAAACTTCAATGGCTGCTAATGGGGAATTACAGACAGGATCATTCGGCTTTTACTCAGCGCGCACGCTGCGATCCCCATTAGCAGCCATTGACATGTACGATGAGCACTATCTGACAAGAAAGGGTTGTTACGCTATACTCGCTGGGTGTAACCTCCTTAGTTTTAGGAAGGTTCAGCGAGCGGTGGGCCGCAGTTCGATTAATACAGTGAACTAGTATATACCATGAACTCGAGGTGGTTAAAAATGGGAAGTAGACCCGAAGCGCAAGCCGTAAGAAAGCGTGCGTGTGCCACCTCTCGTTTAGTTGTTGGAATGTCCGCTGGATGGCGGTGCTCCTATATGGGAAATATATGATAAAAAGATGCGAGATGGTGGTACTTGGAGTGTTGAATAGATGGACGAACGGACACACAGACAGATGCATGGATGGACGCATGAACGGACGCAGGGGCGGATTCATGGACGAATGCAGGGACTGACACACGAACAGACGCACGCACGGACGAATGGATGGACGCATGGACGGTCACACAGATGGACGCATGGACGGACAGAAGCAAGAACGAATGGATGGACGAATGCTTCGCCCCACTCTCCATCGTTCACTCTGTGGATATGCTGCCAATTTTTTGAGACACCTCATTCCTCAGATTGAATGCTTAACACCTTAACAGCTTGAACGTATTCTACGTCTCCTCGCAATAGCTCTCTGGACCGCCTCACAAGCTTGTAGGTTCGCTGAAAAGTCGTCGGGCACATAAACTCTATCAATTCGGCTTTGGTGAATACCACAAGTGCGGGTTGCGACGAACCCGACTCCATGAGTTAACCACCCATCTGTCATCTTGAGATATTGAACTAATTGCTGTAGTTTTCTGGCGTAAAACTTCTTGGCGCCTTGGCCGGGACCCCTTACGTCCTGTGTCGTATCGAGCACGCAGTCGAAATCTCCTTCAAGCGCATATTGTCATTGGGTCATGACGTGGACCAATGGAGCACACTGCGAATCGAATAATCAACTGTTTATTTGAGTGAACCTGTGCCCACTAAACGTAAAGTCATATTACAGTAGCAGTCTTGCACTGATAGCGGTGAACTGAGCGTCGGCCATCGGTCAATTGACAAGCGGCGAAGTGTGTCGACATTTATACCTTTGCCATCGCATATTCTAGCGTTATTTGTGACGTTCCCAAAGTGGCCGTAATCTCAACAAAACGATCTACCAAACGATAGTGACAGCGCGAGAACAGAACAATGACAAAGAGACAAGAAGGACACGAAGTTCCTTCATGTCCTTCTTGTCCCTTCTTGTATATTTGTCATCGCTCTTTCATGTTTCTTGTCTCTTTGTCATCGTTCTGTTCTCACGCTATGACTATCGTCATGTCTAGCCAACTAGCCCAAGCTACCACATTTCTAAGAACTACTAAATCCTCGAAACTTCTCGAACATCATAGGCGGGGTTTGCGCTGAACGTATACTGTAACGGGGTGATAACAAAACTGGCGGAAAGTAACGTAGCACTATAATATCGGCTTGATCAAAATATTTTTGACACCTTTATAGAACCCCTTCGTTTCTGTCCTCTTTATGCCCCGCCGTGGTGGTCTAGTGGCTAAGGTACTCGGCTGCTGACCCGCCGGTCGCGGGATTGAATCCCGGCTGCGGCGGCTGCATTTCCGATGGAGGCGGAAATGTAGTAGGCCCGTGTGCTCATATTCGGGTGCACGTTAAAGAACTCCAGGTGGTCGAAACTTCCGGAGTCCTCCACTACGGCGTCTCTCATAATCATATGGTGGTTTTGGGACGTTAAATTCCACATATCAATCAATCTGTCCTTTTTATGGGCGCATATACGTTGACAAATCTGACTCGTTTGCAGTTAAGTACCACATATGCTGTTATGATGCGGCTTTCGGTGTCAACAAGACAGTGAGCATCCTCTCTCAGCGTTGCGTTCATGAAAAACACACCTGTGCCACGTGCACGCCCATCTGTGTGTGAGAAGAAGGCCGCCACATGAAACCTTTCCCGAAACTCTGCAATGTCAAGCCTAGTACGAAAGTTCACCTCCTGCAAAAAGAGTCTGTACCCGTGATGCGCCCATGCGAGGTGAAATACTGCCAACTGCTTCACCGAGTTTTAAAAACCGCGAACATTGAACGACATAAAAAAGGTGATGCCATAGTTGAAATCAAAGTGAGGAAGTTGCTCAATGGAAAGAAAGGTAAGAATGAGGAGGGCCAAATGCTGAAAGTACATATTGTCGTCGCTCGCAGTAGGTCACGTTTGCCGTGGCGGGGATACCACGCGGGGTTTCTTAAATGTTCCGTGTTTAGCCGAGTCGCTGCCGCTGCTCACACTGCCTGGCTTGGAACGGTGTGGCGAATTCGAAGGACTCGATGCGTCTGTAGATCGTGCGGGTTTGGAAGAAACCTCGATGTCCGCCGGTTTGCTACACGTTGGTGGTCGGCTTCTTAACTGCTTCGTCGATGTCGAAGGCGTAGCGTTCATGTTCTTCAAGGTCGTCGATATTCCGAGGTTAGCGTTCGGTGTGCTGTCACAGCCGTCTGTCGCTGTCGTGGCAGAGGAAATCAAAGCAGTGTTTTCTGCGATGCCTCTTGTAATGGGCACCTAGTCATCCGGCGTTTGGCGCTACTCGGACGCCATTGACGCGCTGCAGTTATGTCAAGTTTCGATGCTACCTACTAGTGAATAAACAGCACTGTACGTTTCCATAGAACTCCAATGTGAGTGTTCACGCTGCGTCTCAACGGGCTGTTCATCGGTAGTTGCCCCATTTGACGTACTGGCCGGCTTGACGCAAGTAGCGTCTTCCGACTGTGCGTCTATGAATTCATTGGTCAGGCTCTCTTCATCCCAGAAGTTTTTCGCGCACGCTCATGAGTTTAACGTGGCAACCTTTAGGGATCAGATAGTGCTCAAAGGGCATCCTTGTGTTGCTAGTTTTCTCTAGTGGGCCTCGAATTTAAGGCAAATTTTATGGAAGATGAAATCACCTGTACAAGTCGTTGCGAATTATTCTTTCGGAAATAACTATCTTTCAATATATGGTTAACGTAGCCTTCAAACTAACAAATCAAAGCCACTTGATGTCTACGTGGACCCCACTAGAACTTATCATGTTTCTGAGACCTTTGGAGGGCAAAAGCTGGCTTGATTACTGCTGGAAAAGCATTGCGGGAGCTCCCACACCACCAATTTTTGCTAAAATCTCCTTGGCGAGAACAGGCGACAACACCCTGACGGCCAAAATACGGAGCTATATGCAGACAGCCCCACTCTTGTTATGAATGGGAAGAAGGGACATATCGTGAAGAGGCCTTGACGTTGATGAAGGCATCAGTCAGCTTATTCAAGACTAAACTTTCAATTTGGGCTGACTTGTGCCTGGAAAATGAAAATTCAACGTGCAAGGGATACGCGGGCTTAGACCTTTATTTCGGATATTATCCCATAAGACCCCCCCCCCCCCTGTACACATCTTACACCTAAAGACCGAGAAAGAACTGAAGCCTACATAACCAGGGTATCTAATAAAAAAATACACCTCCTGTTTTGTTCGTTAGATTACAGGATACGAGGCCCCTAGATCAGTTTATCATCCAAATCTTATATTTTAGTCCCTGTAATTAGATAATGACATAATGTAGTGTAAGCAAGCAGTGTTCAAACTCTGGTAAGTAGCCTGACTGGACCGCTACGGCATGTACCTCCAGTAAGAGAAAAATACTCACATCTCCTATGAATATTGCTAAAACGAACCAGAGTCGAAAGCTATCATCTGCTTCGTGTTCACAGTTGGTCATATTTAGCTCTCTACTTCCCCTCACCCACGGGAAAGTTTTCTGCGCCAAACTTCTTTCGCCTTACCTCCATAGCCGGAGACAGGGCAAAACCCACGCTTGAAAAAGCCCAGCTAACGATGACAACTTCGAAAATAGAAACCTCCAATCCAAATACTCTGGTGTCGAAAAAAGTGGAACCTGTCGGCTCCTTCCGTGTTTTTGTATGGTACAAGAGGCCCACCTTACGTTGAACAATGTCATGTTATGGCGTCATCATGTGAATTCAAGTGATTTACCATCACGGGAACTTCCGGATGACGTCACAAATGTCGGCTCTTTTAGCCGTGGTGGCGATGTCACATGGTGATAATACGGGAATATTTTCATCACGCACGTTGACCGAGAATGTCGATAAATAACTGCATTTGATTGGGTATCTAAGAATATTTCTTTAGTGTTATTCGCTGCCAAAAAATGCTCTTCCCGTGCAGGTATGTGATCGGAGCTTTGCAGCGTGTCATGCAGCCTCCTGGGCTGCTGGTCGAGGTCGCAGAGCTCTTGAAAGTGGAGAAAGCAGAACTCGTGAACTCGACACGAGACCGGCTAGAAGGACTGGAAACCTTGGATGGATTCATGAAGTTGGCAGGAGTCGTCAAGGAGAGAGTCGTCTGCATTCTTCCGACGATGGCTGCACGCAAATAGATGAGTGAACGAAGACTGAGCTAGAGGGAGTTAACACGTTACAATGATGCGTGAACAATGACATGAGCATCGCGGTCCGTTCCTGCTATAAACGACTACCTAGAAATGGTGATGCCAAAAATTACGCGGACAATCAGACACCTCTTCCTCCGAAAACACGCAAAGTTTGCAGCTGTGTTGACAAGACATGTGAAAATGTTGCCGCAAAACATTTCGCTAGGTCTCCTTTTGTAAGAGAAATGAATATGTATCTTTGAACTCACGCATTGACATTGTACTTATTAATTTTCGCAGGCACAGCAGAGCGAATGTGACTCGTTCTTAGTTCACAAAGCCATATTAGTACTGTGAGCGCAGTCACTGACTCTTCTTTATCAATTGAACGTGTCATCATCATTTGTATAATTTCCTCATCTGTATATGTCATCATCAGTGTGTGCCAGTTCAAGCTCGTCTCGAATAAAGCTCTTCCTCATAAGTGGTGGAGGTGCCTCTCTACCCCCAAGTCGTCTTGCACGTTACCACTGGAGCTCCGCTCGGGTCGTCGTCTACTACCACCTGCCATGGCAGTGCAAGACAATCCTTGTCCATCTAACCCACCAGCCCAGTGCAGCCTCCGCCGTCGACCCTGGCCAGCCACAGCCACCAGCGTGATCCGCCAGTATTCTTGGGTCTCAAAGCGGATGACGTTGAAGAATGGCTGCACACCTACGACCTCGTCAGTGAGTTGAACAGGTGGGATGCTCTACACAAGTTACGTACGGTCCCTTACCTAACAGATGTTGCCAAAACCTGCTTTTGGAACCACTTCCAAGGTCTTCCCGACTGGGACACGTTCGCACGGCAGCTCCATCAGATTTTCGGTTCCCCCAGTGTTCGCGCTGAAGCAGCAACGAAGAAGCTTGCTGAACGCATTCAGCTGGCGGGTGAATCATACACCTCGTACATTGAGGATGTTCTTGCCTTGTGCAAGCGTGTAAATTCATCTATGCCTCAAAGCGCCAAATGCGCCATATTATCAAAGGCATAAATACCGTCGCATTCAACGCCCTTGCGTCGCAAAACCCTACCATGACTCAAGATGTCATCACCATTTGCCAAAGACTGGAAGAACTTCAGTCTCTTCATCTTTGCCATAATGCCTCGGACATTCGTCTTCCTGCGGCTCTCGACATCCGTGCCCTGGTCCGCGACATCGTTCGTGAGGAGCTTCATGGGCGCTGCTCTTCCTGCGCCCCACCATCTAGTTTAGCCTCAGCTCCAACCAACTTGCGGGACATCATTAAGCAAGAAATTGCATCTGCGTCACATCGACCTTGTTCCACCGAATCCAGACCTCGTCAGGTACCAACGTACGGAGAAGCCGCGGCGCTCTCAGCACCCACCACTATCCCTGCGGCTACACCAGGTAGCCATGTACCTGTGGCGTCAGTGTCACCACCGATGCGCCCACAGCCGTATTACGCCATGCCGCGTCCTCAACGCCCAATCTGTTATTATTGGGGCTGTAGGGGTCATATATCTCGCTTTTGCCGAAGGCGCCAACAGGACGAGCAACGTGGCTACGCTCCAGAGGAACGCGGACGCTTCAGTCCACTAACGAACTACCAGCGCACGCCTTACCGGTATTCTTTTCAGCGTTTGCCCTCTCCACCTTACAGTATCAGTCTGCCTGTGAACTCCCGTAAGTCTTGCCGCCGCTCACCATCTCCCAATTGCCGTTCCGTGTCGCCTCTGCGACCCGCCTCCAATGTTCTGAATGCCCACTCGCAAAACTCCCCAATGCAGTTTTAGGAGGGGAAACTGCGTCCACCGGGCAGCCAGTAATTATTCCTCAAGACAGACCATCGAACTTGTTAACAGTGTTAGTAGAAGGTGTACGCGTCGAAGCTCTAGTGGATACTGGCGCTGCTATTTCCATTATTCACTCTGACTTTTGCTCCCGTCTCCGCAAAGTAACACCTTACTCGGGCCCGTCTTTCCGTGCTGCGACGAACGCCATTTATCGCCCACTTGCCCAGTGTACAGTTCGTGTTTTATTAGATGGTATTCGTCATCATATTGCTGTTGCAGTTCTCCGTGAGTGCACCCAAGGACTCATTTTCGGGTGGGACTTTCTGTCGTCTGCGAGCGCTTCTATATCTTGTCATCAGCGCCTCATCCACCTCAATCCCACCGACTCTTCTTTATCGGAACCCGAAGAGCGCATTTGTCTCGTCGACACTTCAGATTATGTTCTTTGGCCATCCCGAGAAGAAGTAATTAGCGTTGATTGCATCAACATTGTGGATGGCGACGCCCGTCTACTACCTTATGGCCACATGGTACATCGAGGCATTCTGATCATTCCAGGCCTTGTTCATTACTCTGAAGGGTCTGGTTTTATTAATGCGTTAAAGCAGACCCCCGAACCCTTATTGTTGCCTGTGGATCAACAGACACATGCGCTATTGACTCGCATCTCGTTGCAACTGTTGCCGTTCCAAGTCAAGAAGACCTACCAGACATAAGCACGCCGCCACTCAACTCTCCCACTCCTCTATCGGTGACAATAAGCCCTGATCTGACAGCAGCCCAGTCAAGAATCGCTGAATTTATTGAAGAGACATATCGCTTTGTTTGACGTTCATTCTGCCGTCCTTGGTACGACAACTTCTGCGACTCACCGAATTCATACTGATGGCTCCCGAATTATTCACCGGTGCCCATACCGTGTGTCTCTTGCAGAAAGGATGATAATCGAGGAAAACGTCTCAGACATGCTTCGACGAAGTATCATACGTCCTTCTTCGAGTCCATGGTCTTCGCCAGTTGTTTTGGTGCAAAAAAAAAGACGGGACAGTACACTTTTGCGTTGATCACCTAGCACTGAACAAAATAATGCGCAAAGATGTTTACCTTCTCCCACGAATCGATGATGCACTAGATTCGTTGCATGGCGCAGAGTATTTTTTCAGCCTTGATCTGCGATCGGGCTACTGGCAAGTATCAGTGTCCAAATCTGACAAAAAGAAGACGGCTTTTACCACCCCAGATGGGCTATATGAATTTAATGTAATGCCTTTCGGACTTTTTAACGCGCCTGCTACCTTCGAATGTATGATCGATAACGTACTGCGTGGCCTGAAGTGGAAAACCTGCTTATGCTACCTAGACGACATCATAGCGTTTTCGTCTACTTTTTCGCAACATCTACAACGTCTCGAAGAAGTCTTAGGTTGCCTTGCAAAAGCTAGTTTACAGTTGAATACGAAAAAATGCACCTTCGCAAGCAGGACGATCAAGTTTCTAGGGCACTTAGTCAGCAAAGACGGTATTCAACCGGATCCTGAAAAGCTTGCCGCCGTCCTCGAGTTTCCCCGTCCGTGCCTTCAAAAAGACCTGCGCAGTTTTCTCGGCTTGGCATCCTACTTTCGGCGCTTCATACGCGATTTCGCAAGGCTTGCCTCTCCGCTCCATCAACTGCTCGCAAGTAACACGGCATTCGTCTGGTCTGAAGACTGTGAAAAGGCTTTCCTGGCGTTTAAGCGAGCCCTGTCATCCGACCCGGTACTACGTCTCTTCGATCCAGGTGCACCCACCACTCTTCACACTGACGCCAGTGGTGAAGGTCTCGGTGCCATTCTACTGCAGTGTGACAACACCGCACGCGAACATGTCATCGCTTACACCAGTCGTGCTTTGACTGCTGCCGAGAAAAATTACACAATAACTGAACAAGAGTGCCTCGCTGTTGTATGGGTGGTACAAAAATGTCGTCCATACCTCCACGGCCGCCACTTCACAGTCGTCACCGACCACCGCGCATTGTGCTGGCTTTAGTCGCTAAAAAACTTATCGAGCCGTCTTGGCCGCTGGGTGCTTCGTTTACAAGAGCACAATTTTGATGTCGTCTACAGGTCTAGTAAGTAGCACTAAGATGCTGATGCTCTCTCGCGCTGCCTTCTACCCAACCGTAATAGCCCACCGTCACCAATTTCCACTGCGGCATTACCCATCGCAGGTCTCATTTGGCTAAGATCCACCCGCCCTTCTACCCTTGTGTCGCATCAACGCATCAACTCTTACTGCCGCTCCATAATAGCACACTTAGAAGGCACATCCACTGCTCCGAACGCCCGACTTCGCCAACAACTGAAACAATTGAAGCTTGGTGTTTTACATCGCTATATTTACCACGTTGAAGTAAACAAATCGGTCCCCCCTATACTACGTTGTCTACAACGTCAGGTTCTTGAGACATTCCACGATGATCCTACTGCTGGGCATCTCAGCTATCACAAAACGTACGACAAAATACGCAGTCGGTTTACCTGGCCTGACCTCTCATCCGCCATTGCCAAATATGTTTATTCGTGCATAGCCTCCTATATTTTTTTGTGCCCGCGCATTAGCGCTAAATACATACGCGCCATCCGTCCCTTATAGTTTTGGCGCTCGCCGCCAGATGCCGCACCGATCCCATAATAACAGCAGACGACGCGGCCTATGCACGCTTGCGTTTATGCGAAGTTCAGAAAAAGTGGGCGGAGAAACTTCACGAGCACAACCTCCAAAAGTTTTTTATGATGTCCCGGGGTCGAGCACTTGAGTTTGTCACGTTTCTGTAGTATTTGCGCGGCGTTGTCAACGGCAGCCTTCAGTGGCTGATTCATCTTTCTCGCTCTTGCGAGGAAAACTTCCGCGTAATTCTTTAGAGAATTTAGAACCATTACGAGCTCAGTTGACGGATACAGGAGTACACCTGGGTGGATATCTCCACATTCAATCAGAACATGCTCCGCCGTTTCCTTATCTTTCCCGCAGCATGTGCATTGTTCTTCTTCTTTACTGAATCTTGCTTTATAACTACGCGTTCTAAGGCAACCCGATCTCGCTTCAAACAGTAAAGCGCTTCCCCTTGAATTATCGTAAAATGCCTCCCTCCTTATTTCATTTTTGCCCTTTCGGTAGTTACTCAAAGCCGGTTTTTTTCTCCATAGCTGCCATCCATTCTCTCGTTTTGCGCCTCGGCGCTCCGCCAGGAGCGCTCGCATCCCATAATAGCTCGGGGGACGGCGCTGAGGGACCGACCGCTCGGGCACAAAGTTATAGAGGAGGCTATGATTCGTGTGCCTTATGTCAACGGTGGAAATGACCCACTACTGCTCTTTCTGGCTTTCTCCAACCTCTTCATTGCCCCGCTTTGCCATTCGAAGTCGTCGGGATAGACTTGTACGGCCCCCTTCCCGTAACCTCCAATGGAAATCGTTGGATCATAACAGCTGTTGACCACCTCACTCGTCATGCGGAAACAGCCTCACTGCACGCTGGTACAGCCACTGAAGTAGCCGATTTTTTCTGCGTAACGTATTTTACGCCATAAAGCTCCACGTGTTCTGCTCAGTGACCACGGCAAAGTCTTTTTTTCCTCTATTGTTGCTGAGGTTCTACGCATCGCCAACACCATCCACAAGACAACTTCTACTTATCCACAAACAAATGGCTCGACGGAATGCTTTCATCGTACCCTCCCGGACATGATTGTCATGTACGTTAACCCTGACCACACGAACTGGGACGCCATTTTGCCATTCGTAATGTTCACCTACAATACGGCTACGCAACGCACCACCGGATTTTCTACCTATTTTCTGGTCCATGGCCACTCTCCAAATGTAACTCTGGACGTCTCCTTCCTTTCGGCTCCTGCTACCTCAGCAGGCCCTTTATCCGCACAATTTTTGTCTCGCCTCGAGCACTGCTCTCATCTGGCCCAAATCAACAGCGGCATCTTTCAGGAAGCTCGCAAGTCTCGCTACGACTCAACTCACCATGCTGTCACCTTTTCCCCAGTAGACGAAGTTCTCTGGACTGCCGTGCGTGTGCCCGGCCTATGTGAAAAATTGCTCAGTCGTTTTATAGGACCTTATACCGTGATTGAACAAACGTCCCCCGTCAATCACCGTATCTCACCACCTAACGCTCCCTCTGACCACCATTGCCGTGGGCCAGAAATGGTGCACGTTTCTCGACTGAAATTGTATACCCGAACAATTCCTAATATTGTCTTTCGCGCGGCCAGGAGGCCGCTTAGAGCATGACGGGGGATTAGTGTGAGCGCAGTCACTGACTCTTCTTTATCAATTGGACGTGCCATCATCATTTCTATAATTTCCTCATCTGTAGATATCATCAGTGTGTGCCAGCTCAAGCTCGTCTCGAATAAAGCTCTTCCTCAGAGTACTTTCAAACGGAACACGCTTGCTTGCCAGCTAACTCCAGGGAACAATTTGTCTAACAAAACTTTTCTTCATTTGATTGGGTAACTAAGCATGAGTCACCGAACGTTACATCCATGCCTACAGCCTGCTGATGAAATTAACGTGTGTAATCAAACGAAAGAGGTCAGGCCCGTTGAAACACCCTTCCACCTACGATGAGCAAGCAAGAGATGACGAATTGCCTCGGAAATTGAGAAATATTTAGCCTGTTTGGTGCTTGATAATTATATCTTTTCCTTTCAACAGCTCGGTTATTTCTATTTTCATATCAGGTGAGTGACCTTTTCTTTTATTACAGGTTCACAAACCACTCCGAGTTCCAAGACCACAGAGTGATGATTCGTTTCCCTTCCCACAGGCACAATTTCTTCTCCACTTGTTCGTTCACCGAACACATGGAGAATGCCAGCGCGAAGCGTTCAGCTTATCAGGATTTCGCACTTTTGCAAACACACGCTGTTACCTACAGTTGCGCCGCCGCTAACGCACAAACCGACGTGAAATCAGCCGATTATGTGCGATGGTCCTGCTGGACAAGGTAGGGCTCATCATCGACGATGATCCACCAGGTAAGTGAATATTCGGGGCCCCCGCCACACACATTAGAGGATGGTAATTGAAAATGGTTGTGACGACCCACCTGCCATGGAGGTTTAGTTGTTATGGTTCTTGAAAGCTGACTCGATGATCACGTGATCAAATAAAGCTGCGAATTCATTCGAAGAAAGCTGGATGCTGAACTGTTACCTTTTTATTATGTAATTGGAGCGAGAAAATTCTTGCTTGATGTGTAAGGCTTACCGCCTTAAAACCACTATAATGCTACGCCCATGCATTGTGCATATTGATATTTTGGGCGGCGACGCGCGTGTGTGCATTACGAGGAAGACGAAGGGTTGTCTCCGCCACAGAGATGCATTCGATGCTGTGTGTAATTTCATTCAAGACTCTAAACGTTTTTCAACACAACGCCCGCTTTAACAAATACTCAAAAAAAGCGGGTCGAAAAGTGATTTTTGAAACATGGATAAATCTGAGACATGCCAAATTAATCAGGTTTGGAAAACTAAGCTGTCTGGTCGGCTCCCAAATCAAGGTCTAGTTATACTATCAGTGTCTATTTTCTTGTTTTTTTTCTCGCTCTCTGAATCTTTCTCTTTTTTTGTTTTTTTAATATACTGTCTTCATTCTACAACTCCACCCCCCCCCCCTTTTTGTAAGCAATACTGCAGTTATTGTCCATGTGAGACTATATGTTCTCTTTGCCAATCCCCCAGAGTGAGTATGAGCCGTAGATTCTAGGTTACAAAAAGGAAAAGAAGCACGATTCCTGGTGAACTGGTCAAGCCATTACTGCTGTTTTTAAATACATCTCGTTCACAGCCTCGTGGACACGGGGTCGCGCCTTATCCATAACATATTTGGTGGAGGTGGAACGTTCCCCGTCCTCGCCGCGAAGCTTCAAATTGGCCGCGCCGATCAGTCTCAGGCCATGGCTACCAAGGACAACAACCCGTCAGCGTCTCCATCTGTAGCTCCAGCCACTATATAGCTAATGATGCCCTACCCCCGTGATCCCGGTACATTCTCCGCACCTGGGCTTGACGTTGACTAGTGGCTCCATAGGTACGAGCCACACACACTGATGAGGCCCTACCATGATGCTCGCCAACGTAATCTTTTACTTGGACGGCACCCAACGTGTTTGATTTGACGCCCGCGAGATCGAGATCACCAGCTGGGATATCTTCATGTAACGACTACGCGACATCTTTGGGAGCCCGTCTGGTCGCCAAATAGAAGCGCGAAAAGAACTCGCCATTCGTTTTCAGTCCTCAACTGAGTCGTATGTCTCGTACATACAGGACGTGCTCGCGTTGTGCCGGAAAGTTGACGAGCAAATGACAAAGAGTGACAAGGTGGGTCACATACTCAAATGATGATGAGCCTTTTGCTTTGCTGGCACTTGCCCACAAAGGGGGATCGGCCAAGAACCGGGCTGCAGGATCATCAAGTTAGTTACGCCTTTAAAAATATTAAAGAGAATTTTAGTACAAAGCATAAACAAATCGTAAAAATGTATGAAAATGCTACACGAGCTAGTGGTCAGGAATTCAGGTAGTCTTGGCACCGAAAATAATATTAACAATAGACTAAAGAGGTAAACTTTTGTTGCCATTATGTACACACACACACACACACAGCAAAGCAAACCTCTCTGTGGCTATAACCTAATGTGATCCCTCCAAAGGATAAAATTACTGCCACGTTTATTTTTAAACCTAGCTTCTCAGTTGGTTCAACCAGGTATCTTTTCCTCTGATAAGAATATTGGTGACAGAAAAAAAGAAGTATTCTATTGTTTCTAATTCCTTAAAAAAGAAACATAACGGAGATTCTGTGAGTCCAGCTTTATGTAAGTAATAATTCAGGCGCAGTATTCTGCATCGTAATCTGGTGATTGTAATTTATAACTGCTGAGATACACAACACTGTTTGTTCCAGCAAGTTCCAGCAAAATCTTAGATGTACGAAGTCTCTTACTTTATGCAATGATAATTTTTCTAATTCCTTGTGCAACCAAGCATTTCTATATCTGAGCGCTGTTACATAAGCGAAATCAGGTAAAATAGGTAAGAAGGGTCTGCTTAAAAATTCTTTGGCTAACTAGTCTGCTATCTCAATCGGATAAATTCCGCAGTGACCAGGTACCCATAGCAAGTGGAATTTTCTCAGGTTTGCCAGTAATGAATTATTGAGTAATCATACTCAATAATGTCAAATTCGTTGCTGCAGATAGTGCAGTACATACTGAGAGAGAATCAGTGATTATGACTGCTTCTGATTCGCTTGCAAGAAGTTTAGGAAGTGCTAGAATTATACCAAATAATTCATCGATAGATGTAGGCGTATAATCTGGTAATCGAACTGAAAAAGACCGGTCGAGAGAAGTACAAAACATGCCTACTCTAGCCTTTTCGTTTAATATGGACGCATCCATCGCAACATTGTCCTTTATGGACAGAGGAGTCAAGTAATCTTGTAACTGGTTATTTAAATATTTAAGGGACATTTGTTTCGCAATATAGGTGAAAATATCATCAAATTCTATTTCAAGATTTGAATTAGGCATCTTCGGTGAGGTAATTTGATGAATATTTACACTCAAGGTCATCGTGGAGACAACCCTTCTTCTTCTTCGTAAGGCACACACGCGCGTCGCTGCCCAGAATATTGCTACGTCCATTCATCATCCATATTGCCATTTTTGGGCGGTGACGCGCGTGTGCACCTTACGAAGAAGAAGAAGGGTTGTCTCCGCTCGATTGTTGGTGAACTGGTCGCACCATTACTCCTAGCTTTAAATACATCCCATCCACAGCCTCGTCGATAAGGGCGCTGCTTGAATGGGCACCTTTGGAGCCGTGGTTGGCGCACTCGGTGACAATGGAGACCCAGTCGTTGCTGCAGCAGTCCGAAGCCACGCTGGCCGCTTCCTCGCAGCCACCATCATGGTTCGGAGACGCCATTGCCTGGTCCGACTGCAAGCTCTTCTGGTCGTGCTCGTCCGAATTTGTGGCTGCCTCCAGTGGATGGCGGTAGACGGACCTCCCATGAGTGGCCTCAAAGTGGCAGGTCAGCTCCCATCAACTTCCGCAGCGCGCCAGGCACTGAACGCAGACGGGCAACTGAATGACGGGCGACGACTCCGCCGGAAAGAGCCGGACCACATGGAAACGGCAGGTGAAGCGCAGTCGGCAGTGGTGGCGCTTGTGGTCGAGCAGCTTCTGCAGGCTCGGAAACACCTCCCGACAGTTGCCACAGATGAGGATGTCTGGCTCAGCGTACGTGCGCAGTTTCTTTTTGGCGACGCCCTTGTTGCCGCCGCTGATGGCGCTGGCTGGCCGGAATGCGAGCGGCTCGGTGAGGGCGCGCTTCACGAGTGAGCCCAGCTGCCCGGGGGTGGCGAACGAGTCTGGTGCGAGATACTGTCGTTTGCGGTTAACTTGGTAAGGCTTGGGCTCAGAAACCACGTTAACGTCCCGAATCTTGCCAGCTATGGTGCGTCCGTCTTCTCCGAGCACAGAGTTGCGTCCGTCGTATGCGTCAGTGTACTGGACGTAGGCGTAGCCCTTGTGCTTAGAGAGGCCGATGATGCGGCCGTAGCGCTTGAAGAGCCGCTCCACGTACTCTTTGGACACTACGTATGTGTTTGGGTTGCCGACGAAGATACGAGAGTTGACCGCTGCCGGATCCGAACTGTTGGTCTGGTCACCCACGCGCGTCATGCCACCTGTCGGCGCCAGCTCCACCACGACCAACGTACGTGAGAGCCAAGTATACCAAGACGTGGCTTCTGGACAATATGTGATGTTCATTTGCTGTAGTTCCGGAGTGATTGCTTGAATATCGGCCTCATAAAACCTGTATTCGACCATATTCGATCTTGCATTGCGAGTTTTTCTTCTTTTTAGGAGGTGGTACATTACTGTGACAATTCTAAACCTGCTCCTTTTTCCTCGAAGGCCTTCTTATGATTCGTTCTTGTCCTCGTTCACGTTCTACTGTACGGGGTGTGTAGCACTGAGATCGGTGCATGTAGATGTAACAACCTTGTTTGGTAGCCGCGTAAATTCAGGCAGGACACGGTGGCTTTTGGCCATTTTCAAGCAGCGGCATTCTTTAGTAATCATATCGACGGTAGTGAAGTGTACACGAGCGAGTTGAAGGCGTCGTCCGCACCGTAGTGGAGGCTCCGGAAGACGCCGTAGTGAAGACGCCGTAGAGGAGGGCTCCGGAAATGTCTAGCACCTCGGGTATTTTGCCGTGCATCCAAATGAGAGCAGACGGATCTGCAGCACTTTCGCCTCCATCGAAAATGTGGCCGCCGCACCCGGGATTTGAATCCCGCGACCTGCGGGTCAGCAGCCGAGTACCCTAGCCACTAGGCCACTGTGGCGCGACTTGGAGTGAGAAAGAGCGCGCTAAAGCGTAGGCAGCCACGTAACTTTCCTGATTAGCTGTCCTACATTCATTTCACTGAGAACATAATTAGAAAAAGTGTTGATAAGTGTTAACTGACTTGCACACCACCTTTGCAATGACACATTGCTGCAGCATATGCTGGTTAGACTCCTGCAATGGGCAGTTAGGACAAGTGGAAGATGGGACCATGCCCCACTTCTCCAGCCTGTCCCGTGTTTGGAGTACTCTCCATCTAAGAGGCCACATAAAGTCACGGAGGTGACCAGGCACAAACGATGCCGTTATCGCGCTCCACGAGACATGTCTCGATCGTGCTAGACAGGCTGGAGCAACCAGAGGAAGCAGAAGAGCCGCCATTTTATCTACAATGCGGCTTTCGAGAATGTCCACATCGGGACAAACGTGCTGCGCGTGTCGATAAAACGCAGTTGCAACACGTACCAACGTCGAGAGAAAAACGAGAAAAGGCGTTGATGCGAACGGCCAATTCTTTTTCGTTCGCGCATTGGTCAGTCTTTTCGCATGTCACTGCCTCGCTCGACGCCGCCTTATCACCTTGATGAGCGCTACTCGTGATGCACCAAATAAAATAAGAACAACATCCGTATAAGTACCCCGTAGCCGAACTTGGAATGGTCTGGAAGGTTTCTCCTGTGTTATTTAACAGCAACTGCGTAGTTAGGGCTGTCACCTTCGTTTTATCAATTTAAAACGCACGCATTCAGGAAAACGTCACAATAAAGCAATATCAGCGCAAGTAACGGACGTTATATTTAACACATCATCTCTGTAGGGTTTCACGCGCCGAATCCGAGATAAGATTACGAGGTACGCAGTAGTGGAGGGCTCTGGATATATCGACAATTTGTGGTTCTTTTATCGTGCACTGACATGACACAGTGCACGGACCACAGCAGTGTACATACGCATGAACAACAATGTATATCTTTTTGTGTACACAAGTTATGTAAGACACATCCTAAAAATCTCTTAAATGACCGCAACAGGATACTGCCTCCATCGAAATCTAATCGCCGTGGCAAGGACCGAATGCGCGATCGAACCCAGACAGAGAAGCCAGTCTCTTTGTTGGCAAGGAAGAACATACTGTGCAGGAAAACGCGAAATAGGTTGTTTACTAATATAAGACTGATCTATGTTAAGGGGTTTCTGGTATTAAAGTTTTGCAGACACTTTGGTGGCAATGGTTTTCCAGTGGGGTCCCGTGAGGCATAAGGGTTCCACGGAGCCGTCATAAGAGCTCCGCGGGGCCATTGCTCGCGAAAAAAAATTTTGGAGGTGAGTTTTGACCTATTCCCAGTTCCTGATACTGTGTATGGAACCATAGCGACATTACGAACAAGATCGCCTGGGCTGCCCCAACGCATCTATTCAAATGCAAGCCTGCTAGATGAGCTACAGTAGCGCTGCATTTACTTCGCCTGTTTTGTCTCCCGTTTAATAAGGTAGCGAGTGCGTCTCGTAGTGCAGCTGGGTGGCAGCCGACCCATGCCTGGCAACTGGAGCGAGACGCGACGTGCGCCAGCGTTGCCCGCTACGCGAAGCACTGAGCCCCACACTTGCCGAAGCCCAAACAACGACTCGACCGACAATGCGGCCGTCTATTCTCACAACACACAACGAACACGCGTGCACACGTCATTGGCCACATGTAATCACGTGTGCCGTTACACAACGACATCTACTACAACAATTCACAAGTATGCGTGCGCATACAGTGCACATGCAGCTGAACGAGTGACACCTCCGATACACACGTCTCAACCCCCCCCCCCTACCTTCCGGTTCCTTACGCCAGAGTCGTTCAGTCACACTAAGGGGTCCGCCATCACTTCAACGGTTGAGAACCACCGCTTTAACAGCCTGCGGATAAGGCCATACAGCCCCTATAGCCACAAGGGTCGAGTAATAAGCGCAAGCTGCTGAGCGCATTTCCGTGTGCAGGTGTTTCCAGAAGGTGGAGTGACGATTCAAAGCAGACCCCGCCCCCTTTCCCCTCACCTCCCTTAATCCTGTCCGCAAGAAACAAGCAAAGAGGAAAATAAAGCCATGAGATGCTTGTAACAACGGCCTGGCAACGGCCTGTCTCTAGTTCCCGGCTGTTCGGAGGTACAAGTAAGCAGTTTTTCGAATAAATCTGCGGTCTCCTGCCGCCCAAAAAACACTGCATGACCATAACCGCGTGGCCATAACGTGACATGACGGGCACCTGAGCAACAGTAAATAGCACACCATGCGTATTTCTTGCGCGATTAGGGAAGTACCTATAGTGTATTTCCTCACCCCACTGAAGCATTTACAATCAGAATGAAGTGCAAATAGGAGGTATAAGGGGGAAATGGCGCAAACTTTTTGAGCTCTACAATGGAAAAAAAATCGGTGAAAAAACGGGACAACACAAGCGCGGCAACACAGCATTGGCGCTTGTGTTGTCCCATTTCTTTTCTTTATTCATTGACTTCCTTTCATTGTAGCACACAAAAAGTTTACGCTATGTACAACCAACTGGCCTTTACCCTGGCTCTTCCTCTTCGGCAGGGAAATGGGTGGGTGTAACTAGAGTCGACGCGAGCAAGAAATAAGGAGGGGGGGAGGCTGGAGCTTCGCTAAAATTTTCGCCTCCCCCCCTCAAGCATATGGTGACAACACAACGCATAAATTTTTAGCTTCCCTGCGCCCTTGAAGGATCTCACTTCTCATGTGTGCACCCCTCCCCCAGTATAAAAATTCTGGCACAACCCCTGTTTCGTACGCCCTTCCATGTTTCCCTTGTTCGCACGCCTGTGAGCTCTTGGAGTGAAGCAGCGTCCTCCAAAATCGGACGGCATTCCTCGCTCCTTCCAACGCACAGCATCTCCAACTTATGCTTCATGGTCGGGCCACGGCTTCTAGACAGGGTATGTTCGCTGTAGCAACTCTGTTTCCAGTGACCACAACATCACCACATCATCTGCGTCCAATAAGCAAGGAAGCACCACGGCGTGGTTTAGAAAAGCGCCCGTGGTTGGCGCCATCGAGGGGCTAATAACCACGCCCACACTGAAGCAACAAATTGGATAAAATTGGCAGATCCCATGTACAGTGGGAATCGATGATATGCGAAGCACGAATGAGAAAGGTTGACATGTCACTTTAAAATCAGCACGTGCTATGAGTTGGAGGTAAATGATGCTGTACATGAATTGCGGGTCGTGATTATCATGTTTGAATGTACGTTTACCTTCGTCATTTATAACGTCACGTGATACCAAATTTAGTATATGTGGAGCTAGCGTAACGGCCGTGAGCACGCTATGAGCATGGTATGTTTTCATGTTTCTGCATGACACGACTGTCAGGAACATCATGTTTGCACCAGTCATCTATTTCGTCATCCATTGACGTCAGTCACGTAACACCAAACTTGGTATATGTGGAGCTAGAAAAACGCCGCGAGCGCCGCATGAAAGGCCCATTGTACTCCATTGTATCGTTGACGCGCACGCACGCTGAGCGCAGTGACGCTACGTTAGCAAAACACCAGCACTGTATAGTCTGACGCCAGGCGTGACCGCTGCGACCAGCGTCGGTCAGCGCGGTCCGACGGCAACCGGCGCAAAATTCGCACCGATGCGTTACCCAGACAACATTGCGTCTCCCTCTTTTCGTGGCAGAGGAACGCCGTACGCGCTGAAACGCGCATGCGCCAAAGCAACGCAGCGCGGTGCACGCCAGCGAGTATATGGCAAAACCGGTGCCTGGCGTCGCAACGGCGGTATGACGCGATAAAATAAACGGCGGAGAGCACGTACACCACGTCACGTCCAAATGTATTGGCGCCTTGACTGTGGTATGTAGTCATGTTTTTACATGACACGCATCTCACGATTATGATGCTTGCACCATGTACATTCCTTCGTCATCCATTTACGTGACGTAAAACCAAATTTAGCATATGTGAAGCTAGCGAAACGGGCCGCCAGCACATCATTAGTGTGGCATGTAGTCATGTTGTTACATGATACGCATGTCGTGATTCTCATGTTTGCACCAGTATTGTACCTTCGTCATCCATTCACGTCCTGTTATACGAAATTTGGTATGAGTGAAGTTAGGAAAACAGCCGCCAGGACATCATGAGCGTGGCGTGTAGTCATGTTGTTACATGACACGCATGTCATGATTTTCATGTTAGGGTCTGTCGCTTGTGTTCACCATGCTCTTTGAGACAGAGTGCGTCTGCTGTTGGCATCACGGGATCATGTTCGATCTCTCTGGCGTATGCGTCGAGGGACCAATCATTTAGTCACGGTGAACTGCACCGTCAGTCAGGAAGTGAAGTGAAATGAACTTTATTTGGTCCTGGATAACTGGCAAGACACTCCTCTAAGAAGGTCCGTCGCAGTTACTGGCCGCGTCTACGTCGGCACTGGAAGACCGTGGCCCTCCGCCCGTTCGCAGGCCTCCTGGACTGCCGAGTATTGGACTGAGAGTTCGGGGATTTTGAGAGCCCTCTCCCAGTCTTCTTCTGTGCTGAACTTTGCGCCATGTAACGCCTGGCACTGCCAGAGCATGTGAGCGAGTTTGCAGTTATGTGCCTCACAACTAGGGCATCCTGGAGTTATGCCATCAGCAAAGTAGCTGAATGTGCTACGAGATGGGAATGAACCTGCCTGTAGCATCTGAAGAACCGACGACTGCGGCCAAGTGAGCTTAGAATGCGGAAGCGAGTACCTCCGCCTATCCAACTAGATAATGGGACGTCACTTCGTTAAAGGTGCCAAGTGGATCTTTAAAGTTATCCGCGGACCCTACTCCGTACCCGCTCGGACTGCCGCGGCACGTGATTTCTCGCGCACGGTTATGGGCAAGTTCGTTGGCGTTGGGAAGAGGCGAATGCACTTCTGAGCCCATGTGGGCCGGAAACCAGGCGACTCTGTGGTAGCCTACAACACCCCTGGAATTTAAAATGGCGGCAGCCTTCCTAGAGATTACCCCCGAGGCAAAGGCCCGGGCGGCAGCCCTGGAGTCATTAAATATCTCTGGACGCAAAGGGTCCGTCATCGCCAAGGCTATCGCTACCTGCTCTGCTACGGAGACAGACGCTTTCCTCACGGAAGCTGAGTTGAGTACGGAACCGCGGTGAGCCACGACCACAGCTGCCAAACAATCGGAGCGGCCATACGGCGCCGCATTGAGGAAAGCTACACTGCCCGTGGACCTAGCCACGAAATCATAGAGATACTTGGCCCGTGCATTTCACCAGCCAATATTGGACTGTGGATGAACGTTACACGGGAAGGGTGCCACCTCGCACGTGCCCTTCATTGTTTGTGATAAGAAGATCTTCTGTTCTTCCCCTGCCGTATGATGATATCGTCAGTCAGGTACAGATTCTGAATGCTGGTAAGGCGACGAAGACGAGTTTCTGTAAAACCCGTTCATCATGTCGCCGCTGATTCACATCCACACATGGTTCCCTTTAGCGGGATATGCTGGGATTTTAGGGGTAAAGCTGCTTAAGCCATTGGTCCTGCATCCACGATATATGAAGTAGTAGTAGTAGCAGCAGTAGTAGTAGTAGTAGTAGTATAGTAGTAGTAGTAGTAGTAGTAGTAGTAGTAGTAGTAGTAGTAGTAGTAGTAGTAGTAGTAGCAGTGCGTAGTTGTAGTACGTAGCCACCTCCACAGCTGGACTAGAGGAACAGCACGTGCGCACTCATCTGAATTGAGAAAGAAACCCACGCACGTTAATCGTAAAAACAAGATAGTTAACCAACAGAGACGAGTATCACTGACCTAGTCTGCTATAAAAGTTTCCATGATTTTGATGCTTTCTAAAGAAAACTAGTATAAGAAGGACGCTCTTTGAGCACTATCTGGTTGCCACGTTGAACTCACTGAGTGTAACCTCCCTGGTTTTAGCAAGGTTTAACGAGTGTTGGGCCGCAGTTCCATGAACTAGAGGCATCGAAATTCAGGAACTAGACTCGAAGCGCAGGCCGTAAGAAAGAGCACGCGTGCCGCTCCTCTAGTCCGGCCATGCCCCCTCTCGTTTAGTCCTTGGAATGTCTGCTGGTTTGCGGTACTTCTATGGGATGAATATATGATGAAAAGATGCGAGGTGTTGGTACTTGGAGTGTTGGCCAGATGAACGGACTGATGGGCAGACGCACGAATGGACGCACGGACGGACGAACTGACGAACGGAAGCAAGAAAGCATGGACGGATAGAAGCGTCGACGAACTGACGGATGCTTCGCCCCACTCATCATCATGCACTCCATGAATATTCTGTGATTTTTTTTTTATTTGGGTCATCTTTTATCTGGAAAGCGAAAATACAACGGGAAAGCACTGCACAGTCTAACCTGATAGCGGCGTTAACAGTCGTCAGCCGTGCACATCTGATCAAAGGTGGAGCACGTCGTTTTTTTCTAAATCAATCACAGAACCACAATTACCGAATTACCGCTGGTGCTCACGTAGGCACTCGAATCAGCTTGGCTATTCGTGTCCCGCGTACTTTCTTAACATAATGATCCAAATAATCGCGAATCTTCCTAAAGCATTGCTGGTTGGTATGCACCGAGCGTTGTTAAGAGTTTCTGTGGTTTAAAACCCTAATACCTCCAAATAATGTTCACAAATGCGTGCGCTAAGATCAATCGTGTGGGAGCATAATTTGTATTTAATTTACTCGTATCAATATAGAAAGGGTTCGTAATATTATCTGTGGTTTTACATTCCAAAATCACCATACGATTCCGAGAGATGTAGTAGTGGAGGGTTAAGGAAATTTCGGCCACTTTAAGTCCTTTACCGTGCACACAAATACAAGTACACGGGCTTCAAGAATTCTCACCTCCAATGCAAAAAGTATTACCTAAAGTGCTTTCTTGAAGTTGATTGAGTGATGATTGATTGATATGTGGGATTTAACGTCCCAAAACTTCCATATGATTATGAGAGACGCCGTAGTGGAGGGCTCAGGAAATTTCGACCACCTGGGGTTCTTCACCGTGCCGCTTTCTTGAAGTCGTTCTTTAATTCAACGACATAGTTTATGGCATGAATAATGGCAGGATATAGAAAAACATATACTTGACCGAGTTTGTACTGATCGATAAAGATACTTCAGAGCGCGAAACGGAAAAGATGCACTAGTTAGTTTTCTTACTGAACAAAATGAGGGTTCCCTTACAACTATAGTTTTTGCACAGAAAATGGCCAGGTTTTATCTTACACAATAAGTCACAGGAACAAAAAAAGCATGCATGAAATCATATCAACTGTAGAACAGATATGTAAAGACATGGAGACACTACAAATGTTCGACCAAAAGAGGGGCGATAGGTTGCCATGGCCTCTCGGGTCGTTAGACGAAACCATAAGTTGTCAGACAAAAAAAAAACAAATTAAGCAGGAGGGATTTTTTTTATTTGTAGCCTTTACGTGTAAGTTTGGTAATTACTAGGCATATTGACAAAGCCATGTGGTCTCTTTGTACCACTTGCTATTAAGTCTTTAAAACAATAATAATAATAATAATAATAATAATGATAATAATAATAATAATAATAATAATAATAATGAAGGAATAAAGACAACAAAAGGGAACAACAGGTATCATCCCAGAGTAAGGCACCATGAGATCGGCGCTCGAGCTTCTCCTCGTCCTGTCGCTATCTCTAATCTTCCACCTGCCCGTTTGGTTCGCCTAATAAACCTCTTTACATTTGGTGGATCGTGCTGGGTAACCAAATCGCCTACAACCTGGAACTCCGATCCCACTCCCTGCCGTTGACCATGCAAGTTGACGCTGTCCAACAAACAATATCTTTCGCGGCCGCTACTTGCCCCGGCCCCGTTCATCAGCGAGAACCCCCGGTCTTTGCGGGCACCAAAGACCAGGACGTAGAAGACTGGCTGTCGTCATACGAGAAAGTCAGTGGACCCAACAGGTGGGATGACGCTGCTAAGTTAGGCACTGTCAATTTTTATCTCACCGACGTGGCCAAGCTGTGGTATACGAACCACGAAACCGAGTTCGCTAATTGGTCCGCCTTCAAGGAAGCGATATGTGCCATTTTTGGTCGTCCTGCCTTACGGAAGCTACGCGACGAAGAACGTCTGCGCACACGGGCACAGGAGCCAGGTGAAACTTTCAGATCATATATAAAATGTGATCGATCTCTGCCGGCGCGTCGATGCTTCCATGAGCGAGAGTGCAAAGACACAGCACATTATGAAGGACGTCGATGATGACGTTTTGCAGATGCTTCTCGCGAAGTCTCCTAGCACTGGGGCAGAAGTAGTAATTTTGTGCCAAAGCTATGATGAATTGCGGAGGCAACGAGCTCAGACGCGACGCTCATTCCAGACAATCCAACCAGTGACCGCACTGGACGTTATGACTGACCAGACAAACCTTCTCGCACAAATGAAAGACTTCGTGCGAGAGGAAGAGGCTCGGCAGCTTTCTCTGCTGCCTTTTGCTCAACGCCAGGAGCTCTGGCAGCAACAGAGACTGCGACACCCACCACCATTGGCTCCCATGCTCCGACATGTGGTCCAGGAGCAGATTTCTGAGGCTATGCTGGTGCCCTTGCAGCAGCCCCCCGTCACCGCGCCTCTTACTTACGCTGAGGCACTAAAGTGGCAGCAGTCACACCACCCCCCGCCGTTCCAGGGACTGCCGATACCTCAGCCCCGACTCAGCCGTCCACCGCCTGGGTTCCTTCCACTGCCACCACAGCCTCAACTCACCCGTCTGCCGCATGGGCTGCTCCCCTGGTCGCCAATACTTGGAGAACGTGCGATAACCTGCCCATCTGTTTTGCGTGCGGCGGCCCTGGCCATATCGCCCGTTACAACCGTCGTCGCGTGCCGGGATACACAGACGCCCGTACACAGAACAGCTTCATGGACCTTCCTCCATCTCGTATGGAAAATTCGGATCCTCAGTCAAGCCCGTCTTCACTGAAATGTCCGCGTACTATGTCTGGTCAGTTATCTTCACCCCGTCGTCACTCCCTGTCACTCATGCGTCGTCGGCCAGCTCCTGAGCACGAGGGAAACTAACCGCCGCAGTTCAGGAGGCAAGAACTTCGCTGTCGAAATGCTCGTCCTTGGACATTGCCGTCGAATATTGTCCAAGTTTTTGTAGAAGACACTCGAGCATTTGCTCTAGTGGATACCGGTGCTGCCGTTTCCGTAATAGACGCTAAACTATGCCGCAAGCTCCGAAAGGTGACGATGCCTCTTAATATAATGTCCTTACAAACAGTGAATGGGGACCCGTTTCAGCCTGTAGCCGCCTGTACTGTCCGACTGATGATCGTGAAGGACCACTACACTATTGAGTTTATTGTCCTTTCGTCATGCTCATACGACATCATACTTGGATGGGATTTTTTATCGCGTAACCATGCCGTTATTGATTGTGCAAGATCGGAGCTTGAACTTTTCCCGTTTTTCGACCAACCAACCAGCCGCATTCAGCCCGCCGTACACAAACTCGTCGTCAAACAAGGCACTGAAATCCCTTCGACAGCAGCTGTGTTGCTCCCCGTGTTCTGTGACGGCATTAGGAACGAAGCTGCATTCTTTGATTCATCAAGCCTCTTCCTTAGCCGAAGATCACTTCTTCTGCCTTATTCAACCTTTTCTATTTCTGAAGGAAACAGTGCTCTTTCCCTCATCAATCCCCTTCCGTATCCCGTCGAACTGTTTCAAGGTGAATCTCTTGGACACGTGCATGCCATTGATAAAGAACAAATTTTCACCATGCCGCCAGATTGTTCCGGTGATTACGACGCCATAAGTGCCCTCAACCCTTCCAATATACCACCTTCCGAGCTTTTCGATTCATCGATTGCCGACGGACTATCGCCATCTGAACGCTCTGAGCTCCTTCAGTTTCTCTACCAGTTTCGTTAATCCTTTGACGTTGCTCAACCTACCCTCTGCCGAACTCCCAGTTTTTTTCACTGCATCGACACAGGTTCCAACGCGCCAGTACGACAGCGACCATACCGTGTTTCCGCCACGGAACGTCAGGTTATCACCGAACGCGTTGACGATATGCTCAAGCGCGACGTTATCCGACCTTCCCAAAGTCCATGGGCATCACCTGTCGTTCTTGTTAAGAAGAAGGATGGTACAATTCGCATTTGCGTTGATTACAGGCGCTTAAATAAGATCACTCGCAAAGACGTATACCCTTTGCCCAGGATTGATGACGCCTTTGATTGCTTACAAGGTGCCGAGTTTTTTTCGTCGTTAGATTTGCGTTCGGGGTATTGGCAGGTGCCCTTAGCAGATGGTGATCGTCCAAAAACAGCATTCGTGACACCGGACGGGCTATATGAGTTCAATGTCATGCCCTTCGGCCTTTGCAATGCGCCGGCCACATTCGAGCGCATGATGGACTCGGTTCTGCGGGGTTTGAAATGAAACATATGCCTCTGCTACCTCGACGATATCGTCGTCTTTGCACCCGATTTCGCAACACACCTTGTACGCCTCAAACATGTCCTCACGTGTCTGAAGAATGCGCATCTCCAACTGAACCTCAAGAAATGCCACTTCGCTGCTCGGACGCTCACCATTCTCGGTCACGTCGTATCAAAGGATGGTGTTCTTCCCGACCCGGCTAAACTACGCGCTGTTGCTGAATTCCCCAAACCAACGACTGTAAAACAGTTACGCAGCTTCGTAGGATTGTGCTCCTACTTTCGTCGGTTTGTGCGCAACTTTGCCTCCATAATTGCTCCTTTGACCCAACTTTTAAGCAGTGCCAACGACATCTCATCATGGTCTTCCGAATGTGATCACGCATTTACCACTCTTCGCCGTCTCCTGACATCACCGCCTATATTGCGCCACTATGATCCCACGGCAGCAACTGAAATCCATACAGACGCCAGCGGTGTCGGTCTCGGTGCAGTTCTCGCTCAACGCAAGCCTGGATCTCCTGAGTATGTCGTCGCCTACGCCAGCAGAACGCTCAACAAGGCTGAGGTAAACTACAGTGTTACCGAAAAAGAGTGCTTAGCCATACTTTGGGCGATTGCGAAATTTCGCTTATACTTATATGGCCGCACCTTTGCTGTAGTTACAGACCATCATGCCTTATGTTGGTTGTCGACGCTGAAGGATCCACCAGGTCGCCTTGTTTGTTGGGCTCTGCGACTTCAAGAATATGACATCCGCGTCGTGTACCGTTCCGGCCGCCAACATACCGATGCTAATGCGCTCTCCAACCCCACTGTCCACTGAGGTTGCCTCTACATCATCTATAGAACACGCGCTGTCCGCTCTTGACATCGACACAATGACCTCTGCACAGCGCGACGATCCATGGATAACTTCGCTTCTGGACGTCTTATCTGGGATACCGACACCTCCCACCACTCGAGCAATGCGACGCCAGGCTTCGCACTTCACCATTTGAGGTGGCCTCTTGTACCGGCGCAATTACTCACCAGATGGCACGAAGTGGCTGCTCGTTATTCCCCTTAAGCTGCGCTCTACAATCTGTGCATAATTTTACTCCGACCCACAATGTGCTCACGCCGGTGTCTTCAAGACCTACGAACGTTTAAGGAAGCGATACTACTGGCGTGGGATGTTTACTTTTGTTCGACAGTTTATTCATGGCTGCCACGAGTGCCAGCGACGAAAACAGCTACCGAATGCAGGAGCAGCTCCACCACAGCCACTTGCGTGCCCTGACCCTCCCATTCGATCGCGTCGGAATCGACCTTTATGGACCACTGCCATTGACCACAGCAGGTAACCGGTGGGCTATCGTTGCTGTAGATCACCTGACATGGTACCCCGAAACCGCTGCTATTCCTACGGCGACCGCTCAGGACGTCTCATCTTTCGTCCTCCATCGGTTTGTGTTGCGTCACGGCCCTCCTCGCGAGCTCCTCAGTGACCGGGGCCGTGTATTTCTATCCGACGTAATCCAAGCACTTCTCCGTCAGTGCCATATTGTACACCGGATGAGTACTGCTTACCACCCTCAGACGAATGGCCTGACTGAGCGGTTTAATCGGACCCTGGGTGACATGCTCGCGACGCATGTGGCATCTGACCAAACGAACTGGGACCTGGTTCTTTTGTTTGCGACCTACGCGCACAACACCGCTACTTAAGTCACCACCGGCTTTTCCCCATTCTACCTTCTATACGGACGGCAACCATCTCACACAATTGACACTTTGCTGTCATACGCACCTGATGTATCTGAGCACACGACCGTGTCTGAAGCCGCCCGTCATGCCGAAGAATGCCACCAACTAGCGAAGCAGTTTACTACGGCTGACCAGCAACGCCAGAAAAAGGCCCGCGATGACGACCACCCTCCTGGCGCAAAGTTCTCCCCTGGAACCCTTGTATGGCTGTATGTACCACCATGTGCACCTGGTTTGTCTACCAAGTCACTTTCAAATTATCATGGTCCATACCGCGTGGTAGAGCGCACATTGTCGGTTAATTACGTCATTGAACCGCTTACGCCACTCGGGGCCATCGTCGGCGTGGACACGATATTGTTCATGTGGACCGCTTGAAGCCGTACTTCGACCCGCTCGTTCCCACCTGTTAGATTGCCAGGATGGCTTCACCTTTCTCCACGGGGGCAATTGTAATGGAGGAATGATGACAACAAAAGGGAATAACAAGCATCATCGCAAAGTAAGGCACCACGAGATCGGCGCTCGAGCTCCTCCATCTTCCTCGTCCTGTCGCTATCTCGAATCTTCCACCTGCCCGTTTGGTTCTCCCAATAAACCTCTTTACAATAATAATAATAATAATAATAATAATAATAATAATTAGTATATCCCACGCGCAGTGGGAATTGATGATATGCGAAGCATGAATGAGAAAGGGTAATAGGTCATTTTAAAATCGGCACAACGTTAAGTGGCGGAGGTAAACTTTGCCGTATATGACTTCCATGTGATGATTAACCTGTTTGGACGTTTCATTTACCTTCGTCATCTATTAGCGTCACCTGATACCAAATTTGGTATATGTTGAGCTAGCAAAACGTCTGCGAGCGTGCTATGAGCGTAGCATGTAGTCATGTTTTACACGACACGCATATAATGATAATCATGTTTGGACGTGTCATTTGCATTTGTCGTCCATTCACGTCACGTAATACCGAATTTGGTATATGTGGAACTAGTGAAACGGCCGCGAGAACGCTATGAGCGTGGCATGTAGTCATGTTTTACATGAAACGCATATTATGATTATCAGGTTTGGACGTGTCATTTACCTTCGTCGTCTATTCACTTCCCGTGATACCACATTTGGTAGATGTGGAGCTAGCGCAACGGCGGCGAGTGCGTCATGAATGGCCCAATATCCTTTGACGCAACGTTGACGCACGCGCAGGCTGGGCGCAGCGATGCCTCGCTAGAAAAACGCGAGCATTCGTGACGCCAGGCGTGACCGGCGCCATCAGCGTCCGTCGGCGCGGCCCGGTGGCAACTGGCGTGAAATGCGATATGCTGCATTTCGCGCCGACGACGTTACTTAGACAGCACCGCGTCTGCCTCTCTTCGTGACGGAGGGACGCCGTGTGCACCCAAACGCGCATGCGTCAAATCAACGCAGCGCGGCGCGCACCTGCGAGTATATGGCATGCAGATCCACAATGAAGGTCAGTGGGCAGATCCACTGATCTCTACTAGGGGGATACCGGCTCCTGGCGTGGCGTCGCCGGCGTGACACGATTAAACGAACGCCGGCGCGCCCGCTCACGTCGAAGTATATTGGCGCGTTGTGTGTGGCGTGTTCTGATGTTCTTACATGACACGCATCTCATGATTACCATGTTTGCGCAAGTCACAAACTTTAGTTATTCATTCCCATGACGCAATACCAAATTTTGGCATATGTGAAGGTAGGGAAACGGCCGCGAGCGCATCATGAGTGTGGGGCGTAGTCATGTTACATGACACGCATGTCATGATCATCATGTGTGGATGTGTCATTCACCTATGTTGTCCGTTCGCGTCACGTAATACCGAATTTGGCATATGTGAAGCTAGCGAAACGGCCGCGACCGTATCATGAGCATGTAGTCTTTTTTTTTACATAACATCTTATGTTCATCACGTTTGTACCAGTCACATATCTTCATCATTCATTCACGTCTCGTTATGCCAGATTCAGTATATGCAAAGCTAGCGAAACGGTCGCGAGCACATCATGAGTAAGGCATGTATACACTTTTTTACATGACACGCAAGTCACGATTTCGATGTTAGGGTCTGTCGCTTGTGTTCGCACTGCAGTCATGACTTACCACACCAGTTTTGCAACATATCATGTGAATGAAACCACCGAAAGAGCAGTAAGACCATTACATGTAAATATGACATTTATGACATATATGTCATGATTTTCATGTTGTGACTAGTGGGTTATGTTCGTAATAGAGTCATGTTATATCACACCAAGTTTGGTATTGACACCATTATCCAAACCGCCAGGAGAGCTAAAAGTCGTGGGTGGCTGGATAGATCCACACGCTCAAACTCGCCGAAGTTCGCCGAAGTTCGCCAGGAAATGCTTCGCATTTAGTAAGTATATTAATAATAATATTATTATTAATACATCTGGGTGTTACATTCCAACATCGCCACATGACTATGAGGGACGCCCTTGTATATGGCTCCGAAAATTTTGACCATCTTAGGTTATTTAACGTATCCCAACGGCACCCAACGCACGGGTTTCATGCATTTCGCTTTAATCGAAATGCGGTACCCGCTGCTGAGATCGAACCCGCGACCATCGGGCATGCATTCGAGACCATAACCGCTAAACTGCCGAGGCAGACATTCACCTCCATCGTGGCCTTCTCTTAGAGTACATTTAGGCGCTAATACAATTCAAACGAGAAGACCATTTTCTTTCTCAAGCAGATAGTATCCCTACTCATGCAGTGGTCCACTAAACCGTCCGCCTGTTTGGTTTCTTAACCAAGCAATCATAATCATCTCACCTACACTAACACAATGAACATTGGGCCATTATACGACTACGCACACTTTCTTCACTATTTCCTACTGCGTTCCCTTTGCATTCAATAAGTATGACTCCATGCCCTGCGAGTTCAAATCCCACCATCATGAATTTGTGAATTCAGATACCAGTGACGGAAACAGTGGTTTCTTTTTATCTCCTTCTATTATTGGTCATAATAAATTTATGAACCAGTTTTATTGGATTAATCACCTTTTGACTCCGTTGGTCACGCATGTAGGAGACACAATCTGGAAGTACCACTACTGAGGAAACAGCTCGGACTGATGAACTTATAGAGGAGTCAGCGAAGGTACTCATCGCAATGATGACATCGTGTTCATCAGTAAGCTTCTTCCTTCTTTCTGTTTTCCTGTTCCGTTTTTGTCCTTGTTTGTGTTTGTTTCTTTCCCGCTTTCCTGTTATTTATTCCATTCTCTTCCCTATCTCTCTCTCTCTCTGTCTAGATTCCTTGCTTTCTTTTCTTTTTTTCTCTTGCTTTATCTTTCGATTTATTATGTGGTGTCTGTTTTTATATCTTCCCTGCTCTCTTTTACTCGTCTTTCTGCCCTTCCGAGTTATCACCTCCAACACCAGATAAATCGGCGCAGCGGAGTTTTTACGACGGGAGCACGTGTTGTGGCAGCACGACTGAAGATAACGAAGATAAAGGAGATAACTCACACCAGCCGAGTTGTTGTTCACCTATTGGTAATGGCGCATACCCACTATGGGGGATTGGCCAAGAATCGAGTGGCTTTAAAAATTACTGTTCAGATTTAGAATAATTGAGGTATAACTGAAAGATTACCGATAGCCTAGGAAAGTGTGGTGGTTAATGTGATGCATACAAATATTTACATAAACTAATTTATTAATAGAATAGAGCTATAATTTGATTTTATACGTATATAACAATGTGGACATGTCAGGATAATGAAACAGGTTAATTAGTCAACCTATTAGTTTCATCAATATAGTCCCAAATGGCTGCGCAATATGTCGCATTATAGAGAACTCAGAAATGGAAGCTCCACAAGACAAAATGACAGGCATTGATAAGTCAATATACCTACACCACGTAAAGGTAACTCTGAAAGGGTTTTTCGTAATGTGTTAAAGCGCCTGCAGGTCAAAAAGAAATGATATACTGTTTCAAGTTCATCACAGAACGCGCACAGTGGAAAAGGTGCCTGAGCAGACCTGTGTTTATAGAAGTTTAGATTTGGTACCCGGAAACCCCGCCTTGTGATAGCTACTTCTTGTTTACGAGTGCGGCAAAAGTCTTTTCGCCAGGGATATAATAAATGGTGATATTTGGTAGAGTTAGTTAGTGCTGTACCTCTAAAGAGTTTCATAAGCGTACGTCTGCGGAATCGAGCCGTAGTCACATAAGCGGATGATAGACCGTGCTGTAGAATCGGTTCGCAAATTGACGACTTAACTAAGAAATTGGCTACTTCATTGAGAAATAAGCCTTTATGTCCAGGCATCCAAACTAATCGGAATTTTCTCAAATGCGCAGGCACTAGTGCACCGAACGCCTTTGTTACTTGATTATCAGCACCAACAGAAACTGCCGCACAGAGAGATAGGGAATCTGTTATTATGACAGCTGATGTAATTGCTGTATTTAACTTGCGTAAGGCGAGCACTACTGTCAGAAATCCAGCCACAAAAAACGGGTATGAAATCGGGTAGTCAAAGGGAATAAATCCAATTTAAAATCGAGCTGAAAATACCAACCCCTGACTTTTCGTCTATTGCGATGCGTCTGTAGCAATAATAACGTTCGTTGTAATACTGCGCCGGTGATCTTGTAGTAAACCATCCAAAATATTATGGGGAAGTAAGTTGGCATTATTAGAAAAAATGTCGTCGAATAGAATTTCCACCGGGGCTGAATTATTACGACTCGGCATGATGTCGCATATACGTATGTTTGGAGGCTCCAGCAAACTTTGCACAAATATAATTTGTGGGGTGTGAAATCACGGCCATCTAGCACCAAAAAAATGATTCCGGGGTGGAAATAAAGGCTGTTTCTCAATGTCGTATTGGTGTCTCATAAATTCTTAAGAATGTCTGAACAGTCAGAAGGCGAGTTCTACAAGAAAGTGGAGGGACCCTCGACTCGAGATACAACACATTGTTAGCAACAGTTTTGGGAAGGCCAAGGCATAAGCACAAAGCTTCTCCTTCGAGAAGAATTAGAGGCCGCAACTTGTAAGCTGGAACTCCAGAGAAAAGTACACAACCAAATTCCAAAATGGGACGAACGTACATGCGATATATCATTACCAGTGTGTCTCTTCTAATACCTATGCGGTAGTTGCTTAGCCTACGTAATATGCAATGGCCCGCACACCTTTTCCGGCGATATATTCAATATGAGGTCGCCAGTTAAGCGATGTGTGATGAATTACTCCAAGGTATCTGATAGATTCCACCTGTGGTATGTCCTCACGATGGTAAGACAGAGAGATCTGCACAAGGTATTGCAGCGGGAAAATAAGGAGGGCACATTTACTCGGATTCAGTAGAAAGCAGTGGTCATCAAGACAGCTCTGCAATATATTAAGGTAAGTCTGCAGCCGTTCATATAAGGTCTCAATGTTATCTGCCATTGCAAAAAAAATGCGATGTATTCTGCATAAACATAAGTCGTTATATCTTGTTTACGTGGAATGGTGCTCATTAGTAAATAAATAGCACCGGGGAAAGCACTGAGCATTGCGGTACTCCCCTCGTTTGTGTATGAGTAGATGAGAACCCATCTTTAAAACAATAAAATTTCTGTTTGCAAGAAAATTGTGAACCCACGCTACTACGTATGATGGAAAATGAAGGTATTCTAATCGATCTATCAAAATAGAGTGCTCCACAGTGACATATGCTTTAGCGATGTCTAAGGTAACTAAAGCTACATATTTTTTATGCAGCCGAGCTAATTGAAGCCGACTTTCTAAATCAACGTGGGCATCCCAAATTGAACAACCAGCCCTGAACCCAATTCGACAGGGGCTTAGAATTGGCCTCATAGTTATAAGTTCATTATTTCGTATATTGATGATTCTCTCAACCAATTTCATTAGGTTTGATGTCAGTGCGTACGGCCTTATGTTATCCAACATGCATGCTTCATTTTCATTTTTTAGCAACAATACAATTTTGGAAAATTTTCATTCTAGAGGTATCCATGCGTTCCCTAACGAATAATTTACTAGTTCTAGAGAGAGACTAGGCGATTCCTGGAATAAACATTTTAACATAGAGTTCGTAATTCCATCTGGTCCGGGATCTGTCCTCTGTAAGCATAATACTGTCTGACTCAATTCAGCTAAAGAAACTTCTGGAAATTCATGCAAGTTTACCATGGACCGAATACCCGAAAGATTAGCAGTGAAGCGGCGTTCTAAACCTTGCGCTATGTCTTCTAGAGAGGTGTTCATTTCTTGTGGCGTCAAGACACATGACTGCAACGTTAAAGGTGCTGGCAGTACTTTTCTTGTCCAAAGATAAGCGAACAAATCACGCTTATTTTTTTATTTAGAAAGATAATCAAAGTGTGTACTGTCGTGTTCTTCTTTCGCGCGGTTCACTGTACGCTTAAATACGCCAGCAAGGAATTGATAGTCCTTCCAGTTTGTTGGGCTCTGATTGTGAAGTTTTTTTTCAAGCGGCTTTTTGTCTTCTATAATCGCGCGTACACTCATCGTTCCACCAACGAGAGGAGGATCGTTTATTCGATGCAACAGAAAATTCGGAATTTTTCCTAGATCCCTCCAGCATTGAATCAATCGTAGATGCAATCTCCTTAGTACTGGCAGTTCCAAGCTTGGAAATGGCAGAACGGAGGCAGGCTTGAAATTTGGTATAGCTGATGTATGTGCGTTTTGGCTGATCTAAATTTATTGTAGGACAAGTAATGTCAAAACTACAGGAGGAGAGTCGCTGTTAGTTGCCGAATCCAGAACAGCCCATGACAAAACCTTGATTGCATTGGAGCAAAACGTTAAATCCAATACTGAGCAAGTCTGACCTCGGACAAATGTAACATGACCTTCATTCAGACACGAGAGGATGTGATCAATAGTACATTCCCACAGTCGCCTACCACAAGAATCTGTCCTTATACCCCAAGACAAATGATGTGAATTAAAGTCTCCTGTGAGTACAATTTCCTTTCTACATGCTACCAAAACAATGTCAAGATAACGCGTATTTTGCACACCAGAGGGGAAGTAACAATTTATGATTAAAAAGGGTGGTATCCGGGGAGACAAGTCTAATGCTGATATTTCACAATCCCAGTCTAACATCCTGAAAGAAACTTTCGCCCTATGGCATAATTTACTTGATACAAGGATCATTAAACCACCCCCCTGTGATGGGCGATCTAATCGAAAAGAATGAAAACCTGCAAGATGGAAATTTTTATCTGGTGTGAGCCAAGTTTCTTGGAGAATTATAATATCAAGATTTAAGTTATTGCAAAAGTAATGTAAGTCGGTTGAGGCTGAGAATATAGAACGGCAGTTCCACAATAGTACCCTCAACTGACCTATGGTGTTGGGCGCATCACAGAGGCGCATTTCGCGCCCTTGTTAGCATCTTCACGCCAAACAGCTGAATCATTCCGTTTAGATTTGGACTTGAGATTGGTGACCATAGGGGATCTGGTACGTTTATTAGTTCGTATATCGAGTTCCATATCTGTAGCAGCACTTGTGCTCGGCTGAGGCGTATGTCGGTCCAAGTACACCTGTGTTCCTCACTGCTTAGCCTTGCCTGCAGATGCAGAAAGTTCGTCCAACACTACATTGCGCAGCTGAGTGGCTTCGCTAGTGATGTCTGATAATGCAGGTTCTGTACCAGTCTGTACTGTCTGCCCAATCTGACTTGAAAGAATTTGCACCAAATGGTCGGAAAGGTTAGATATGAGTTTATCCATTGCCTTACTCACTGCCTTTTCCACAGCAGTTTCAATAGCCAGCGATATGTCTGAGTCCATACTGGAAGAGCAGCGCTCTGTAATGCCAGAGTATCCAAAAGCCCTGTCTCTAACTATGTCAATGGCCTCCCTTCGAGAACAGCGGCGGCGGTCAATAACTTCTAAGATTTGTACTTCCCGGGAGCGAGCGGAACAGTCAGAGTTGTCGGCGCAGTGACCACCCCCACAGAGACAACACTTTTCCGCTGTTGCAGTACACTTGCTTGAAGGATGGCTCTCTCCACAGGTGCTACAACGCACGTTAGATTTACATCCTCCCGCACTGTGGCCGAATCTCCAGCAGTTTTTGCACTGAATTGGACGGGAAGCGAGGGGCTCTACTCGAAAGATCAATGGCCATAATTTTATTTCTGACGGGAATTTTGTGCCCACAAATGACGCAATGACAGATTCGGTTGGTACTTTCTCTATGTCGACTAGGCGATTACGCCAGTAAATAGAAATTACGCCTGCTCCAGAGAGCCTGTCTAGGGTCTCAGTTGGACTCAGCTTGGAGTCAACTCCCCTTACAAGGCCTTTGGTACATGCAAGGTGAGGCGGAATGAAAGCACTCACCGGGGTAGTGGCAAACGAGGTGCATTTGAGAAGATCCTGCACGCAGGTCTGATCCGGCGACCTACACACGATACGTTCTCGCCCAAATGGGCGCACATCTGTGATGGTTGGAAATGGTTTGAAGTTGTTTTAAGTTTTTTTTTGACCACCTGAGGGCTTGTAAGTCTGATGAAGCCTCCATTTGTAGGTACCAGTGCCACGGGAATGCTGTCGATATTGCTGCGGAAAGAGGAGTCTAGCGGCCATTCATTAGACGACAGGGATGCTGACCAGGCGGATCGCGCCTGGCCAGCAGAAGTAGTCAACATGAGCACTAGAGATATGGCTAGACTCAGAAACAGATAAACTATAGAATCGGACTCTAAAACAGCAAAGTTAAAACCTCTCAATCCTCAGCCAAGAACACCCCAGCAGGTTAACTCGGGCAAGCTTGAAGGCGAGACTAGAACGGTCTTGCGAAGGATCTTGCCACGTAGGATCTGCCACGTCCAAATCGCCAGGCGCTCGTCCGTGCACAGCCTAGTTGTGTTGGACGCTTTAGGCGCAGCTATGCCACGTGCTAGAGAACCCGAGATGCCATACCAGATACAGGCCATTTATGATGATGTTATATCGCAGACTTGCAAAGATCAAACGACTCCGCTATTACAATTCTTACATAATAATATTTCTATAAATTATTCAGTCAATATGAAATGGGCGAATATTCTAATGTTTCAAGGTACTTCAATCTGACCTTGAATATCTGCTAGTTTTAAAACGTTTTTGCATCATCTGAGTGAAAAAACACTACATCGTAGTGGGTACATCGTAGTGGGTGTGGGCCCCCAAAAGAAAAAAAAGAAACGCAACTTTGATCTGCATGCGGTAACTCCCGCACCGTTCTTACCAAGTTGTGGACTATGGTGGGGCCATGTGACTCTCGATGAGCGGGGTGGAGATCCGCTTGTCGGTTGTTCCTCGGTGAGAAGGCTCAAACGCACTCAAAGCACGCTCCTTGCTAGGTTCTTCCTCAGGTATGGGGCTTTCCCCCTACGAGGAAGTATCCACACCCCACACCATTTCTTTTAAGTACCCACACCCCACACCAGACATCTTCTTTAGGCCTAACTTCGTTAAACCGTCCTGTACGTCGTTATAACACACTCTCCAACGTCGCTCCAATCGCTTTTACGCAACAGCTTTCGTGTATACTCCAGCAAAAGACCCTTAATCTTTATGGCTCTTATTAAGCTCCAAACGAGCCATAGCCAATTGGTTTATTCCCGTGTTATATTAAAAGCAACGCGACAGGGAACGAAGGAATTATTGACCAAAATAGCACAGCTGCGGGTGAGAGGGCGCGCTTACACAGTTGGAATCTTGCCCAAGTACTCACGTTTTGGTGCTGTTGTCCGAACAGAAGGCAATGCGTACGTATCCACGCACCATTGAAATGACGTCTGACTTACTGGGAGATCAGATTGCCATAAAAGAAACAGCCATGCATCGAGAAGTCCTCCGTTGAGAGAGCGTCAGTTATTGAAAAAGTACGCATACAAATATGCATACGACCTCCGCACTTTTGAAGGCCACGTTCAGCGCCAGGTTTTTCACGTAAATCAACATTATCACCAAAATATAGAAGCCCTGACATTTTTTTACGTGTTCAAATTCTAACCCTGACGTGATTTGATTGATTTGTGGGGTTTAACGTCCCAAAACCACCATTTGATTATGAGAGACGCCGTAGTGGAGGGCTCCGGTAATTTTGACCACCTGGGGTTCTTTAACGTGCACCCAAATCTGAGTACACGGGCCTACAACATTTCCGCCTCCATCGGAAATGCAGCCGCCGCAGCCGGGAATCGAACCCGCGACCTGCGGGTCAGTAGCCGAGTACCTTAGCCACTAGACCACCGCGGCGGGGCTAACCCTGACGTGTCGTTCACAGTAACAAGCATTGTTGATAATGAATCAAGACACTCTGCTCTGTACTAAAGGGTCATCAACAGGCTCCGATTTTTTTTTCACACCCCAAAGAGGATGGGCGATTCGCGGAGTAGACCGCGGTGATCCCTTTTTCCAAATATTACAGCACTGGCACACCGTGCAGAGTCTTCACTTCGAAAAACAATTCGTGCACTCTTTTCTCACCCTTAACCAAGCCTCCTTCAACGCGCAGTAACGCAATGTCACCGATCGGCGGCTTGAAGTAACTCGAAGCCCATCGATTGGCCTAAACCAGTCCCGACGATGGGCTGCGCTTTCTCCTCCCGTGAGGGAGAAGGCTGGCAAGGCCGCGCGAAAATTGAAAACTAGCTTAAACCGATATTATTACTCCTGTTTTTTGTTAATGTAGCAATCATTCGAAAAAATTCTTGCTGGAGCTTGCCCACAAAGCAAGAATGCATATATTTTTATTCACAACAATTTTTCACCTCAGGGTTGTTGACTGGTCCTTTAAAAAATTGGATTAATAGACAATTTTTTTCTGACGACATAGGTTTACATTTAATGTACGGCTTATTTATTGTAAATATTATATGAATATTTGTTCATCATTTGCCCCTTATGCAGCTCAAACCGAGAACCCTGCACTACAACTAGCCAACAACAACTAGCCTAGCGCCCCCTGTTCCGCCACGAGTGTGGCCACACACGGCGTCCATCAAGCTCACCAGCCCAAGAACATGAACAACTTCGATGCGAATGTCATGACTCAGTTGGGGGGCTGCACAGCAGCGGAAAGCCGAACGTGTCACATCACTGGCAAGCTGTCAGTCATTAACAAGCTGCTGCTTCGTTCCATGGTCGAGCTGCGTGAATGCCCGGATACGTGCATACAGCTGCGCTTGTGCAATACAAGCGATGAATCACCGGGTAAGGACATTGACGCCATGCAGGCGCCACAGTGTCCAGAGCTTCTTCCGTGGTTGCTACGAACACATCGCTGCATTTCCTCAGTGGATGTGACGCAATCACTCGACAAAAGCACTGGTCTGGCCATTCTGGAGGCCCTTCCTCAGAAGTCAAGAATAAGTACGTTACACTTGCAACTATTTGAAGCGTGGGCCGTGAACACTGTTTCTTCCTTAATACCTTGTCTGACCAATATCGGCAAGCTTCATTGCGCAGCCCTCCTCGAGCATGGAGACCCAGTTTTGATTGTCTTTATGACCACGCTATCGAAGCTGCTTGAGTGTTCATCATCTCTGGAGTCTTTGCACTTGGTGAACTTCACATTGCAAGCACCTCTTGCCGACTCATTTCTTAATGCCTTGTCGCACCAGACCCAGCTCAAGGAGTTGAATTTGCTGACTTGTTCCCTTCACTGTAACACCTATCCGTATGCTCTCGCCGAGTACCTCAGCACAACAACAATGCTCAAGGTATTGGTCATAAGCGTGAAGGAGGAATTCGTGCAGGACGCAGTTCTGAAGGGTGTTTCCCAAAATAGCAGCATCAATGAGCTCGTCCTGAAGAATTTTGTTGGAAAAAGAGAAAGCATCACAACCATTTCGGAAACAATCAGCAGCAACAAAATCCGGCGCAAGCTGACCATTTCAATTCGAGATAATACAGAGCCTGAGATGCAGGCCGTTTATGACTGCTGAATTGCTGCCTTGATTGCAAACCAAACGTTGGAAGAGGTTAAATTGCCGCTGCTAATTTTACATCCGTCCCAGTGGGCTGTGTTTTTCCAGGCTCTAACGGCTAAACAAACCATGAAGAAAGTTCACATCGATGCCGCCGGAGACATGTCTCGGATCATTCCTCTTGTGTGTACAGAACTCGGAAGCAGTGGCTCGGAAGAAAAAGTTTCTCTCAGCTGTTCAAGCTTCAAGTACGACGTTGGCCTCCTGCAATCCAAAGCTTTTTCCAGGGTAAACTTATTTTTTGCCCGTGGACTTGGACTCGCCGCGGAACGTGTTCTGCCAAACTGTCAGCATCTGACGTGCTTAACTGTGCAGATAGAGATTGGTCGACCAGGCGTTGCAGCTGGTCTCGCCCTGTTACTCGAATCGACAACTTCGCTGCAAAGGTTCAAACTGTTCGTCGGTACTGGCACCGAGGTGGAAGCAGGTGACAATTGCCGATGGTGGTGGCTCGTGGTCGTAGCTCTGTGTCATAATAACAGCCTGAGGCAGCTGTCTGTTTCGTTGCTTAGTGCAAGCGAACTGATGCGGCTGACCTTTGCCGAATCTCTCATACGAAGCGAAAGCATCAGGTGGGTCGAATATGACGAATTCTCCAAGGATGCCGCCACATTTGTTCGTCGTCTCGTGGTGGACATTTCCCACAGCTACACTTTGCTGGACGTACATTGCCACTGCCATGTGCGCGCAGCAATCGCGGAAGACTGGCTCACTGTCCAAGAGACGACGCAGAGGAACTGGAGTCTTGTGGCTCGAGCTGGCCGACTAGAGGCTTCACTTTATGACAGGTAGGTGCACGCTGACTATTTTTACGTACGCCAACAGCGCCGTGGCTTATGTTGAATGCGATGGTAGTGATTTTGTGCGTGTTCGCTAGCCCCCCTAATTATTATCGGTTCCGTCGGCTAAACATAGCCAGGTGGCTCATTGGGTGCGTTCGTGACAGTCTAGAGTAGGCCGCATGAACAAGGGCCCCACGCGAGCACTGGCGCGCGCGCGTGCTATCTCGGCAGGCATTGGCAGGCGGCTCGTATACGCTTGTATGTGTTGCGCTGTCAACGCCTTCACTGGGTTGACACTGTAGAAAGCACCACAATATAGCTTCGGCCCCTGCAGCGGCCGTATTTTGTACACCCGCTTTTTGTCTAGTTATGCGAGATCGCATCAAAAAAAGCTTAGCTGCTAGCCCTATACTTCGTATCTAACGTTGTATTTTGTTGCTGTCGCATTCATTACTTCGTTCTTGCGGTGAACTGTGATTTTCTGTTTGGTACGACTTCACGCACATCTTCATATTAAGGTTCCGTAACTGCACTCCGCAAGACCTAATAATCAATACAGCCTATTTTTCTTTACACCTCAATATAAACTCCCTTTATTATCGCCCCAAGAAAGGCTCCATTTGTGTTGTCGTTGTCGTTGTTGTTGTTGTTGTTGTTGTTGTTGTTGTTGTTGTTGTTGTTGTTGTTGTTGTTGTTGTTGTTGTTGTTGTTGTTGTTGTTGTTGTTGTTGTTACATCTAAACGTACGTGTACCCTGGCGTAGTTTATTATCAGTATATACGTTGTTGCATCTGTTGATCTTAGCTTTACACTGACATCATGCAATGAACACGAGCAGGGCTAAAGCTCGATAGCGTGTATGTCCAAATATCGCTGTGGGCATTTTGGTCACGGCACAGAACCGTTTTAGATGCGGAGCATCTTATACTCGCGCCTTGTAGTGCGCCGTCTGCGTCGTCCGCGCCGTCCACACCGCTTCTCGAACATTCGACAGCTGACGCGCGCGCATGCGCCGTCGCGCCGTCGCCCACTCTTCCACCATCTGTGCATCCCTTCCTCCTCTACACACCGCGCGCGCTTCACTCCTCCACCATCTGTGCACCCTTCCTCCTCTACACACCGCGTTCGACATCTACAATTCTCCTGATTCTCCAGTGGACGCGCATGTGGCGTCGCGCTTCGAGAACATTCAACAGCTGACAGTGCATGCGCCGTCATGCTGTATATATACTCAAGGTCGGCGCTCGCTCGCTCAGTTGCCGCTCGTCGGTTGGTTTGTACGGCGCGTCGACGTCCAAGGTCGCGGTGAAATGAATTCCAACGAATCCACAAACACAATGATCGACGTCCCTTCGACCAGCGCCGCCCTTTCGCATACGTGTGTACGTGTTCACTCATTTAACACCCCCTCCTACAACCACGTTAACCAATTTAGCCATCGACCCAAGTAAGTCGCAATTTAACACCCCATTTCACAACCACGTTAACCAATTTAGCCATCGACCCAAGTAAGTCGCACTTTAACACCCCGTTAACCAATTATATGGTCCTCATCCTCCTCAGTGTTCCCCCGAGGGAAGCTGCGGGCAATTTTTTTAGTCTAAAATATATGAGACACACACAAAAAAATTGGCAGATCTCACGTACAGTGAGAATCGATAATATGCGAAGCACGAAAAAAAATTTGGCAGATCCTACGTACGGTGAAAATGGATGATATGCGAAGCACGAATAAGAGATGTTTATATGTCACTTTAAAATTGGCACAATGTTACGAGGCGGAGGTAAATGATGCCGTACATGACTTCCGTGTCATGATTATCATTTTTGAATGTGTTTTTTACCTTGGTTATATATTCACGTCACGTGATACCAAATTTAATATATGTGGAGCTAGCAAAACGGCCGGGAGCACGCTATGAGCGTGGTATGTTTTCGTGCTCCTGCATGACACGCCTGTCAGGATTATCATGTTTGCACCAGTTATCTATTTCGTCATCCATTGACGTCACGTAAGACGAAATATGGTATATGTTGAGCTAGGAAAACGGCCGTGAGCACGCTATGAGCATGGTATGTCTTCATGCTCCTGCATGACACGCCTGTCAGGATTATCATGTTTGCACCAGTCATCTATTTCGTCATCCATTGACGTCACGTAAGACGAAATATGGTATATGTTGAGCTAGCAAAACGGCCGTGAGCACGCTATGAGCATGGTATGTCTTCATGCTCCTGCATGACACGCCTGTCAGGATTATCATGTTTGCACCAGTCATCTATTTCGTCATCCATTGACGTCACGTAAGACGAAATATGGTATATGTTGAGCTAGCAAAACGGCCGTGAGCACGCTATGAGCATGGTATGTCCTCATGCTCCTGCATGACACGCCTGTCAGGATTATCATGTTTGCACCAGTCATCTATTTCGTCATCCATTGACGTCACGTAAGACGAAATATGGTATATGTTGAGCTAGCGAAACGGCCGCGAGCGCATCATGAAGGACTCAATATACTCCAATATAGCGTTGACACGCGCGCACGCTGGGCACAGCGACGCTACGTTGAAATGTATTGGCGCCTTGACTGTGGCATGTATACTCATATTCTTACATCACACGCATCTTATAATTATCATGTTTACATCAGTCACATACCTTCGTCATTCATTAGCGTCACGTAATACGAGATTTGGAATATATGAAGCTAGCGAAACGTCCGCGAGCGCATCGTCAGTGTGGCATGTAGTCATGTAGTTACATGGCACGCATGCCGTGATTATCACGTTTGGGTGTGTCATTTACCTATGTCGTCCGTTCACGTCGCGTAATACCGTGTTTGGCACATGTGAAACTAGCGAAACGGCCGCGAGTGCATCATGACCGTAGCATGTAGTCATGTTACATGACACGCATCTCATGTTTATCATCTTTGCACCAGTCGCATACCTTCGTCATCCATTCACGTATACTGTAAAACCAAATTCGATATATGTGCCGCTAGCGAAACGGCCGCGAGCGCATCATGAGCGTGACATGTAATCATGTTGTTACATGACATGCATGTCATGATTTTCATGTTAGGGTCTGTCGCTTGTGTTCGCCATGCAATCATGCTATACCATACCAGTTTTGCAATATGCCATTTGAGCGAAACCACCGCAAAAGCAGCAGGACCATGAAATGTAAATTATGACATTCATGACATGTCACAATTTTCATGTTATGACTAGTCATATATGTCCTTCATACAGTCATGTTATGCCATACCAAGTTTGGTATCGATACCATTATCGAAACGGCCAAGAGAGCTAAAGGTCGTAGGCGGCAAGACAGACAGACAGACAGAAAAATAGATAGACAGATATATAAATAGATAAATAGATAAATATATAGATAAATAGATAAATATATAGATAGATAGATAAATGTATAGATAAATAGATAAATAGATAAATAGATAGATAGATAAATGTATAGATAAATAGATAAATAGATAGATAGATAGATAAATAGATAAATAGAGAGATAGATAAATGTATAGATAAATAGATAAATAGATAAATGTATAGATAATAGATAGATAGATAGATAGATAGATAGATAGATAGATAGATAGATAGATAGATAGATAGATAGATAAATAGATAGATAAATAGATAGATAAATAGATAAATAGATAAATAGATAAATAGATAATAGATAGATAGATAGATAGATAGATAGATAGATAGATAGATAATAGATAAATAGATAAATAGATAAATAGATAATAGATAGATAGATAGATAGATAGATAGATAGATAGATAGATAGATAGATAGATAGATAGATAGATAGATAGATAGATAGATAGATAGATAGATAGATAGATAGATAGATAGATAGATAGATAGATAGATAGATAGATAGATAGATAGATAGATAGATAGATAGATAGATAGATAGATAGATAGATAGATAGATAGATAGATAGATAGATAGATAGATAGATACGCTCAAAGTCACCGAAGTTCACTAAGAAATGCTTCACATTTAAAGAAAAGTTTGCCCCCAAACATTGCACGACTGTACCGGGCTGAGCCAACTGCGGGGGTGTTTTGACAACCACACCTTGCACGTGTGCCAGTTACGTCACGCTGTGACGTACCACGGTAGAGGTGTATTTCCTAAGACGACAGGAAGGCGATATGTCTTATAGTTCTATATTGTGTCACTAAATTTACGTTATATACGTGGCCAATGCTTGGATAACGCACAGTTCCTTGCCGATACCATATCCAGAGCTTCGTCCACTCGCCATGATTCACTTCGGGGAGAAGTGTACGTTCTTTTTTTCTTAAATCTGATCATACACGGCCCCTCACAATTTTTCGTCATATTTGCACTGACGTCATGCAGCATTGACAAAGAGGGCTGAAATTTGGTGATTCGTAATGCGAAAAGCTCACTGTGGTTTCGTGTGAGCGGAATGCCGGAAGTCCCAGTTTCACCAATAAGCATCATCCCTCTCCTGCAGGTACGTCACCCTTGCTGTGGAACGTGTCTCCGTCTATCCGCCACTACTGAACGAGATTGCGGAGCAGCTGAAGACGGACAAAGCTGAAGTCGCGAGGTCAGTGCGAGACCACCTGAGACGAACAAAGACCTTGAACGCGTTCATGCGGATCACGGGCGTCGTGAGGGAGAACGTCGTCTGTTACCCTTCAGAAGGCGGCGGCACACAACTGGTTGACTTGAACGAGGACTCCTGGAGACAGAGTCGGCAGTACCTGTTGCTCCGCGACGTCAAACTTCTTGAATAACTCTGAACCGCATGCAGAAGAATTTATATGATTTGTAAACTACTTGCACAAAATACACAACTGTCCGTAGCATTGTGACAATAGCGGTGTGTATACAATTGACGCACTTGGACTTGACGCCAAGTAAATCTGCTGGAATGCACCCCGTCATAGTCTTACTAATAAATACCAACGTGCTGAGCTCAATTGGATTTGGCTTATACCATGTGCTTATACCATAGCTTGATTGTGCAATCACACCATACGCACTAGCTTCTGTGCAAATTAACTGAGGTGACATAAGACGCTTGAGGAGACCATATTGGATATTAAGCCATGCACGAATGAAATTTTCAAATTTATCGTTCGCAAACACGTTCACAAAAAATGGTCACTGCTCATGCGTGACCCTAATGAGATTCACGACGGTGTGTCATATCTTTACAAGCGGGTGTTACTTTTGAAGGCTGCCCTATAGTCCCATCGTCGTATGCTGTCGTATCTTGTCGTAACGAATCCTTGACCACCAATAGAAAAGCCATTTTAGCGCGCGCCCACGCCAGAAAATAGTCTACTGCCTCTTTTTTTCGATGACATGAACAAGGAGGCGAACGGTCAAGTTGCGAGGAACTCTGACGGGGCACGCACAGAAAATAGAAGGGCATGAGAAACAGGGAGGACATTTGCAGCAAAGAATGAATATTGAGATAATCAGCAATAATATGTAAAACTGGATAGCAAATTACGCCTATTTTCAGACAAGTGTGTCAGAAAGTTGCGCTGAAAGGTAAGTTACACGCGAAATACCATTTTAGGTCAAAACTGTCATGTCGACCTTCAGGTAGGAAGTGACAAAGGAAAGGGGCGAGGGAGTTTCGACGCTGTGTCAAGGGCTGCATAATATTGGAACGCGGGCCGCAGGTTGCCGACCCCTGACATATAGCCTGGCTATTTGGGCACGCGCTGGAACTAAGGAGAAATGTTAATTTGCTTCTTTATCGAGTGCCTTTATTTTTATAGAAATATATGGATACAAAACGAAAAACCTAAGAAATAGAAAAAGAAATGAATACACAACTAAAATTTTAGAAAACCGAAGAAGGCTGCTCTTCTAAGCTCTTGCGCTCAGGCTTGGCACCGTTAATTCTAGCTGCCTTAATTTTCTCCAGTTGACAAAACTAGCAAATTTTTCCTAAGGGCTCGTTTCTCTTAGCCACCATCAAATGAATCTAGAACATGATAAGGCTATGAGAAACACAAAGGATGGTAAACGTTCCCTTTAACTCTAGTGTTCATCGCAAAAAATAAAATGGTATAGAAAACGAAAAATCTTTCCATCACTATAGGATCCAAACCTTCGATTTACGCTAATAATAGATCCCGTTATTGTAATGTTTATGTGGCCATGTATTATACACCTTCCGCTTATTCATGTAAGCCTCGGTGAAAGGCACTAGTCATCGACTGTGTTTACCTTAGCTTACAGTGTCGTCCACTCTTAGTACGAAAACGGCACCGCAAGGCCGCGCTCCGCGGGTCGCCGGCGCAAACGAAGCGGCCGCGCATCGAACCTTATCGGCGCAGGCGCACATGCATTGCGGGATCTCTTGCGACACGCTGGTGCGTCGTGCTTGCTTCTGCCGTGAATCATGCCCAACGATCGGCATGCCACTAGCCATTGAGCGCGCCGCATTGTCGTTGCGGGGCGGCTCGCGTCACTATGATGATGCGGTTTTCTGCGTAAGGAATAGGTATGCAACCTACGTAACGAATGCAGCCCACGGACGTCTCCCCGGTGGCCGTGGCTTCTCCGGGAATAAAATGTTTGGGACGTTTCTAAGTCACACTCGTATTATCTGCTCACCTATCGCGACGAATGTTGGGGCAAGCCGCAGAGACGGGACTGTCCTCAAGCAATTTCTTCACAAAGCAGTCCATGTCATCACCAAGTATTGAAAGGTACTGTAGAACAAATTCTAGTATATTTTGCAATCGGCGTCTAGATCTGTCATTATGGAGACCTGTATTGACATGTTCCTCGATACCCGCACGCCAAGCTGATTTTAGAAATGGTACACGTAAGAGAAATGAGAAATTCATTCTTTCAATGGGGACTGTCAAGATTCACTTTGTTCAGCCACCATCTTCCTTGCCTCCATTCCCCTTGCCGCACTTCAACTCATTCTTCCCGGTTCCGGCCCCTGCGGAACGAATTAATTTCGTGACTGCGGGTCGCTAGCTGAGGTAAGTTTGATACCTTTGGCCTTTTGCTGTTTTCCTTGACACAGACCTTGGCGTTCCGTGTATTTTTGCAAACGTCCCAGCATTGCTTTACATTAACGAATTTAACACAGCAAATTCACTGGACATATATGAGAGAAGTTGTAAAGAGAATGTACCCGGACGGTGTCGAGTATTGTCCCTGCATATGTGGTAGCACATACGGTAACACTAATTTCGACCGCCCGTGGTTACTGAATGTTACGATACCGTTATTTAAATTTATTGAAATACCTTAGTCTGGTAATGAGACGGAAAGAGCATTATATTTAACGTCAGTACCCATACTGTGATGTTAGCGCAGTGGAATAAAATACAACGAGTAAAATAAGGGCTTAACGCCCGCCGCTGTGGTCTATTGGCTAAGGCACTCGGCTGCTGACACGCAGGTCGCGGGATTCATTCTCGGCTGCGCTGGCCGCTATTTTGGTGAAGGCAAAACCACTTGAGGTCCATGCGCTTAGATTGAGGTTCACGTTGAAGAACCCCAGGAGGTCGGAATTGGCGGAGCCCTCCACTACGGCATCTCTCATAATCATGTGGTGGTTTTGTGACGTTAAACCTCAACAATTGAAAACGCTCGACTTCCAAACAGGACATTTCGCAACTGCTTAGACTAAGCGATGCTTGGCTGATGCAATCATTTTTTTAGTGACCAGGGAAGCACATATGATTGCATCAGCCAAACATTCGTTAGTCTAAGCGATTGCGAAATGCCCCGCCACGGTGGGCTAGTGGCTAAGGTACTCGGCTGCTGACCCGCAGGTCGCGGGATCAAACCCCCGCTGTGGCGGCTGCATTTCCGATGGAGGCGGAAATGTTCTAGGCCTGCGTACTCAGATTGGGGTGCACGTTAAAGAACCCCAGGTGCTCGAAATTCCCGGAGCCCTCCACTACGGCGCCTCTCATATTCATATGGTGGTTTTCGGATGTTAAACCTCACAGATCAATCAATAAATCAAGCGATTGCGAAATGATTTTTTTGGGAGACGTAATCACTGAGAGCTTGCTCGAGTTATGCTTTGAAGAGTAGAACGCGTTTGCGTAACCGAACTCTGTCACATTGCCTTCTCAATCGCTAGTTTTCTTTCACTTCTCTGCGGAGACACAAATTGAGTAGCAAGGACAGGTATTCTACCACTGAGCGCCACCAGTGCTTGCGAGGAAAGGACCACGTGCGAGCCTGTATTCTAACCCTTTCAAGCGATCCTAGGGCGACTATGGCAAATACTATAGCGAAGTGCCCACTGAGACAATTCTTCCACTCGCGGGTCAGCGAGCTACCTCTTAAGCGTCTGAATTTTCTCGGTGAATGATTTAGTACACGCAAAACACCACCAGGCCTGCTCGGATCGTGCAGCACAGTCTCAGCGAAAGCTGGAAGATTTTCTGTACAGCTTTTTTCCAAAAACTTTTGGGACAGTCACTACAAGCCCACTTGTGTGACACACTTGCACGAAAATTAAAAATTTTTTCTGTAGTAGGGAAGCATTCACTGTCATTCTTTGTTATTATTTGTAGAAGCGCGACACCGGCTATGCACTCGTAAGGCATCACGCACGCTTTTTTGATGCTGTGGAAAACGAAGATGACGAATTATGCGTGACCGTAGCTTCCTATGTAATCTACGTTCTTTTTATCGTGTAGCCTTCATTGTTCGAAAACTTCATACTTCACATGCTATGCTACGTTGTCTCGCATTTTGTGCCCTTATTAATGTTTTTTTCGACATAATTTTTTTGCTAAGCGAGAAGGAGTAGCCGGTACAGCGATAATGGCACCAACCTCTCCTATCCCATCATTTCAATAGAAAAAGGCACTCAGTTATTCGCCAACCTCATATTGTTAAATGTAGCACCATTAACAGGTGAACAAGAACAAATACTTTAGTAATAGGTGGGATTATTCAATGGCCATTATGTACCCGAAATCGTTTTGGTACACATAGTGCTTTATGTGTAGTAAATTTTTATAGAATTACTTACCTAATCTGAAATCAGAAAGTGTGATTATTTCCCAATAGTGCTACGAAATACCATCATTCATACCTCAAGTACTTGTCCGAACGATCTATCAATCATTTTTGCTACCAGCTTGACCAGTCTCCCGTAGTGGGGAGCTGCCATGTACAAGCAGGAAGCGAACGCGCAGACATTTTTGCTCCTTCTCACTGAGGAACAGTCCACCTCACGACCATATACGAATGCCCGTTATCCCTGCCGCAGTCAACGCATCGGTGAGTGAGAGCTCTACACTGCATATACCAGACAAGTGTCATATGGTTTCGCGTTGCCCATACCTACAGCCTACATGATGCGATGTCATTTAAGCTTTACGTCAATAATGCTTCGGCCCTAGCGACATTTTCCGGTAGTAGCGCCCAAGTAGCTTTTCAGACTCTGTATCTCCTAACTCTAGAACGATGCCGGTCGATATTATAGCTGAATCTGGGCTCACTCGACTCCGTGCTTCTCGAGAAAACAACCATAATGAAATAGTGATTATGGCGTAGGTTAGCAGTAATACATTGCGCCATATTCTGCAGGCTCATATTCGGCATGAAGCTCCCCAGTAGCGCGAATTTGAATTTTACTAAAACTTGTCGTACGAAAGATGAATGCGTTACCGACGGTCAATTGTAGAAGACACTTTGGATAATCTGAATTGAAGCTAAAGCTTATGACGTAATGCAGCACAGGTGTCATTGACCCTAAAATATGTCGTTATGTTTTAGAAGCATCCCTGGCGTTCTGTAACTGGAATGTCACGTATCATATTGTTTCTCAAAATATAAACACCGATTATACGCACGTCTTCTGTCAACATTTGTCTCGTCTGTCTTCAAGGTTGCCAGACGAGGAAATTGAAGAAAAACGCGAAGCAAATCTGTCTCGCTGTAATGACGCATCCACCGCCAGTTTGCTAAAACTAAATTGGTCGTAAACCTACGCTCATTTATTAATCTACAAGTGATCGTAACCACTAAATGTGGTTCATAAGGAAGTTCGGTGTATAATTTGTGAAAAAAACGACTTAATCCAGTGGAAAAAAATAGAAACTTTAGTAATTCTAGGCTTCATTTCTTGGGGACACCTATTACTGAAGGTTACAATAAAAGTTGTCCGAAAATTCTCAAACCTATTAGGAAAGATTTTATCACTCTGCTTTAATACTTTTCTGTGGGGCGGCACGCATATGGAGAGGCATGAAGTCATGAATTATGGTAGCATGTAGAGGGGCTAAGCTAATTAACTTTTGTTTTACTTTTGTTTTATTGATACGGGATGTAGGGGTCAAATAGGAAAATGGCGGCTTGTAGTCGTTGGCAATACTTAACGAATGATAAAACCTCGGCGCTGTCGCAGGTGAAAAAAATGCAGCGCTACACCACTGCAATCACCGTCGTGAACATTCTTTTAACCGTTTGCCAGCTGCACTCGGCGGAAGCTTCGTTTTAGTTTCGATGGCAGAACTTGAGTTCCAATGCTGTGGAGCAATTACTAGAGCACGATTTTCTTCCTTTTCTACCGTCAATGACTTCTTTGCAGGAAGAACAGATATTCTCTCACATGACCCAACCAGCTATTCCCACTAAATTAAAATGCTATTTAGCTCATATTAGTCATTTACTACCCTCATTGCTGTGTCCAGTCATGTTAAAATGTCTTCCTCCACAGAAAGTTGTATTATAGAGACAGTGATGAAATATTGCATTTTCCTTACTTTCGGTGGTCTCCCCACACAATTGCTGAAACACCATGCATAGTAAAACATGTGTCATGCTAAAACGCAATTTCCTAGAGTGCATTTTATATGGTGTCCAATGTAACTTGACGCAAACTATTCTACGTAAAAAATATCAGTGTGTCTTATCACTCATGCATATAAAACAAACTTCGAGCTTTCTAAAATCGTAGATCAGTGTAGCGCTGCACCTACCGTTTTCTTGCAGGAGTGATACCACGCCAGAACCACCACAGTGACCGAGGAACGCCATGGACAAGTTCAGTGAAGACGTGATGGCCCACTGGGCGGAATGCACAGCTGCCGAAAACCGAACGTGTCGAATCGTCGAAAACCTGTCGCTCTTGAACAAGCTGCTCCGTGGCTCAATGAGGGAACTACGAGAACGCCCAGGAGCGTCTGGCCAGCTCCACCTGGAAGACACTACTGAGACCGGGCCAACCATTCAAAATTTTGATACATTGCAGCTACCGGAGTACCCCGAGCTTCTAGGAAGGTTGCTGAAAAGCCACCGCTGCATTTCGTCGGCCCGCATTAAGCCGTTGCTCGACAACTACACCGGCCGTGCCATTCTGGAGACCCTTCGCCACAATTCAGGACTGAAATCGTTGTGTTTGATCTTGCATGAAGCATGGGCCTTGGGCGCTGCTTGCGAAGTAATACCTTGTTTGACTAGTGTCGTAGACCTGCAATGCAACTTCACTAGGTCGGAACCGATTCCACAAGTCGTCGTGGATGCATTGTTGCAGCTTCTGCAGAAGTCTTCCTGTCTGGAAGCATTACGTTTAATTGGTTTTCCGCTGCGAGCGCGAGAAGCTGACACGTTCTTCACGGCCCTCTCGCGCAGATGCTGGCTCAGAGAACTCAGCATAAATATGAATATTCTCGAACCAGAACACTGTCCGCACGCCCTGATCGAATACCTCACCACGACAGCATTCCTCAAGGTACTGTTCGTGATTTTGTCAGACAAATTGCTTCAAGCAGCGTTTCTCGAAGGCATTTCAAACAACAAAAGCCTCGAGAAGCTCGTATTGGTCGGTTTCAGGGGAAACGAAGAAGCAACGGGCATTATTGCTGGAGTGATCAGTAGCAACAAGGTCCTACGAAGCTTAACCATTTGGACCCTTGACTATATTCATCCCGGAATAGCCTCTGTTTACGACTGCTGGATTCCTGCTTTGATAGAAAACGAAACATTGGAAAAACTGGACATTCCATACCAGATTTTCGAACCACCGCAGTGGGCTCGGCTCTTCCAGGCTCTATTGAGCAAAGAAAACCTCAACGTTCACATCCAAGATTGGGTGGACAGGCATCCCGACTTGTCCTTCGTATGTGCCAAACTCAAGAGCGGTGGCTTGAAGGAAAAAGTTTCCATCGGATATTACAATTTCGAACACGAAATTGAATTTTTGCAGTGTGAAGCGTTTTCGGAAGTACACTTCTCCTGGCCTAACGACCAGACAGTGGCCGCATTGCGTGTACTGCCGAGCTGTCGTCATATCACCTCGATTAAAATTCGCATCAACAGGGGCAACGTGGCGGTGTCTTCGGCTTTCGCCGAGTTTCTGAAATCGACCACGGCGCTGCGAAAGCTCAATTTGTCTGCCGGACTGGACTCTCCTTTGGAAACCGATGGTGACACACGGTGGTGGTCGTTGTTGCACAAAGCGCTCCGTCAAAACAGCATCCTTAGAGACCTAAGCGTCACCTTGTACGGAATGAGCGTTCAAGAAATGGAGGCACTGGCCGACTCCGTTGGACGAAGCACGAGCATCAGATGGGTTCATATCGAACCCCGACCCGTCACTAACGCCAGTGCATTTGTCCGTCGCTTTTCGAAGGACATCGAACGAAACCACACCCTACTGACCCTAATCTGCGAAGGTCACATAGGCACTGTGGTAGCTGAACACTGGTACGCGGTGCAAGAGACGACGCGGAGGAATTCCGGCGTTGTAGCCCGAGCTGCCCGCCTGCAAAAGGCTGCACTTCTTGACAGGTAGGCCAATGCTTACGATATTTATGTGTACGTGCTGTGTCATGGTGTAATTTGAATGTCACGACACCCTTTTCCTATCTTCTCTCGAATGGCCTTCATATTAAGTGAATCCGGTTTCATAGTCTGAACGCATGCTCCCTGATTGGGCAAGCTTGTGATTGACAATCATAATTCTCCCTTGCGAACAGTATTTTCATTCTTTAAGAATGCTCTTGCTATGAACGAAGTATTTATTTATTTATTTATTTATTTATTCGGATGTAGTCTGCGTACTGGTTAAGTTAAGAAACTGGTTAAGTTTTGTTTAGGTGTGTTAAACTTTCAAAAATGGTCCGAAAGTTGCAAACCATTAAAAGCTGCATACACTAGACTGTGTGGAAAGTGGTGTACCATACCACTAAAAAGGGTCCGAAATGTGTCCATCTCGGACCAACCATCAAAATTACATTTCAGTTCCATAATCGGCTGCTTGTGAGTTATTCTTTTAAGATTTGAGGTTTAGTGAGTCGCAAATTAGACAGTTATAGTTTACCGTTAGCCTGACCACGGGGGTTAAGAGAATGGCGTTATCGTTCAGCAACGGTTCACTGTGGATAGCGCCTTATAGTTTAGCAGGATGGCGTTTACGTGGTTTACGTGCCCCAGGCATGGAGGAAGGAAAACTTTAGGAGAGGCCCTATCGTATCCTAATGCGCATTGCGAGAAGTGTGGCGGAAGTGACGTCAAATTTATGGGGCAAACAAACTGGTATGGGGCAAACTAAGCAGCAGACTCTCCGCGGCGTGCTCTCAGCGCTGGTTCGCTTCTGCGCGGACCTATCGTCCCGGCGTAAACTTATCGTGTATTGCCTGGTTTGAATGCATTAAAATGTTGCGAGCACACCTTTCCCAGACTGTTCATGCGTGGCAGGCCCGAGCGTGGCGTGCTGAAATACTTCGTGGAGTGTTTTTGTGCAACAGCACAGAAAGCACCGGTACGAGGCGTAATCGAAATCATTCAGCCCCTGAATCATCGCACTCGAACTCACCCGGCAGTGACTTCCATGTTCTGCTCACCGTAATGCCTTCTTTTTTCTCTTTCTTAGCCAGATTTCCCGACCTACGGGCCGATTAGCAGTTTTTTGTTCCTATATAGCGTCAGTGTGGCAATGCACAATTTTGGGAGCTTGCTTCGTAGCTATTCCGTGCAACGCCAGCCTAGTACTTGACATACTTCACGCTAATAAGAAGGCACCACTGTATTGTATACGCGATCATGCACGTAAAGTGTGTAATTCCAGTGCACACACAACTAACACGCAGCGAGCACACACTGTACAATACAGACACACTAATTTCGACAACAAGAATAGTTTATTGTCCTTTCGTATGAACTTCTAAAAACGCGCCACGATGCCTACAACATTAAAAACAAAAGTTCGAGTATGTTCTCAGTTGACACAATGAGTAAGAACCAACGTAGCGTAGAGCTGAGAGCTCCGAATGCAAATACCATGCATTATTGACCAACTGTGAAGCGAACATACGTGAAAAGTGCCACCAGGTACATCCAGCAGTGCACGCGATTCGCACCGAGTGTACACTACAGCTGGGTATCGCACAGCTTCTCTTAAAAAAACACGCAAAAGAAGCAGCACTCGCGAATTGACTCACCGCCGGCAGAGAACACCTACCACTCCGCCGGCACCGTTTCCAAGCTCGCTGTGATGGCTGCGGCGGCTGCTCGCCAGAAATCGCGGAGTGTTTATCTGCTTCTCTGCTAGGAGGTTTTCCATGCTACGGCTTTTAGATTTACTGTATATGCTACCTTTAGGCTACCTAAAGGTAGCTTATACAGTAACTCTAGCGGCTTCATGAATATGACGTCATGCCCTCTCCTTAGTTTTTACTTCCTCCATAGCCCAAGTTTAGCTGGAATGGTGGCGCCAGCTATCAGAGGGTTGATAAGGTAAATAACCACGAAAATGAAAAGAAAACGAGAATGTTTGCCTGTGTCACCACGCGAAGCATCGTTGAAGTTTATTTCAGTAATAAAAATAATTAGGAACCACGCACCAAACGCGAAAACATTTATGTTGCCAATTTGTTTATATCTATATTGTACTTAGGCCTAAAGACGTTCGGAATGGGCAGCTATCTCAAAAATTACGCTAGCCTATCTGTAATACTTGGTCATCGAAGCTAACTGAAGGCAAGCGAAGTCATTTTAAACCGCCCTGTGCTGCGAACGAAGTGACTTAACAGCTACGCCAAAATCACTTTGAAGTGGGCGTCCAAAAAGCCGCCATGTTTCCGAGTACTACGTACACCACGCTAACACGGTAACGTTAAATCTGAAAAATAGCACGCGTATGGTAAGCGGCACGGGTAACGTATGTATCTGCGCATGCGAACTTCGATCCCGCTACCACGGTAAGCCCGCTATCCCGCTAAGCCCGGTATACTATAACTTTCTATTACTTTCCTTTGAATGTAGCATGCCTAACTTCAACACGTTCATCACAATCGCAATATACTTTACTCGTTCCGTATGTTCATGCACTTGAATTATGGAAGCTGTTGTGCTTTTCCTGCTAGACAGTATGAAGGAATGTTCGTTATAGAATGTGGAGGAAACTTCCAGCTTTACTATTTCCTCTATTTTCCCACGAAATGCCTAGATTTAGTTGAAATTTATGGCGGTCGACATGTACAACAGTTCTCGAGGCGAATATTCAGATTCAGTGCATATTTTGTTACGTTTGATTACCGCTTGCAAGGCCACGTACACCAGTTTTTTTTTTTTTAAACGTAAGGCTTCTTTTGTCAAAAACTGGAAAGAAGACTGACTGTGACGGTGATCGATAATGCTCTGTTAGAGTTTCAGGGTATGGCACCTTTCTGCTCTGTTTGTGCACCTAACTTCATCTTGTGCACCACACATGAATATTTATGCATGCGAGTTGGCGTGACAGTCTCTGGGAAGTTTATTAATCAGAAATCTTCAACTCACGTGGCCGTTTGTATTCTTAGAAGTTTGCCTTGGAGGGAGTTATGTAGTTTAACTGCAACAGCGATTATCGCACTGTGTCTACCCCGAATGTGACCTCGTTGCGCCTGGTTAAACCATTTTTCCTATTTTAATTATTAAAGAACACAGCGATGTATAGCAATCTTATTGCCCGTGTTTAATGTCCCGGAATCGCCATGTGATGAGAGACGCCACTGTGGAGGGCTCCGGAAATTCGACCACCTGGGCTTCTTAAACGTTCCCAAAAAAATGAGTACTCGGGCCTCAATCATGTTTGCCTCCATCGAAAGTAAGGCTGCCGCGGCGGGTATTCGATACGGTGACCTGCTGGTCAACAGTTTAGTCCGATAGCGACTTGACGTCCGTGGCCGGTCCACAGCCGTATATTGTGACACGAACAGAAATGCGACACCTGTGTGTCTGATATGCCCGTTCGGCAGTTATATGACTCACTCACTCGCATATGATAACGAACCTCTGTAGGTTCACTGCAAGCAAACCGTCACCCTCCTCATAGTAATGCCAGTTCAGCCCAACACTTCACTAATGTCTGCGAAATTTGCAATGATATCGTGAGCTAATACCGTGCCGCACTTAAGTGAGTCACTCGAGGAGAACGCTCCGTTGTTGCTGGAGTGAAGCACATATACGGATTCATATTGACAAAACTGCTTATATCAGAATAATTCGTAACAAAACTGCAGCTATGTGTGATAGTGCAAATGCTAGTGACGAAGAAATGGCCATCACTACTTTCTCAAAGGAGATTACTGATCACACGTGAATTCGGCCTTCAGCCCACAGGCATCGCAAGGCCCACCCCTTACACTCCTCACACCTCGAGACCGAGCAAGAATGCAAGCCTACATTACTAGGGTATCTAAGCGAAAATCCACCAGCTTCTTCTGTACTTTCCATGCTACAATGCCCCTAGATCAGTTTATGATCGTCATCTTACGTTTCAGTCCCTGTCGTTCAGCAATGACATAATGCTGTTTAAGCAAGCAGTGTTCAAACTCTGGTAAGTATGCCGACGGGTCCGCTGTTGCATGTACCTCACGTAAGAGAAAAATACTCGCACCTTTCGTGAATATGGCTAAAACGAACCAGAGTCGAGAGCCATCATCTCCTTCGGGTTTACAGTCGGTCGTATTTAGCTCTCTACCTCCCCCCGCCCCCGGGAAAGTTTCCTGCGGCAAACATTTTTTTTTCTTTTTTTGCCCTGCCTCGGGTCACGGAGGCAGGGAAGAAACCACGCTTGCAAAAGCTCAGCTAACAAAGGCGACTTCCAATAGAAAAATCTCCAATTCAAAAGCTTCGATGTCGGCAAAACTGGAGCCTGCAGGCTCCTTGCGTGCTTTCGCAGTGAACGAGAGGCCCACCTTTCATTCCAAAATGTCATATGATGGTGTCATTGAAGTCATGAGATTTACATCACGGTAACTTCATGATGATGCCCCAAATGTCGGCTCTGAGTTGTGATGGTGATGTCACATGGTGATAACACGGGAATATTTTCATCACGCACGTTGACCGAGAACTCCAATAAAGAACTGCGTTTGAGTGGGTATCTAAGAATATTTCTTTAGTGTTATTCGCTGCTAAAAACACTGTTCCCATGCAGGTATGTGAACGGAGCCTTGCAGCGTGTCATGCAGCATCCTGCGCTGCTGGTCGAGGTCGCCGAGCTCGTCAAAGTGGAGAAAGCAGAACTCGTGAACTCGATACGAGACCGGCTGGAAGGACTGGAAACCTTGGACGGATTCATGAAGTTGGCAGGAGTCGTCAAGGAGAGAGTCGTCTGCCATCCCTCCGACGATGGCTGCACGCAACTGGATGCCTTGAACGAAGACTGCTGGAGGCACATCCGACAATACCTCTTCCTCGATGACGTCAAAGAGGGAATCGGACGGCATGAAAAAGCTCTTAGCTGCAGGGAGTTAACACGTGGCAATGATGCGTGAAGAATGATATGAGCATCGCGGGGCGTTTTGGCAACAAACGCATACCTAGGAACAGTGATGCTGAAAATTACGAGGACAACAACACACCTCTTTCTCCGAAAACATCGAATGTCTGCAGCTGTGTTGACAAGACTTGTGCAAATGTTGGCGCAATACATTTCGCTCGCTCGCCTTCTGCAGGAGAAATAAATAAAGTCGCGCATCGCCATTGTAGTTTTCGCAGACTCAGCACAGTGAATGTGAATTGTTGCTATAGTTCACGAAGTCAAATTGATACCTTCGAACCAAACACGCTTGCTCGCCAGCTCCCTGGATAGGACGGTTCGTCTAACAAAAGTTTTCTTCGGTTCATTAGGCAGTGAAGCGTAAGTCACCGAAACCACACGTACAGTCTGGTGATAAAATTCACGTGTGTGTTATCAAACGAAAGGGCTCAGGCAGGTTCAAACACCCTTCCATCTACAATGAGCAAGCAAGAGATGACGAATTGCCTCGAAAATTAAGAAAAATTTAGGCTGTTTGGTGCATGATAATCATGTCTTTTGCTTTCAATAGCTCGGTCATTTCTATTTTATTACCAGACGAGTGACCTTTTCTTACAGGTTCCCATACCACTCCGAGTTCTAATACCACAGAGTGATTGTCTTCTTCTGTTCATTTCTCTTCCCAAAGGCGCAATTTCTTCCTCGCCACTTGTTCTGTCACCAAACACACGGACAATGCGAGCGCGAAGGGTACAGCTTATCAGGATGTGGCACTTATGAAAACACACACTGTTATTTACAGTTAAGCAGCCGCGAACGCACAAACCGACGTGAAATCAGCCGATCATGTGCGATGGTCCGGCTGGACAAGGTAGGGCTGATCAAGGACGATGATCATCCAGGTAAGTGAATATTCGGGGCCCCCATCACCGAATGTAGAATATGGTAATTGGGGATTTCATGGTGCTTGAAAGCTGACCCGATAGTCACTAGATCAAAGAAAGCTGCGAATTCATCTGAAGAAAGCTGATTGCTGAACTGTTACCTTTTTATAATTTCATTGGAGTAAGGAAATGATTGATTGATGGGTATGTGGTATTTATTGTCCCAAAACCACCATATTATTATGAAAGGCGTCGTAGTAGAGGACTGCGGAAATGTCGAGCACCTGGGGTTCTTTAACATGCACCCAAATTTCAGCACAAGGGCCTACAGCGCTTTCGCCTCCATCGAAAATGCAGCCGCCACAGCCGGGATTCGATCCCGCGACCTGTGGGTCAGCAGCCGTGTACCCTAGCCACTAGGCCACTGTGGCGGGGCTTGGAGTAAGAAAGAGCGCACTAACTGAGCGTATACGCAGCCACGTAATTTTCCTGATTAAGCTCTCCTGCGTTCATTTCACGGAGAACAAACAGAATAAGAAAAATTGTGGATGGGTATTCGTGGTTATTTTAGCACATTGCCCAAGACTAAGATTTCTTGCTCAGTTCCCTTATCGAAAATGCGGCTGCATTTTGGATAGTTCTTTTTTTCCGTTCCATTCCATTCTTTGTTTTAACCAATATCAGCCTGCATGTGGAAAAGAATGAATTCAATCTCACTACAACACTGTGTAGTAGGTGGGACACATACTCAAGACTTCAAAATAAATATGCAACAGACGTAACATCGTCGCCAAACGTACACATCCCTTTCAGTGGTGTATAGCGTCGCTCTTACAAGTAGTTTTAATGTTCATCGAGCTTCATGCATTTACTATGCAACGAAAAAAACCACAGGTATGCGTAAAATCCACAGCACAGTCACAGCGAAAGCTACAAGAGCAGCCTTTCAAAGGCCTTCTAAACACTCATTGGGCAGCTTATGCAAGCACACTTGCTTGATGCCCACTACGGCATTAATAATAAAAATTTTAGGATAGTATAGGCCGCCGTTCGCTATGCTATTTTGCGTCGTTCTTCTGAGGAGCGTGGTATCCGCTAAACTATTGCGAGGAGTTCCGTGCCAATTGTTCATGCAGTGGCTGGCGACGATAAGCAATTATGCCTGAAGTGGGTATGCGCCACAGTTAATAGGTGATCAAGAACCAACGTTCATCAAGAACCAAGGAGGATTTAAAAAATTTTTCTTAATCCTCCTTGTCAAGAACAGGATTTTGTAATGGGTCGAACAATGGACGACCCACTCCTTACGCTATTCGCATTGTGCGACGACAGCTGGCTCTTTCGCTGTTTTAAAACGCTTTATAAGTCTTATTAACGCGATTGCTTTCTCGACATCACGCCTGCCTAAGACAAGTTTGCCAACAAGTCCCAAGCATGGCGTGGCTCAGTGCATGGTAGAATGCTGGGCTGGCAATTGGCCCACACCACTCACAAAAAAGCGCCGCTGCGTATATAAAGGTTTATTCGATTAAAGAAAAAGTGCACGGCACCGCATACAAAAAGGTGCGGCCCGTCCCGGCACCTGGTGCAGCAGGTCTAGCTAGGTGTCTCTGCACCCATTTCGGCGTGCAAATTCAACGCATCAGCAGAGCCACTGCTTAGTGTCAATCGAATGTTGAGGTACAAGCAGAGAACACCTGTCGGGTGCTGCTCGGCGACCAGATTTCCAGTTCCTGATTTATCAGCATGGAGGAATTCCACGTTGCCATAGAAATAGCTGAATCCGACAGCGAAGACGAGAAACTGGACGCAGTGTTGTGTCAAATCGGTGCTCAACTGGTGCGCAGCGATCGTAACTGCGCACCTAGGTTCTACGAGAAGGTTGTCGTCCGTTATTTTGACTACGAGTTCAAGCGCCTTTATGCCGATATTGCCGAAATTATATTTATATTAATCAATAAAAAACGTCGTCTTTCTTCCGCTCCACAGCACTTCGTCAGAGTCGCCGCGACAAGCAGGACTTCGATCAGCGCTATGACAAAGCACGGCAGCTGCTGCACTGGCCGCTTGCATTGTCGGCATCGCGTGGTCGTTTTTGTCGAGTCAGTGGTGGCAAGTTGGCCAGACGCGCATACAACCCGCAATGTTCTGCCATCTGAAAAAAAGAAAGAAAAACAACGGAAAACGAAGAAATGTCGCCGTCACGCATCTGAGCGAACTTCTCAAGTATGCTATCACTTCTGCACAAGTACCCGCTGAAGAGCAGAGTTCGGCATCGCCGTCTAGAAGTATGACGCCAAGATCGTCCACAATCGGAAAATTTTTCCGTCGGTACACCGTCGATGTCAACGACGTCCCACAAGCATGTCTGAAGGTGCTGTCTGCTGGCGCTCGACAGGAATCTGCGAGGCTGCACCAAAATGCTGCACCATCGCACTAGAAGGTGCAAAGGTTCACGGCACGTCGGCGACACCCAACCAACACCCTGTACAATCGAGGGCGCAGTTGCAGGGGGCGCCGTTGCACCTTTGAGAATCGAGGAGTGAGGTGCAGCGCACCGTGAAAAGGTGCAGAAGGTGCAGAAAACCTATAGGGTGAATCGAAAGACCTTAAGTGTGTGCGGCAGGTTGCCCATCCATACTAGCGCGGTGACAGTGCTGCCCACTATGGCTCCTCCTCGGGGCAAATAGGGGCTTCTCCAGGTGTGTTTTATTTATTTATTTATTTATAAATACTGCGATCCTTCAGCTGAAAGATCATAGCAGGGTGGGAAAAAAATGTTCGAGAATCGGTACATACAAAAAAATAATGAAAACACAATAAATCGTACGATTTGAATATACAAGGCGAAGGTTCACAAACGCTTATTTCAACAAATTTTTCGAGTAACATAACACATAATAACGTAACACGTAGAATACGGGTTATAGACTAACACAATAATTACAATAAAACAAATAATACAATGCAATGTGTAGTGATGGTTTAGGCGATGCTGTTTTCAAACAATGACAGTTTCTTCTGTAAAACGACATCATTTGTCAGGCTATTCCAGTCATTAATAGTTCTAGGGAAGAACGAATACTTGTGGCAGTTAATCCGTGAAGGTAAAGGAGTTATCGTTTTACTATGTCGCTTGCGAGTTGCGTAACCGGAAGAATACCGAAGAATGCCTGCATTGTCAACATTTAAATGACCATTTATTAATTGATAGAAAAACTTAAGCCGGCAAGTGCGGTTTCTGTCCACAACGGGTTGCAGACCGCTTTTTACCAATAATTCAGATACGGATGTTCTACCGTAGGAGTTATAAATAAAACGTAAGCCCTTGTTCTGCACTTTTTCTAATTGATTAATATTACGTTTAGTGAATGGATCCCATATTATTACAGCATATTCCAACATTGGACGAATGAGTGTTTTATATGCCAACATGCGTACAGACGGGGTAGAATATTTTAAGGATCGCTTTAGAAAAAAAAGTTTCCGTAGACATTTACCTGTAGTTGTATCGACGTGTTTGTTCCAGTTTAGATCATTAGTTATCCATACTCCAAGGTACTTGTATTCAGCAACTTCTGTAAGATTGACGCTATTTGTGCCGTACTGATAACATAAAGGATTTTTCTTTAGTGTTATTTTCATATAAACAGTTTTGTTGTAATTAATTGACATTTGCCATTCCTGGCACCAAGAGACGACCTTGTTGAATTGATTATTGAGCCTTATCTGATCTCCAGCAGTTGATACCTTCGTGTATAATACACAATCATCAGCATAAAGCTTTACACTTACAGAAAGTCCATTCATTATATCATTTATATATAATAGAAAAAAAAGAGGTCCGAGGACCGAGCCCTGAGGTACGCCGGAATCCACAGGTAGTTTGCTGGAACAACTGTCATTAAATGAAACAAATTGTTGCCTGTTTTCAAGATACGCTCGTATCCATACTATAAGTTTCGGATTTTTCAAGATATATTGCAATTTATGAAGTAATTTTTTATGCGACACTTTATCAAAGGCCTTTTGGAAGTCCATAAAAATGGCATCTAGCTGTTCACCTTCATTTAGTGCGGTAGCAAAATCATGGATGGTTTCAACCAGCTGTGTAGTGGTAGAATATCCACGTCTAAATCCATGCTGCGCTTTTGTTAGTACTTTGTGTTCATCAAGAAATGTAACAATCCGTTTGTGAATTATGTGCTCGAGAATTTTACAAGCTGTAGAGGTTAACGAAACTGGTCGATAATTCTTTATTTGAGTTTTATCACCTGCTTTGTGTAGAGGCTTAATTCGGGCAATCTTCCAGTCCTCAGGGAGTACACCTTCGTTCAAAGACCTAGTATACAACACACACAAATATTTCGCGCACCACTCTGCGTACCGTTTTAAGAAGGCATTCGGTATCTCATCTGGTCCAACAGATTTCTTAACATCCAGATTTAGCAATAAATTAAAGATACCCTCTTCAGAAATAGTGACATCTGATATTGGTGGTAGGTTCGCATCGAAAGGTGGGAGATGATTATTATCTTTTGTATAGACGCTATTGAAATAGTTATTAAAGGCCGTACAGACAGCTTTTTCATCACTCTCTAATTTTCCATCTAAAAGAAATGCATCGGTAGAGCACGTGCCCGGAGTGACCTCTTTCCAAAATTTTCTTGGACACGTTTTAATAAATGACGGCAATTTTTCATTAAAATACTTTTCTTTGTCACGAAAAGATTTTTCTTTAATTTCTTCACGTATATTGCAAATAATTGTTTTTAAATTAGGACTGTTAGCCTTGTTCGACCTTTTTTTTAACCGTTTCAACTTTCGCTTCAGCTGTAACGTCTCTCTTGTTATCCAGGGATTGTGATTCTCTACTTTCTTTGTAATTAAAGGGATAAAACGCTGCACACAATCTTCAATCATTCTCTTAAAGCAAAGCCACAGTTCTTCAACGCTACGATTACTTGCATTGAAATGATCATATTCAAAGGCCAGAACATCAATTATAGATTCATCATCTGCTTTTGAAAAATTGGGAAATTTCTTCACCATCCTCTGCTGACTAAGTTCAACTCCCTTTAGCTTTAGTACCACAGCCTTGTGATCCGATATGCCATTTGTGACGCTGCACAACATGCTTTCTTTTATATTGCCACTTACAAGATATATATCTAGGATAGATTTCGTCCCCTGATCTATTCTGGTAGGGTCGGTGACTATTTGCGTCAAATCATATTGAAACATGATATCGGATATTTGAGTATCCGCAGCTTGACATGGGTCTGATATAAACGTTTCCCAATTCATATTTGGCATATTAAAATCTCCCGCTATGATTAATTTATCTTCGGTTTTTACGTGACAATGAAGGTAATCTTTAAGCTTTGCGATAACATCATGGGAAGCATTTGGTGGCCTGTAAACGACACCAAGAAGATATTTAATATTGCCAATATACACTTTACAGAAGATGCTTTCTATGTCTTGAACGTCTGGCATTTTTACGACACGTGTATTATTCCTAAAAAGAATAGCAACGCCCCCTCCCCTCCCATTTCGATCCTTACGGAACACTCTGTAATTTTTCGGCACAAACTCACTATCAAAAACATCATCTCGTAGCCATGTCTCAGTTAGTAATACAATATCTGGGTCATGTGCTAAAAGCATGCCTTCCAACTTCTCAGCCTTATTAACAATACTGCGGCAATTTACATTTAACACCACTAAACATCGTTCATCTAGTTTCCTCGAACCTTAATTTGGTTAGATAACTTATATCTAGTATTCTTATTATCATCCCAGCAAAAAAACTTTCCATCAATGCTTATTTTGTCAAAAACTAACTTCACTTTAGATCCACTTGCACGCTCGTGCGACGAACTTTGCCACAACTTTTTTCTGATATCACGTACACGAGCGGAAAAGTCTTCACTTATCGACAGCTCGGTGCCCTTCAGCTTGGAACACCTCTGCAGAATAGCTACCTTGTCTCGGTAATCGAGTATTTTTATAATTACTGGGCGTTTTTTGCCATTCTTTTTTCCCAATCTGTGACATCTTTCTATGCCCCTGACATTCACTCCCAGCTTTCCTTCAAACAAGTCCTTTTTTATTGTTTCAGTAAGGTCAGCAGTCGTTTCATTAGCTTCTTCCCCTAGGCCAAAAACAATCAAGTTATTTCGTCGACTTCTGTTCTCTAACTCGTCAATTTTTTTGACCGCGAATTCAAAGTCTTTCTCAAGCTGTGTTGCTCTTTGCTTTAAGTCGTTTACATCTGTTTTTAGTTCAATCAAAGGTTTTGTCTGTATTTCGACGGAACTCATCCTTTCAGTCAAGCTAGCAACTTCTTTTTCGATTTTTTCTTGTTTTGATAAGACACTGTTCATCATATCAGTGATGTGTTTTTGTCCTGAAAGAAGCTGCTGCAGTATTTCTTTATCTGAAGGGCCTGGGTTTGCTTCAATATCCCCGCAAACTAACAAATCCACGCCAAAAGCACAAATGCATGAAAAAAAGCTACCAAGTGGGCGTGGCAGCAACACTAAAAAGCGGTTTTCACTGCGGTAACATGGCGCAGGCAAGTAGGAACTAACCTGCACCACAAAGACGAATGGTTTGATGAGCATTTCGCCCTGAGTGCCGCTGCCTGGCCCACTGAAGTTCGACGGAGGTACGTGGCTTCTTATAGCCGTTGGAAGGTCCGAGGTTGCTGACGTCACCGATGTTGGCGCATGCGTCGGAGTCGGGACTAAGGAAAGGGCGGCTTCTTCGATAAGACAACGGTGACCACGCAGCGGAATCTCGATGCCGTGAAGCTCCTTCCAGTCATGTGATGGGTCTGTCAAAACGGATTTATATTCAGCAGCTTCCGTTCCGAAGATGGTCGCCACAACCTGCACCACAAAGACGAATGGTTTGATGAGCATTTCGCCCTGAGTGCCGCTGCCTGGCCCACTGAAGTTCGACGGAGGTACGTGGCTTCTTATAGCCGTTGGAAGGTCCGAGGTTGCTGACGTCACCGATGTTGGCGCATGCGTCGGAGTCGGGACTAAGGAAAGGGCGGCTTCTTCGATAAGACAACGGTGACCACGCAGCGGAATCTCGATGCCGTGAAGCTCCTTCCAGTCATGTGATGGGTCTGTCAAAACGGATTTATATTCAGCAGCTTCCGTTCCGAAGATGGTCGCCACAACCTGCACCACAAAGACGAATGGTTTGATGAGCATTTCGCCCTGAGTGCCGCTGCCTGGCCCACTCTTTAGAGAGACTTGTAAGTGACCTCAAAGGGGCACTGACACAAAATTTCGCGGCCGAAATTTTCCTGTAGGGTTGATTCCCAAGAACATTCATATATTATCTGCAAAATATCTACAGCGAATATAGCTGGGAAGGTATTTTAAAAGAATTTTGAAGTTTCCGCGAGCCCTCGACTCCATCGTGCCATTGACACCATCAAAGGGGACCCCTAATTGACCCCCTCCTTCCCTGACGTCACCACGATGCAGTCAACAAAACAAGTTATGACGTCATATCCGCCATTTTTCTTTGCCGCGTTTGTCACCGCAGTCTATATATACTTCTCGGCGGCTGGTTGCGAGTGCGTGGCCGTGGCGCAGGCTTAGGGTTTTTTTTTTTTTTGGGGGGGGGGGGGAGGGAGATATTGCAGTCCCGTTTCCTATTCGAATGTAATTCTTGATGCAGACCGTACGGAAGTGTGTCACACTTATGTATGCTGACGTGATCGAAAGCTGCACACGCTAGGTGGCGACAGCTTCACCCAGTTTTTGAAGCTCTCTCAAACCGAAACTGATTCATAATGAGGGGCCTGTAAATAATTATGTGTCGCGTACTGCAGCAAACGATGTGTAATGACTAACAGGCCCCCAGCAAGACAATGCAGCAGAAAAACACGAGGCCAAATTTTTTTAGTCAATACCCCTTTAATTCCTAAAGTAGAAGTCTGGCAGAGGTATCGGACGTCTGCGTTCATGTAGGCTGTTTTACTATAGCGATAATAAAATGAAGCTGTCCCGCTGATTAGTTTTGCACAAAACTTGTGTGTTTAGACAAAGTGGTTAACGATTTAGAGTACTTGGTACTCTACTATGGGAGAGCTGAAAGCCGTCCCTGGGGCTAGCGTACCTTGCTGACACTACACTCGACAAGTACTTCATGCCCGTCCTGCGTATGGATCCGCTTGTAAAGAGATGCAACTTAAGGGCTTAATCCGTTCCGCCATGATTGTTTCTCAAACACAATCGCATGGCTTAACGCAATGCACGGTCTTCATGAGAGTAAAATATGGGAAACCAACGATGAATAAATGACAGTTTGTGCTCTACAATTGGTCTTTTATGAGAATGTCTCATTGATTGTGCCTGAGAGCGCTTTGCCTAGCTTTTGGGTTTGCGAACTGCACAATGTACGGGCGTCTTTCCAATTCAACATTAAGACACCTTCTCACCAGTGGTGGCAAGCCTGAAGAAACTGCGGTGCTCGGCAGCCTTCCTTGTTTCTCATAGGTGTTGCTATTCTGTATTTCTCTCTTACTTTCATTATTAAGTTTTATTTTTGTCTTGTTTTCTGTTCATCTTCACTTTCCTTCTATATTCGCTTTCAGTGTCCTTTCCATCTTCGCTTTCAGTGTCCTATCCATTTTTCGCTGGCTTCCTGTCGTTTTTCTTTTGTATACGTAGCTTTGCCAGTGTTACGCGAAGGGACGAGAGCATACGACAGCCGGAGAACAATAAGTGCTCCGCACTTTGAAAAAAAAAAAACAACATGTCATCTCCCACCAGAGACAACCATGAGTAGAATGTGCAGCAGCTCACGGGTTGGGTTGATTTCCGTTCATCACGCGCACCTTTGCACAATGTCAACGCGCAAGTGGAGCACACCATGAATTTACTGTAATTTTTGTGTTGCTGTCACTTGTCCCGAACTCTTGTTGGAGCACGCCACGTGGGTTGATCGCCACGCAGGAGCACGTGGGTTCTGCCAGTCTGCAGAATAGACCTCTCCTCGTTTGCAAACAGCGTGACGTCACTGCCCCGCCAATTATCCCCTCCCTCGGAGCAGGTGTTAGCTAGGATTTCAAGCTGAACGGTTCTGCCGCCTGCGATCTCCTACGCCAAGACAGCTCTCGCCGACTAGTTCGTCCTCCGCGAACTACTGACGCCGTGCAGCTCTCGCCGTGTGGTGCCCCGTCCTCGGACTTCTTCGACCGGCTCCCAACTTTCCTATCTCCTTTTTTTTTCTGTCGCTTGCCTGTCTTATTTCTTTATCTAACTTTATCTTTCCTATATTCTTTTACATCCCCCTCCTCCCATCCCCTACAAGGCGCTGAGCCGTGCTCCCGCAAGAGCTGCCGAAAAAAATGTCTTCTTCCTTTTCCAAGCAACCACGAGTTCAAGAAAGTTCCGTCGGCGGGATTCTTCTGCACGGCAGCGCTGCGTGTGTATGCATTCCCTCGACAGATATTTCTGTGGTTTGCTATCCTCTAAAATCACAGCTTTTAAAAGGAAGCGTACGTTGCTGCATATGGTGCGCAATTGTGTTAGGCTAACATGTGGAAATTTGCGCGTCGTAGATGGAAGCCATACACATAGTACAGCTAATGTTGCCAGTGCGACATGAGGTTTAAGCTTTCAAAAAGAAAACTAGCCACAAACACCACGCTACTGTACCACGCTCAGCTACCAGCGGGCTGTTTTGCCAACCACTGCATTCATGTGCACCGGTGACGTCACGCTGTGAAGTACCCCGGTATAGGTCTGGCCCGTTCCCCGACGCCATCGCGTGATTGCTGAGAGAGTGTAAGAGGGAGAATCCACAGCCTCTTACCCAGCCCTTTACATGGGCCAGAACGCTTTAGCGCGTTCTGACAGTGCTAGGGCCATCTGTTGCACACGCGCAGCAAGCGGTGTTTACGCACACCCGATTGAACTCGGTCATAAGCTGCTTCGCATCTACAATTGAGCCGCTTTAAGACTGAAGCAATAAATGCGATAGTATCAAAGTGGAATGTCATGCAAAGAATTGCTAACAGCCGACTCCTTTAGCGAACACGGACGCCGCTGCGAAAGTAGTGACCTTCGAGGTGGCTATAGCTTTAACGCAAACATGGCAGTAGATGAGATAAGCTCGCGAGAACAGGCGACGACACCCTGTCGGTCAAAGTACAGAGCTAGAACAAGGCAGCCTCACTCCTGTTAAAAACGCGAAGAGGGGACATACCGTCACCAGACCCTGACGTTGACGAAGGCATAATTCAGCGTGTCAAGCCTAAACTTTCCATATGAGTAAACTTATGCCTGAAAAATGAACATACAACGTGCAGGAGATGCACGCGCACCGCCCCATCGATGTGGTCCGTCCTCTCCCAATATTTCGTCCCGTCGAACACGCGACGCAGCCGCAGCACATCCACAAAGATTCAGGCGTTGCCGCTAACCTCACGTTTTTGTTGTTGTTTTTTTCAAGCGTAGTCATACGCTTAGCGAGCGTCAAATAAAAATTCAACTGACACGCAGATTCTCAAAGCTGCGTACCACCCTCACCATTTCGGGCCAACTGTCTTATTTGTTGACTGAAGACCGAGCACTCCGTGATGATGTTCCCCCGCTGCTCCTCGGAGTGCGGTCCATGATGAACCGAAGGTCCGTGTACAGCGACTCCGACGGTCGGTGCACGCGCACAACGGAAAACCAGTCCACGGCTTACATGAGTTGCTACTTATGGGCTCAGGCTTCTCTGGCTCACCTTCAGAGCCATTGGCGTTAGACTTACAGATTCGTCCCGAGGTTTGGAAACACATGCCGAGCATTGCACGTCGGACGAGTCAGGCAGAAGAAACTTGGGAACAGATATAAATGTCCTTGGCGAGGCGGTAACTGTCTCTTGCACATATCGAACAGTTGGCCGTCTCACCTCGCAACGTAAGCAGATGGAAGCTATGGTACAACATGTCAGCAGGCTTGCTTGTCACGGAAGTTCATCGAAACACTTCGCCCATATTCGAGTTTCATAGGTTGAAGCTCTTAAACAGTCCGTGAATAAGGCGCATGGAAATACGTACGTACTTACATGCTGTAGACAAGCACAGCCATTCTTACTGCAACAGCAACAACGCCGGGCTCTGCAGTTGGCACACGTGTACCAACGTCGAGATAAAAACGTGGAAATGGCAGGCGCATCCGGACCACCAAGGCGTGCGTGCGATGGTGTTTAGCGCATGCGTTGATGCGAACGGCCAATCTTTTTTCGCTTGCGCATTGGTCAGTCTTGTCGCACGTCACTGCCTTGCTCGCCACCACAATGCCGTCTTATCGCCGTGATCAGCGCTACTCGTGATGCGCAAAATAAAATGAAAAGAACAGCCGTATCAGCACCCCTTAGCCGAACTTGAAACGTTTTAGACGGCCTCTTCTTGTGTTATGTGACAGCAACTGCGTAGTTCGCGCTGTCGCCTTCGTTTTATCAAATCTAAACGCGCGCTCGCGAAAACGTAGCAACAAAGCAACATCGGCGTAAAATAGGGCCGGTATTTCCAACAAAGCGCCCCGCCGCGGTGGTATAGTGGCTAAGGTACTCGGCTGCTGACCCGCAGGTCACGGGTTCAAATCCCGGCTGCGGCGGCTGCATTTCCGATGGAGGCGCAAATGTAGGCCCGTGTGCTCAGATTTGAGTGCACGTTAAAGAACCCCAGGTGTTCGAAATTTTCGGAGCCCTCCACTACGGCGTCTCTCATAATCAAATAGTGGTTTTGGGACGTTAAACCCCACATATCATTTCTAACAAAGCATTTCTGTAGGGTTGCACGCGTCGAAACCAAGATACGATTGCGAGTCACGCCGTAGTGGAAGGCTCCGGGTATTTCGACTATTTGTCTTACTTTTAACGTGCGCTGGCATGACACAGTGCCCAATTGCAAATGCCCCGGCAGAGATCGAACCCGCGACTTCCCCATCCACAGAGTAGCACCGTATCCCTCGTCTTCACAGTGGCTAAATGGACCTTGACTCTTCTTCAGTACTTCATCTGCAAGTCTCTTTCTCACATATTGGAGATATTAGGTTCATTGATATGTTGGGATTAACTTCCCAAAACCACCATGTCGGACATGTAGCGTAAGAGACGCCATAGCAGAGGACCCCGGAAATTTCGACCACTTGGGGTTCTCACCGAAATCTGAGCACATGGGCCTACAGCATTTTCGCTTCCATCTAAAATGCAGCCGCCGCAGCCGGGATTCAATCCCGCGACAGGCGGGTCAGCAGCCGGGTGCCTTAGCCACTAGACCACCGCGGCAGGGTGTGCTGCAAGACTGCAGGCCCGTGAGCCTCCCGCCGCGGTTGCTTGGCAGGTACGGTGTCGCGCCCCAGCGTCTCAATGTGGGGCTCAATTTTCGACCATCGCGGCCACATTTGGAAGGGGGGGGGGGGGGTAAAAATTAACTAGTGGCGTAGGCAGAAAGTTTTTTTTTTGGGGGGGGGGGGCACATTTTTAACTGTTAATTTTTTCTGTATGCCACGGTGAAAGAACGGTTGGGGGGGATGGAGGAGATGCCATCTCGTGGCTGCGCCACTCACAAGAACACCCGTGTACTTATATTTGAGTGCACACTAAAGAAACTCGGGAGTGCAAAATTAAGCTGGAGTCCCTTATTATGGTTTCGATACGTTAAACCCCAGATTTACATGACATTAAACAAATGGGTGTGCGAGATTCCGCAGAGAATGACGTCGTTCTTACTCATTAGTTATGTCAAGTTATCATTTTGTGGCAAAGATAGCGAAAGCACGCAAGTGCAATTGGTATTCCTTTGTTGTTTTTTTGATGGGGGTATCAAAAGGATAATACTGGAGGGATACATATGTGTGTGTGTGTGTTTATAAGCACAGTTGAAATTGTCTGGAGTAGGGTTTGTGTGCACTCAGTAGACATGCACGACTGCTCATCTGTAATAGCGAAAGCACCCCATTTAGTCCCCTCTTCTGCCTTTCCACAACACAATGTCAAGCAAGATACTGTTGACCATACCAGTTTTATTTCATTATAGGAAATATCCAAAATTGTGTAAAGAAATCACTTGATGCTGTCAAATTACACAGTGGGGACAGCCACTAGTGTGTAAAAAATACCTAAGGCCATTCCTGGCAGGCTAAGGATGCCTCGCTCAGATATAAAAAAAAAGGAAAAAGAAACATATATACCCAAAAGCATCAAGGCTAGCTTGTATCACACGTGAGGAGTGCATCCTACGAACAACAGCAAGTGGGGGGTCATTCAGTTTTGCAGATGACTCCTTGGTACCAACCCAAGTGGACTGCAACAAATACTAGGGATGAACCCAAACAAAATTGACCACAGATTTCAATTATCGGATACAGCAGGTAAATGCAAAATGCTTCCGATGAATAACAGCGCGAAAAAAATACGGACACGTACGACTTTCAGATATAACATATTTTCACGTTAGACGCCTTCATACCGAAGCTCAAAATATAAACGGCCATGAACAAAGCACAAAATAAAAAGTGCGGTCACCCATATAGGTAATACGAATGTGACTAACTGGTTAACATGTTCTCTCGACACCATAACACCACAAAATAAAAAATGGACCAGAAAGAAGACTATGATGCAGCAGTTGGGTTTGGCTCTTTTGTGATATACACTCAAAGCTCGATATAACAAATCTAGATATAGAGAAATATAGGTGATAACGAAATAAAGTAATCATCTTCCAATACATATTGTGTTACAAATATATACCTTCATAACGAATTTTTGGATGTAACGAGCTTACTTTTGTGGAAGATGCAACTTTGTTATAATGGAGTTTGAGTGTACAAGCCTACCCATGGCTGCATTTGCAAGATCATGTGTATTGGACTGTGAAGTGGCGCTCTTTGACAAGTAATGAGAAAGTTCTGTGCACCCAGAATAGGAACAACAGCGGTAAACTGCTAATGTCAGTTCGCCTGCACCGTTCTGAACTGCTAGTACAAACCACTACAGTAAAGCGGGCAATTGAGAACACACAATGCGAGACACAATGGCTACGTTTAAACAAAAAGCCACATTCAGAACAAAGAATGTGTTTTACCAATGCCAGCCGTACTACGCAACAGCACTAACGTGCCATTTTACAATTCACACAAAACTCAAAAGACATACCACTCCGCCAGAAAGTGCGCAATGTTCGCTATGTGCAAACGCTATTGTGTCGCATAAGTTGTCAAATATAGTATCAAATGGACAATACAAAATACAAAAAACAGCCTCGCAAGCAAGAATTGTCAGAGTGCTACACGCAATTGCTAACTATTGACTAAACACGTCATTACCACTAGCTGAGGTAACACAGCACATACAATTTGCCATCAAAACAACGGCCTGGTATTTCGAGCATGAGACACGTACACCTTTAAAGATGAGGAAATTACGGTTACATTTACCCAATATACTTAGATGATAATATTCTACGTCAAAACATGTAATGTTCCCTTAATCACAAGGAAAATGAAAAGCAATCATCAAAGGGGCAAAAACCACATGAGCGAATTCATTTTGAGTAACAAAATAAGAGATCCGTTAACTAAACAATAAATGCAAGTCTTCACACCATATCCTGCTTCCGCCCACAACTGTAAGCTCAAGAATGGCAGTACTGTACTGAAGCAAGTGAATACTGGACATGTGGCGTGTTACGAGAAATACTTTTCTGGTCTGTTATCTCGTAATGCTGCATATCAAATTAATACCATATGTTTCTGAAAGATCAGAGCGTATCATGATTGCTTTTAACGAGCTCCTCAGGCAAAGCATCAGCAGTTGCAAGGCTCCACTTCTAAAAAATTGCAGTGAAAAACACATCATACACCTCTGAAAGGGTAAGGATGAAGGAGCTAGGCTTTTTCCAAATGCGCGCAAAATGTTACATATCTTCAGTTGGGCAGAGTGATTGGCTGTACCCAACGGTATGAGCGAGGCAGTCAAAAGGCCCCCAAAAAAACCCTCCATCACTTGGGCTGAAAGCAAGTAGTGGTGTATAAAACAAAGTCAGAGTTGAATGTCACGTTCATTTCGTAGTGCCTTAATGGCACACCCGTACAGTTAAAGAACAAAAAAATGCACATGTGTTGCTGAAGTCACCCTGGAAGAGTTAAGAAGACCGGAAAGCCAAACAGCACGACAGCGAATTCCAATAGGACTGCAAGGTCAAGCACCATACGTCTGCAATTGACACGCTCCATACACCGACTGGCGCAATGTCCTGAGAAATTTAACGAATGGACTCTCTCGCGCAGAAAGATTAAGGCAAGCAGAGACGAGTCACCCATTATGAGATATATACACACAAAAAATAGGCACTGCCTCTCTTCAATGATTTGCGACGAAGAAGGCGAGATTCGACGTCAGCATCACAGAACCGTCTGTCACACATCAAAAGCCTTGTGCAGCACTATTTCACTGCACGTGTGCCTGAAGGCAGGAAGCTGTACTGGGCCCCTTTGGAGCAGAGGACAGGCTTTCTGTCCCCCGATTAGGTCGTCCCTTTTGTCACAAGTACTCGAGTGCTTCGGTGCCAAAGTACCGATCTCCGAAATTTCCTGCGAAAAAAAAAAGAGAAAAGAAAAGATACACAAAAAGTTCAGACCGATTCATTAGGTTTTCGTCACAGACTGACACGTTCCAACAGCCTTTTGTGTGCACAATGGAACGGAAATCAAAATAAACGCTAGGACAGCAAAAGACACGAACAACACAAGCACTGTCTCAACTGAAACTTTTATTGATTATTGAATAATATAAATGGAGGTTTAAAAAAATCAATACCACTTTGAAAAAGCCAAATCACCCACACCGAGTACAATCACTGCAAAGCTGTCAACGGCAGCTAACCAGTATACAGTTGAGCCTTCTGAAAGCGATACTCAAGTGCCACAAAAGTTAACTGCTCTAAACCAGTAGCACAAAGAAAGCAACATAGGAAAAAGCAGGCTGTTGTAAATAACTATAATATCGGATGGGACACGCAAACAGACATCAGTGACGGGGATGACGAAGCTGTTGATTTTTCGGACATGATTGAAAATTCAGATGCTTTATGGGGACCACCACAGGCCCCATAGCCCCAAGGTATGGCGTCTGATGTTTCGGATGTTTGAAGTCATCGTCGTCTGAATTGCATGCTTTAGCAAAGCCACTGTGCCGCTCCCGCGCAGTAGCGGATTCAAAAGTCAAGTTTGCCGCAATGCCATCGCACTATCATACCAGCCAAGTTCAAGGATTCTGACCGGGAGATTTCCGCAACAATGGGAGAGGGGGGATGAATTATTTGCCCTTTTTTTCGACGCCGAAAAAAACCCAAAGACAAACAATAAACGTCGCGAAAAACAACAGGGGGTGGGGCTCTCAATCACAAGCGCCAACATCAGCGTTGCAGTCTTATGGTGGCTTAGAGTGGCCGAACACACGAGGGTAGGGTTTCCCACTAAGGTTAAAGAAGGATCAACACAACTAATAGAATCTATTTCCTCCAAAACAGGTCGCATATGTCTTCCTGGGACACACGTGAACGGACGGGATGGCGCAGCTCCGTCCAAAGCTTCGAGTACGCTGCTCTAGGCCTTCGTTCGACGGTTTCCGTACTAAAGTTCGTATCACCCGCTGCCATTAAAAAATGTGTTCGGAGTATTGAAATTGAGGCCCAATGGACATGGTGGAATTTGGCTGCAGATTTTCACAAATTCGTATTTGCCGGGATTTCGCATTACCAAGATTCCACTGTACGTTTAGATGAACGCCTCTTAAGCTCATTTATAATAGAATGGGGTAGGTTCGAAAAGCCTGGAGCGGATTGAGCTGATTTTTTGCCAATGCGGCCAGACACGCACAGAAATTTCAATTTCCGGGATATTTTCATGCCTACAGTACAAAGGGGAAAAACAGTCGAAACCCGGGAGTCTCCTCCCGGCCAATCCGGGAGACTTGGCAGGTATGCTCTATGCAGTGAAGCATACCACAACACTGTAGAGGCACCGCGGTGTGCTGTGGTTGTGGGTGGGGGTTAGAGCACTCCACACGGACCGATTTTTCCGGCCTGAGCCGGGCCCGGCCCTGTTTTTAAATGCGGCCCGTATCCGGCCCCGAGAAGCTTGTGCCCGGCCCGACCTGGCCCGGTCCGTTTCAACCAATCGTGCCAGGAGCATAAACAGGGCACTGTTCGATATTCAGTAACTGTGACGATACTTGCCGTAAACAAGATATTTTTTAGACTATCTTGAGAACTTCTTTGAGGGTCATGAAGCTAACTGGTATACTCTGTGTACTTTTGGGTAATTACATCCATAATGCTTCCGGGAAATAATTGCAGAGTAATTAAATATATTCAGCCTGTACCATGTACGCAGTGATAACCATAAAATCTCGTGTTTTTAATTTTAAAGAAATTAGAAAACAAAAAGCAGACATTTATGATTTGAGTCTACATAGATTACATCAAAGCCAGGTTCGTCGAGTAAATGTGACAAGTCTCCTGAAAGTGCCATTTATTATGCCATGCAATTAAAAAAGCACACTTTAGATAATTCTGAGAGGACTTTCACAGGGCGGAAACTCCTTATACCTCCCATGTATTCGCACCCGACAACGACATATGGGCGTATTGAGCAAACGTTGAACCCAGAATACCCGAACAAATGAGAAAACTACGTATCAACAATCACGAGTATACGACACGTCACATTTGACTCAGTTCACATTTGTTACAACGGCACATAGTTTCCTTGCAACTATGCAGCTTGCGAAACTGTGCAACGCAAGCAGGTTGGTCGTCAGCAGACACCAAGGAAATTTATCTTTCCTTGGTGTCTGTGCATGCAACTGTATACAATAAATTTTGTACAGGAGTAGGGGCTCATGTTTTCAGCTTTAATGTGTCTTATACTTATCCGTTCATATGAAAAAGACGGCAGAAGTTGGGGGAAGAAGTTTGAAGGAATGCAAAATTCCTGAACCCCGGTTGCCGCAGGAGCCGTCGCACATTTATTCGGTAAAAGGTGCCAATGCACCCGTGCCTATACACCCCCGCTTCCCTGTTTCAAGGCGTACAGTATCAAATCGAAATCATAATCATGAGTTTCCTTATATAAAGCTCTAATCCCCCCCCCCCCCCCGGGAGTGCTTGCACGTTTTTGAGCGCCATGAGAACACTTGCTGATTGATTGATATGTGGGGTTTAACGTCCCAAAACCACTATATGATTATGAGAGACGCCGTAGTGGAGGGCTCCGGAAATTTAAACCACCTGGGGTTCTTTAACGTGCACCCAAATCTGAGCACACGGGCCTACAACATTTCCGCCTCCATCGGAAATGCAACCGCCGCAGCCGGGATTCGAACCCGCGCCCTGCGGGTCAGCAGCCGAGTACCTTAGCCACTAGACCACCGCGGCGGGGCATGAGAACACTTGCACTTCGAGATATGAGGACACTTACGAATTTCTGTCAAAAGACGAAAAACACGGTGTCTGTAAAGATAAGCAAACACTTGTTCTATATGATGGACATTCGAGTTGAATCCTTCACATTTTTCGGTAATTACCAAGTGCTAAGTATGTGCAACTGCCTTGCTAGCACAAAAAATGGCAACATTTCCATCGATTGGCGCGTCTGTCATAAAAGCCACTTTGCATCTCGCAGTTGAAGTGCACCAACAACAGCTCCCGAGTTATTCATCACTCACTAGTCGCATTGAAGAGTCTACAATGCACACAGGCAGAGAAAGGCTTTGTGAGCATGCGAGTGTATCTGCATACTCAAAATTTTTTCCTAGTTATCAGTGCGCACATGTTATATACACCATTAAAACATTAGCAGTGCACCGTTGCTATTGCAGCAGTAGCACCTGCCAAATCTTTCCTTAAGGTGGGCAAACAATAGTAAAAAAATACATTACAAGCACGTTTCTTCAAAAAACGTGTAGCATACCAACGGAGCCAAATGTCAGACGCCACGTATTTCCCGATCAACAATCACGAGTATACGACACGTCATATTTGACTCAGTTCACATTTGTTATGAAGGCACATAGTTTCCTTGCAACTATGCAGCTTGCGAAACTGTGCAACGCAAGCAGGTTGGTCGACTGCCGACACCAAGAAAATTTATCTTTCCTTGGTGTCTGTGCAGGCTCGAGTCGGGCGCGGGCCTGTGTCAGGCTCTAATACGGGCCTGACACAGGCCCGCACCCGACTCGAGCCTGAAGCTTATGGGCCTGAGCCCGGGCCAGGCCCGATCTAACAATGTCTTACCCGGCCCGCGGGCCGCCCTGGGCCCATGCAGTGCTCCAGTGGAGGTTCAAGAGCTTTAATTTCTCTTTTTTTTTTTTTTTCAAGAAATTCACATTCTATTACCTCTCAGCACAAACACCCGAAAGCCAGAAGTTATAACCGATAATACAGCATGTGGGCATTGCTGTAAGCAAGTTATTTTACGACAGAAAACATACTTAGGTTGATGGTGCAGCAGCTTCCCATTGTTTTAAAAGATATATTGTTGAACTCGATATCGCTTCAAGTGCGTTCAACTGCATAACCAAATTCAGCATTACGTAGGGTTAGTGATCCTTGGCTAATGCATGCTTCCATTTATCCTAATGAGAAAAGCTCAAGTTGTCAGATTATTTGGTTACTGCTTTCATGCAATTAGTGGTTCGGATAAAATCGTCTTTCGTGCTGTTCTGTTCCTTCGTCTGTCACTGTGTTTGCAGTGGTTTCCTTCCCACCGTGAACCAAATGCAACTATCCCTATTTAACACATGGATGTCCACGCACATATGCAGATAAATAGACTTCTCATACATGATCACAACCAAAACCTACCAACAATCATTACTCCTTGCTCCAGCAAACATTACAATTACTCCAACCAACAATCATTACCAACCTAACAATTATTTCTTCTTGCGGCTGTATATGCATGCCTTGACAGTAGTCACTGCGGTTGCATAGCAAACGCAATCAGATATAAAATGGGCTAAAATGTGGGATGAATTGCCAATACAGTCAAGCCCTTTTTTAAGGGACACTGCAATAACGAACACAAGTATGCGTACATTTGTGTGAGAGGCACTGGCGTGCCTACATAGATATAGGGGTTGATAAGAAAATGCATACATGGTATCCTGCTTCTAAGGGACACCTTGCATAAAAGACAACAGTTGCCCCTCAGTGCGTGCCTCTCAAAAACGGGTTCAGCTTTATCTGTAGATAGCTTTGCTTAGAGCAGCATGGTATTGGCATGGTCAGAAGAGATGTGGTGGTCTGCTAACTAACAAATTCTTGGCGTCATTGACTACACTCCACCGTTTGTCCTGCTTGTTTCCTCCACACACACTGCTATACACTTTCTGTACACATTAAACAAAGCATAAGTTCACCAGAGCACGCCCAAATTATGAATCTCTTATAGTATGTACTATTCCATTCCTTCATTCATTTGGAAGACTTTGCGCCACACAATAATTTTTGGGAAAAGTCATAACTCGACTACGTTTTCACGATTGCATGAATCTACCTAAAATTAGTACAGGGTACCACATTTACACAGTTGTATAAGCCAGCATTTTTTTACTATATTTGAGATATGAAATATATTGTGACATCCGTTATTTTCACCTCAATCAATGCATTTTCAACAAAAGGTAACAAAAATATGAAGATAAAAACAAGTACCATTTACGGTGAGGATAGCAGGATACGAGCTACAATACCTACAACTTGATCAGACCCACCACATATTTTTTTGTATTGAACATCCACAAACATACACGCATATACATTTTACAACAAAAAATTATGGCCCATCTTCTCAAAAGGAACAATGATAGGATGCGCAAAGCGGCAGTGGCGCAAAGCGGCAGTGGCGCACACGCCGTTGACCTGGCTAAAACGGGCATCGACACAGGTGCTAAAAGAACGATTTGAAGCAAAACTCAATGTAGCCTTTACTCGAGCGAATGTTACTTTGAAACGCAAAGACTCGGGAGGTGCGTTAGGTTTCTTGTAAGTTTCATCGCAGATAAACGAGCCGAAAGAGTGTTTCCACGCAACATGCTGTCGAGGGTTGCGGGCGGTGGAGATGGTAAAGAGAGAGAGAAGTGTGTTACGAGTGGGCGGAGGAGCAACACCGCCTAGGTGTGTTGGCAGGAGCCGGCAGCTGCTGGGGGTGAGGGAGAGAGTGACGTGAACGCACAGCTGCGATTTGACCGATTTGACCTCCTTGGCATTGTTCCAACAATGGTGGCGGGAGGAACGCGGTGCGGCACGTTGTCATGGAAACATGGATGGACAGCGTTACACAGGCTAGTCAAAAGGCTGCTTCGCATCTAATATATGTTGAAAGAGTCGTTGAACTGACTATTAAATTGCTTTAACGATACAAAGTGTCAAATCCAGTTCGCCAAACTCTCAATGCTTACGTTTTAGTGCAGCCGAAAACAGCCCAAAGAAAAAAAGCACCAACTCACCAATGCCCGGCTCAATGTAGAACTTCTCCGTAACCACAGGGTCAACGGCTGTGGTGATTATGCGAACCTTGGGAAACGCGTAGGCGACCGAGTGAACACCAGACTCGGCCATGAGAAGAGACACGAGCATGATGTTCTCTTCAGGAACGTCATGGTCAAGCAGCACCCGCACAGCCATGATGGATGCCGCTCCAGTCGCCACTGTGGCGTCCATTAGTAGGATGGTGTAGTCCTGTATGTAACAGCAAGATATAAGTGGAGTACTCTACTTTTTTTGGCCCTGAGTCACCTTTCTACCTTCCAAGTTTTATAGAATTACCTAAATAATGAACCCAACTGCCTCGCCATTCATTAAATGCAAACCTTCTCGCTACATGCAATGCAAAAGTTGCAGTGTCGATCCCCACAGTCGCCAAGTTGTCCTTCCATCCTATCCTTCCATCCTATTCTAATCTCTATTTATCTCATAATTGCTCCACTTATATTAACTATAAATAAAGCCGCTAAGCTCTAGCCGACTGTCATTTATTGGCTTTGTACAGTTGCATAGTTCGTAACGACTCCTACCTCCCAGATAAGCTATTCAGCACGACATCCCAGTTTCATAGCCACTGTGATGAGCACTGCTCCATGACACTGACCACAGACCAATATGTACTTACATGAAATGACAAGGCTATAAAACTCATAATACTTATAAAAAATGGCCTAAACAAGAATGCTAGCATCATGCGGCTTTTAAAAGAAAATCAGCTCCACTAACACACATACGTAAAAAACAAAACACCAAGATGCACAACCTCAAACCCAGAGGAATGGGTCAGCTTGCTATGGTGGGCTATAGCGCGACCACGTACCTTTATGTCTTTGGGCAAGCGTAGATAGTAGAGCTCAGGCTCTCCCGTGCTCTGATTGGTCTGGATGAGAATCTTTCCCAGCCGGACATCCTTGAGGACGTCGCACAGAGCCTGCTCCATAGTCTCGCCCGCACGAAGGATCGACACACCACAGATCTTCCCGGCCGCACTGCGCTTTCCATTGTAGCTGATGCCCTGCATCGAAGAGACAGCGTGAACAGCAGTGAGGATAGAAAGAGTCCAGCCTGGCAACACTGGTCATCTGGTGTACACTGGCGCCCTCCTCTGGATATGCTGAATTACATAATCTGCTTCACATCAGATTGCTCAGACAAGGTAGACAATCAGGTCTTATATGTTATTTCTGTCTGGCGAGATTAGGTGCTATAAAAAAACCCAGAATGGTGCAGCATAGACCACTTATAATGTAAATTGCCAGAGTCACAAATATTCGCACTGTAAGCTGTACATGAACAAACATGACCAATGGGCAGTCGCGTCATTCTATTGAGGACATGCAGATTTGTGAGTAAATTTGCAAATGCTGAAAAGTTAACGTACATGGACAACAATTGTTAACATAACAGAGAGAAAAAAGAAAAGAAAGATTGCCATAGTGGAAGGCCACCGACAAATTTTTGGACCTCCTCCAAGTGGAACTGTGGACTTTGCCACAGTTCCACAAAGCACAGAAAGTGTGTGGAACAGCCATTAAAATTCCAGAGCCTTCCGATTGTTCAGGTTGAGGGCACAATGTTAAAAACAGTGCCCACTATGAATCACCCCTCTAGTGCGGCAGATGCATGCCCCCCCCAATTCAAGCTGAAAAAACGTACCGTTGATCCAGCACCCACTCTCGCCACTTTGATAACCTCGGCCACTACTGATCAGGCTGCTATCGCTAGCTAGGCCTAGGATGCAGACTGCAACATGGCATCTTGTTGCCGGAAGCTTGCCCGAGACATAACGAAGATTGGGCATAAAATATACTCCCAAAGTAGACAGCGGGCAGCACGCATGAAACAGTTTCAGTTCGCAGTCGGGAAAACAGCCGTGCATTATCTTAAAGAAGTCTTCTAAGCTTGCAACTCCACCTGAAGGTGGCAACGGTAACAACTTGTTTGTGTTCTAAAACATTGTCTCTTATATGATATCAGCACTCTGCGACATCGCAACTTATCCCGACAGAGAACCGAAGAGGGAAACGGCAATATTGCACACTTGATGCAAGCAGCGGAGCCGGTTCAAAGCAAGGCGCAAGCGCTACAAGCAGCGGAGCAAAGGAAGCAAAGGCTTCTCCACTGACTCAGCAATTGCTCCCCCACCTCCCACAACACGCCTGCATTAAAGCACACTTTATAACTCTACCCTTACATTGAATACCGGATATCACAAACCATTTTTTGGTCCCAAAGTTGCTTTATTGTAATGAGATGTGGCTTTACGCAAAATGAGCTCGGCTACTCACTTGAGGAGTCTCCACGGTGGCATCCCGAAAGGGCAGCTGGGCCACAGTGTACTCCATGAGGAGGCGCATGAGTCGTTTGGAGTAGAAGATGAACTCGTCACGCTGCGTGGCCCGGTTGCGGATGAAAGTGTGGATGCCACGCAGCTGAGGCGTCTGTGGCAGTAGGTGCAGCGAGGCCGGCAAAGGCTGGTCGGTGTGCGATTCGGCCATCTTGGAGCGTAGTTTCAGGCCCCGCTGCACAGCAAAGACAAAAAATAGTAAAAAAAACGACCTCCCGTCAACCATCGACCCTTAAGCTCCCAAGACAAAATCGAAAAAAACACATATATTGGTTGGATGATAACTTCACAATGGGCAAAACAAGGCAACACAGTAGAACCCTACGCACCAAAGCAAATGACAAGATAATAAAAGATGCGAGCTGTTACACATTCAATGTTATAAAAGATGTGTGGTCAAATGTTATACAATTAAACCCCTTTTAGGAGGCATGCTCTGGGCATGCTCTTATAAGCAAGGTACCTCGTATGCATCTTTCTATCAACCCTTACTTCAATGCAGGCACACCGGTGTCTCTTATACGCATCTGGCTCTTATATCAGTCTCTCCTAGAAAGGGGTTCGACTGTACTTCAATAAACAATCAGACACAATATACAGTATACAGTCGAGCTCGCTTATAACGAATTTGAGCGTGACGCGGCATCCTTTCTCTATATCCCAAAGTTCGTAGTAAATGAAGCCCAGCTTTTAAAGAATGTTGCGAGTGAGAACTTTTTTGCCCCAAAAACTCCGTGATGCACGTCTTTCGAAGAGCAGAAGCGAGAAGGGCCGTCTTGAGTTCATTTAAAACAGCACTGTGCTCGTTCGCCGAGGCCCGTGGCAAAAACTGCATCAAGCACTGGCTCCAAAGTTTAGTCGTTCTCGCAATCCGATTCCTCCAAATCGCTCTCGCCAAGTACTTCATTAACAATGCCCCAATCCGTGCACAGTTCCACAGTGTCGGCATCTTCATCGGCCGTAATTAAACCATTGCAACAGATGTCCCACCCACTCTCCCGGGTCGGAATCGACAACGCGCTGCCACAAATCACCGCCGCAGTTCGGAAGCTTCAGACTCGGCATCGTGCCCGACGTCGACGAAGTCAGCCTCGCGAAAAGTTTCGCGCGCATGTAGTCGTCACCACCGCCCAAGAAATATTCACTATCTCCACAGCTGAATACCGGGACGCCCGAAGCGGCAAGTTGGCTGCCAGGTGGTCAACAGCTATGAGCAAGCGCTCCGCAACGTGGCACTTAACGCGCGGATTACGCTCAAGCCAAGCGGTTACACTTACGACGTTTTGTTGAGCGGCAGCAAAAAGCGTGCTAGTTTTCCCGTCGGCCATCACGACCACACACGCATACCAAGAGCGAGCAAGACGCGCACACGCGACACACATGCCAGAACGCGTGGAACAGCTCTGGGCCCGTTTCTAGCCATAAAACGAAACTAATTCAAGCCAGCGTGGTGGGCGTCGCGGAGCGGTGGAGACGGACGAAGGGTTTGTGATCAAGAGAGGAGAACAGACTTGCGAGAGAACGGCAAGCAGTTGCGATAAAGAGAGGGGAGGATGCGGCCGGAGGGCGACCTTGAAAACCAAAACACACGGGAAGGAGGCCGGTTGGGTAGCTTGCTTGAAAGGTTCGCGAAACTCACACGTAGAAAAACTTGGAAAGAGTGCTTGCGCGCGTAGAAATCAAAGCATGGGTGCCTAGATCGGTGAGAGCGACGACGGTGTTCCAAGAACCGGCGGCCGTGGTCAAAAAATGGTTTTGTTGCACTGGCGGGTTTGCGTGGCCTCATGAACTGCGATAATTTGCGATTCGTTCTGTGCAAATTAACAGCCGTTTTCGCGCTATTGCACGTGCGCGGAAGGCATGCTGAGCTGATTGCGCAGTGAGCAAGAAAAAGTTCCAAACATGAAACAAATCACAAATTATCATAGTTTGTGGGGTAGCGTACGCGCGTGCACTAGACGCAGACTATCGGATAGAGTCGGTGGCCGACAATGTTGGCATATGGTCTGGTCACTCCAGGCCGGCGACGCCAACAACAGTACCAGCGATCAAAAACGGGGTAGATGGCTGACCGGTCTTCGAAAGATTGGTGGCAGTGTGAAAACACGGGCCTGGTCTGGGAATGCGGGGTGCTCAGAGTAGCGGGAAGACAAAGGACGGAGGGGTGCGGAACAAAAAGTGGTCGGGGCATGGAGGAAGGAAACACCTTTCCTTCCTCCTTAGGTTGCGGAGAGCGGCAACTAGAGGGGCGCGGAGGCAGAGTCAGCGTTTAACAATAAGAATGTATGGGCACCTCGCCGATACCTGATCGGTGGTCGAAATTGGTTTCCCGGGAAGTCGGCAGACCACTGACTCCATTCACTGTAACCGATCAGCGGCGCGCGGAGACGTTCGTTGCAAGTGCGATTTTGCGCCATTGAACCAATGTATATTTTCACGGTTACGTGAATATTGTTCATTTTAAGTGGGGCCATTATATGTGGGCTCGACTGTACATGTTTACTTGGCCAAACAAAATGCACGACAAGGAAGAGAAACAAGGCAAGCAACAGAACCACTGTGCATGCTTTCTAATATACATATATGTGAGGCATTGCTTTCAAGAATTGTTCATCTAAAGAATGTCTATTTATAAATGCTTTTTAAAAACAAACATCTAAGTTGAGTTCCAACTTGTGTTCAATTATGTAGATATGCCTAAATAGAGACTATGTTATATTCTGCCTTCTCTCGTAATTAACTAAGAGTGTCACAATTTCAATGGCTTTACCTGTGCAACAGGGAACTGTGCATTGCTTAGAATTCCAGTGCAATCAGAGTTTATTTCATGCAAATAACTATGGTGTGCAATTGTTATAAACATCATACTCTTCTTATTTAGTATGATATTCTACAGATTAAGTTTTTAGTTATGATCTGCCACATTTGTGCATCGTGGTCACTTCAAGGCGATGGCAATGTATATTGTATGACAATTTATTTACCGTATAGTTTTCGGTCTAAACAGTTCCTTTTTTACATGCTCATCTGCTTTGTATTTTGTAAAAGACCAATAAATAAAGATTTCACTTGATTTAAACAAAAAACCCACACCTGTGGCTCTTATCTGCGTTGTAATTTCGGATGAATTTATTCAATTTCACACAAGGTTGACATTACTAAAGCAACCATTGTATAATTATTACCATTATTTCGCTCAGTTAAAGGCACTGACAACGGATTTTGCTCAATCCAGTTTGTTACAGTGCGAAAGAAAGCTCACCCTTTAAAGCGCTTGTACCTGCAGCGGGTGGTTATTTAGAAGCGGTATCTTTAGATCTGAAAAGCCCCTAAACTATACATGGGCGTCCTCCAACAACACTGCAAAGCAATAGCAATGCCAATAGCCCTTCTCGCATTACGCTCATAGTCTGCTTTCACAGGAGTGTGTGAAACGCCATTTTCAACTGTTATGGAGTATGGAAAGCAGGAAGAATACTTTTCCGAATGCTCGTCATAACGCGAGGTCTCCTTACTGCCTTGTTTGCACGCGAACTCCGTGTTGCTAGAGCTAAAAGCGGAGGTCACGAGGCACTCTTCATACTTCTCCAACTCATCAGCAGGTGTGTGCTGCTAGGCCCTCAGCTACATACATTGCTGCCACTCATGGAAATCGACTTTATGTTGAGCGAAGGTGGCACCACTGCTCTGCTCAGTACAAACGAAGGCATTTTCACGTTCAAAAAGATTATAAAATGTTTACAGCATTTCAATGAATATAGAGACCGGCACACCCGTAAACGTCAACGTGATCTCCAACAAGTGTATCTTCACCTTTTTGCCGCGACAGGCGTCATAAGTAATTCTGAGTGAAGAAATAAAAATATGAATCTGCATTTGACGATAAACACAAGGTTCATTTCAAGCAAAACAATGGTCAGCTTTTTCTTCAGTGGTTTATCTGAATTAGCTGTCGTAGTGGTTGTGTGTACATTTAAAGAGCAAGTATTTGTTTGACTGAGCACTGCCTGTCATGCTAAGTGGGTGAAGTATTAGGCATTAACTCTTTCGTTAGCACACGAAATGGGTTGTTTTTCATATGTCTCGGGAAGATTGTTTTTGCGAGTTTGAAAAGCACTCCAGCACGCAATGCAACATATCAAACTTTGCACAATGAAATGCTCTTTCTAAAAAGTATATGCTTTGGAATAGATGAAAATGTGAAAATTAGGGAATTTTTGGTTGCTAGCTGGTTAACAGTGCAATAAAAAAACACTATATGTGCAAATATATTCTAAATGAAGAAAATTCCGAATATACATTTTGTAGATAAATGACCCAGGAACAGTTTAAAAAATAATGAATGTTGCACAAATGTTTATCTTCACATAAAGAAAGAAAAAAAAGAACCAAGGTGCTGCTTTATTGCTCATGCCATGTGGTGAAGCATAGCATTTTTTTTTTTTTTTGAGACACAAGTGTACTCTTACACTCTTCTCGGTGAATTTTCATTGCCTTGCGATAAGAGCCTCCAGGTGTTCCAATATAGGTCAATACTCGTGATGTGAATAATCCCTCCATAAGTGAGATGTCCAATACACTTGGCTATTTCATCTAGCGTCACATCTTTTTATGAGCCACCTCACTCCGCATAGGTTGGCGTTCCGATAAATGCATCCAAGCATATGTCTTTGCATTTTTGCACATTTCATGTTTAAAAAAAATGATATCGTGCGTAGTTCTAAAACGTTTCGCACTGCTCCATAGTCAAGGGCCAAGATGTGCTCCAGGGGCCTTCCAGTCATTAGGAGAAGCACTGCAGCCAGCGCCAGCACACCGCACCCCAGCGAAGTGTGGACCACGCAAATAGCTAGAGTAGCTATAAGGTTGTGCGCAAAGGTCAGAATGTACACGCACTGGCGGCGGAGGAAACAATTTGGGGATGTAAACAAAACAACCCCACGAATGGCGGCGGAAGCCTTAGGCAGACACAAAACATCGTCGCCATAAAACTTAATGCTGAGGTGCTGACATCCTCGTCCTCACTCAATTAAAGTGGGGTTGCAAGACTGTTTCGAGCAGCGCATGTGTTTTGCAGCGCTAGTGCGCACCAATGCACGCGTGACGACGATGCCATAGGAGTGACTAGTGACACTAGATGCGGTCTGATAACACTACAAGCAAAACCAAAGCTGCTGGAAACTATCAGAGGACGCCACCTTGACACTTTAAACACGCGGCGGACCTTCGTAAATAGTTTTTGTAGAATTTTTTCCAGACTCCTAGGAACAGCTCTCTACTAAATAGCTGGCATAAATTTCTGGCAAATACTACTGCCCAACATTTTCAAATAGCCAAACTGACCCTTTAATTCAATATTTGGTTTGCAAAGGATCTTTTTATTACAGTACTTTAGATATTACTGTGGCATAATCACAAGGGGCACGCACTTCTGTCCAGTGCGCTCGCCTTTTGCACTTTTCCAACAACACACACACATTTGTTCACGCAAAGGTCTGTGAAAAGTCACTATGCTGCCAAAACCGGCAAATTCAAATCGATTTTGAAAGTTGAGTGGTTGGACTAACTACTAGAAAGTGCTGGGTGCACGAAAAACAAATTTAATATGCCAAAATCGACAATCCAAAAGCGTCGATCACTGGTGATCGATTTGAATACGCGTGGTAACAAAAGAGTTATTACCTCACACTGGAGCAACTTATAACTTCAATGTTACGCAAAGAGCTTGGTAACTTTTTCAGAGCACAGTACAGTCTCGCTTGGACTTTCATTTTTCCTGAAACGCTTCAAGCTTAACATTACGACAGGACGCATACCAAACATACTAACATTCGTGAATCATAACAGAATCTAGAGGTGCAATCATGTGAATTTGCCCTGCACCTTTTCAACGTGAGAAACTACAAAGTCTTCATCATGAAGTTTGTTCAGTCGTCTTTGGAACACGATTTATCAATTTTAACTACACTGTTCTGCAGATATGCCAACAAAACTTCATGAGGTAGGAGTTTTTCTTCAGTATGGATGAAAACGGCTTTCCGCCGTTCTACTTCTACGTTCACAACGTGGCCATGATTGCGTTATTGCATATGCCAGCCACCTCCTTTCCGCCCCTGAACATAACTACACAATCACAGAGCGTGAGTGCTTGGCTCTCATATGGGCAGTGGCAAAACTTCGACCTTATCTATACGGACACTATTTTCGGTAGTTACCAACCACCACGCGCTCTGATGGCTCAACTCTGAAAAATCCATCAGGTCGCCGGGATTTGCGCCTGCAAGAGTTTTCCTATTCAGTGGTCTACAAATCTGGCCGTCTACACCATGATGCCGATTGCCTTTCCCGGTAACCCTGTCGACAATACTGAGAACACTGAAGAGCCCACGGAGCACTCTATCTTGTCAGTGTCCGACTTCCTTAACATTGAGGAAGAACAGAAGCGTGATCCAGTGCTGCTTGCCATCATCAGCCATACGGAATCCTCCCCAAATTATGCTTCCGTTCGCTAATTTGTCATTCAAGATGGTGTGCTATACCACCGCAATTTCTGACCTGACAGGCCTGACTTTCTCATTGTTGTGCCTAAGCATTTGCGGCGCTCTGTTCTCACCCAACTTCACGTCGCTCCCACGGCTGGACACCTTGAAGTATCCCGCAAGTACAAGCGTGTCCGGTGCCGCTTTTTCTGGCCAAGCCTTGCTTGCTCAGTACGCCGATACGTCGCCACGTGTGACCTATGCCAACATCGTAAAACACCGTCGCTGCTACCTGCTGGCCATCTTCAACCAATCGACATACCCGCAGAACCATTTTAAAGTGTTGGGTCAGACCTGCTTGGTCATTTTCCCACATCAACATTGGGAAACAAATGAATAGCCGTGAATACAGACTAGGCTACATGCTACGCTATTACGCGAGTTCTACCGACCAGCTGTGCAACCGACGTCGCTGACTTCTTGTTACGGGACATTATATTGATTCATGGTGCTCCGAGACAACTCCTCACAGACCGTGACCGTAGATTTCTATCGCAAGTCATCGCCGACATTCTGCATTCTTGTTCCACGCAACACACACTGACAACCGCTTACCACCTTCAAACAAACGGCCTCACGAAACGATTGAACTATACTCTAGTTCGCTATGAACGTGTCGCCCGACCACGGAGACTGGGACCTTGACTTACCGTACGCAACTTTCGCGTATATTTCATTCCGTCACGACATGGCGGGCTTTCCTCCGTTCTACTTAGTGTACAGAAGAGAGCAGACTTTACCACTGGACACAGTCATCTTAGCTCATACCTCGCCCACCAGCGAGTATGCCCGCGACGCGATTGAGCGATCCAATCATGCCCTTCGGCTCGCCCGCGCTTGGCTGATGGCCTCGCAAACCAACCAATGCCCTCCGCACGATGCGGAACATCAAGACATACATTTCTCGCCCGGTACCCTCATTTTACTCTGGTCCCCTCATCGTCGGCTGGGCCTGTCAGAAAAACTTTTGTCTCATTACATGGGAACTTACCGTCTATTGCATCAAGTAACATCTGTCACCTATGAGAACAGCCCCATCTATCCATCGCCATCTGCTGTGCAGACCAGTGATAATGTACACATCTCTTAGATCAAGCCCTACAAGAATGTGTCAGATAACGACCTTTAAAGCACCGGGATGGTGCCTTCACCGCCGGGCGTCATGCTACGTGCCAGTTCATGGAGATGAAGAAGACAAAGCAGATAGACTGGCGCAAGCTAATCTCTGTGACTGGCACTACTTGCTTAACCGGTTGTAAATACATCTGTGACTACTCCTACGAGTCGGTCTCCTTCTCGTAACAATATAACAAACATTCCCTTCCAAAACTTATTCCCTGGTAATTGCAAATGAACAGATCATGGTTGTACTACCATGTATATGCTCCCGAGTTGCACATAGACTCATAATTGTGAAGAACACAAATGCAAGTCATACCAACACAACCTCCCCATTTTTTTTTTCCAATCTAACACCTTTTCTAAGGTTCAGCACAGGGAAAGCACGCAGTGTTTTTCTTTTTTGTTTTCTCAGAGAGAAGCTGTTACGCAAATATCAATAAAGAAAAATGCATAAAACATGTTCAACCAGGTTAACATTTTTAAGAGAGACGTCTAAGTGGCTACTCGTGAACAAATATGGTTAAAAAATGCATGCAGTCAGGAGTCATTGCTGCAAGTCAAACATAAGTTGTGCATCATGCAAAGCTACACTAAGGTGCTGGCATAAACATTAAAAAAAAGTTTTTGAAGAGAACAATTATTGCAAGAGCAAAAAAATTGATGGCAACAGTCTCTGTGAATCTGATGCCAGGCTCACCGAGACTAGTTGCGTGTGGACATGCTGAACGATCAGGTTGATGGCAATGTGGTTGTCGCCACCTAAAAAACAAAATTTTAGGACATTACAGCGAGGCCACAAATAGCTACAGAGAAGGAGGGCCTGTACAGAAAGAAAATCATTTTGACGAACTATCCTGAAGTTTCAACAACACGAGCAGTAGGATATAAGCAGCAGGACACTGCTACGGTCAGAGTCGTTTATAATCGAAGAAAAAAATATTGGCCACCTCAGACAGAGATTGAGCATTAACACTCTATACAACAGCACTAACTCTTTTTTCACGATGTCAAGCACTTTCTCAAGTGTTCGGGATAGTCGACTTTCTTACACGGATGCACATTTGTGCCACCGGTGTCATGTCGCAAACTTGAACGTCCTGGTAAATTTCGCCAGCGATTCTGACATCGCCACTGAATTAAATGTAATGTTTTAAGTAGGAAAGATGAATCTTCACTTCTTAACATGCATAATATCTATATTAGCCAAGAAAAAACCCTTGTTGTTCAATGAAAACAGGCTAGCATGACCGTTTTGCATGGGTGAAGATCATGGGCGTGCCCCAATTCTTTGGGCGGAGCTCTTTTTTTTTTTTTTTCCAAGTTCTAACCAACTGTGGTATTGTGCAAACACAAGCAGCGTGAGTTTATGTTGAGCACAAGGACAAAGGAATGTTGCAAGACAACAATTTCATAGATGGTCCTACCAATGACGACCAGCCACACTCGCCCAACCCTACTTCAAAGAACTGATGTCAATTAATGTTCGGGGTGTGAGGGCAATACTTAGGCAGTTGAAATGGTCATTACAAAAAAGTCGGCAGGCTATTCATCAGCGTATCATCCAACATATTCACTTAAATTTCTTTGCCCTAGCACTATCATCTTGTAATCTCCGGGTAAACTCCATCATACAAGCTACTTTCATGAAGTCGCGGTGTCTTTTTTTAATTCTGGAACATGATAGTCGCCGACCGATTTTTCAGACCTGGCGGGGACCGAAAAAAAGTCCGAAAAATTCGTTTTTGTCAGAAATGTGAACTTTATTGCATCAGGCAGGCTTAAAAAAGTCCATGATTCTGCCTTGCCTTAAACTAAGCTTGGAAGCAATTTGGTTCGCCTATATTTGCGCCAAGGTGACATCGTCACCCTATAAATGCTCAATCAAAGCGTCACCGCGGTGGCGATCTCCACTGCCGACAGCTGCGGGCGATCATCGTCGTCATCATCCGAACCGCTCTCCGGCTGCTGCACAACCTGGCGAAGAATTTCTTCGTCTGTGGGCTCCGCACACGAAATTGTCATCGTCCGCACGAGCGAAGTTTTTAAATAGGGAAATTTAGAATAGTATTTGCAAGCGCTGCGGGTGTTGCGGGTATAGCGAACGTATTACGAGTTCTAGAATAGCGTTTCCTCCCCCTAGGGCAAGGTCTAGGGACATTCGCCCCGACCGCAAACTCAAATGCAAGGAAGCTACACACAACACTTCGGGGGCCGCGATTTCCGCATGCTATTTCGTATTTTCTGTAGGCAGGCCGCGAACGGCGACTCGCGTTGCGACGCATGCACAGTAACAGCGACCACACCGCAAGGGCTCGCGGTGCGCTATTCTAAACCTCCCTATTGTTACTGTGACAGGCACATTCACTCCACTACTGCGCAGCTCCGCATTGTCCCTGTACGGTGCGATGACGACAGTGCTGACCACTACGGCTGATCGAAGACGAGAAAATGGTCCCGTGTCACGTTTTCTAAAGCAGACACGGCTTCTAAAACTTGAAGTATGATATTTGCTTTCCAATTTTGGAGGCAGGAAAGCCATTTTAAAATTAAGCCACTAAGCTTAGTCAAGCCGACAGAAAATACAACATGACGGCATCCATACAGGTTCGTGGTGCGGCTCAAAACAAGTGATTTATTAAAAAAAAATCTAACTTTAGCGGGCGAATTTGTCCGAAAAATTGGTCGAAAAAATGCATTAGCCCTATGGGAACCCTGACGGTGCACTTTTGAAGTCCGAAATATCCAACAAGTCCGAATTTTCAAAGTCCAAAAAATCGGTCGGCGACTTATATTTCTTGAGAACTGTAATGCACAAACCTTCCAGTGAGAATCGAAATATGATTAAAATGCTATCTCTATCTAACTGAATTCCACATATGCACTTCCTTATCAACCCGTATTTTACTGTAGGCACACTGGTGTCTTATATCAGTGTCTCTTATAAAGGGGTTTGGCTGTATAACAAGCAGGAAGGCAAAGTGTAGTAAAAAGTAGCGGATGTCACGCAGCGAGGTTGCGAATCTCTCAAGCATCTCTCGCGCTGAGGAAACCCTACATGCTTGCCTCAAACATTGGCATCACAGATGCCTTGGTAAATAGAACAGTGGTAACTTTATGAACAAGAATCATTGTGTGTCCGTGCTACAGTCGAACTCCGCTACAACGAACGCCGCTTCAACGAAATTTCCGCTACAACGAAAAATGCACAATTTCCCGTCAGCAGTCCATAGGAGCCAATGCATAAATATTGTCACGACGAACACTTTTTCTTTGATCTTCCAGCTTCAACGAAATTTCACGATGCAGTTCCAGGCTCAGATACTTATTGCTATGTAGTAAACCCAATCTAACATTTTGAAGCATAAAACACACGTTGGCACCAACAGAAACCACCGCTATACCACCGCTGTTCAGCCAGCATGGGCGCCGCCATTGCTCGTTAGTGATGGTAATGAGACTGCCCTGCTTTTGTTTTGCCACTGGCTTGCTTTTGAGCCGCAAACGATTCGAAGTTGAAGCTCAGTCGCTCAGTTCATGGTTTCCTTCTCGCAGCTGCTGGGTACAACCGCGGCATGATGCCTTTTCCGATGCTTTATCATTATGTTCGCGCTTGGACAGTGTGGTAACTAATCAGAGCTGCTGTTCGTCCACATTATCAACAAAATTAGCTAGCTGCGAGTAATGGATGATAAGAATGGCATAGAATAATGCAAAAGTCGCCGCTTCACGATACCTTGCCTCTATATCGGTGTTGTCGGATACTTTAGATGGTGGACTGCTGCTGGTGTTAACGTGTTAATGCAACTGTTTGGTTTGCTCACGAAAGCGGTTTTCGGCGTTGGTTCAGCATGCTTTTTACCATGGCTTCGCTATGCATGGGTGAGAATTGCGTCGTGACGTTGCTGGGAAAGAATAGGAAGCAACGGACATTTTTTGAATTTTGAGAATAAACATTCCAATGTTTTACTAGCTCAGATCGGCGATATTTTTTTTTTCTATTTCACTACAACAAAATTTTCGATTCAACGAAATTTTTCCTTGCCCCGTCAGATTCGTTGTAGCAGGGTTCGACTGTATGCGCTTAATCAGGTTAAACATTAGTGGAGCTGCCATATGTGTTTCTGTTCTTATTTTGACACTTTTGACTTGTATTAGCCACAAGTACAGTGCGGCATCTCAAGGGCAGCTACAAACTGCGTGTCATAATGCATCGCTTCATAGATTATACACTGGCACTTGGCTGTGCAAAGGAAAGAGCAACTAATTTCTGTCCAATTGTGCAAGTTTTCAGTAGCCCCATGAACGCCCTGCCCCATAAGTTTGTTTCCTTCTTTAATCTTTTTTTTTTTCTTTCAGCAAGTACGCTCGTTGAACACCAAAGGTATACGTATATAAGTTGGTTAAAATGAAGCGTCAAAAGATGGCACTATCAGTCTTCTAACTTGGCACTACACAGGAGCCTCATTTTGGTTGTCTCAAAGAGACAGGACGCGACGATAAAGTAAGTGTTGTTGCACTGTTCTTGCAAACATCTGGCTTGAATTTGGACACGACAGAAATCCCAGTGGCACAGCAAGGAGTTTTTGGTGTGCCAGTGACCCACGATGGCCAGTCCATACCAGTATACCAGACATGCTAAATCTCTCTACGTGACATTTTAAAGCATCTCGACAAGAGTATAAACAGAGGTCTTCCATGAAGAAAACAGCAAAAGAAAGTGTGCACTACTACGAAAAAGATACAAACCTCTGGGCACGATGAGGTCAGCGTGAACCATGGACGGCGCTATGTAGTGGTCAAAGGCTGGCTTCACAAAACGCTCGTACTGGGCCAGACAGCCCTCGAGGTCACGGCCCCGGTCAGTGATGTCACGCTGTAACCGCCGTGCTAGCCGGATGTCGCTGTCTGTATCTATGAAAATCTTCATGTCCATCATCTGCCATGAAAAGGGTGAGAACGAAAGCAATCACAAAGATGTGAGACACGTTGCAGCAGCCTTACTGCTGCTATAATTCAGCTAAAGCACTAAAGTGGCATCACTTTACAAGGCATCTTCTTAAAATTTGAGATACCTGTACATGGGATAAAAATTTGAGCTTCATTGAAATAACGCACTTTTTTTTTTCATTGGTGCGGTTTATTGTGTCAAAACCACGATATGATTACAAAGGAAGCTATAGCGGAGAGCTCTGGACTTTCAACTACCCGAGGTTCTTTATCAGGACACCTAAATCCAAGTACCAGGACCTCGGGCATTTTTATATCCATTGAAAATGTGGCTGCTGTAGCTGAATTTGATCCTCGAACCTTCAGGTGGGAAAAGTAGTAAAGCGCTTCACTTGACAAGATATCTTTATGAGCTTACGAGCATTTTTGTTCATGGAATAAAAAAAATTTTTTTGTTAATGTAACTTCAAATGCCTAAGCATAATGCCGAACTTTTACAGTGTGCCCTTTATAGGCTGCGCATGCTATGAGCCAATGAAGCGTTGCATTACGATTGCAGCAAGAGACACAGAAGAGTCACTGGATTGTGAAACCTATGCCTGCTCGGTGAAAAGAATGTGTCAAGTATTTTAATGCTTTGTTTGCATGCCGAAAATTGCTAAACGCGTTGCACCACGTCGATGCATGCGTCTCGTCAACAACTTGCAACTTGCCTAATTCGCATTGCACGTGCTACTATTGCCAACATGTACAGTCACCGAGTGCAGAAAACTTCAACTAAAGTTAACTGATTGTCTTGAGTACTTGCTGTAAATTATCAGCACAAGGTTTGTTTTTTCACTATGACTACATTAGTCACTAGGTATATGGCATGAATACTAGTGCAACGCACACTAGTCAGCAGAACAAAAAAAATGTGGCTAGCTTACACAAGCCGTGCAAGGCTCGACTAGCAACAGAGCTTGTTGTCAACCTAGATTTGCAAGTTGTTGATTAACATGTATAATTAGCTTGGCATTATTTCATGTACTCTTAATTAACACCATCTAAATTACATTGACTAACTATGAAGCTCTCAGCGAGATCTTTCTATGTTCCCATCCGTTTTTTTTTTCTTCCGTGTGTCCATCGCTTTCTCTCTCTCTCTCTTCTTTCTTTTTCTGTGCTTCTCTTGTTTTCTTCAAAAAGCAATGTGCCTGCACTGCACATAAATCATGTCAACCTCAATGGATATGACGGCCACAGGTCGCAATATCTGCCAAATTACTAAGCAATACAGGAAGACGTACCCTATCTATCTTCATTTCCCGAATGCACGTCACAAAGACCTAACTGTCCTTATTTATAGTCAATCCTAAGAAGAAGACGACGACCAGACTGCGCACCAGCCGAGTTATTGCATTTCATGCACTACGCGCATCTTAGTTCTCTGCGAAACAGCAAATCAAATAGTAGCCTAACAGCTCCAGTGTTAAAAGGGCAATGAAGATTAACTAAATGTAGTAGTAGTAGTAGTAGTATTTTTTATTTACAGTAAGCCAGATACAGAGCTCACTGCAGGGGCAAAGGGCTAAAGGCGAACAGCCTGACAAAGGCCCTTGTCCCTCCGCAGTCCGTGACAGTGCAAAGCTTAAACAATATATATATTCAATACATTCAAGCAACCTGAAATTGTAAATTGTAAATGTTTCTAATTTAGTTAATCTTCCTTGCCCTTAATTCCTAGCATACATGAAAAAGGAACATCAAAACACAGCAAACTTTGAATGCCTTATACCCTAGTCACATGGGCAATCTGAAGGCCTTTCAACTACAGCTGCTATACGGGTGCTCCTGAAGGCACCCTTGTCAAAATTTTGTCGAGTTAGTGGGGTGCGCTATTTTATGAAAACCCTGATGGCCATTGAGCAATGGAGGCAGAAACAGAGCACACGTGCCTTCTTGTCAACAGCGTGCTCAACTCACGACGAAAAGAGATCGCACCAGTATGCTCTAGAAATAGTGTGTAGATGTATCAGATACTTAAAGTATTCTTGCCACCTGAAATGTGTGGGCTTTATATGCTCTGTGTTGTCAAGAGCTTGTGGCAGTCACATCAAGTGGCACAATCGTTGCCACAGTTTTGCTCCTCAACAAGTTACAAGCTATAGCATACAGTAGACTTCCAGTAAACGGAAATCTCTTATACGGAACTGCTGCTTAAATAATACAATCGCCTCTGGCCCGACTGATTTCATATTTGGATTCTCCACCCTTGTTGACCTAGTAGTATATGCAACACCTGTAAAATAAAACATTTTCCTGGTCCCTCCAGGTTACCTTCTATGAGAGTCTACTGCATATGCATAATGCATATAACTATTTATTAAAACGTTTTGACAAAAATATGAGACATATCTGCAATTTTAGCAGATTTTTAGTATTCAACTTTGGGTCACATAAAAACAAAAATAAAGAATGAATTGATTGATTGATTTGTGGGGTTTAACATCCCAAAACCACCATATGATAATGAGAGACGCCGCAGTGGAGGGCTCCGGAAATTTTGACCACCTGGAGTTCTTTAACACGCACCCAACTCTGAGCACACAGGCCTACAACATTTCTGCCATAATAAAGAATGAAATAAAGTATAAAAGGGATGCAGCAATGCACAATGTAGGCAAGAAACATGCAAACTACTTAACAGCCATTCAAAACTACCATGTTAGCAAAGCCCCAACTATAGTGAGTTAGAGTTGTGGCATTTCGAAGGCCATCGATTGCATGACCTTTCAAGATGAATAAGTTGGAAAATATAATAGAACAACTATCATATATAAGAACTGAAACTAACCTGCCATCTTTTCAAATTTTGCTACATGGGAGCAGTTCAATGTAGACTGATATTACCCATTTTTCAATGTACACATTCACATATTTTGCATCAGTGAAATTTTAAATTATTATACTGCATCTAATTATTGCTTCTATATATTCCTTATGTAACCATAATAGCTGCCTAAGCTTCATATTAATTTTATACATGTTCCAGCATAAAGATATAACAACTTTATGTTTTATAGCAGTTAAAGCTCTTTAATTCAACACTAGGTAATTCCGAAGGCCAGATAATTTGGACGTGTACTTCATTCCCAGCCATCATGAACATGATTTCATGGCGTCAAACTCTTGCTGATATGGTCCTTTTTGGCCGCAACCCAGTTAATTTGGACAATACTGGGACGAATGCTGGCTGTACATAGTAAGGTATGGATGCACAGCACGTCTTTACCTAATTAAGACATAGGGGCCTTGCGCCACAGTAGCACTGTAAAATAAGTCACAGGTTGACCAAACGGCAGCTTTTATGCCGCTCTTAAATAAGTACAGCATTTATGTATTGATTAAAAAAAAATGAACACAATACATATTTTTATTAACCTCTTAATACTTATGCTAATTTGGATTTTGCTTAATTCAAGCACTACTTTCGATACTGCAAGATCCACGTTAACGAGCTTTTACAGTATAAATTTCTTTCATTTTGCCTAATATATTCATAAGTTGCATTTTGTGCACCAGTGCAAATTTTGTTTTTTTTTTTCCTTTCTCGTACTTCTGGAAGAGGGCACCTAGGGGTATTGCGAATTATAATAGAGTGATCCCATATCACAGGATTAACCATAAGTTCACTTACATTGAGCAGCTGCTTGTTGGCAAAGCAGAGGATACCCTCGAAGATGATGACGTTTGCGCCGTACATGAACTTGAAGCGCTTCTCACGCGCGTGCGTCACGAAGTTGTAGATGGGGACCTCAACGCGTTTGCCTTCCTTCAGCTTCTTGAGCGTCTCGATGAGCAGATCGAAATCAAACGCATCTGGGTGGTCAAAGTTGAACTGGTTTTCATCGGCTAGCCGGTGCTGCTCCTCATCCAAAACCTGTGAAGGCGTGGAAAAGCGCAAGTTCAGCGTAATTAACGAGCAATTCAAGAGGGCATGCGCTGCCTACCAATCCACTTCACTGTCCAATGCTTTGATTGGTCTCTTTGATATAAGTGCCTGAGAAACCAATAAATTGCAGATGCAGCAGGCTATGTCTCCCGCCACTTCGCTATAAGTAAGAGTGTCTGAACAGGTGGCCTTGTTTTAATGCCAGTGCTAGCATACAGGTGCCCCATCGCTTCCGTTTTCAATGCAAGTCGTGGATACAAGAAATGCCCAACAAGAAAGGATGGGTATCAAAGCTTGGAAACTTCTATATTTAATATTCCCCACCCCACTGCTTTTGAGATACCTATCCACAAGAAATTTCTGGCAAGAACCATGATGTAACCATAATCTAGCTCCACCTTATTTCGGTGCTAGAAACACAAGTGAAAGACCACTATCACCCAAATACGAGTAAATACCGTTAACAATGTGACGTAATGCAATTTTACTAGGAGAAAAAGCCAGTAAGCCAGAAAAAAACAACGAAAATGAAAGTTGCACAAGAAGACTGCCTTGAAGCTCCTGTATCGGCATGCCATGATGTCGTTAATTGCTAAATAAAAGTCTCTTGGCACACAACCTTAATGTCGGAGACTGTATATAAGAATTTGATCGGTAGGTTGTTCCAATATAAAACTCACATATTAATTATGCAGAAGAACAATTATATAAAAAGCAATTTGTGTAAACAATGATGTGAGAACTATTCTCAATTGTCGAGCTTAAATGAAACCCGGTAATATATCTCTTGTAATGTCACAGGGAAAAGAAAGGCGAACAGTGCAGCATTTATGCGCTCTGCTGTTCTGCATTTGTTTTTAAGCACTTATAACCGGGATGATAATGAAAAGTCACTACAGTTGTCCATCATACAATCAAGAACCCTTCTTGCATCTCTCTATTGTCACCAAGATCAGAGCTCAATGAAAACGGTACTGTATTTCCATCGCCCAAGAACAACAACATACCATGCATGTCCTCAAGACAATAATTGAAATTAATTCAGACCATAAAACTAAGGAAGTATTGGCATCAGTAGCAATGTTGCTTCACCACGTACCAAGACAACTGCATTTCGAGTGGTAAGCACAGAGGCATTGCACGCACCTTGTAGAACGAATCCATGCTGAGCAATGTGACCCATGGAACGTTGAGCGCCTCGATTATCTTCCTGGCCACAGTGGTCTTGCCCGAAGCACTTCCGCCGCAGATGCCAATGACAAACGGCTCCACAAGTTGTCCCTGAACATTGTACCAGGGCGGTCGTCCAGCTGTGTAGATGGTACGCTGCCGCGTAAGCAGCAGGGAGTCATCTTTCGCAGAACCCGACCATAGTCTCTCACGGCGCATGCGACGCGGGGACATGCATGGCGTTTGTGTTTCCGAAAGGAGGTCGCTGGCGTTTGCCACATCGTCGAAGCTACCACTGTTGCAAAAGAAAGAAACAAGTCTTATAAGCGATTTGGTCCTGCCGATAAGAAATTGTTAGGTACAGCGACGAAAGAATATCGCAAGGAAAGAGCCTACACCAAGAGCTTACACGATTACCTGGCTTTGCTCCAAGAGAGGCTTGTTCTCCTGCTGAAAGTGTGCGGCACGAAAACAGTTAGCAGGAGTTAGCGTTAACAGGGCCGTTTCATGTTTAAGGTACGAGCACGTGAAGTAAAGAGTCAGAATACAGCTTGGGCAATCCTATGTCTGCAAGCATTTACATACACATGTTTAATCTATGAGCCCTAGCATCGGCAGAACATAAGGTCTCAACAATAAAAAAACGTGCACATCAAGCCAAAGAGAAAAAGTGGGTCATTTGCCAGTTCAGTTAATGCCAAGTTTGACAGCAGCTTTGCGCTGGCTACTGCAATATCATTACTTTTTTTGTAATTACTACAACCCCACCACTGGGATAACTAAGTGGCTAATATCCATACCAGAAGGATCGCAATGCCAAAATTGCGCAACCTACGGTGACTGTCAAGCTGTTTCACTATTGGAAATGAAAAGTGTGCACAGTAATTACTCACCGACCTTCTGAACGCAGAAAGGAAACGATTTGCGTACTTACTGCAAAAAGCTGCAATCGAGAAGCAATAGCAAACGTCTGGTGAAGGGCACATTTGCACTGTCGCTAACGACACTGAAGGCGCACGAAACGTGACGCCCGAATCTACGAAAGGCAAAACCTCACCTCTCAACATCATTTGGTAGTTCGGCCCTGCGCGATCGAGCGAAAATAACTTGAGCAAAAGCAAGTATTACAGCCACTATATAGAACTGCTTACATAAGAAACGGCGACACTTATCAAGCGTGATCGGAAAGCTTCCCCGAGATATCCCACCAGCCTCCCCCTTATCTTCAAGATAGCGTCATAAAGACAACGAGTAAGCAAGAAAGCCTCTCGAGCGACGAGATGACAGCAATACACAGCAATACTGAACAATCACATCGCGACACAATACACGTCGGGACTCGTAGTACACCTGTGAGACTGCAATGACAGGCAACATACGTTTTAGCCGGCACCGGAGGATGCAAACGGGACTACGAGGCCAGGGCCGCCGATGGCATAGCTTCAGTTGTCCGCGCGTGTAATATGTTTCGCCAGCGCTTTCCCGTGCGATCAAATGAGTGGGGCTGGAAACAACCTCGTTTACGAGGCGATTACCTCATCCTCTGACAACGTAACGGCATACATCCTACACTGACGGTGACGACAGAGCGCGCGCGCAAATGTGCCCGAGAGAGGTGCACCCATGTGAGCATCAACTCACCTGTCCGAACTGGCAGAGCTCGGAGGGTTCCGCTCGCTCGTCATGGCGAGGTCACAGCCGGCAGATCATAAAGCTACAGCGCTCACACGCGGAGGAAAACAGGAAAGACGAAAAGCTCTAGCAGCTTGTTTCCGCGACCTTTTCCCCACACCGACAGCGTACGCGGTGGCCGAGCGACTACGCCGGGCCCCGTATGTGACGGGCTGTTGTAATCTGCACGTTTCGCGAGTGCTGCTGCGGCTAAAAATACGCGCTTGGTGCGCCGCGCCGGCCCATCTCTAGAGATCCCACGTGCAACAAAGGAAAAAAAGAAAACGCTCAGCCTCCGCAATATACGGTTCACTGAGTAGAGCAACAGCTAAACACAGCTTTCTGCGAGCTTTCGACGATTCGCAAGGTCTGACTGGCCGCCGGCGCCTTTCAACAGCGGGAGAAATCGATTATTCGCTCTCCAACGAACCCGAGCTGACGCACTTGCGCGCGACTGCACACAAATGTCATCGGTCTTTGACCGCTCGTACCAAATCTGCGTTCGTACGCGAAAGGCTCGATTATCGAGTCGAAATGAAGCGTAATGATGATGTCAAGCGCGACATCGCAGCTTGCTCAAAACAAAAGTCCGCATGGACGCCTTCAACCAAACCCAGGAAATCGCAACCACATGTTGGGCGTCAAGTCACTCTGGTCAAAAACGAAAGCCACACAAACTGCTCGCGGACTTACTTCTCTTTGGGACCGACAGTTTTTTCCGACGGCTTGAGCGCGGCCACATGGACAATCTTTTCCGGCGAGTCGCAAGCCAGCCTTTTGTTGTGGTCACCGCCGTTCTGTAGCTCCTCTTCGGCTTTGTTTTCCAGTTCTATCGGGGCCATCGCCTCCGCCGCGAATGGTCGCTATGCGGTCACTGTCCAGTCTCTCGACATCCACCCAACGCGCGCCCTAAAAAGTGCAACGCGTAGCAAAGAAACTGGAAATCCCACGTGCTCACCGGCTCTGTGCCTACTGTTCAGTCACACAGCACCGTTGCTCTGCGATGGCAGCGCGCCAGTCAGCGCGCAAAACCAAAAGCAAAACCGGACCCGGCAGCAGAGAGGTCGGTGTCACGTTGGCTCGACCTGTACCCGCGATTTTACGAATCGGGTATCAGCGTGGTCAACACGCAGTTAAACCACAGGTTAAACTGTTTTCATCGCAGCGCGAACTCAACGCCACTGAAAGGAAATAATGTTGGCCGCACAACGGAAAAATCCGTTGCCGCACGTCATCTCGCACGTGACGAAAGGCACACAACGATGGTGCTGCTCACGAACGGTTTCGATTGCCTCGCACAAAGTTAAAATGCTGATTCTATGACCCCGCGAGCTGAAGGTGGTGAAAACAGTTATTTCTGGAAGTTATTGCTACCTTGGAAGAGAACCCTGTAAAGGTGTCATATACGTCAGGCGTAAGACAAGCAGTCGCTTTAACGCGCGATACTGCGTGGCAGAATCGCACCAGGCATCACAGCAATTGCATATTGCGTGCAACACGTAATAATTTATAATGATCATCAGCAACAGCATGAGCTAACTCACAAATGTGGCGGCCCTGGACTAGGCGCGGCGGGCTGATAAGGCCAACAGAGCCATGAACCGTAGGGGCCCCACCTACCCGCTCTTTAACCTTCCCCCCCCCCCCCACTTTTTTTTTTCTTTCTAATTTGAAGTCTTTGAAGTAAGCACCCTAGAAAAGCACACCTTAATTCTCTCATATCATCAACTTTGAAGCGTTCAGAGAGGAGCGCGAAGCATGGCAAGTACATGAAAAGGTGATGCAAACAAAACTCGACAATTCTATCGCAACACTTCTGAATTATAATGGCATAGTCTCCCTATGTATAGTAGTCCATGACACCTCACGAATCACACGGTCCAAACGATTCCGAATTCGTCAACCTAACCTAACATTTTACGAAGATTTGCCGCACGCTTCAAGCGGTTTCTCTCTGCAAGCGCTCTGAACCTTATGTCTGGCCACACGTACGCGTTGCAGCGCGTCAGCGTGAGGCTTTTTGAAGCGTAAGCCACAGAACACCTACATACTACCATTTGCGTAAGCGCCCTGCGAAATATATGATGATGATGATGATGATTTAAGGCTGATCCCTTTGTATCGGGTGGGCCAGATTAATCTGCCCTAGCCAGAGTAAAAAAAAACACTTAAAAATTAAATAAACAAAACACTCCACAGGCGTACACACTCGCATCTGCACACCTTCAATTTTGTCCACATGAATCCTTACCGCTGCGTAATGCGCCACCACTGCACCAGCCTTGTTTTGGTGGTGCGTACTACCGCATAGTTCACTGTACCAGCCGCTCCATCGTCTGTGGGTGGCCCCGGGTCATCTTTGTGAACAAACCCAGAGCCTCTGGCAGTGTGGTTCCCTTTCGTTGGTGTGGGCCCAAACACGTACAGCGCAGAACTAGATGGGGGATGGTTTCTTCTTCCTGCCCGCACACCCGGCACATCGCACTCGTGTCATCGGTATTCTCGTCGAATCGGCGACGGTACGCAAGGGTTCGTAGTGCCCCAGCCCGCGCTTCGAACAGGAGGCCACTACCGCCATTGTTGTCGTACATGCGCTCCTTTTCTATTTTATTCTTGCAACTTCGATATACCGTCAAGGTTGCCTTGGAACGCATCGCCCTCCGCCACTGCTCATTCTCTTCCTCCCGTACCTGTTCTTGAATGGCACGGGCCCGTCCGCACTCTGTGCTTGCCTTCACGGGTTTCGCGAAGAAACCAAACTTTCGGCGCAGGGTGTACACCCACGCAGTCAACTGGGTCGTTATTCCATTCAGGCTGGTGTATCGGAACCAGCGTCTTGCCCACCTGTTGTCATTCATGAGACGCAGTCGGCCCTCGTAGGCTATCTTGCTCCTGGCTTCTCGGGCCTCATACGAAGACCATCCAACGTCTCCTTGGATGGCCTCTATAGCAACTCGTCCGTGGCATCCCAAGGCCAGTCGACCAACCTCCCGCTGCCCTCGTTCCAGCCTCTGTCTGGTTCCTGGTTGGAAGGTCAGTAGAGCATTGGCAAACGACAAGCATGGGACATGCACACACTTGCACATTTCCCGAACCAGCAGGAATCGGTTACAGCCCCAAAGACTTCGTTTGCGCATGACGTAGGCGCTACGCCATGCCCCCTATCGACCAGGCTGCTGAAGTTAGGCGCCGTCTTAATTCCTCTTCTAACCACTACCACCACTACAGACGTACGCTCAAAGCAGTCAATGGCCATGGACCTTAGGTATATGACGCAGTAATTTGGTTATATGGGATCGTTGTGAAGCGAAAAGAGAGCGAGTTCTAGCTGATTTGATGAGTAATCGTAAACTGCAGGCCACGTGCACCATTACAATGCCTTCGTCACATGTTTTTTGGTAGCCTCGACTACCGATCATCAGAGTTTTCTGATCATGCTCGAAAAGTGTTGGCGCTCATTTAAATATGAAGCTACAATGCTTTGTGCTTGGTACCTCCACGAACTGAAGCAACTTAGAAGTGTGGCAGCTTGGGCTAGTTGGTATGGCATGACGATAGTTATAGCGCGAGAACAATTAAAACGACGACACAGAGACAAGAAGGACACGAAAGACTCGCGCTATAACTATCGTCAAGAACTGAAGCAAGTCATTTCTATGGGGTACAGGAAGCCAAAGCAACGCATGGTGGCGCTAGGATGATGATGATTTGATGCTGCTCCCTTTTTAGCGGGCGGGTGTAGTGGCACCCTAGCATATAAATAAGCACGGAGGAAGTCTCCGGACAGGCAGCGCCATTTTTGGTAGAAAAGTAAATATTGGGGATGTAGATGGCGCGTTTTCCCTTCGCTTTAATGCGCTGCCACTCGCTTACGTGTTCGTACAGAGAGCGCGCGCTGCGTTTGAGTCACCTCACAATGTACCGCCTGCAGTGCGGCTTCACAAAGATCTCTGATCTGGACAAGCACTTCCGAGAAGCGAATCGAACCAAAGGAGTAAAGCTCGTTAGTCAAGTTTGTGATGTGGAGCACACAACGGAAGGCGAGGACGCCCAAGCCACTGCGAAATGCAGTTCTCGGGTCCTCCGTGATAATACCATGTCGACGTTATGCCACGAGCTAAGTCTCACAATTTCCCCAATGCTATTTACCACGTGCTTACAGGAGGTTTTCAGAAGCCTAGAATGGGAACAGTTAGGGATAAGAGTCAATGGAGAATACCTTAGTAACCTGCGCTTCGCCGATGACATTGCATTGCTGAGTAACTCGGGGGACTAATTGCAACTCATGATTACGGAGTTAGACAAGGAGAGCAGAAAGGTGGGTCTTAAAATTAATCTGCGGAAAACGAAAGTAATGTACAACAACCTCGGCAAGGAGCAGCGCTTCGAGATAGGTAATAGTGCACTTGAAGTTGTAAAAGACTATGTCTACTTAGGGCAGGTAATAACCGCGGAGCCGAACCACGAGATTGAAGTAACTAGAAGAATAAGAATGGGGTGGAGCACATTCGGCAAGCACTCTCAAATTATGACAGGTAGATTGCCACTATCCCTCAAGAGGAAGGTATATAACAGCTGTATCTTGCCGGTACTTAGCTACGGAGCAGAAACCTGGAGACTTACAAAGAGGGTTCAGCTTAAATTGAGGACGACGCAGCGAGCAATGGAAAGAAAAATGGTAGGTGTAACCTTAAGAGACAAGAAGAGAGCAGAGTGGATTAGGGAAGAAACGGGGGTTAAGGATATCATAGCTGAAATCAAGAAGAAATGGACATGGGCAGGGCATGTAGCGCGTAGACAGGATAACCGCTGGTCATTAAGGGTAACTGACTGGATTCCCAGAGAAGGGAAGCGGGTTAGGGGGAGACAGAAGGTTAGGTGGGCAGATGAGATTAAGAAGTTTGCGGGCATAAATTGGCAGCAGCAAGCACAGGACCGGGTTAATCGGCGGAACATGGGAGAGGCCTTTGTCCTGCAGTGGACGTAGTCAGGCTGATGATGATGATGATGATGATGAAGTCTCATTCTGCTGACATGAAGCCGCGTACTCTGTAGATGTGCTGTGTTGATGTTTATAGAAAGCATATAATTGTTGTTTTGATGTAGTATTTAGCAGTAGCAGCCATGTACTGTCATGTGCAAACGTTTGCAGCGTGCTGAAAAAAAATAAATAGAAACTAAAGTTATAGGGCCATGGCCTTAAAATCCGAGAAGTTTTAGAGTCATGCCCTCCGTGCCGCTCATGACCCGCTGAACGTCGCCGCGAAGCAGCAAGTTTAAAGTTTCACCACAATGAGCCAAGTTGAAGTGCTCGCTTTTTTTTTTTTAGTGCGAAGCATTTCTTAGCGAACTTCGGTGACATTGAACGTATCTATCTATCTAGCCGCCTACGACTTTTAGCTCTCCTGGCCGTTCCAATATTGGTATCGATACCAAACTTGGTATGGCATAACATGACTGTATGAAGAACATATTTGACACGTCATAGTATGAAATTCATGACATGTATGTCATGAATGTCATGATTTACATTTCATGGTCCTGCAGCTCTAGCGGTAGTTTCGTTCACATGGAATGTTGCAAAACTGGTATGATATGACATGTTTTATTGCATGACGAACACAAGCGACAAACCCTAACATGAAAATCATTAGATGCGTGTCATGTAACAACATGACTACATGCCACGCTCATGATGCGCTGGCGGCTGTTTCGCTAACGTCACATATACCAAATCTGGTATTACGGTACGTGAATGGATGACGAAGGTATGTTACTGGTGCAAACATGATAATCACGACATGCGTGTCGTGTAATAACATGACTACATGCCACACTCATGATGCACTCGCGGCCATTTCGCTATAGCTTCACACATGTCAAATTTAGTATTACGTGACGTCGATGGATGACGAAGGTACGTGACTGGTGCAAACATAATAATGATGAGATGTGTGTCATGTGAGAACATGACTACATGCCGCAATCAAGGCGCCAATACATTTCGACGTGGTGCACATACGTGCTCGCCGGCGTTCATTTCGTCGCGTCACGCCGGCGTTGCGACGCCAGGTGCTCGTCCTGCTTGCAGGCACGCGCCGAGCTGCTTTGACGCATGCGCGTTTCAGCGCGTTCGGCGTCCCTCTATCACGAAAACAGGGAGACGCAGTGTTGTCCGGGTAACGCATCGGCACGAAATGCGGCATGTCGCATTTCAGACCGGTTACCGTCGTGCCGTGGCGACGGATGCTGGTCGCGCCTGGTGTCAGACTATAGCGTGCTCGCGTTTTGCTAACGTAGAGTCACTGTGCCCAGCGTGCGCGTGCGTCAACACTACGTTGGAGTATATTGGGCCCTTCGTGATGCACTCGCGGCCGTTTCGCTAGCTCTACATGTACCAAGTTTGTCAATGGATGAAAAGTATATGACTGGTGCAAATATGATAATCCTGACACGCGCGTCATGCCTGAACATGACAGCATACCACGCTCATAGCGTGCTCGCGGCCGTTTCGCTAGCTCCACATACACTAAATTTGGTATCACGTGACGTGAGTAGATGACGAAGGTAAACGGCACATCCAAACATGATAATAATGACACGGAAGTCATGTACGGCATCATTTCCCTCCTACTCGTAACGTTGTGCTTATTTCAAAATGGCATATCAACCTTTCTCATTCGTGCTTCGCATATCATCGATTCCCACTGTACATGGATGAAATCTGCTTTTTTTTTTTTTCGAATCTCAAGTCATGCTTGCTCTATCTTTCGCGAACGCGGCTGTGTTCGCCGGCTGTGACTAGATAAGAAACTTATACAGCTTTACACGTGGAGAGTGTCCCTTGGCGTTTTCTGAATTTTTGTGGCAGGCCCCAACACACACACAAAAAAAATGGCAGTAACTTAGCTCAGCTATGCCAGGATATATGTAGCGTCAGCAAAGGTTCAGCTGATTATTTTGCCGGGCAACTACTTCGGGATACGATGAGTTAAGCTTCTCCACTCTACTGCACCGTTGAGCAGCATTTGCACTCTCCTTCTCCATGGCTATACCACAGTGGCAAACGCCAGTCAGAGGCGCTATCAAGCTGCTCCAGTGCAGTGTCAGATGGCGACTGCACAGGGAAGGCGCGCGCGTCGGCGTCCATATGTCTACCAAGGCTATGACGGCACTTCTCTGGAAAGCGCACACCGGCAGCGGCGAGTCGCGCGCGGCCGCGGCCGAGTGCGAGGGAGGTGCCGGCTCCGGTGCGTGACACCACTGATCGTCTGCGCAGCGCATCGAATTGCGCGTACACCGGCGGCGAGCCGCGCGCAGCGGCGGCGGAGTATCATTGCGCATGCGCAGACCAGTGCCACGCGAAATTGGCTCAGCGAGGCCAGTGTAGCTAACGCTACAATACTTCGGACCTCGGCGATGCTTCCGTGGGGCTGCTTCTTCCATCGCGGAAAGACAACTTCGCACAGCGAGCGTCTCGTTTTAGCGCGCAATCTGACGGCACGGCGCTCAAGTTCGCCACACCGACTGCAGAATGCGTTGCGCGCGTGTCGCACGCACTCCCGTTTCGGCGAAACACACTCACTCGCCTGCGACCTCTCCCACGTCTCTCCTCAAGTGTTCCGGAGCTCGCCGCCAGGACCAGGCGCGGCGCTGTCATCGCTCCGCAAGCTTGAGCTTCGGTTCACAGGCACGTACCACTTAATTGATGTCAACATTGATGATAAAATGCTATTGACGTCAACAGTGGTACTTTTGATGTCAATTCAATTGACATCAATAGTGGACCTTTTCACAAACGGCTCCCTAAGCGCCGCCATATAGTACTTGCACTGTGGAGGCTTTGACTTCAGCCTTTGCACTTCCGCGCGCAGCCCAACATGGCGATGTTTTTCCTAGCTCCAGTGAAAAGGCGAGTAGGCGTGGGGTGAGCGTGTCCGTGAAAATTCAGCAATTTTAGTCAACGTAAAGACACATTCTAAGAGAATCACACGTGGGGATAGCACACGTTTGGTTACACATCACCCAGTGAAACGTCACCGTAACATTCTTAAACCACACTACGTGCCCAAGGTCAATTCATTTGCGGAGCGGCTAACATGCTCCCAGACACCTTTATTTCGGATAAGGTGGCCTTTCTTTTTTCAGACCCGCCATTTTGGCGCCGGGTCTGAATATGTCCGTGAAAATTGGTGCACTGTATGCCCGCAGCTGTGGCTAGGCACACCTTCAACTCCTTCGCATTTATACAGCACAGCCGTTATGCCCGAGGTTTGCCATGTGCCGTAGATGGAAAATGATCATAATTAACTAGCACGCATTTTCTTTGCCCTCTTTTTTTTCTGCCTCGCTCTCCGCACACAAGCGCCGATCTTAACGCCGCGCGATGCGGCAAGTCTGATTAGCCTCGAGAACTCATACAGAAAGAAAGAGAAATAAAGATGGTGATAGAGAAATTCTTGGCTAAAAATTCGTAGCGAGGCGAGATTCAAAGACGCGTGCTCACGACCCGTAGGTGAGCGTCCTGACCACTAGGCTGTCCATGCACGCAAGCGAGGTGGACCAATGTGAGGGACAGGAGCAGAGCCGAACGAGTACAGAGAAGGAAATAGAGACAGAAAGGGGAGAGAGAACTACAGAGAGAGAAAAAGAGTATAGAAAGAGACAGAAGAGGGAGAGAAAACATAGAAGGCATAGAAGGCTGCTGAGAGTATTTCCATCTAAAAAAGCATGCTTTTGCAGCTGAGATGGCAATGTCTGGAAAGAGAACTTGTTGCGAGGCACACGTAATCTTCTGGAGCCATGAGAGATCTGCTGCTCTGGCAGATGTCTAAAGCTTTGCACACGTCCACAGCTTCTGGTAGGTGCCTACAACTTTGACAAATGTCTATGGCTTAAAGATGGGCCTACAGCTCTGGCTGGTGTCTATGAGCACGTCTCTACAACTCTGGTGAGTATATCGTGGCTGTCTGCCACTCTGGCAGGTGTATATGACAAAACAGCTGTCAGCCACTCGGACCGCTGTCTGCAGCTCTGACGGATGTCCATAGCATTGATGGGTGTGTATATTGCTCCAGCAGGTGTCTACAACACTAGTGAGTGCGTCTGGAAGATGCTATAGCTCTGGTAGGTGTCTACAGCTATGGCAGATGTCTACAACTTTGGTGGGTGTTTACGGCTCTAGTGGGCATCTCACAATCTGGCACAGGTCTACAGCACTGGCAGATGTCCATAGCTTGAGTAGGTGTTTACAGTTGTGGCAGGTGTCCACGGCTATGGAAGGTGCCTGCAGCTCTAGCAAGTAGTAGCTCCGACAGGCATCTACAGCTCAGGAGAGTCTACTATATATGGCTCTGGCAAGTGTCTGTAGCTCTGGCAGGTGTTTGCAGTTTGCAAACGTGTACGAATGTTGTTTATGGCTCCATCTTGAGTCAACTTGGAAATGCAGCACAGATAGAGGAATACAAGACACAAGAGAAATTCTGAATCTATTTCATTTTATTTTTCCTCTATGGCCACAGCCTGCATTTTATACAAGCTCTTGTGCAGAAAAAAAAAGACGCAACAACGTTTCTCGCCACATCATGCACGCACACACACAACAAACACACACACGTTGGAATGTCTCCCGCTTTCTCTGGGCAAAAAATAAATTATAATGACTCCGAGAAAAATACACTATGGTACGACAACGATCGGCACAGCTCGAGAATGGTGCGGCTAGGGTTCCTTCGATGTCCAGCCCCGCGCCCAAACTACTTCAGGACGGCATAGATTCAGAAGCAAAAAAAAAAGACTAATTGGAAATAAAAAAGTAATAAGAACGAAAAACGCCATAAAATTAGTCCTAACATATGTTCCTTGCATTGCATAGAGAACATCATTCCTTATCGGTGCCAATTCTAACGGTGACATTTCAAAAGCCTCGTTCACTTTTTTTTAGTCGACAAATCATCCCTGCATTGCTTGATTCAGCCACCAGTGCATCTCTCCTAGAGTCCACTGATACATAAAAGTGAGGCAAGACTTACTAAATCACTATATATATATAAAAAAAGCCTCGTGGTGAGCTAAAATGCAAAAACAAAGACGACGAAACCAACAGGATCCGCGCGCCTTAACAAAAGATCACTGTATTTTCCTCGTGCAAACGACCATTTGGACATTACATAACTGGACATCACCGGAGGAAGGTGGTGGCAAAGAAAGCGCCGCTTTCTTTTTTTTTCTTCAACCACAAACACTACTTCCACTCTATTGCACATTCGCGTTTTCACTGAAAGTCCCAACTCACTACTGATTTAACACTCTGAGCACATGCACGCTACGACCTGTCGAGACACATGGCCGCCAACTTAACGGTAAACTGCTTCGTGCATGCCACCAGTTCGACGTCCTTTACATAATTATTCCAGCAGTAATTTAATTCCAACTGGTGTTTCCCAGACTAATTTCATTTTTCGAATGAGACTGCTTTGTGTTGATAGTGACAAAAGAAAAAAAATGAAAGAAATGTAAGGAAGTAACAACAGCGCGAAGGGTCTTGAAAAAAATCCGTGTAAGCAACAACGGCGACTAGTGGTGTGAGACATTGAAGGCGGTTCCGACGCGGAGGAAGAACTTGCGTAGTACTGCCCGTATCGCGGGCTTCACCTCCATGCAAGTCAGCTCGCACAGGTACGGATAGTAGACCGAGGCATGGGCCCGAAACTATAAGAAAGAGATAAGTGCACGATAACAATCACTAACTATTGTGACAGCAACCTTATTTTAATAAATAAACAAAAGCTTAGCTATAATTAAAACAATATGAAATTTTATATTAAAAGGCCTCGCAAAATACTTTTTCAAGTAATCATCTAATGCAGGAGTCTCAAACATGTAGCCTGCATGTTTGAGACTGGCAAGTGCGCTGAAAGTTTTGCAGGAAGTAAGATGACAAGGGGACAAGAGGACGCATCCCCCCATCAGTGCGTGGCTTACTTTCACTAAGATAGTGAGAGTGTGCGAGGGTACGTGGTGGCATCTCGTGGCAGCTGCTGTTAACTATGCAGCTCACGATACTTAAATCAGCAAGTGGTTGAAATCCTTGGGTACGTGGCACAGTAATTTGGGTATGTATGCCACCTTTTGTGGTGAGAAAAGGGAGCAATTTCTAGCCGAGATTTAGATGAATAAACAAATATACATATATAAACCGCACGTAAGAACCAGTAATATGGTTTCACTGCGGCGAAGGGGTGCCATACCGTGAATAGACCCGCTCAGAGAAAATCTGCAATGCAATGAAGCCCTACTTTAAGGTTAAACAAACATATTAGCCTTACATCGATTCGTTCCCTCAAGTTCAAAAGCTTGTTATACAGGATTATATTCTCTACATATTATAAATTTTATAACTTACATTAATTTGCAGGTTTTCACTAGCATTCAACAAAAACTCAAATCCTGCTATTATTCAAAGTTGCTTCCACTTCGCTATGAATCGAAAAGAATGACAAAAATGCTCATTTTTCATTGCAATACGAGATATGTACAACTTGCATTTGATTAGAAGCTAAAACTTACTACATGCACAAGCCTAGTTTTGCGACATCGTGCACTCACCCGTTCGTCGTCGAGTCGCTGTACACGTGTGAGAAAGAGGAGGAGCAGCGAGTCCCACGACTCCCGGTGACTCTCGGTGGCCAATGCCAGGTAGTACTCGAGCGCTTCCCGGCACACCCCGATGAGCCGGTCCTGCACCGTGTGCCACGCCTCCTGGCGGCCGTCATCCCGGTACATGCGAAACAGGATGCGCAGCACACAAGCCAGGCTCTGTGCCTCCTGCGTGCAGCGCGTCGCGGGAACGACAAACGGTGTCAGACATGCGCACGGCACATTTCGTACACCCCACCTGTACCCGCCAACTTCCGAACCTCCACAACATGCCCTCTGCCAGGAAAAGGCAAACATTCCTGAGAAGATGAAAGCTTGAAAAGTTGAGAAATTCGTGAACATCGGGTATCACTGGACAAGCGAAATTGTCATCCCGCAGCTCTGAAGGTGAGGAGTCTGCTTGTCGAAATTCTGGCTCCAGCAGCCACCCATGTTCAAGAATTTTTTTCATCTGGCCTTAGCCGAGCGGAACAAGTTTCCATTCCATTCTATAATACATTCTAACAATTCCGCAATGTTTCCTAACCATTCGGTAACCTTTTTAACTGTGCCAGCAACATTAGAACGAATTATAGATAACATTCTCTTAGCTCTTGAATGGAAGACAATTGTTGGGAGCTTTGCACCCTACAACCACAGCACAATTATGAGGAATGCTGTAGTAGGGGACTCCCAATGTTTTAACCACCTGGAGTTCTGTAACATGCCCCACCATAAAAAAACAATAAAACAGTCCAAACAATGCACAGAAAAATTATGCAGAGGTTCAACCGACATAACATTGTGAAAGCTGACTGAACAGCGGTGCTAGTGGCATCAGTTTTAGCTTGGCCATTGCCAAACACTCCTCCAGAATGCCCGCAAGGAAAACAATTGTGACCTCTTCCGAGAAGGTTCACTCCTGCCTTGGCTCTCCTCCTTTCTACCCAGCTTCACCCTGTCCAGGTGATTACCCTTTCCCTACCGGGCTCAACTCGCTACACCAGACTTCCTTCTGACCAAATAGCCTAATGAATTTTCTTCCTCTTGCTAGGCTTTGTCTCGCAGCTGGACTAGAAAGTGTGCACGAAAACCACCAGGATTTACTGCGACCTTAAACAGCTCCCCAGTTTAGTGAAAAATAAAAAAGGTAGTTGCTCCGACATGCCTGAGTGAGCAGGTTGGGCTTGACGTTGCCGCGGAAGCCGGCACGCCACAGGAGATTGCGCTGCTCACTGTCGGAGTTGAAGGCCTTGGCGAATCGGTGTGATTCGAGCAGGCAGTCCACCAGCTGGAGCAGTTGAGCTGACGTCAGGAAGCTGTACATGCCTTGCTCCTCCTGCTGTTGCTGCTGGTCGAGCGACAGCGAGCGGGTGAAGCGCTCGGCCAGATGAGCCATGCCACCCGGTGCTGTCGGTTGTTGCTGCTGCTGCGACGGTGCCACTTCTGCCTGCGAGGGTCAACTAAATTAGTTCTAGACCATTGCGTGCCAAAATTACAATGAAATTATCAGGTGCGCTGCAGCTTAGAACAAGTTACCCTTGACATATTGTTCATGCCGTTTTTTTTCTACCTGTTTTTTCATGCTTTATATGTTCCAACTTACCCATTCTCTACCCTACCATAATTAGGCTTCATGGAGTTTTTAAACATGCACCTAAATCGAAGTACATAAGTGTCTTTGCATTTCAGCCTAATCGACACAGCTATGGCTAGAAGTGGAACCTGATGAAGTTTTGATGGTGCACTTGATGCATCGTAGAATATGTTCCTAACACTTTACGTGATGAGTGATCTCATGTAACATCTGTTCATGCACCACAAAACCTTATCTTGCGCAGAATTAATGTAGCTGTTCCCTTGCAATGAACATATGTACTCACTGTTATTCAGTAGAGCAGTGCGAATAGCAAAACTTTGAGTGAAAAGCGTATTCGAATATTGAAGTGTGAGTGGAAATCGAACAAAGCTTTTTTCAAATATTTCTTGAATATTTTTCGAATAGTTCGAAGCGAAATTGCGGGGAAAAAGGTTGGAGAGGATCCCTAAGCATATTCTTATGAGATATGGCCACATGAAAGTGTTTCTCTTCACTAAATTGGTGAAGTGCTGGCAGGGTGGCACTTCAAAGTTGTCTTATCAAGAATGAGGCAAAGCCGAGGCCAAATTGTATTAGTGCATGATTTGGTGCGACCAAAGTGCTGGCAAGAACACATTACATGTGAAAGGCAAAAGGTGCTATTTTCCCAGTTTCTCCTTTTCTTTCCACTTTTGTGCAAGCCTAACAGATGCAGCAGACAAGGTTGCACTCTCTTCGAGTTACGGGTTTCAAATCTGCTTCGCAGACGTCGACATACAAAAACCTTTGAAACTTTGGGTGCTAAAAATTTTTGGCGATCGATTTTCGGACTTCCTGCTTAATTTCAGGCCCAAAACAGCATTGAGCCCCCACCTTTGTCACATCTATCATCTCCATGTTGGAGCCAGCATTTTCTCATGAGTCAATACATTTGCGACCGAAGTGTAGCCTAAAAGGCAGCTTTGTCGCAACAAGGTAGTGACGAGCTGAAGCATTTGGAAATCTGAAGGGGCCACTTTTAATCGGACAATACGAATTGAAAAATTTGACCGTAGCAGAGCCTGAGAGGAAGCGTTGCGGCAAAACGAGAATGTGTTGAGGTGAAGCATATTAGAAATCTGAAAGCGTCACTTTCGGTCTGACGTTGAGTGTATTTGTTTTTGGGAAGTTCGTAGTTTGAATATTAAGATTTCCAGTACGAATCAAACTGAATAGCAAACAATATCAGAAAAATATTCAGAATTTCGAATATTCACACATCCTTAACATTCAGTGATAGAATTGGCTGCATAACCAAGGATTTTTTTTTTTATTCCAAGGCTATTGAGAGTGTTACAGTGGGTGGCCTTTGCAATGGAGTATTCCGAAGGTCTCGTGCACTTTGGTAGGTGTATCATGCACACCTGAAGCACGCTATGATGTGATGATACACTATTGAGCTCTAGAATTAAAAGTGTGCTATCGTAGCTGCTAGAATAGCTCATCCGAAACATTGTTCTGGCCTATGTAAAATGCAGCTTTCAACAAATACAACAGTGCTTTCGACTCTTCTTTTTTTCTCTACCAGCGGTTGTTTTTCTCTACCAGCAGTTGTAACGCACAGAAAATGGTGTCACGCAAGCGAGTCTAGTTACCTGGGCAGCAGCGAGGTTTTCTGCATCTTCCTTCCGACTTGTGGCCGGGAAGAAGACGATGTTGTCGATTGTCTGAATGAGCTCCAGTTGAACGACACACTTGATCTTCAGAGAGTTGAAGAGCACCTCGTCCTCTGCACATGCAGGTATCAAGTTTTTGTTTTTTGGTTAATTGCAGAATCTGTCGAAAGAGCACTCGTAGAACCAGGTACAACTTCACAAGATTGCAAAGTTCGTTCATAGGCTTGTGCAATAGGCTTGTGCAATAGGCTTGTGCAAATATTCAATTGCCTCACATATTTGAACAAATATTACTGTATTTTAATTCACTTCAATTCCAATTCAAATAGTTGAAAATTTCGAAGCATTTGAAATAATAGGACGCATGTAACCCTGCAAAAGTGGTTTCACTGCAGTGAAGAGGTAATAAGCCGCAAAAGCATCTATCTAGATACATGCCAATTCGCATGTAACTTTTTGTAAAGACGATATCATTGCAATAAAGTTGTGCAAAGTCATGAAAACACCTATCCGAAAAAATCTGCACTGCCACGAAGCCTCACTGAAGGCTATATTAACACTTTACCTTCACATTGATTCATTGTTATTTAAAGTTTAAAAGCTTTTTATACTAGTTCATATAATCTAAGTATAGTAAATTTCAACGTAATATATCTTGCAGGTTATCACTTGCATTCTAACGAAAGTCACATCCTGCTACTATTCATAATTCTTTCCACTTCCCTTGAAAAAAAATCCCACACGTTAGTTGAGTCATGACCAATATGTCCATGTTACTTCAAAATATGTGACATATACTATTTGAATTCGATTCAAGATTATTCAACCAAAATTTCTATTTAGTTTGAACTTGCTTCGAACCTAAAATTCACTGTTCACACAAGCCAATTCATTCAAGGTTTTGGACAACCTTCTTTAAAAACTATGTATTCAAGCAGCTAACGCAACTTTGCTGCATTATTTAAAAAAAATATTTGTATATATCTGACGAAGATACTAATCTATATGAAGTTAACTAAATACCATGCAAGTAAAGGCAATCTGTAGGACTGTGTTTATGTTCACCTTTTGTAATGTGTAATCTCATGCGACTCTAGCTTATGCACCATAAAGCTTTATTACATGCAATGCTAATGTCAATGTTCATGCCTTGCCATGTTCAAATGTATTTGACAAAGATGAGCAGTGTTTGAGCTATACTGAGCTATACTGCGAGTAATACAGAGTGGAGCCTTTACAACGAACACCTTGTTGCCAAAAACAGTGTACACAGTGATGCTACTGGCTTAGGTTGCTTTGGCGCAGGTTTGGAGCAGCTTTTTGGAGGTTTGGAGCATGCAGGTCTGGAGCACGCGTTGCCAGAAGCAATTTTAAGACACGTACTGCGTCCACGACAGATGACCGATAAAAGCAGGATTCGCTGCACACCATTCAAGCGTAAAAAAATACAAAAAGCACAGAATCATAAATATTGCCCACGGCTAACCTGGCCTAGTAGGGAAAGCAAATGGTGAAATACAGAACAATAGCACATCGTTATGAAATTACTGATGGTGACGTGGTTATCACACACAGTTAATATCGAAGGACTAGCACCAGAAGACCCATTCCTGGGCAAAAAAAAAAGAACAGGAAACTCACTTGATCTTGTGTCTGCATCGTCCTGAGTGCTTGCTGCTTCTTGGCTCGCACCGCCATCTTTGTTGGGCTTCCACGTGAGCAGGCTAGAGAAAAGACATAAGAACAAATGAAGAATGCAGCTTTTGCGCACCCTAAACTTGTCTAGCCCCTTCAAGTGTGAATTATGATGAGCTGTCCGTAAACGTCTAAATTTTACACAACAACATTCTAAGACGCTCGATATTACATTAAAAAAGGCTTTGCTAATTATTCTTCATTTGTGTGTATTTAAATATTTAATTACTTTGCAGTCAGTCATGTTTGATTTTCACACATAAAAATGGAAATCTTAGGCCCAAAATGCACGCAGAGTTCGACTTTGGCTGTGCTAATTTTGAGTAACAAAAATTAAAATATTACTTATAAAGTTTGTCCTGGAACGCGGCACATTAAGTGAGCCATCGAACATCACAGTGCTTTTCTAAGAATAATCAGCTGCAGATTTACGCAGCACGTTGCGGTTGAATCAAAACGCGTTGACTATGTAGAAGTTTCCATCGATCTCATATGCAATGTAACTTGCCTTTCCTTTCTCACTGGTCCGAGAAACTGGAACAAGCAAGTTTAAGGACGCTGTTGAATATTGTGTAGACGAGGACGAGCGCCACTGTCATCATTCTCACCGCCTCATGAAAGCAAATCACTGTCTATTCATAAAGCGAGAAGACATACAAGGAAGACCAGGAGACGAAAGCCCGTCCTCCGCACTTCTCACGAGTGCTACCCTTCGTGTGAATTACAAACGATAAGGTGGAGAAAAACGTCCATCGTACAACCTCTCTCAGTGAAAATCATTCTTTTATTGATTTCAAGTGAGCTTGCTGAAGTTTTAACGCGTCAACGTCCAGGATCCCCGACAATGCTGCAGCCAACATCTAGAACGGAGGCACCACCGCTGCAGGAAGCAGTGACCTAGGAGATCAGATGAGACACGAGCTTGTTGGCTCTAGTCTCCCTAAGGTTGAGATGCTTCATTTCAACGGAAGCCCAACGCAGTGGCAACCTTTCTGGGACATGTCCAGGCACTCCGTTCACGAAAACCCCAGCGAAAATTCGAAATACTAGTACAGTATCACAACGACCAAGGAAGCGGCAAAAAGCCAGGCGGACGCAGATGCATGATCTTTCTAAGCTGAACGCATTCAAGACTAGAAAATTAAGAACCTCGCGAAGGAGACTGCATAATGGATGCACTTGTAAAGGAAAACTGATTATCCACAATGCAAGTCCATCGAGGTCGACTCGTTCAAAATCATGGACATGGCACAAGCGTCTGAAGCATCAATGGAAGATGAGGTGCAAGAGGAGAGCCGGAGGGCTCTACAAGGCATGATTTGGAACTCCAAGGAATACTGTCGAACAATTAGTGTGCACTTAGAACCATGGTGTGTGTTGCGGTTCTTCATCGTCTGGAGTCACTGTGGGGGATGCGAAGGATGTTGAATATTGTGTAGATAAGAACCAGCGCCGCCATCATTATTGGGATCGGAGGAACTGTATTCAGAATAAAGAAGAGGTCGACGGTGGGCTTTGTCATGGGCACGGTGGCTCGTCCCTTTCTTAAGAGACGCCGTGCCTTAAGGGGCTATACAATAGTCCTTCCTACGTGTCAAGCATGAATACGAGTTTCACAAACCACAGTTGTGGATTCAAGGTACAATAAATCCACAAGATCATTTGGCCACTCACACAAGACCAAGGCTGCAGAAAAGGAAGCAGTCTAATACCCCTGTCACACGGGCACCCGTGAAGACCGTTTAACTCCCTCGTCCTTACGACAACAAAGATGCGGTCCGTGTCACACGGCCGCCCTTACGCAAACGAAGGTACACGGAGCATTTCGCAAAGGACGTTCAACGATCTGCCTTCGCAGAGAATCGTGGTACTCTCGTCCCCAGCAGTCTAGAGGTCGGAGAACAATTTCGAGCACTAAGTGGCCGCAGTGAAAGAATATTACATTTTGGAAATATTAAACGTCCTTTCGTTGTAGTACTCATTCACAACGCGTGTTTGTTTACATATAATCACGCCTGCCAGAGCTCACTTACTCTCAACACCAATGCCTTACACACCGTGCTCCGCGAGTCGGGCCGGCCGGCGCCAGCCGATCAACGTCATTACCAGCGCAATGTCGTATCGCTTCCTCACGTCATCCGCTGTGTCACTCATGGCTGAAGAACACAAAATGAGCGCTCACGAGGCAAGCAAGCATAAGAACTTTCGTACCGGGCATGTACACAGGCAACAAAACAACTAAAAGCACCCTGTGGCCAGCGTCACTAGCAGCGTCGCTACATTTAGCGAATGCGTTTTTATTTGAAATTATTTTAATGGTTTGTTAGTCGCATACCTACTTAATAGTGCTTTTTTGTAAAAACTGCATAAAGAGGATTCACAAAAAAGATCAATAGAAATGAAATTAGAATACTGTTTCGAAAATCAAACAGCGCCAGCTGAGCCCCCTCGCGGCAACTGTTACAACCTTGTCATTGCCGTGTGACACTGCCACAACTGTTTCTCCGTCGAACCCCCTAGGGGAGATTTACGTTGACGGTGTTCAACGGAGTTTGGTGGTGGCCGTGTGACAGGGGTATAAGAACAGTGTTCCCCAGCATACGTAAAACTTCTCAAGCATACAGAGTTGTAGTATCATCATCATTGTGGATGCTCCATACTTAACAGTCATATCTCCAGATATTTATTTGATTCTCATGTGAAAAACTGTAACATGCTTTTGCAAAAGCAGCATGTAAAACTACAGCATTGTATTATATGTGCATGAAAGCATTCTCTACATTTCAATAAATATATAATACAATGCTAAGCTCTGCAGTACTCCTGTAAGTGTGCTGCTTATTTTGATATTGGAACATCACAGATGAGACGTCCCCCGCTACGCCACCGATTACCAAAGAGAGGGAAGGCCACTCAACCCCTTGTCTATCCGGTTCCCTCTTGGCTATGCGTCTCAATCACTTCTCACATACAGGGATTCGTGCTGGGGCCGGGAAGTAAGAGACGCTACGACCTGTTTCTGTTTACTGATTCATTTAATTTATTACTAACTGCAAACATCCTATACCCGCGTACATCAACCACTACAAAATAATTATAACACATGATTTAGACACTTGCGACGTTCGACACAGGGCAGGCACATAAAGAAAGTAACTGCAACAATACAAGAGTATGCATATATAAAGAAAACACATGACGGCACAAATGATGAAGTTATCAATGAATAAAACTACGCAATGTCTCAACATGCCACCTCCCTTCCCGCAAAGCTAATCTAAATAAGGTGCATAAAGTCCGTCTCACGAAAGGTCCATGTTGACGGGGGCCTCGGAGCTGGCTGTTCGAGTCGGGGCTCAGGGCTTCTTTCTGGGGTCATTGTCCAGTTCGTCAGTGTCTTCATCGTCTTCGTCATCGTCGCCTTCGTCGTGCCTCTCGGTGATTTCCATCTTAGTCCTCCTTCGTAACGCTCCATTCACTCGCCTCCTATCCCTAGCTTTCATTCCTCATCGTACCGTCCTTGCCTCAGTCATCATCTCATCGCCTCTCATCGCTATTTCTTCGCACCGTTATCTTCCTTTTCCATTCTGTCTCTCTACCATCTTGAGCTCATTGCATCGTATCTCTGACCCTCCTCGTATCGTCTCGTAGTCCCTTTTTGTAGGACCCGACTCCGCTCTACCGGGGCACCAAACCAATCGCCACTATCGACGCGGCATATTTTCTTGTCAGTCCGGGTGTATCATCTTCGACGGCCGCCCCCGTGGCCCGCACCTGTAGAAAACCCTCTCCGAAACAAAGCCGAGCAAGTAACAATGTACAAACTCAAGCCTCAGAGAGAGAGAGAGATGGGCGAGCTGTCCCAAGACACTTTAATTACGGGCGTATAATTGTCCCGATGGTTCCGGTACTTAATGAGCCGATGTCCAGACCAAGTCTCAACGTTTCCATGCAGCTTGGTGTCTCCCGCGAAATTCTCCGTAGCCGCCGCTTCTTCGTCATTCAACGCCGCGGGTGGCCATCCGCACAGAACGCAGTATTAAGCCCTGGAGCCACGGAGGCTGACGGAAAGTCAGGTCAGACCCGGCACAGGCGCTGCGGCAGGATCGCATTCCCCGAACCAACAAAAGGTGCTCTGCTGCTCCCCCATGCCACAAATCTGAAGGGTGCGCGGATTATTTCCACCGTACACTGTCACACTGTCTGTAGACGACAACGCGCCGCCCGGTCCTCATGTTTGCGCAGGGGGCGGGGGGGGGGGGGGGCGAGAACAGTAGAAATAATCCTTCCAGGTACTCCACTGCGGAATGCCCATTTGTTACACCGAAGGTTCTCTTTCCCCTTTTTTTTTATGCGTGGGTTTAAGAAACGAGCGTAAACATCTTGAAAGGACTGGGGTTCAGTCCGTGTTTGCGGGGACGTCACACAGATATGAATCACAAAGGAAGACTATCAACACGAGTGCTGGCTGATAACTGGTTGCTTTAGTTGAGTGAAACAGAAAAGCAAAGGGAACAAAGAAGAAAACTTGTGCACGCAACCTATGCACGTGATAAAAGACTACACTTGTAGCGTCATTAGGTCTTCTCTAAATACGTCGGCATGCAATCAAGTAATGCAATCAACGGTGCACTAACATGCATTACCATGCATTTTTGCAGATAGCAAAGGCTTCAGCTACAGTGAAATCTCTGTATAACGAACTTGAGGGGGCCGTGGCAATTTGCTCATTATTTTAAAAGGTCGTTATAGTGAAAGCCGAAAAATTAACCATAGTTATTTTCCACCGACCAAAACGACTTACCATTACAACGGTGGATCTTTGAACTCGTTTTTCACAAGAAAGAACAAATGCACAAGTAAAGACTAAAGATGGACGCTAACTTCTTTTTTGACGCGTGCAGCACAAACATTGCAACGCGAAGGCCTCCAGCTCATCCACATCTCTGTGGTAGGATTCGGTTCTCTGATCACAACAGCCTGCTTTTTGCCTTCCAGTTGTCGAAGAATATCCACTTTCTCGCTTAGCCAAAACTGCTTCCGCTTCTTCGTCGCAAGCAGCGATGAACTAATTTGTAGTAGCACCACAGCGTGAACGCCGACTTGCTTTGCGGACGTGGTAAGCAATCACCGAAAACAGACGGACACGACTGACAAACAAGGCCTCCTAGAGCACGTGTGGAAGTGACGAAGAAAGAACAACCCGAAGTGTCCAACTGTTATTGCATCTTGCGAAGAAAAAAAAGTGCTAAAAAAGAAAATTCTTCGCGTTTCGTTTTCTGCTCTCTCGCTGTCTCAGGTTTTCCGGGCCGATGCTTCCTGCTCCGCAACTCGCACTCTGCCTCGCTGACCTTGCTCTCCCATGTTGCCCTCGCCCCTGCCTCTGCGCTTGTAAACCTGTGGCGTTAGCATTTAAAAAAATAAAAAAAAAGAGTCACCCTTTTGTTTTTTCCCTCCTCTGCAACGTCGCGTGTCTTCGGAGAAGCAAGGCGTCCATTCACTTTGTCATCTGCTTGCGTACTGCTCTGGTGGTCGCGACAGATTTCAGAACATGAGTTCATAGTACTGAGGTGTTAAGATAACATGTAACTATATTAATGCTCGTTATTCTGAAAATTTCGATATTCTGAAGTACATAGTAGTAAAATAATTTTACTTTGAAACTATTAGCAGTTGGCACAAAATTTTTTTAAAATTTCAATAATCTGAAAAGTTTGTTAATGTGGGGTTCGTTCTACCGAAATTTCGCTGTATCTTTCTTATGCAAGATTCAGTGTGTCTGCTGTGCTGCTTTACATGCTGGCAAACTCACGTTGCTGGCAGGGTGGTCCGGAAAATGTCCAGCATGCACTGACACGTCTTGTCCCATGTCTCCGTGTTGAACTTAGTTCCATTTGAGATCACTAGGTTTTCCAGGCAGTTGGTGCCGGACCGTGCAAGCTGCTTGTTGTCTGCAATGGAAAGAATATTTAAGAAGCATGAGTAGGATGCCAACTCAGCTTTGTAGGTTGTGGGCGAGATTCGGTTGCATTTATAGGACGCAAATGTATTGCCCAACTCATTGGATGAGAAACGTTACTTGGCAATTCGGTAGCACCAATATTACAGTTGAGACCACATATAACGAACCCCAAAAATAAAGAATTCACCATATAAAACAGTGTTAAAAGCACTATGAAAGATTTCTGATACATAAAATACCTCATTTTTCGAATTACCTACATCAAAAAATTTTTTTGCTATCCTCTTCAGATTCTATATATCCTTGTTTGACAGGATGTGGCAAATGCTGAAGGAGTTTTTTCCGGCTGCTCCTTATAGAAAAACTATTCAATAAGGATTGAATGTTTGATTTTAGTTGCTTCCTACACTATTCAATAGGTATTCAACCTGGTCTCAAAAATTACCATTTATACACACGTAGCAACATCGATACATCAGATACTATTCGCCATACTGCCACAAGCAATCATTCTTCAATTCTCAATAAATGGCAATATTCTGGCAAGCACTAATGAAGTGTACTTAAAGAGAACTGCGATAGGATGTACATCACCAGTTCGAATGGATTCAGTTACTGCTATTGAGTGTTCCCTTATCCTCACCTTGCTGAACACACCAGTGGAGTTGGACAAACAACTCGTCGAGCAGGAGGTTTCCCAGGACGTCGTAGTACTGGGTGAACACGTCCACAATGGCGTACAGAGCGTGGTTGCAAGTGGTGGTCATCCATTCCGCCTTCTGCACACAAAGAAGTGCGCCCACTGCAAATCTGGCGCTTCCGCATAAGGAAGCCCACGCACTCTTCGAGATCGCTTCCTTATGCGAGATCGCTTCCTTATAGCCCTCTCCTATGCTTTTCACGGGACCGTAAAAAGAACACAGAGTAGCCGAGAAACGTACAAAACAGACATGTGGTTAAAGTTGGAAACAAATGAAGCTAAACAATAAAACAGACGCACTGTGCGTGGGTCTAACTCAAAAGGACTTATTCATCTATAGCTCCATTAAAAAGTCTCATACGGATGTTTGGTGCTTCTTTTGTGCCTCTACAGGAACCAGTCCTGTTTTGAGAATTTGGATGGCCTCGTGGCAATCTACATAACAAAAGTTGCTGATGTACCTCATCAACACATCCAGTACAGAACAATTGACAGTGTAAAATGCAGAAACGTTGTGGAAATGACGTGTGAAAAGGGAATTCTATTACGTAGTTGTCTGCAGATTTTTTGTTAGGACTGGATGCCAGACATGCTGTACGCAATAAAACCTACGAATGAGGAATGCATAAGCCGGTTTCTATTGCACACTACTACTCACACGTGAAGAGTTTAGCCAAAGCGAATTGAAACAAAACCTAAAGCGCGAAAAGAGGCGCAGGGCAAGGAAAAATATACACACACCACAAGAGCTTACTGACCATGTAACTGCATATGTACATCCTTCCTTGCCCTGTATTTTTCATACTGTGTTCTAAGTCTTATCTAAGCAGTACCAATTAGCCCACCTAATTATCCCATCAGCAAAAGGAACATTTTGTTAATGTTGGCCTTAATTAATTAATGAATAACACTCTATGAAAGCACAGCATGAACACTGTGCTGCACCTCTTGCTCTAAGGAACAACAATCAGATTGTCGTAACACACAGGTGTGCAAGGTCAGCACTGCCACAATACGTCCTCGTGATGTCACCTCATTGTGCCGCTCGGGCAGCTTCATGTTGTCGAAGATGCGGAAGATGATCTGGAACAGGTCCTGCCACCAGTGTGGCCGGAACGATGAGCCGTACGTCTTGACCACCTCGAACATGACCGTCAGGGCACGCGTCCTGATGTCCAGCTTACACCTGCCATTGGACGCAATGAGAATGATAATGCCCAATTTCAGGGTTTTAATGAGCCAAAAGGGCAATCTGATTAAGAGGCACATTGCAGTGGAGGGCGCTAGAAATTTAGACTACCTGGGGTTCTTAAATGTGCATCTTTGACATCCACAGGAGCCTGTGGCATTTCGTTCAAGCTTCAGTGCATAAACAGTCAACACATCAGGTATAAAGCTATGGAGCCAGTTTTTTTTCCCTAAACTTGAGAATCCTTTTAGTACCGAGGCCTCGGGTCACAAAGTTATGTGTGAAATTCTAAAATAACAAAAAGAGAGAGAATATATATATAAAATGCGCTCGATGCTATAACCATTGAGCTATCACTGCGGCCTTCCCTCCATCCCCTTTTTTTTGGGTTTATATATGAATTTTAGAAGTAGGAGTGTCAGTCAGCGCTTCCATAAGCCAAGCGACGAGTGTGAAACACTCTTTAATGCGCATGTGTGGCGTCACATAGCATGTGAACTTATTACGAGCAGGCAGCTGATTAATAGTCCCCTCGTTTACAACCTAATGACACCAAGTCTGCCAGTACGAGACCCTTGTTAATGAATAAGGGAAAGAAGTGTATACCTAAGGGCTCGTTTTTCCGTGTTTTGACACAATATTATGAGATCTAAAGACAGTAATGCCAAGGAATGTATAGTGGAGGTTATTAGAACCAATGAAATGTAAATAAGAAGAAAGAAAAGTGGGTGAAAAAATAAGCAGCAGTGAGAAGGAATCAAACCTACGACCTTCGAATAATGCGTTCGAATGTGTTATTCGACGGGATTCCCGTCGAAACGTCGACACAATAAACAGTTGTTATGTGAAAGCGCATCAACTTTCATATATATATATATATATATATATCCCGGCTTTGATTCTCGGTACATGCCTGAACCGTTTTGCAAAAAAATGGACGACTGAGCTGTAACATTAACTGCTCATAACTATCTTTGAAAGTCTACTACTGCAAGTATATTTGAAAAGTTGCCACTACGCCACGATTCTTGCTTTTGCGAATCAGCGAAGGGCCCTCTGTGAGTCCATAAGGCAATGTGCGAACCTATGCAGCACCTCAGATTGTTCATGCTCTTGATGATGATGATGATTAAATATGCCTGACGCTCTGTAATGGGTGGGCCCTTAAGACCCCCACTCGTAGCTCAATTCATGTGTTTTGATGCCAGGCACTATTCTAGGCTTCTGCTACGCAATATTACATGCGTTAACAAGACTCCTCCTACTACATAACATTCATACAATGTTTTTTTTCCTGAAGCAGTTTCAAACAATGACATGGCTCAGTGGTAGAACACCTGCTTGCCGCACAGAAAGCCTGGTTTTTATTCTCACTTGAACCGCATATTTTTATTATTTATTTTATTAGCATATTCCTCTATCTTATATTTACAAACGACAAAAAAACATATACAGAAGGTAATAGCCGAGATCTTAAATGACCCCCGGCATCGAGACTATGTATTCGGTCTGAAATAGGACTTGAACATGTTTCATAACTCACTCAACAGAAAACTATGTTTCCATTGAATGACATGAGTTTCCCCTGATGACAGCAAACAAGTGAAATTACAAACAATAGACATGCAGCATAAATGATGCTAAATTTGACGTGCATAACCATATAGGTATGCATAAGATTCTCTTAACTTTAAAAAAATCATAGTACTGGCAATATGCGTATTAAACTGTAACGTGAAATCTAGGAACTTATAAATTTCCTTGGCATACCCAAGTTCACAACACAGTGACCAATGCTGCAGTGAAACCGCACTTTCAGGTGAGTTACATGCAGGAAAATGTCTCGATTCATTTGTTTCGAATGCTTCAATACTTGCGAAATTTCAGGTTCGTGAAGAAGCAAATGAAAAAATTCAATATTTATTTGAAATACTGGAAGTGCTCGAATACTCACACTGGCCACACCAAGAACCTGCTGTAATTACAGAGTTAATTAAATTTAATGACTCATAACTCTTACAACCACGTCAAGATGGAAAGTGAAGTGTACTTTCGGGGAGTACACCTCTGTCCGCTAGAGTGCACTTTTACTAAATCTAAACCACGCAAGAGAAACGTCATTTGCAGAAGAGTGCCACATTTACTCGAATGTAGCACAAATCTTTTTTTCAGTGTCGGCTGTCGCATTGCTACCGAATACTGAAATTATTGTTATTTCTTTTCTCGTGGACGCAATGAAAACCTACCCGTGACGTTACAATTGTGGCCACGCTACAAGACAGCAAACACTATATATTGTGCTCAGTATGTATTGCTCCGTCTCGGCAGTTATTGACTAGCAATGCTTCTTTAAAGACGACTGCTCTTGTCAGTGAAAAGAAAAAAAAAAAAAGAATTAACTTTGTTTTTGTTTGTAATTCAACATAAAACAACATACATTTTCATTTTTTTTTCTTTTTTTTGTTGCCACCTTCAACAAATGCCCTCACAGTCTGTCGTCGGTTGTTTTTTGCTACAAGCGTGCTCTGTTATTTGGTTTAGCATCGCTGACCCCGACGTGTAATTTAGGGTTTGGAGTTGTACTCCCCCAGTACACTTGACCTGCCCACTTGACACGAGTATCACTTGATGAACTGTGCAAAGGAACAGTACCTGTTGACAATGCAGGAGAGCTCGAAGAGGATGGGGAACCAGCCTCGCACCCAGACACGGTCCTCCTCGGGCACTGTCTGGTCCTCCATGTTGTGGTCACGAAAGGTCCGTGGCTGTTCCGCCACGTATTTTGCACAGTGCCGGATCAGCCGTATAGACTCCATCGACGTGTCCGGGAAGTACGCATTGCACGCAAACTCTGACAGGCATTTGACTGCATCCTGTACGTGGTGACAAGAGCAAAGGGCGTATTTCTTTGAAGCTGATAGCTTTTCAAGCTATTTCACAAATGGTTGCTAGTCCAGGCAGAACAAGAGTACATACACTCGCACCTCAGTATAACAAAGTTGCATCTTACACGAAAATAAATTTGTTATGAAGGTTTATTTCTAATACTATATCTATTGCCAGACTATTCTTCATTTACTTCGTTATAACCGGTACTTCATTGCATCCAGGTTCATTATATCAAGAGTTGAGTGTATTTCAAACCTTGATATAATTAACATTAATTATAAGTAGTAATTAGTTATAATTACATAAATAAAAAATAGTTTTGCAATGAATACAGTGTTAGCAGTATACCTTTAAAACAAATTTTTCAGATATAATGAACTTATTTTTGTATAAAGTGTGACTTTGTAATAATGAGGTCCGAGTGTACACGTTTGCAGTGAAGATTGTCTCTACGTGTCGCAGCAACGTAACACTTCAACAATTACGCTACAACCTCAATATAATGAACACAAATATAACAAAGTATTGGTTATAACAAAGTAAATTATAGTCTTGCAATACATACGATGTTAGCAATAACCATATAATAAATTTTTGGATATAACAAACATTTGCTAATAAGATGCAACTAATGAGGTTTGAGTGTAAACAATCTCCTGTAATTGTAAACAAATTTGAAAAATTTGAGCAAGAAAGTACTCCCTAGGCAGTACTTTATGACTTCTATTGGAAACAGATTTTTTATGGGACATGGCAGAGGGCATTCTAGTCCAGGCCTGACCTGGACTGGGATTTCTCCTGCTAGAATAACCTCACATAAGCCAAATGACTGATAAATTTCTTAGAAAGCATGCTATAGAGTTTGAAACGATAAAATGAATGTGCTAGCAGAGTGTATTAACCTTGTAGACTTTGCCTAAATTAACATTCAGATTGAGCCCCCCAAAATGAACAAGTGGTGCTCATTAGTACACTGCAATGAAATAACCAAAAATCTCTTCAGGGAGAAAAGTCTGCACCTAACGTTTTTTTTTTATTAAGGCAATATTGAGGCATATATTACACATTCACTAAAAACGTGCCCCTTGTAAGAAGTTCCATGGTACAGAGCGCATCTTGTCTCTGTAGATTCACAAAGGTTTAAATAAGCAACTCTGTCAGTATGAACTAATCCCTACAGTTTCTTTGCACTCCCATTGATCTGAGCGCAGAACACTTCAATCGTAAAAAAACAAATAAAAATACTGAAGCAGCTAACACACACCTGAAACGAGTCGACAAGAGACTGGAAGTGTTGCTCGTACGTCTGCGTGACAATGCGCCCGGTCGTCTGGAAGGCGAGTTCCACTATGCCCTCGTCTCGGTCTGAAGCTGCCAAGTGAAACACGCTGAAGATGTTTTTCCATCCTGACTTGATGTTTGCAGCCTGTAGAGAGAGAAAGAGAGAGAGAAAAGCCAGCGTTACTCAAGACAAAGAGACTTCAAGAGCTGTCCAAGCCCAAGACAAGAAAGAGAGAGAGAAAAATAAGGTTTCTTCGTTGTTAAAGTGACTTTGAATTTCTAGCATAATAGTTTTCATAGCATGCTCTCTATTGATAGCGCTTTCTATTGGCAAAGCAGCGCGAAAATAGGAGCACAGAAGAAAGACTGGTCATTAAGCTGGTAGGGCCCATGTGTCCGTAGAAAAATGCAAATGCCTAAGGCACCGTAACACACGAGTCTGCATGTCAAAAATTGTTAATGCTTTTTTAACCCTATTGGTGCATGCATTCATGACACAAAAATCACGGAAATGGGTTTCCTTGCTAAATGCGGTAGTGGCATCTCTTGTGGACACCTCTTTACTATCTATTGACTTTTCGTCCCATGTTTCGTTTATATTTTGTTTCATTTTTCTTTTTCTGCTTCAGGCTAGAAAGCTGTGACACTGACAACACCCATAGATTTTTCCCATATTCATAATGATGCTTGTAATACTTAGGCCCATTAATATGTTTTTTTTTTGCAGGTAACGCACACACCCAAACTACAAAATGTGAAAAACAATATAAAAGTTACCATGATCTCTCATTGCTGTGAAGCAGTCTTCTTAGCATCGGCTTGAAAGTGTGCACTGAAGCCAACTTGAGCAGCAAAATTGCTGCATCAGCTGCAATTCCAACCTTAACGATAGTTATAGTGTGAGAACAAAACGACGACACAGAGACAAGAAGGACACGAAGGACTCGTGTCCTTCTTGTCTCTGCATCGTCGTTTTGTTCTCGCGCTATAACTATCGTCATGCGATACCAACTAGCCCAAGCTGCCACACTCCCAACCTTAACCTTTGGTTTTCTGTATATATTGTGCGGGCTATATGCTGGAACACGCGATAAAGGACTCAACCGGGAAAACAGAACCCACCTGCGAGTTAACCATCTGTGCGACGCATCGGACGACCATGTCACGAATGGTAGGCGACCGGTTGCGTTTGACGATGTGCTCGAAAGGCCGCAGGAAATCCTTCTGAAAGCGGAAGTTGGGGAACTCTCCCTTCTCAATGAACTTCATCGACAGCTGCCGCAGCGAGTCGAGGGCGAAGAAGGCGACATCCTCAGAAGGGGAGCACCCGACGCGGTTGAAGTGCTCGCCCAGCACCTCCCATATGCGCGACCACTGGAGACGGATGCGGCCCATGTTGTAGTACGAGATCTCGACGATCTTCTGGAGGCTGAACATACGCGGATGCGACGGATTGGCCAGCTCTTCCAGAGAAACCTGTTATGGGAAAACAAGGAGTAAAAAAAGTGCATTGTGAGAACGAGCATGAACTGTTTTTAAGTTGTGAAAACAACCTCAATATCAGAGATCAAGAACTCTGGTTCCCATAAGAGAATGGCTGCCAACTTGTCAGCAGGGTGCTGTGGACTTAGATTTGTGCCCTGAACCCAAGATAATCTAACAGAAAGCGCGCAACCAATCTCATTGCATTCAAATTCTTTGTATTTCAGATTAGTGGCCGTTCCGATAAAGTGAGCACGGGCATTACCAGACACCAAGTACCGGGAGTCTCAGCTGAAAAATGAGGGTTTTTTTTTTTTAAAGGTAAATCATGCAGAGCCAGAGCTTTTGGATAGAGATCCAAAAGTGCAGATGAGGCAGTTTACATTCACTTCACACGTAAGTGCCACCATCAGCAGCAGCATCAGCCTGACAACGCCCACGGGAGTCTTCTCCCAACTTTTGCCAATCAACCTAGCCCTGTGCTTGCTGAGGCCATGTCATCCTGACAAGCTCGTTAATCTCATCTTCTCACCTAACATTCTGCCTCCCCCTCAATCTTGCCTCTTCTCGAAATCCAGTTTTCTAGTGTTAATAAGCGGTGGTTATCTTGCCTACATGCATAAACACAGATAGCGGAGAGGTCGAAGGGCACGGGGTATCTCACCTGACACAGTGCGCGGACAAAGTCGACGATGGCGTTTCCGTCCAGTCGGGTAGAGCCCGTGAAGATGCGGTCGACGGCAACCACCACGCTCTGGGAGCTGGTCTCCCCCATGGATTCCTGAAGCATCGCCATCTGCTTTTGGTCCATGGGCAGTCCGGGACGCGTCACTGCCCAGTTTGAGAGGAAAGAAAAATGAAAACGCAAAAAACTGTTCAAGACGAGTCTATTCTGTTACCTAGGCGTCGTCATACTGCGACCATGCAATAAAATAACCTTGTTTGGGCTAGCTGTATCACAGGACATAAAGGAAAGCACCACAGGGCACCAGCTGATGGCTGTAAGCCCTTAAAATAGCCCATACTTGGGAAATGTCATCAATGCACATATCCATCCCCGTAAAACGATACGTGAAATTACTAATCAAGAAGCTTTTGTGAATGCAATTCTTCAGCCCAGTCTCGCTGATGGAGAAAGACTGATGTGACAAGTTTGGTAGATGTTCCATCAGTTGTGTCTTACACAACATTTAACCCCTACAGAATATGCCACTAAAATGCAGCCAATTTAGATAAAAAATAAACTCCTAAGTATTTGTATTCACTAAAATTACTTATCATGACACTGTTAACTGGATAAGATGTTTGAGAATGCAACTTTTCACGAGTAAACCCCATGAAAACTGTCTCATTCAAGTTAGGCCACATGTGTCATCGCGTACACCGATTACCGATTTTGGCCAAGTCTCTGAGAATGAAAGTTCCGTCCCATGAGTCTCTAGTTTCCCTACACAAAAGAACATTGTCTACAAACAACTGTATGAGACATTCTACGCCTTCAGTTATGTCACTGACACATGTCAGAAAGAAAAGTGGTTTTAACGCCCACCGTTGGGGACGCTCGACATTACCTGCAATGCGCACGACCAAACACCACAAACGATTCAGTCTCATTAAGTGTGGAACTGCACTCTATGAGACTAAACTTTGCAAGGCAGAACCACTCACACTCCATAGGGTCGAGCACGCTGTCCTGGAGGGCCCCGTGGGCACCAGCCGAAGCCTGAGCCGATCCGGAGCCGGAGCCGCCGAGGTAGCGCGGCTTGACGCCCGTGCCGATGAGCTGGGCTAGCTCCAGTTGGGAGATGCACCGTAGTATGTCCAGCCACGATTTGCCCAGGTAGTTGCCGTCCATGTGCGCCACCGTGATGAGCGTCTTGATGGTGTCTATATTTTTGCTCTTCATCTCCGTGATGGGTGAGTTCGCAGTCAGGAGGGTGAAGCGGGCCAGCGCTTGCACGTATGCATTCCGCTCTAGCTGCAATGTCATACCCCAACAAACACTGCATTGTCTACCAACGAACCTATGCGTGTAGAGATGCTGATATAATGACTTAATGATCAATAAATAACATGAATAGTATGCTTCCCAATTTATAAGCTGCTTTATCTTGTACTTTCATTAGTGGCAGCTCATTTTCTACTTTATATCCCACACTGTTCAACTATTCTTCAATTGCCGCAAAATTCAATTTATGGTAGTAGCACTGAATTTCCTTTCAATACTTAAAGACATTTTAAAAACCTTTTATTGCTATTAGTCTGCATGAGTAGGCATCTACTACTCTTTTTTTTTTTGTTATGTTGACCACTAACTCAAGGCTCCGTGCATAATCGAACAAGGCGTGATTAGAGAGTTAAGACATTAGCAGCCAACTGATACAAAAACAAGCTACAGAGGCCACATGCATGAAGTACAGGAATATTATGTCTATAAAAGCGCTTTATCCAATCTCATACACAGACATTTGTGTGCTTTGCATGACCCAAGAAATCATGTGAGCATTCCAGTTCTATCATTACCTAATGGCATGGATAGCTCTGTTGCGAGACAGGCTTGTTTCCCCTCTCCTTACGAATTCTGAACATTGGGAACAAAAGCAATGCATACATTGGATTGAATATAATTACTAATTTCCCGCTGAGCACAAAGATGGCCCATTCCAATTTGCAATAAATATAAATACCCCAATTAGCATCAGTCTTGAAGATTGAGTGAAGTTATTAATTGATGTTCAATGAAAGTTCCATATTTCCCACAGTGCTGAGATGTAATACCAAATTTTCAAGCTTTACAACAGACTCTTTGAATGGTTTTTGTAGAACACACTAGTTCCGAGGATCTAAGCAGCCGGGATGAATGCAACTATTCCTGCTTTACCCCAATTATTGTCCTATCAATTGATTTACACAAGATATTTGCAAAGACGCAGCCAACTGCCTCTGGAGACGACAGATTACTCACAGTCATGTGAAAGATGCAAGCAATGCGGATGGCACAACGAATGCCATCCAGACACAGAGCCGCAATTTCTGGGTCGTCGCAGTCCTGTAGGCCAACGCTGAACGCAGCCAAAAATGGTGTCCAAGCCAGCTGAAGAAGGATAAAAAGAATGCCTCCAGCTGAAGTCCACAGGATAAAGTTTCTGGACAATGTTCACTGTTGCCATCACTTTTAAAAACAGCAGCCTTTGCACAGTAAGACTATAAGCATATCGCCAAATGCAACACTTTGTTGACAACTAAAGAAAATGCTAGCAACATCACTGATTTCTGTTTAAAAGTGTTCAGACAGCAGAGTACGAGGCAAGGGCAATACACGAAAACATCGAAATTTGCAAATCGAACAGTGACTTCAAACATTTTTCTCACTCTAAACACTAACTATAGTTATCACACACACAAAAAAAGGAGTGCAATACTTAAGCAAGTGCAAAATAGACGCACCTTGAACATGGGTCGGACGTGCTCGAGGTGTTTGGCGCAAGTGAAGGAGGCCTGCACGTGGCTGACGCTTTCCATGAGCGCCTTAGCGGTGCGCGCCATCTGCTCCATTTCCATGTTGTACAGCAGCCGACGCTTCTTTTCGCTCGACACATCTGCATTACATTACAGGGAACACCAAACATTGCAGATCCCTTTTATAATCCACAGGTGCACTTCCCTGCGCCACACGCTCGCCCAACTAATGGCGGCACCTGTCACCCTATTTGTGGAGATGAGGTCCTAGTTGCGCATGCTGCGCCTTGTCTATCACGCGTGTTCATATCAAGAGAGCGGTGGCTGCATTTTTGGCGTACTAGCACAAGTAAACTTATGCTGAACACTTTGTTTGCATATGTGACTAGCCACCATTAGTTGGGTTTACTTCATTTCAGTTAAACCAACTAACTTTCTGTTAACACAACTTATTACCAGGCATTGTGGTCATTTGGACATGTATGGAATATTAGAAATTCGGTAATTTTGTTCTGTGCTGTTCTCAAAAAGTTTATTAGGTCAAGTGAAGTTTCGTGACAGCATGCCTAGCATCCTGTCTTCCTTAAAATCAACAGGTAGTGGCCCTCCCTTGAAAGCTGTTCTTGGCCTTGATTGGCATGGCGTTATCGATGTTCTGTCCGGCATTTGTCAGCCTCTAGAATGGCCCAACGAAATGACCATCACACGACCGTGTAAATGTGGGTTAGGGATTCTATTTCTCGAAGTTCGAGTTTTCATAACATACACAGTTCCTAATGTCAGCCTCACGCGTCGTCAAGCGAATTTCTTCTAGTCTGTCAACACAGAATATCTTAATGCTTCCCATTTCCTAACCATTCTTACTGCAAACCAGCACGGTTCACCTTCATACATGCAATGTTGTCAGACAAGCTGACAACATTGCGGACAAGCTTCGAGTGCACTAGCCGCGAATGGGTGAAAGTTAATAGCAGTTTCACACTATTTGAGGGAATTCATGCAAGACAACCATGAAAAATTATTCCGTCCTTGATGGGATAGCGAAAGGGTACAGCCCTCTCGCTCTGCACGATTATCAAGGAGAATCGTTTTTCGTGCTGTTGGTGTATAAGCATTACATAAAGCAGCCAAGCCTTTTTTGTTATCCAGCCTCACCCACTTCTAAAGTTAGTTATTGAAAGCTATGCATCAAAAAAGAAAGACACTGTATAATCGTTGCTGCACCATTAACAATGTGCTTATGCCAGTAGCTAAATAATATGCCATAGCATGTCGTTGGAGCAATACCTATTCATTCTAATGCTTAGCTTACTGTTACAGAATGGCTCCCTCGAATGCTATGCTTTTGATAGTGAAGTATAATGTAAATACAACAACGAATCAAGTGCTTCTGATCTTTCTAGTTAGTGCTCGCATAAACTTGAAAAGTTGCACAGCAGAACCTCTTTAGGTGAAACGGGAAAGAAACCAAGCATAACCTCCTTGATGGGATAGCGAAAGGGTACAGCCCTCTCGCTCTGCACGATTATCAAGGAGAATCGTTTTTCGTGCTGTTGGTGTATAAGCATTACATAAAGCAGCCAAGCCTTTTTTGTTATCCAGCCTCACCCACTTCTAAAGTTAGTTATTGAAAGCTATGCATCAAAAAAGAAAGACACTGTATAATCGTTGCTGCACCATTAACAATGTGCTTATGCCAGTAGCTAAATAATATGCCATAGCATGTCGTTGGAGCAATACCTATTCATTCTAATGCTTAGCTTACTGTTACAGAATGGCTCCCTCGAATGCTATGCTTTTGATAGTGAAGTATAATGTAAATACAACAACGAATCAAGTGCTTCTGATCTTTCTAGTTAGTGCTCGCATAAACTTGAAAAGTTGCACAGCAGAACCTCTTTAGGTGAAACGTGAAAGAAACCAAGCATAACCTAACCAACAGAAAAACACAAGTAGGGGTCCAGTTATAAAATACAAAATCAACCAAACCAGAGGCAGCTCATACATTTAGTCAATGATTGCATTTTAAGCACTTTCCATTTGCCAAGATTCTAATGCACTCTGAACGATACCGACTAGAGCCCCGTTCATGAGGCCTCTTACTTTGTTTTCCAGTCACGCGACTTGCAGTGGTCTTGACTTTGATCTCGTTGCCGGCAATCTCATCATAAATCGCTGACAGCTCTTCCTCGGGAATGTCCTTGCTGTCGTTGATGCCGCGATTCATCTTGATGTAGTCCTCCTTGGTCATCTTCGTCTTGACCTGACAAAGAAAAGTTAATGGCGGTTAAGAAATATTACAACTGGCTCGTGAGTAAAGCAGTAATGAGAACTGTTACTGCCACGATCTTGTCATAATTAAAGCAGTAATGAGAAGTGTTACTGTCATTGTCTTGTCATAATGCAATTGATTTGCAGTCAACCATAAGAGTCAACCTCCAGAGTCAAACCTTAGAGTCAACTCTTGGAGTGAGACTTTCATTCTCGTATTCTCCCGACGTATGTTAAACCTTAGTTACTACACTATCTAGACTTTTCAGTTAACACTGTCAGACATCTTTACCTTCTACGCTACCACTATGACAAATGCTTCAGCAAGATGGCAGAAGTGAAAGCTCATTACTTCACAGCAATGCACAGGAGCCTCTGGGTGCTTACATTTGAATAAAGTGAACATGACTAGACTTTCATGCAATTACTTCAATAGTGCCCAGACTAAGCTAGTGCTGTGAGAATTAAGCACTGTTAAAATATAGTGCATGAGTTGCTTTATCTAAAAAGATCGCCATTAATACAGGAGAAGGGAGGAAAAAAAACCCTTCCTTCAAAGCAAAAGTTGGAATGCTGACACCGCAGACAAAACCTTCGGCTGCGTTTTTGCCAAAAATTTCCCATAAACTAACATCTGAATTTTCTCTTTCACACATTCTCTGTTCATGTTTTTAATCACGCCTGATGTTATTACCATTACCAGCCACCTTTATTTTGTAGTAAATGTCACAAAGTTTTAATATAACAATGAAAATTACCGACCTTACTTACTTCCCTTTTATCAAGGTTTAAACATATATTGTAATGAGCAAGTTTCTTTCCCCACTAGTTAATATTAGACGAAAGTGGCCTCTGGTTGTTTTTGTGTTTGTATTTACTTTTTCTGTACCATTAGTGTTGCTTTTCTTTTAGAGAATAATCTTACCTGTGGGCTGTGCAAATCTGTGGTAAGCATGATAATGGAGTATGCCAGTACGTAGGCAGTGTCTGCGCTCGCAAACAGTCGGTTGCTGCAATAATAAACAAACACAACTTATCACAAGTGAAACTATGATGGAGTCGACTCAAAACGATCGCACATGCCATCACAGTCAAATCCTAACCAAACAGAAGTTTTTTGGAACCGACACAGAAACATGGCATACGAATACAATCAATCAGAATTCTCATAGTGTAGCAAATAGGGCCAGCAGGCGAAATTAAACTGTACTTTCATGTTAATGCATTACGAAATTGTTGCACCAATCGTATTTCAACACTGTAAAACTCGCACTGCACTCTGCCTTCCGACACGCCTTCGCTGAAATACCTTTTCAAAGCTTCAAAAAACACATTTTCTGAAACTCCGGCACTTGACGTGAAATCGTACTGGCACTCCTGAGAAAGTGTTTTTCCACACATTCCTTGCGCTAATAAAGCAAAAAGAAACAAGAAATTTTTTTGCGAGAATGAAAGCTTTTCAAAAGCTGTTTTGCACACCATCACATAATATGCATTCAAATCATTTTCAAGCTAGAGGTTAATCGAAAATAACAAAAAGTGTTCTAGGTGGCATGCAAATATTCGTACTACGTACATCTTAAAGGCTCTTCTGTACAAGCCAAAGATCAATTACTATGCCCAAACAGCACACAACCACGCCAAGAGCTCTCAACACCTATTCACTGCAAAAATAACCATATTGGCAGATATTACACCAAATATATACGCTGCCTATGCATAAGGATAAGCACACGAAACAGAGAGGCCACTCACTTGGGGTTGGTCTCGCAGTACCGTGCGGCAAACTTCTCCATGAGTCGATCGATTTTCTGCGCCTCCCCGGGCAGCCAGAATCCTTCGAGAAAGCAACGCAGTGCGGACACAAAGTCTTTGCCGGCAAAGTCCATTTGGTCCACGTAGGCGCACATAACTTCTTTGTTCAGTCTGAAAATACCGGGTGGTAAATATCACACAAATGCTGTTTGTTTCTCACGTTGCCGGAAGGACATAGTCCTCAAAACATAAATCAGCCTGCAAACAAATGCCAACTAACCATCTTTTCATGTGTGTAACTGACACTGGTACAAGATAAAAAAGAGTTATATAAAGGAAACTGAAGTTTTCAGCAATAACCCAAAATAATTTCAGTAATGAATGATCACATGCTTTTGTAAATCTGCCATTGCTTTATGACCAAATCACATCTTCAAAAGCTTAAAAAAATTAAAATATAAGACTGCTATGGGAGTTTACAAAAAGCCTCTGCACAGGCAAGTAATCAGAATAGTTAAACACCATTTAATATGCAATTAGTACATTACATGAATGATGACAACATTCACTATGCCACGCTAATGCCTGAATTCTGTCTTGAGCAGAGCTTTACAACAATGGCTTTTGCATTGACATGAAACCTCCCTTATGAAAATGACCACACAAAAATTACGACATATTAGCATTATTTTATGAGAATACATGATGCTATCAAACTTTAGCACACATTGTGCATGCACAAACATAGTCTAATGTCTCGGGAATTTATTTTTTGAAGCAGCAATTACTGAAATCAGTAAATGAAAATGTTTCCAAGGAAGTTTAAATATTCTAACAAAATTTGCAAGGAGGTTCCACAGTATACTTAACACCGCAGAATGAATGTCAATTATGACATTTCATTTTTCTTTCCCAGCTGTAAAGTTGCCAGAAAAAAATAGTACACCTACTTTTCATTTTCTCCAAGAAAGTCACCAATTTGTTTCTGAAAACAAATAAGAAAAGGCCATGTATGTGTAACATTACACTGGAACAATGTGCCCAGCCATCAAATGCAAAGAAATATGCAAACGACATAACGAGTAAGAACGCTTAATAAATGCTCGAAACACAGTTTGACCTTAGCAACGTCTTAGAAAGAGGATTCATTCTGAACAACTCCGAACCTTTAGTTATTGACATATGAAAACACCAGAATACTGGCAATTGGCACACCACAACCGAAGTTCATGGGTTGTTCTGACTAACACAAGCACAACAAAGAGGACACAGTGCAGCTGTCAACAAACATAGATTAAAGTTCAAAACCACAACTCCTGTCCCATAAACAACACATTTGCAGTCTCATTGTAGGCCCGTAGAAGCATTGATTTTATGGTTCAAAGGGAATGGTAATTAGTACCAAAAAATTTCAGAACAAATTTAAACAGCATCAGGATATGAGCAATAACAAGGTTTAAGCTAGAAGCAGTAACAAGTTCTAAAATTTGCCGTTACGTTGAAGCCTGTTCAAATGCTGCATGTAATATACATTCTGAAACTGACAGGTTGCGGAAAAAATTTTGTTGAAGCTGAAAGCCAGTGGCAAAAGCAGGGCCTATGCTTAGTAAACGGCAGCAGTTTCTGGTGGTGCCAACATAAATTTTAGACTTGGTAGACGCATTTTTGTGCATTGAAAATGTATCAAAATGTTCAAGATTGTGTTCCCTGCATGGAATTAAATATCAGAGTCTGGAACTGCATCGTCATATTTCCTTTAGGTGAAACGGCGGAAGAGAGAAGTTCTTTTGCGGCGAGAATATTAATGCATTGACTCCTATGGACTGCTGACGGGAAACCGAGAATTTTTCATTGTAGCAGAGCTTTCGTTGAAGCGGTGTTCGCTGTAGCAGAGTTTGAATGTATATCAAGTCATTTGGTTTGAATACTTTGAATATTGGAAAGTTTATGAAGTTCACATTGAAGCAAGTTAAAGTACTGTAATATTTGTTACAAGTTTGGGCAGTAAAATATGTGAAATCGTATGTTTTGCGTACCTTGAAATTTCGGAAATCTTTAATCTGTGTTCGAGTGAGTTCAAATGCTGTCATATTTGCTCCAATATTCAACGATAAAATACATCTATTCTCTCTTTCAAAATACTTTGGAATTTCCAAAAAAAATTAAATTCATGTTGAAGTGAGTGTCCACACTTAAATATTTATTCCAATATTCAATGCGATTCATTATTCTCACAGGCCTATTGCAGAATAAATTCAACATGTGCCTACTAGCAAATAAACAAAAGTAGTGGCAGAGCGCAATGTACCGAAGCAAGGTTTGAGATTCGGCCAGTTAATAATCCTCCTTCATCAAACAGTGCGGGTGCAGACCCTGTTTCATTACGTGCATCGTTACCTCAAGTGTGTGTGATAAAACGTGATCCCTTTGTTCCCATCTTTGTCCGTTCACTGCTCCCCGAGCTATTAATTGAAGATGCAATGTACAGTCAGCGGAATATTCAAATATTGCATCCAGAATCAACTTTTCGTGGGTCTGCGCCACATGATAGATAGTGAAGAGTGCCGACACCCCCTGTAAAGTTGTTAGTGCAGCGTGGCGCACGTGTCTTGTGCAGAAGCCGCATTTCGGGTTACAACTACCGGACGGTAGGTGGCGTTGTGCTCGTGGGCATTTATCGCCACTATCATCATCATGGTTGTTGGAGTGTTAGCGCCGGCGGCGACACCTGGCGGGAAGCCTTGGTGGCGGAGTGCAAGAAATAAGCCGGTTTCCGCTCTTTTGGCGTGATGAGGCAGTAGCGTGGACGTTTGCCTCCAGCGGTGGGTCTGCCGTCTGGGGTGGGCACACGTGTTGAGACAGGCGTTAGCGGCACCACCTTGTTTGTCGTGTTATTTAATATTGTGTAAGGATGTCTTAGCGGGTTGATCACGGTTGATGTTATAGTAATTCGGCTGACGATATGGTCGTTCCAAAGCAGTTAAATAAATGTGTGGGTGATGCTTGGTTCGGTCAGACCGCGTCTGCTGTGTCCGTTCACTCCAAGAGCGTGTCGCTCGCCAAGTCGAGACCCCACAAACGAAGTTTCAAAAAAGTGTTTCATGAGCTTGCAGTATGTGGGCATGCGCTTGCCTTCACCTTTTTTCGAAACTTCATGCGGTTATACGAAAAAGATGCACACAAAAGACGGACTTCTTAGAGTGCTTCACAAATCAACACCTTGTGCAACAACTCCCGACGGTCCAGGGAGTCTGTGAAGTGATCGGGGAATCTTTGGTCCCTGACCCTATCCCGAGTGCTTCCCACTGTGAGTGCTTAGGAACCTTCTTTCCCAGATGCAAATAAAGTTCGTCAGTCTGTCTGTCTGACGTTAAAAATTGAACCATTCCATCTACGCATTAATACATTCAAATACAAATTTTCTCCCCGCGCGATTGAACACTAAAATTTGTTACCTTAAGTTTGTTATATGTTCCTCAATTTTTAAATACCATTGCTGATGTATAGTTTTTTTGCATGTTTATATTTTGTTTCCTCTTATCTGTTCCTAAATGTTTCGACCTCCACTTTCTGTATAATTTTCACATGTACACTACCACCATCACCCTAACGATTTGCAACATAAATAAATAAATACATAAATACATAAAAATAAATTTCGTTGTCTGTACCACACCATGAGAGGCAATAAGTGTCTCATCACCTTGTCGAGACGCTCGTCCGAGTGGAAAAACTCTGCGATGTCCCACGACCGGGGCCCCACCAGACTGTGTTCTTGGAGGAACTGGAGTCCCCGCTTGGGCTTGCGGTTGAAGAGGTCGATGCCTTGCTCCATGATCTCCTTCTGCTGCTTCAGCACCTCCAGCTGCTCCGGAATGTTGCAGCTGCTCGTCGCAGAGTTGAGCGAGTTGCATGAGCCCCCATGGCTCACCAGCGTCCGGTCTTCCTCCTAAATGGCATCGGAATCCTTCCATGGAGTAGGCCGCAAAATTCAGCCTAAAAATATACAAGTCTCTACCAGGCTGGTGATATCCTGAACATGAGTGAACCTCTGGGCGACTAAACGATCAACTAAATAAAGTGAACGCTGGTTGTACTGCATCTCAACGAGCATTTTGCTGTTATATAATGAAACGAGCGTAACAGTCGTGAGCTGTTCCAAACTCACACATAGGTGGTTTTTAAACCATCTATAATCTAGCTGATAAAGATTGTGCTATTGTGTTATATGCTATTGCGAAATGTTTTTATTTCTGCAATATCATTAAAAAAAGAAGGTTTGCCGATGCTGGGAGGATGCTTTGAAAAGATTAACTGCATTTTGCAAAAGCAATTTGGAGATTATTACTAACTTCAGCCACACCTGCTATAAAATTATTTTTATATTCTACCAGTTATCGTCTCTTACAACTACATTGTTTACTATTCACTTTTGTTTCAATATTAAGTTGGCCAGGAGGATCCTGAGCAAAATAGAGTATTTTCAGCATTTTTTAAAACGACACCGGCTCTTTCATGAGGAATATATTCACATTGCGGAATTTTATTAGCGTATACTGTGACAAAAATACCGTGGGAACAAACAAAGCATGAATATGACAGCAAATATTTTAATAAACTTGGCTGAAATAATGTTTAGACCCATCTGACGTCTTCAATTTCACAGCGCAGCAGTCTTACGGAAAAGTGTGTACCATACAACATTGCGTAGTGTGTTTTGTTGGTAGCCTGTAGAGAAATTTCACAAGAGAAATTTTTGTTTTAAAGTGCCTCAGAAACAATTTTTGCCTCACGAATTCAATGTAGCAAAAATGTTAAGAATCGGTCAAGTGCGAGTGGAGCCACAAGGGTTTGTCGCATGCCGCAATTGCATTCTCTCTTCTCTCGTCCCCACAAAAGCGCTGGAAGCTAATCAGGGAGGGATGGCAGGGGCAAAGAAAAACGGCTATAATGAAGTAAATGAAAAAATAGTCTTGATAAGTATAGTGTTAAGAATAACATTTCTAACGAATTCCCATATATAACAACCTTATTTTATTGCAAGATGCAACTTTGTTATAATGAGATCTGAGAGTGTTCGAAAAAGTGTTACAGGTCCCCTTTAAAAGGACACAAAAGAGAGGAACGATTTCTCACGTACTTGTAAAGTACAATTTCACAATCCCGAAAACACCACTTTTACCGAGACATAACGCTTGGTACGTGAGAAAACGCGCGAAGAAAAAAATGAAGGTGATGACACCACCTTGAGATTCTCGCACCAAACACTGTGACGTAAGAAATTTGGAAGGCATCTAGTGGGTCCTATGCAGCTTCAAATTGATAAAAATGAAGCAAATTGTAACCGGTGGGCGCCACAGACTTATCGTACGAAGTTTGAGAAAAGTTCGTTGTGCCAATGCCACGAAAATAGCGAAAAGATATTTTGAAATTTCTTACGTCACGCCCGAAGATCATGCTGCAAAATTTAAAAATGAAACTTCAACCCCAATTTCCTCCGCTAATAATGAGCTTATGACAGTGAAACATATGGCACTAGAGTTCTCAGAATGCAGCTTGTCAATATAAACCAAGTAATTCTCCCTCTTTAGTGTCCCTCTAAATAATTTGAGCATTTCGTGTTGCTGTTCCTTTACCTCAGGTGCCTCCAACGTGGTGCCAGCCACATTGTTGGCACCGGTCGCAGTTGAGCCAGTGGCGTTGCCAGTCACGTTCGTGTACAGGTCCCTGCTCCATTCGAGCATGCACTTGAGGATAGAGACGAGGCACTCCAGCCCCTTGATGCGCATCGACTTCTCCTGGTGGACTGTGGCACCAAGCTCCAGCGCCTGCCGCCCCTGCGCGATCTTGGACAGGTCGTTGACCAGTCGCTCGAAGATGTTGGCTGCGTTCAGGTCACAGTCGTAGTTGACGTAGATGTCCACTACACTCTGGGCGTCGGCGCAGATACGCGTCAACACCTGCCGAGGAAGCATAAAGTACCACTTATTAAGCGGTGCCAATAAAGTGCTACTGAAGCACAGTAGACTCTCGTTAAAGCAAACCTGACGGGAGCAGAAAAATATGCTCCGTTTAAAAGGAGTTCTGTTTAGGAGATCTCCCTTTACTGAGAGTCTAAGGTACTGGTAGAATGGCACAAAGTTATCATTTGTCCTTGTTCCGCAAGTACCAGCGAATGTCTTGAAAGTAGAACTAGAAAAATGTGACAGCAATGCACCAGCAAAATGGCATCTAAAATATCAGTTAGAAAAATGTGACAGTAATGCACCAGCAAAATGGCATCTAAAATATCAGTAAGAAAGTGTTAGTACCAATGCCGAGAAGGAGTACTCAATGTACCAGTAAAGGACCAGTAAAGCACTATTCAAGTGAAGTTATAGTATGTTACAATACTGCACAGAACACTCCATCATTGTTAAAAGACCCACTGTAGACAAACGTACCATTATTACCTCCAATGCTTCCTATTAGTATACAGTTATCAGCAAAAAATACTTGAAATTATGTCCGTCAAGGATTTTGTCACTATTCCACTGTAACAGTAAAGGTTTACACTAAAGAAGTACATACTTCGAACTCGGGTAAATGCAGTTTGTTTCATGTTTCCAATGCACCAATACATCTATTTAAAGATACTACCAGTAACATGGTACTTAGGTGACTTATTAAAGAGCACTAAACGGTATTTACCCGCGTAATGAATGCACTTTTTTTCTAGGAATATCGGAACAAAGTTAAGGGGTGCGTTTATTTTGCGAGATAAATTTTCTGAGAACTTTTTCGGGGAAAGAAAAAAATACGATAATGCAAAAAAGGAAGTTAGGTCATTCAGCCTTTCGATATTTACATACGCGTACACTGCTTGGAAACAACTTCTATGTTGCACTTTACTCATCTTCGGTGGTTGATGGCGCTATCTTCTGCAAGCTGTCCCTGGGCCGCCCACCCACACCATAAAAAGCTTTGGGACTATCTTTTCTCCCAATCATTTAACGGTAAGGGGAATGAAGGCATAGAGTGAAGAAAAAGGAAAGTAGGCGAAAAAAGAAAGGCAGGGGAAGGGGGGGGGGGTCACAGGAAGTGACCCAGGTCAGTTGGCAGATGGCAGAGGCAGTTTGATGTCCTCCCCTCAATGTGTGCTTATCAGCTGTGATGTCTTTGCACTGCTACTGCTCGAAGAAAAGCAATAGGCACACGGCAACAGGCAAGGGGGGGGGGGGGAGAGCCAGCCCAGGTGGTTGAGGGGGTCGGCAAAGTAATAAATATGGAAGAGAGCCAACGGGTGAGGAGGCACCAGGTGTCGGTAAGCGGGACTGCAGTGGATGAATGTAGGTGATGCATTTATTACGCAGGGGAAAAAAATTGATATTTTGATGACTGAAGTTGGGGGTGTACTTATTATGTGAGTGCGTTCATTATGCAAATAAATATGGTAATCAAGGGAAAAAAACAACAAAACAGGACAGTCTTTGAACCAACAAGTGGTACTGAAGTACCACATGGTGTTCAAATCTACACAGTTTATTTCGTGGTTCCACTGTATTAATAATACAGGTATTTAAAAGTACCAGCGAAGTGGCATTCAAGTGATGTATTGCAAGGCATTAAATAACCAGGACAAAAAGACTGAAGAGGGGACAGATTGCCTGCCAATAAAGTGGTACTCGGGCACCACACACGTGGCGTTAAGGTCTATGAAATTTTTCGCGGTTCCACTGTACCGATACAGGCATTCAAGTGATATTCAAGTGACTCACCGAAAAGCCCTAAATAACCAGGGCAAAAGAAAAATGTGAGACGAGACAGCCTACGTAACAATTGAGTGGTACTCAAGCCCCACACGAGTCGCATCATGTCTATGAAGTTCATACCATGGTTATGCTGCACCAGTAAAGGTTCTTTAAAAGCACTAATGAAGGAGCACTCGAGTAACACATATGCCTTAAGCAGTTCACTTTGTGGCACCGCTGTACCGATACAGGCATGTAAGCGTTCTGAAAAATTGAGAGTGAGATTCAAGTGACTAAATAGCCAGGATAAAAGAAGGACGGTAGATCGCACAAGCAGGAGTGTGATTCTACTCTCCGTAAACAGTGAATCGTTCTTTGTCACATCTACCAGTTTCATTTTAAGGTAAAAGCCTTAGATGCTTCATCATATGTGAAATTCGATCGTCGATGTCAGCTCCTCAGGGCGTCTTGGATGAGTAATGGAAAAGTCGTCATCCCGTGATGCCACGGATCACAAAAATTTGTGACATCATTATGATATCATGGGATCTAACGCCCGATTATGACGTCATTAAACGCCCCCATAACTTGGTCAAACGCAGTCTGATCACGGAGGCAATGCAAAACGAGGCAAGGTGCCTTTGATCTTGGAAGTGTTGGAAAACCAAGTTGGGTGTACAAAACTTTCGAAGGGGGCTTGAAGGGTATCAACAGTACATCGAAGTTGAAGAAAACGAAGATGGCATTCCCCTTCGAATCATTGAAGTGAAGGCCGTTTTTGTGAGTTTTTGTTTTGGTTGTCCAGAGTATTTCAATTAATCACTATGCAGCTTTGCCAACCTGCCCAACTTGCCATGCTTATCGGTGACATTCCAGCACCCCAAAAGAGGCATTCACACGAGGAAAATCCTCTATGAACAAAACGAGTTACACATGCTCACCTGAATGACCTTCCACTTGTGGCCGAAGGAGGAGCTGGACGTCTCGAGGATGTTGAGGAAGATCTCTTTGAAGAACACCTCGATTTGCATCTTCAGGTGGGTCTTGAAGTTCTGCAGCAGTGCCAGGAAGATGGTCACCGAGATCTCGAACACCTCAGGCACGGACGACACGCCGTTCTTGGACAGGGCCACGCACAGGTACTGCTTGATGGCGTTCACAAACATGTCGTTGGTGCGAAACACAGGACCCGCGTTCTGCAGGATCAGCAGCAGCAGCTGCAACGAGAGCACCTTCGAGCGGAGTTCGTGGGACCTGCGAAGCCGAGAAAAGGAGACGGGCATACGGAAAATTTGTTAAAGGTACCTTCAAGGCAGATTACAAGTTATGTCAGAGTGTATGACAATGTCTAAAACGGCAATATTAACAACAGTGCCTTACTTACTAAGAAACGCAGCTAAATGTATCACACAACGTGCGTCACAAGTGGGACATTTTTGAAATGTAAAATAATGACATTCTCGCGTAAAAATTCATATCATAGCTTTTCGTATTACATAAACACAAACTTAGTGCATCGGGCATCAGTGAACAAATATCTAGGCCCTAATCTTACACCAAGCCTTTCCTGGACCTTTTATATCAAATCAAATCAAATCAAATCAAATCTTTATTTTCCTTTTTTATAAAAGGATGGAGCGGCCGCTAAAAGCTACTGTGAGAATTAGCTTGACGAGGCGGACGCCCCTGAATTGACAGCTTTGGAAAACAAACCAAAGAATCACAGAGCCATCAATGGCACAAAATAAACAGAAATAGCAATACTGTACGCAGAGATGATCGCGAATGACCCATGATAATACCAAAAAATCAACACTACCAAGAAACACTGATACCTACAATCGAAACGTCCTCTCAGATAAGACATTTCATGGTCAAATTCATTTCAAAAGTGTACATCAACACAAATAATAATAATATACGGATTGCACACAATTAGAAATAACACAGTCGGGCGGCAGAAAATACGCTTAGTAAACTGTCGTTTGGTGGGCAACATATATCAAATTTCAGAAATAACACAGTCAGGCGACAAAAATACGCTTTGCAAACGGTTATTTGGCAGGCGATATATATCAATAGCTTTATCTGTAAATATCACAACCATATGCGCACATGCTTCCAAATCCCTCGTGTATATTCGCCGCAACTTGCGTAACTCCCCACCTGATATTCGCTAACTCTCGTTTCTAACATTTGTACGTCCGCAGCTTGAATTTGCGTCTCCAATATGGTCTCCTCATCAGGAATACCTAATCCGCTTGTTAGAAGCTGTCCAAAATCGAGCTAGTCCATACATTTCCCGCGTGTAATGCAGATAAAACTCAACCTTTCCCTTCAGACTCTAAGTGATCGTCGTGACATAGCAATTTTGTTGTTACTCCATAGATATGTTTACCAAAAAAAGCCATCAGACTTACCATTGGTACCCGCGTGCTGCACATCACGACGTCTTCACAACGACCTAAGCTACAATCGCATCTATGAAAACACTTACGCATTTAATTTCTCAGCTTTACCACGAGCCATTCGCCTATGGAATTTGCTTTCAAATGACACTGTTGCACAAGCAGATAAGAATAAATTTAGACAAATCTTGACCCTACAGCATTCATCATAACAAATATTCACAATCATCACATTATACATTGAGCAGTATCGCGTCACGGAAATTTTTTTTGTTGTTGTGCGAAGTGTGTGCGAAGCTCCATGCTACGAATTCCTTTCTACTTTGTTTTCTTGTTTCTATCAGTGCACAAGTGATGTACATTTCTTACACAACTTGCGTTCCGCTCTTTTTGAAAAAATGAGTATTATTTTTTTATTTCTTTCTGAATATTGTATTCTTAGTATTACTCTGTTAGTTAACAGTTCATGGCTTATTTTTACTTTCCCTGAGTATTGTTTTCATATTATTGTGCTTTTAGTTAGTAGTTGGTGTTATTCTTAGTAATATTTTGCCATGTAATTCAATTTGTTTCACCGTTTCGCAAGTACATTACTGTTGCACTTTTCAGACTCATGTATCGCATTCTTTTCCAATTTTTTTTGTGATGCTTCCCTTACTCAATGCTCCCCGAAAAGCCGGTAAGGTACTTGTAAATAAAATTTAAATAAAATAAATAAAACGATACGATGATGTGAGAGTGTCCCATTACAATTAATCACTAGTAATCAAACTAGCTGCAAAGCTTTCCGAGCATCAAGAGGCGTAATAAAATGCTTCTTGTCCATTTCTGTTCGATTTATAGAAAAAATAACTGCCGGGCGTTACTATGGGTAGCAACGCCAGTGGCACAAAAGTTGGAAGGCTTCATTTAGCAGGGCTCAGTTGAACTAAGCAAGCAGAATCACGACCTGCGAGATTGCACAAAATTGTTCATTGGCCTTTGTTGCTACTGTGACTCCCGCTACTTTCGCTCTGCAGCTACTGGTGTCGGCAGGTGTGTAATAAAGGCAGGCCATGTTGGGCCTGGTAATGTCTCAAAGACCGCTTTCGGGTGCGGGTGATTCAAAGTGTGCTAATGCAATGTGGATCATTAAAATGCGATCTTATTTAAAATCAAGCACTTTGTTGGCACAAAAGTAGCAATCAACAATTTATTTCGACTCAATATTTGCCTTTAGAGTCCCTTAAGGGGGAAACGGGTCTTAAAAGGCCGAAAATTGCAAAAAAACCTGAGTTTTTAAAGTTAACATTTTCGGAATCTGCAACTATTTTTGCACTTATCAGGGAAGTTTCAAGCTTCTCACGTCATTATTTCTGGCACAAAATCAATTTTTAACACCCCTGTGAGATGAATATGAGCACAAACAGACGCTAAAGTCACCCTTTTTCCACGCCGCACCGTTGCCGTTACGCACAAGCTATTGTGGTCATCTTGGTCTCATTTGGAAGGGTCGTTCTTCATCTTCAATTTCCCGCCACCAGTGTCTCGCTTTGCTCATTAGTTTTTCAGCAAAAACGCATCACCGAGAAGCACTAGCGCGCGATTCTATTGGCTGCTTGGGGCACGTGACAAAACCTAGGCACCCGATCGGCCAAGTGGCGTTTCCGGCGTCTGATTTTTCAACGTGATGCGCACGGACATGTGCCATTTCGTCATGGTGCTGTCGACTGCCTACCGCAGTAAAGAAGTTCCGCGCCGCACTAATTCGTGAAGCGGGTGTGGCGGTCGTTCGTTCACTGTGAACTTCAGAAAGAGCCCCGCTATCACTCAGGACAGAGAGGATAGCAAACTCGCGGCGTTCAACCGCGGTCGCCGAGTCACCAATGTAGGCCTAACTCACGTAAGAGCCCATCGGTTGTTGACAACGTCACTGCAAGCGGCAGTGTTTTGGAGCTTCAACAGTTACAGGACGGCAAGTAAAAAAGCAGAAGTGAAGCTACGAGAGATAGCAATCTTTGCAACGATGGAACCGAAGCGCAGTCTTATCACTATACGCGCCGATGTCGCAGGTTCCCCCCGTCTGACCTGAACTGCGTGACGGATCGCCGCACGTAATGATTTGATTGATTGATATGTGGGGTTTAACGTCCCAAAACCACCATATGATTATGAGAGATGCCGTAGTGGAGGGCTCCGGAACTTTCGACCACCTGGGGTTCTTCAACGTGCACCCAAATCTGAGCACACGGGCCTACAACATTTCCGCCTCCATCGGAAATGCAGCCGCCACAGCCGGGATTTGAACCCGCGACCTGCGGGTCAGCAGCCGAGTACTTTAGCCACTAGACCACCACGGCGGGGCGGGTCGCCGCACGTCGGCAAACAGCAGAAAATCAATCCGTTTACGGTGAACGTGCTCGCTGCCAACGCAATGAAGGCTACTGGCAACAAGTAGAGTGCTTGTAACGACGCGTCCGCAACGATGAACATATAGCACCGTGGCAATCTTGCGTGAAAAGGAAACTAACACCTCGCTGCTCTTGGAGCCTTGAAATTGATGAGCGAGTGTACGAGTTCGGTCTGCGACATCAACAACTCAATCTGGACAAGCCGGAAAACCGCTTTATTATAGGACGGATCGCAGATTACGTGCGCACAATCGTCGCACATAGGCGTCACCGAACTGGTAAGCGGCCTAGTCGGCAGACGAGCCCAAGGCGACCGCATCAGCTCGCAAGTGTGCCTCTGCGGAAAATATGCAGTGGGCATTGAAAAACGCCATTTAAGTGACGCCAAACAGAAGGACTACATGCCTGGTGCCTACTGAGAAAGCTGAATTCGCAAATCACTGTAAATAAGCAGATTTTCCATGCTACTGTCTGCCCAAAATGAACTTAAGTTTTTGCATGATTTCTCCGGATTCAAACTTTGCTGCAGTTGCAAACTTGTCCAAAAGATATCTCTGCCTCCAGAGCAGCTAGGACTGTCATTTTTGTTGTGACATGTAGCTGTATCTTTAGTTTACACAATGGAAGGTGTGACCTTTTGATTAACATCTTCAAAAAAATTTATTTTGCCAGAAATTGGAGCATAAAGTGGGCGTGTCTGCAACACTGAAGTGCAAGGTGCGACAAACCTTGCTAAAATTATCAAATAAAAAAAGCACTCCTACCATTGTGTAGCTTTTGTTCATTAGTATACAGGTCAATAGTAGCTCTGCAATACAAATTTCCTGTCTCATTATACCAGCAAACAATAGATAATTAATTTTAAGATATCTCGAAAACTAATTGGTTTAGAGGAACAGTAATTACATTTTTGAAATCAGCATAAAAAACTCAATCACACTGTGAATTTTCTTTATAAACACATGACAATATCTGACATCTTGTCTCAAGTACAGTGTCACCCCTTAAAGGTAGAAGACTTAGACACCTCATTAAACTTGAAATTTGACCAGTTTAGTGCATCGGTGTCGTTGGCACTGACACAAGTGATGCGAAAAATCAACATCATCAAGTGATGAAGCCGCCATATGATTTCAGAGATAAACCAAAATTAGTGAAGTCATCATGGCATCACTATGAATGATGCCATCACATGACAACGTCTCTTGCTCAAAAGTGAGCCAATCACAGAGGCAGTGCAAAACTAGGTGACGTGAAGAAAGCGTGCAATATTTTGGGCTGTGCAAGAACAATACATCGACCGAGAAGAAAAAGAAGACGGCTTTCGTCCTCAAGTACACTTAAATGAATGCATAAGGAATCGCGTGATTTTTTTTTTCTTTTATTACAGCAAACCTTTTTGTGCCTTGGCAAAATCAAAATTTGATAACCTATCTGCATTTTCCCGTTTGTTTGCCTGGCCAAGTTGTATTGCGCCACAGAAATGATGCAAGCCACACAACTGACCAAAACATTTGAAGGTTGTGAGCTTGGATCTCACCGATAGAAAGGGGAACTTTTCGTTCACTTAATATAAGTGAGAATCATTACGATACAGTTAACAGACCTCAAATGATGCTTCCTCTGCCTTGCTTAGCCCAACTGTCTGTCCGTTTTATTAAATGTGCACAATACAGAAAAAAATGATCCCCTCGGACAATTCCCCTACTCTTATAACACGTTAAGCAGTTCCACCTGGGATCTGGTTGTCCCTCGGGCAGGGGCTTCATGGAGAGCTTGCAGAGCGAGCGGAAGACCAGGAAGGCGTCCTTCTGCACCACGTGAGCAAAGTGGGCCTGCATGGCGGCGCTCCCACCGTCGTAGCTTGCAGCCACGCTCTCCTGAGATCCCGCCCTTGGGAGCGTGGACGCCGCGGATGACAGCGGCGCGTCACCGGAGCCCTCGACTACCCTGTTCAGGATTTCCTGCAGCACCGTGGCCACCACTTCTTCCGAGGACTCCTGCAAGCGATGAGTGTGCATGCATATCTGTACCGAACTTTGTTTTGCACCAACACAAGTTATGAATGTGCACATCGAAAGCCACATGTTGCTCTCACTAGGTGTATGTCCTTTACTACCAACAAAGAGCAAACATGTAAAAGAAAAAAGAAAGCATAAGCATGTAGCACGCAGAAAAACCAGGTGCATATAAAAACGTAGGTAAGAACAATTGACACACAAAAAAAATCTTTCATGCAACCTTCATAAGAAAGAACAGTAAGCTATAGCTAATGTCAAAGCACTTGTATCTTCGTGAAGCATTCATCAATAGAAAAGTTTAAAATGTGTCACAATGCACTTCCAACTTGAAATGCGTGCTCATCAAAAATACAAGTAGGGCAAACGAATAAGAGAACAAGTGACTAGCACAAGCACAGCCTCAGAGGAAGCAACTACGGCAATTAGCACAAAAAGTGAGGAAAGATGGAGAGGAATGACGCCAGCATTCGATATCCACAATTTCATCTGTAAACAACCCTGTTTTTGCAGCCTATATACCACTATCCCATGCATTGCAGCAGAAGACATAACCTGGAAAGATTCCCCTCTTTTCCTGCGCAACAATTTCGCTTTGATGAACAAGTAGGCTTTTGCTTTCGAACAAGCACACTTTTATAACGCAAGAGCGTTAAAGAGCTCGTTTTGTAGAAATCCCAGCATCGGCGTCATTGGTTGCGAACGAAAAATCATCATCTTTGTGGGACCAAAAAATTTGGTATCTTCGCTTGATTGAAAAATCGAGAACAATGCAAATAAAATAAGTAATAAAAAAATCTGGGTCGGAGTGGCAATTGAACTTGGGTCGTTCGCGTGGCAGGCAGGTGTTCTACCACAGAACCGTGCCTCTGCTTCGAAATGCAGTGAAAGTTAATTTCATGCTTTACAAACACACGACTCCTGTGTGCATGTTTGACAATGCAACATGAAATATTGCCGTGATACGATACAGTCAGCGTACATTTGAAAATGACCTTTTCAGATTTTTCAATATGCTTCACCTCATCACACCCTCATATTGCGGTAAAGCTGTCTGTCAGGCTCTGCCATAGTCGCAAATATTTTTATTCGAGAAGCACTGGTTCCAATATAGAGATGATAGATGTGACAAAAGAGGGGGGGGGGGGGGGGCACGACTAATGCTGTTTTGGACCTGAAATATGGGGAGGAAGTCAAGTCAGACACCGAAAAGATTTATCATCTAAAATTTCAGATGTTCTTGCATATCGACGCCTACGAGGCGCAGACTTTGAACTCCGGACTCGAAAGGAGCCCACCTTTGTCCACCACATCAGTTGGGCTTCCACGAAAAATGAAAAAGAAGGAGAGACCGAGCAAATAGCGTCTTTGCCTTTCACGTGTCAAGAGCTGTGGTCGCAACACTTTGGTTGCACCAAATCATGTACATGAATACAATCTGGCCTGCGCATTGCCCCAATTCATGGTAAGAAGGCTATGAAACCCCAGCCCTGCAGCACTTTACAACAACTTAGCCAAAAAAAAACTCTCGCATGTTGCTATCTCATAAGAATATGCTTAGAAATCTTCCTTCAAATTTTTTTCAATTTCGATTCAAAGGTTTACAAAAATATTCAATTTGCACTGACACTGCAATATTCGAATTCACTTCACACCCAAAATTTTACTATTCACGCAGCTCTAACCACTCTAGATCCCATGTGCTATAAAACTGTCACCAAACAGTTATTGTCTCGCACTCGAGAAAACAAAATTTGCATCCACGATAAGTGGGTTGTCAGCAACCTATTACAACAGAAAAAAAAAAGATGCAAGAACATTTGTGTTGGCGCTCCTTTAGTGTAAAATATGAAATGTGTTTATTGATGAAAACTGCATGATTGTTGTGGTCATGCACTGTTTCACGTTGCAACAGCCTAAAAACAATGCTTGGACCAATTCCCAAGGAGAATAGAATCTTCTGTGAACATTAAAAAAAAAAAGCCTAGTAGCGCACCCTGAGAAATTGCTATTTTTAGGCTGCCATGCCATTCTGATACATAGCTCACCTGTCCCATCTGTGAAAAAAAGTTTGAATAATGCCGAGCAAACAGGTTACAAATACAATACTGCAAGAGCTTAACAATTCCCACCTCATGAACACAAACAATTGTATGAATTAAGCTGATGTCAAATTATATAGATGGTTCCAAGAAAACAGACAAAGAAATACTACAACAACACACTTTTGTCTGTTTAATGAATTTGCAAATTCTGTTATTTTGCGCAAGAGCAGCCAGCAAGCTGCAATTGTCAAATTTTTTCCCCGTCAGGTTCTCTGGCTGCATCATTTGAGCTCGGTGAGGTGCACCTGCTACAAATTTAGCAGGTTACCTAAAAGCGGCTCAACACCAGTACACGTGAAGATTGCCATGCAGGCTAATCGACTCACCCCATGACTGCGATCGTCAGTGACGCTGCTTGAATCGTCTTCCTCAGCTGCGCTGTCCTCAGTCACCGACGACGGCGCCGGAGGCGGGGTCTGCGAGGGCTCCAAGATGGAAGTCGGTGTCACTGAGCTGCACCAGATGAAAGGAAGAAAGGGTGAAAAATAACACGCATGACACCAGCAAATAATAAAAATGTAACCGTTAGAGTTGCCAAGAGTAGAAGAACACTGTAAAGCATCAAGTACTAACAATATAACTTGTTAAAAGCCCTACCTATAAAAAAATACTGTTGTCCATTCATTATTCTAAAACAAGTAACCATGTTTCAAAACATCACCCTTAGATGAAGATATATGCATCGGACTGGTCGACCTGCCTTCCTTTCAAATTTTCCTCTTTTCTATTAAACATCAAGTATTTTCTATAACTTCACAAGGAGGTTTAGTAGCTGCAATAGAGTAACATAAAACATAAAAAGTGGCAGTGCTACAGTTATACTACAAGTTACACTTGATGGGGCCCTGCAACACTTTATCAAGTAACCGTCGAATGGCTTCATAAAAGGAATTATTAACCTGACGAAACGACCAGCACAATACTTTTTGTAATCCGTCAGATTCGAGCGAAGTTACAAAAGAAAAAAATTTTCGCACGCCGTGAATGTTTTCTCTGTACTCTCGCACCGACAAACGTGCTGGAAGCTAAGCAGGGAGGGATGGCACAGGGAAAGAAGTTACATCACGCTCACATCATCCCCTTGAGCACTTTCTTTTTAAACATGAGGCTTACCTTCAGCATGATTGCAAGTGTGCACGCAAGCATGTGGCGGCCTCCTGCAGTGGTTGCAGTAACTATGCAACCCGCAATGCTTACATTGGCCAATGATTGTGAATTTTGGTACAAGGCAAAAGTAATTTGAGTATATGACATCATTTGTGGAGAAAGAAGGGAGCGATTTCCAGCCAACTTGCTTGAATTATATGTAAATTCCAGATTGCTTGCTACACTATAATGTTAGGCTCACGTGTTCTCAGAACAATAGAATACCGTTTGGCAGCGTTTTGTGACCATGCTGAAAAGGTGTTGCAGGGCCCCTTCAGATATAAAAATAGTAAGCTTCAGTAAAAGTCACCTGAGTAAACTATACAAACAGCATGTTATTCATTGCCATAGTTACTGTCTAAGACCAAGTATCTGCCTAGTGTACTTGACAGCTGAACTATACTAGAGTATTCTACAGAACATTGATTTCTGCATAATGTGTGACAAACAACATTCCCATTTCATAATACGTGCATTATCACTCTTTCAAGAGAACAAATTTACAAGGTACATATTTAGCTTACAAAAGTACCATTTTATTGACAAGCAAATAAATTTTTTGTTTAATAACACAGCAACTTGCCTCATAAGCTAACAAAGGAACATAATTGCTTGCTGATGAAAGGTGTGTACATCAAACTGGAAAGATTATGTCTCTCCGAATATTCTGTAATACTTAAGAATAGTAGCACAGATAATGAACCGTATTTGTATTATATTTTACCACTTCACTGTTGTTAATGAATCGAGCTATATAATATCATCAATCTAACTCTTTAATACCATTACGAGCCTAGTACTCCGTACCTAGCACATTAACGAATATTGCAGTTCGTGTCTTCCCAAGTCTAGGAGCAGTGACCTTCAGTTTTAATCTAAGCAATTCTTATCAAATAAAAACTGACTTCCTTCTTTCAAAGGACTTCCGCACCTAGAGTTCTCCGCCTGGTCTTTGACATCTTGGGGCAGACCAATCTTGTCCGAACGCCGCGAATCAGTGTCTGCGGTGCCCAGCTCCGTCTGAGCGGCGATGCTGGCCGGCAGCGTCGTCGTGATTGGCATGCCGCCAGTGCCCACCACGGGGACGGTGCTGCCGTTGGCAGCGGAACATGCCTCCATGCGCGCAAAGATGACGTTGAGCATCTGGGTGAGCGTGGCGATGGCGGTAGTCTGATTGACGAGGTTGCGAGAGGCGAGGTAGATGTTGTAGCAGGTGCGCACGGGCTGTAGCACGCTGCCCTCGTGCACCTCGCACCACTGGCTGGTGACGACAGTGAGCAGGGCCTTGATTATCTGCAGCTGCACGCCGTCGTCTGTCGTTGGGCCCTGCAGTGGCGACAAATTTTTTTTTTAATCTGTTTGGTAGGCTCAGTGAAGAGTTCGCTACTGCTGCTAATTTGACTCTGGTCTCGGTTGTGACCACGGTACTTGAGAGAGCTAGGAACTTATACTCTAATGACACAGAGCAAAAGAATGAAGAGGCCCGCGTAATTGCGGACCTAAGAAACAACGGATACCCTAAAAACTTCATTCGAGCCGCTACCCGTTGTGCAGAGCAACAGAGGATACGAAAACCCCAATCGACCTTAATTGGCAGCCCCCCGAAACGCCTGCCGGTCCCATACGTTCAGGAAACCAGCGAGATGTTGGTGCGGATCTTCAAGAAGGAAGGGGTTCGCATCGTGCACGTGCCTTTGTGTACGCTGGGCCGCCTACTCCCCCCCCCCCCTCCGAAAGACCAGCCAACAATGAACAGGACCCCCGGAGTCGTTTACAAAATTCTGTGCACTGAGTGCCCCTCGTCATATATCGGCGAGACAAAAAACCAACCGCAATGACTAAAGCAACACGCCTACGATGTGCGGAAGTTCTGCAAAGAGCGCAGCGCAGTCGCCGAACATGCTGAGACGTTAGATCACCAGATAAATTTAGAAGCGACGGCCATCCTTGAAAGCAAGCCGAACTGGAGGAGAAGGTTGTTACTCGAGTTATGGCACATACAGAGGACAGCCCATAACATCAACTGCTCTCTCGGAACCCTTCCCCCGGATTGGGCTGTGCTCCACGGCAAAACGAGACAGAGAGTGGGGGGGGGGGGGTCATTATTCACCCCGCAAGTGCTTTGAAGACGACACTGCTACGTAGCCTCCGCAGTCACCCCTGAGGAAGGAACCAAGTTGGTTTCGAAACGTCAGGTTTCTTCAGAACTTTTGGTTGGAGTCTAAATCATCTCCCCGATCTAAGTGTTTCTTGGTTCAAGAACCACCCTTCAGAAAAAGCTTAAATTTTTTTCTTCCTTTAACACTGAAGTACTTACCATGTATAATTTTCTTGTTTTTGGTCTTTTAATTGTGTTGCTTGCTTATTCATGGGTATAAATCTTTCTTTCCTGCTTGTATTTGTTGTCATTTCTCTTACCGTTAATGCATCCTCTTTCTTGCTTGTTTGAGAGAAATAATCATGCAACAACAAATTTAACTTGCGCAAACATTTCACTCGACTGATATTTAGTATTGAAAGAACTATTAACACATTACATTGTTCTCATTCGCATTCAACTATTATTTATATGCTATCTTTCTTCAAGCTAGCAGTACCTGTAGAATAAATACATTGGTTAGCTTTGTGTTTTCTTGTCAGCTACTGTCTGTGCTAGAGGAGCCCAGTACAATATCATGCCCTACAACATGTCTTCATTTTCTTTTAAATTTTATTTTCTGCTTGCCATGTTATGTATCATGCAGGCCCATTGACAGGGGGGTGCCCCAGGCTCCCAACCAGAGATTCGGTGGGAGGGAAGCGTTTCACCAAGAGCAAATGATCAATAAAATGGAGTTCTTCGAGGCCTTCAGTGAAAGCCACTCTCCCGACCCCTCGAAAAAATTCCTGAATACAGGCCTGGTTCCATGTAATCAGAGGTCCTGGTGAAGCTGCCAATCAAAGGTAATTTAGTGCTGTTTTTCCAAAATCTCGGCAAAACAAAAAATGCTTGATTCATAAACGGGAAATTCGGGAGACCACAAGCCCCATTCCCAGCAAGTACCAGTTCAAAGGATATAAAAGCCCCGCAGAAAGTTTACATGAAATGATTTCCTCCAGATGATGAAAGCTTCCATTTAGATGATGAGATATGAGGAGTTCTACTATGGTGCTATTTACAACTGTAAAAGGCACTGAGCCACTATAAAAACATTCTTTGGGAACTGAAAACAGTGGTGAGCTTTAAGATGTGGTAGCTTTCAATCTTGTTGCTATTCTCACCCTTTTTTTTTGTTGCATATGACAATTATGACAATCTCGCACTGAAAGAAGCATGTTCATGCAGGTAAGAGAAGTGATTGGCTGTGCCACGTAAAAAAAAAAAAAAAACGCTTTTGTTCTGAAGCATGGTCATTGTGTAATTTTTCAGAGGCGGGTTTTCATGTTCCTGCCATGAAGAATTTAGCCCTTCAAACACATCAATCAATCAATGCGACCACTGCAAAAAGAGTCTGCAAAAAGTTCTAGCAACATTCTGCTGCTCTCATAATTGCGAGGCATCCCCGATGCTTTAGGGGGCACAATTTCACAATTTTATTCAAAAAATTGTATTAATGAGAACCAACCGAAATTGATGCCAAGGAGAGTATGGGGGACGTTATTAGTAGCTGCCATAATGTAAATGCGAAAAAAGAAAAGGGCTGCACTGATGCAGAAATGTGGCAGAGTTGGTACACTATCATGTTCAGGTAGACCTGCAGTGCGGCACAGACAAAGAACGACAGAGAGTCCGTTTCTCGTCTTTTGTGTCACTCTACACATGTACCCAAAGATGAAAGAAAAGCGGACAAAAAGATGGCTTACCGTGGGCAGAGGCCAAACCTGCAGCTTTCGAATAACGCAGCTTCAGCCCCTGCTAACGGCAGGCTATTTTTTCGTTCACTTTTCTTTCTTCCCATATACGTTAAAATTACCACTAATAACATCTCCTATACTTTCCTTGGCCATTAATAGTATTGTGTCTGGCAAAGAAAGATAAGCCCTCAAATTCCCATTTCTTTCCTTCATCCCTGAAACTAACCCCTTTCGACACTGCAAGTGTCCTCCGGTAATAAACAGAAGCGCGCAGCTGCACTGGCAAAACGCACCTGGAAACACCCGCAGATGGTTTCGACGATGCGATCGATGAGCAACTTCTGGGGCTCCATGGGGTCCGGCAGGTTTCCCGTGAGGTGCCCGTAGGCGATGAGCTTCTGGATGCAGTCCAGCGCTGTCATGACGATGCGTGGAGACTTGGACTGGCAGGCCAATTCGAAAGGCAGCAGATATTTCTCCGCCTCAAGGCCCGCTTGGCCCTTGGGCAGCGGAAGCGCGGACGACGTTTCCTGGTCACTGAGCATTTTGGAAAGAGAAGCGTTCCATTTTGGCTTACAAGTTTACAAGAATCAACATTTCGAATGCGAGAGTGACACAACAACATAATTAAAGAGAAAAGACTGAAGGTGCCAGCAAGAACAGCCATCGTGTTCAACTGGTTAGTCGAAAAACAGTTAACATAGTGCGAAACCTAAGCGGAAAGGGTCAGACACATCAAAGTGGCATGTTTGCTAAAAAAAAAACGCGTTTATTGAGCAAACATCTTTAATGATTCTTTACAGAGTATGCAAATACGGCAATTGCTGCACTGAATGCGGCAAAAATGTCTAAGCAAGTTTTTCACATAGAAGTGTGGCAGCTTGGGCTAGTTGGTATGGCATGACGATAGTTATGGCGCGAGAACAAAACGACGACACAGAGACAAGAAGGACACTCTCTGTGTCGTCGTTTTGTTCTCGCGCCATAACTATCGTCAAGTTTTTCACAGTTTGCCAACACAGACCCCTGGCCTTGAATACCCAATTTGTCCTAGGGAAACCACAACCCCTGGCTTTCCCAAGTTGTGAATGGAATAAGTGCACTATTTCCTTTAAGGCTTCAAATTATCGTGGTTAGACCACATTGCGTCACATATCTTTAAAATTGAACATGCAGATAAAATTTTACGACTCGAGGACACAATTGTGAAAAATTCTGCAGTGGGTTAGTCATACTCAGTGTCAAGTTTTTTTCACTTTGAAAGCTTGTCCTTCTAGTGTTTTTCACGATAGTTTTAGCATTTAGGATACGGCTTGCAGGTTTATTGGTGATAAAATGAGCAAGAAATATGCAGCCAGGTCGAGAGGTCCAATTTCTGTCCATAAAATGGGATCTACACAACTGATAGGGATGCTCCATGACATTGTATTAACCATGTAACAACCATGCATTGTATAGGATGTACAATAAGTTCCCTGCATTGTTATTAACTGGTCATACAGATATGTGCACAGCATGAAGCACTGTATTTTGTACTGCGCATGTTTTTGAATGCTGAACTTTTATCTATTATTGTTATAAAGTCAACCAGGATTTCTGCATTCCAGCCTGCTCTGCTCTCTGATAAGCTTTTTCAAGTTCTGTGTTCTCCATTATCAGTTTATCACTGAGCACTGTGTACACTGAAATCAACATTCTTAAGTGTCAGGAACCCCCCCCCCCCCCCCCCCCCCCCGGCCTGATCATGCTGCTTAAAGAGCACTGAAAGCTTTCAGAACAACACACGTACCTTCCAATGCTTAGGGTCTCCCTTTGTTACTACGCCTACTGTGGCAGCCCACAAGTATGCATGCCATATGTACACCTTTATAATGTACGTACAGCACTCACATAATAAAACGTCAATGAAGAGCTTTAAGAGAGCACTCATGTGCAATTACTCATGAGTGCAATGTTGTACTGAAACGAGTATACCTGTTCACTTGTGATTTTAGCACAGTTACATAGTTGTACCATATGATGCATTTTTCAGTTTTTGAGCTAAACGCAAAGTAAATTTTCAGGTACAAATAAATTCCTTATTTAAGCAAGAACAAGAAAACATATTGCATCAGATAAACAAATCCCTTAAGTGGACTTGAGTGGGATAGAAAATGAATTGTCACATCTTATTTATCTAGAGTTTTATGTGACAAACGCTGCTAAAACTACGAAGTGCCAAAACAAGATTAACCTTTTATAATCAGTTTAATAAAGCATATGCAGGAACAAAAAAATACTTATCCCACAACTTATTCAAATAAAGCATACTGCCCCTATAAACTAACACACACCATCAAAAACACAAAAACATTTTCAGATTATAGTTTTGTAGAATCAACTATTCTGTAATTTTTTTCCTCCAATGCCAAAAATATAATTAAAAAAAATGGTTCCTGGCACAAAGTTGCTAGCATCATATATGCAATAATCTGTGCTCAATTCTTTGCTGAATAATGTTAACAGGGCCAATTAGAACACAGCAAATTACTTCAGTGACCAAAGCACTGTTCAAATAAACATTAAGCATTACAATAACATGACGGCAACTGTCATATTGCATGCAGTAACATTCTAACTAAAAAAGAAGCCCGCATAACGATTATAGCAGATTCAAGATATTTACAGCTTGTTCCGACCACCATATTCTATACATAGACTGCTGTGTTTTATATACAATTACACTTAATTAATGCAGTTGGTATGTAAGTTCTTCAGATTGGCTGAACATAGGCCAAGACATGCATTAATAATTGGGATGCTACAAAAAGTGTTTAAAATGTAAAGATGGTTTCTAAACATGCAAATCTAAGCATGAAAATTAAATAGCATACCTTGGTGCTTGGTTCTTGATTTCATTTTTTATTTCCTCTGCAAAATTGTATAATAGCAAGCATTAATAGAATAGCATTGAACAGCACTTAAGACAATGTTGGGCCAACATACACTGCACTGATTGTTTGCTTTAGACATTACGCACTTGCCATCACACACATCTCACAAAGGTTAAATACAAGAACTTGAATAATCTGCATCGGAAAGCTGTGCTGGTCAGGTCTAATTAATCACTTGAAGTAAACAAATATTCATTACTTCAGAAGCCTTACGGTCGCCCCTCGGTCACGGTCGCCGCTCCCATAGCCTTCATAAAAAAAACATGGGAGAATAGAAAAATTGTTTTTCTCTGTAACCAAAGCAAAAACTTTGATGAGCCTTTCTGCATATTACGAACAATGTTGGAACTCACTGACTCCAGAAAGAAACTTTTTTTAGCCTATAGCTTTTCAACAAACATTTTCAACAATCAAGAAACCGATGAAAGAGGATGCAGGCTTTCTGCATACTAAGAACAATATTGGAACTCACTGAATGCAGAAACTTTTTTCGCCTATATCTTTTCAACAAACATTTTCACCAATTAAGAAACCAAAGAAAGTAGATGCTAAACCAGAAAGCCTAGTCCATGGATAACTCAGCGTAAAACTTGTTCAATCCACACGTTAAAACTCTGAAGCAGACAAACTGACGCTTTACGCCTTGCTTGGAGATGCTTTCACCATCGTCCAAGCAGGATGTTACAGTATTGTCGCAAGTTATAAGCAATGTAGCAATTTCCCTTAAGCTGTAAACATAAACATCAATTCCCCCTACTCAAGTTGTCCAATAGATGCAGTTTATCTATCTATGAAATCTATCTATGTATAGCTATGCATATGCAAAATTCGTGTCCATTTTTTATTTTGAAATCTTAGTGATTTTCAGCATTCTTTGCAAGAACAACAATGCTCTAAATTGAAACTTTACATTGACATTATTAGTCAGTTTCTTGCTTGTCCCACCAATGGTAGGTTAACAAGTACATTTGTTGGTATTAACTCGATTAGACAAATAAAAGTTGGCCCTTTGCTAATGGTTTCTCTGTACGTTAAAAGCAAATAATGATGGACTGCTTATGATTGTGTCAGAGATTTTCAATACCCCAGCACAATGAACTGAATTCGCTTTAAGCATATTCTAGTGAGGCATTATCATTTTGAAATAATCTGTTGATTGAGAAGAAGCATATTAAAGACTTTTCACATAAACACGATTGAATAATAAATTTAACGCATGTGTACAACTTATCAAAATATTGAGAAGTTTTCTTTTTGACATGGCTGTCATTGGCAGCCGCATCAAATGGTCTGTTAAATGTGGTAACAGCCTCTGCCACTGTGTGAATGTTTTGACACTATTGAGAACAACTGCCAAAAAACAATTTTGTACGAAAATGTATGCAAAGTGCCTAGAAGGGCTAAGGTTGCATGTGTTCTGTGCTAAACTTTCTATACACAGGATCTTATGTAGGTATGCAATATTACAACAGTGAAAAAAGAGAAGACACAAGTTGCTTTTTATGACATCAGCCATGTCATGATCAGTTGCTGCAACACACCTTGCAGGTGGAAACACTTCTGTTTTTAAATGAGTGAAGGATGAAATGGAAATCGCTGCAAAAACATACGTCAAATGTCGAACATATGTGGAACTTCACATTGAATAAGAATGTCAGAGCAACGGAAACACTAAATAGGAGAAACAATTGTTACTTTAATTAAGCAAGTGCTTCCTCTCTTGTAAACATCACAACTTGTTTAATGTGTTATTGACATATTTTCTTCTGCTGTAATGAACAGAAAGCAATGTCCCAAGTTTGCAAGTTTAACTTTCTATTGAAATCAATAAAAGATTAACCTAACACTGCTACGAGTAATGGAATGAGGACTGATTTTTAAATAGAGGCTACAAAAATATTTCTTTCAACAACTTTTCCTTTATTTTTTTAGTAACTCAGTTATGCATGATGACAAGTGGTCTCCACGGTCACGTACAACTATTTCATTGCAGGTGAAGCAAACTGAAACTACTAATTATGATCAAGACTTCATTCGCCAGCGCACGCAGGTAGCGTTCACATCGAAGTAGTGCGGCCAGAGCACTGTTGTGTTTTATTATCATTTCTTTCGTTCTTATTTTGCACGCATAGCTCATTGTATTACGCAACATGCCTGCACAAAAACAAGCGCAGCGAGATTGCGCAATCCGGTACAAGCTTTGCAGAGCATCGCAATTATCAAACCTCAAGCGCTGCAGCATCTGAGGTCAGGTGCGACTCTTTTATCAAACGCGAGACACTTTGGCAGAGAGGAAAAAAACAAAAATTCTACCCGCGCCACGCAAGGAAAAGCGTAGAGCGAAACGTAAGAAAAGGCAAACGTAAGAACAGGCAGAGTCGCGGTTTGTTTGCAGAGGGCATTTGGGACCAACCTGCGGTCACGAGCTTGTGACACTGACAACACAGCTGGCGCGGAGCTAAACCGAGAGCTTTCGATAACAAAACGCTGGTAGCGATCGAGCTAAACGGTGTAGGTACGGGCGAATCGAAACAAAAAAAGCTGTCAAGGTTGAAGCGAAGACGCGGAAAAGCCACCACGTGTGCATTCGAAAGCGCCGACGACCGTCGCGTAATAGCCGGAAAAGTAACAGGCAATGTATGGGCGAGCAACTTTCGCGTGAGCGGGCTAGGTCCGGGGCACGGCAGTCACTTACGGCGACAACGCGAGGACCTTGCACGAGAAACGAAAAAAGACGAACAAACTAAACGTCAATAGGGAGAGAGAAACGGCTCCAGATGGTCCCGGCGGCGTCGAACAAAAAGTAATAAGCGAAAATAAAACGGGGCACGGCCGCTCCGTTCTGCGGCGTATGTCGAGATCACTGGCGTGCGCATTTAATCAAGCCGCATAAAAGCACAGTGTAAACGACGAACGCCTTCGGATAGTCACTCCGATTTAGCTTAAGGCCCTGAAAATAAACACATCCGTGCCGAAGGACCGCGTAACCGCTACGAGATTGGAACACCTGCTCGCCGTTCCGATTTTCTCCACTGGAGCGATTCAAAACCCACACTTGCCAAGGCTAGCGTACGGTAGGCGAATGTCGTTTGGGTGTAAGCTGACGTCGAAACAGGAAAGACTGAAACGCGGGACGACGTAGAGGGGTGAAAACAGGAGACTTACCGAGAGCGAGCTCGCAGGCTTTCCTTAGTTGCGAATGATATGATCGCTTGATTTCCCGATCGTTCAGTATCTTCTCCAGAGCACGAGTGATGAACATTTCGCCCGTGTTCGAACCTGTGCGCATTCTCTCGCGTTACCTGATTGACATCGTTCGCACAGTGACAACGCTAGAATCGCCGCCCCGCTGCAGTAGACGACGAGGAGATTCCGAAATAGTTGGCCTAGCACAGACACTCGGCCAAACACCACTCGCACGACGCCATGCTGAAACCGAAAGGTGACGTCAAAGTCGGCCGCCGATGCGCCAGTCGAAGTTTAGTATGCGCCATTACCATCACCACGTAAACTCGAGACACGTCAGATGAATCATTTGCGCTTCAACGCAAACGTTATTTTGTCGCTCATCAACATCTCGCTGCAACGTAAGCTGTTGTACGCGTGTTACCCGCGTCAGTGCAATGTGGTGCTGTACTCATTTGTTGTTGGACGAACAGAAAATTTATACGGACGAACTACAATGCAAACACTCCATACGTGACATAATTAGACACCTAACTGGTTTACTAAGCTAGTTAAGTGTCTAAGCTGAGGCTGATAACGCATTAGCCATGAATTGCATTTACGCTAACGAAAAGCATTGGCAAGTTTGGTGATGATGATAGCCAGCGTCACAGAGAAACTTTTTATTATGGCGCCCATTTCAAACTAATACTGTAGGGAGAGGGCCTCAAAAATTACGAAATTTTTCATAAGGGGTTTTTGAGTTAAGAAACACGAAGGCTCGGCATACAAAAGAGCTCAAGCCAGTTTATAAAAGAACACATGCCAGGTCGGGCCTTTTGAATAGGCAAAGGCTCTTAGCATACCACAATATTCAATATATGAGACATAGTTGACCAAAAGTTCCAAGTAAAATGGTACTTTCTTCATGTGCCAGTTGGCATAATGAGGTTTCATTTTATCAACATATACAAAAGAATCGACACTGTGATAACAGATGAAACTTCTGGCCTTTTTTTTTTTATTTCTTGCCAAGGGGAAACAAAACGGACATTTTAGCAGTATTTGCAAGCTGCACTGCCATGTACTCCTATATTGTGTTGTGTTTCTGCCTTTAAAGAAAAAAAATGTGATGTCTATAACTGGACTAGGCCCCGCATAGCACTCGCTACAACGGTTTCGCGTCCACTATCTTGAACCAGTATCCACACTCGCAACGCTTTGGGTCCCCTCGGTGAAGCCACATCCAGTTGATGTGGGTCTGATCCTCTTCACCTGGAAAGATGAAACCATATGTGCAGCCTATCAGAACAGTAGTGTTTAGCAAATAAATGTAAACCAAACATATAGTATAAACAACAGTATTTATTGGATCTGCACATAGGTATGTTTCACATAAAGCTGCGTTTTAGCACATCCAAAATGGACCATTGAAAACCACCACATTACAAATGTGCCCAATAGATTTTTTTGTCTTATCCGATGTTTTCTCATGCCATATTTTTTTTTTCATCATTACTTAATTTCAAATCAACAGCACCTCATTTAAATGCATGTTCGCTACAATAGAATCTTGTAAAATCGAACTTCATGGGACCGGGAACATATTGTTACAGTGAGTTGTAATGAAATGGTTTTTATCTACAAGAGGTGAGCGAGGGTCGTTCACGGTAGCGCACAGCGATCTTGCCAAGCCTCTTTGTCTTCCTTCCCTTTTCTTCTCCGCCTTTCACATGCCTGTTACAATATGGTCAATTTAACAGGAGCTCACAAAAAAAAAAAAAAAAAGGTGGATATGCGTGCAGCAAGCTAATATAGAACTATCTAGAAGGTAATGTTTCCAATTAAATAATTTCCATTCACAGAGGTTCTGTTGATTATGAACAAATGACACAAACGTCAAGGTTGTTATAGGGTGACATCCTAGAAAAAGTCTTGCACCTATTACGATGTTTACAAAGCAGAAAGTGCCACAAATGTTATTGCCTTTACAAGGAAGGAGTTAAAAATGACAAGCCTACAGTTCAGCATTAGGGGTACCCTCTCATAAAATCCAGTTTTCACCTACCCAGCCAGACTGCTTTTTGTCAAAATGTTTACATAAAAAATAAACAACGAATTGCACCATCTAAAACTCCTCTTCACGAGAGCTGCCGTCACATTTTCTTCCCCAGCAACCAAACATCCAATCCAGCTTCCCTACACAAGTTTCACAACAGCACAGTGTCGAACCAATCGGAGCCTGCACTCTAGCATACTCACAAATGCAACCAATCATTCGTTTCTCTAGGTGAGATGGGATCAGGTTCGGATTGTCCTTGGTGCCTGGGCCCCTCTTGAAGACCTTCATGTCAAATGGATCCTGCAAAAAAATACAAGGTCAAAGGCATGTAGCTTGTGCATTTCATATGCAAAAAAACTTATTACAGTCAAAGCATGCCATCGAACAAAAAGTCATGTGCGTTACCAGAAACCTTTAGATCTCTTACTAGGTGAACCAATCAATAAACTCCTGCCAGTTATGAAGCAATTCCTGACTTGTTCTTTTTGGCTGCAGAAGAAAGCCTACCGGCAGTTAGACAGATTCACTAAAAAAAAACAATGATATAATAGCCAAGGTTTCACATCCCAAAACCACAATGCAATTATGAAGAACGTCATAGTTTTCGACCACCTGAGGTTTTTCAATGCGCACCTAAATCGAAAAGCGGTCGCCGCCATCCACCGAAACGCAATCGCGGCACACTGGACTAGATCTCTCAACTTTCAAGTCAGAAATTGACTCAATTGTGACAGTATTGTAGAACGGTATTCATATTCATGATAATACCATCAAATATTTAACATTCAAGTCGTCAGAAAATTAGCAAGGCACAAGAAAAAGGAATGACAAAAAGATAAAAATTTTTTTAACACTCAAGCGAGTTCAACAACAGTACTATAATTACAAAATTGTAATTACAAAATTGTAAAACTGGCAAGCAGGCTCAGACTTTTTTCTTACACCCCCCATACAAGTTTGCCAAATAGTAGATTAGACCGCAGCGATCATGTTTTCTGAATATTTCACCGCTGCGTGCCGCGCAGAGCCTTTATTTCAAAAAACAATTCCCGTGCATATTTCCTACACCTGACCGACCCCCTCGCACGCGCAGTGATGTCAACGCGGCGACGTGTTGCAGCACGCAGCTCGCCGATTGGTCTAAATCAGGTGTGAAAAAACAGTATTGAAGTCAACATCAGTTTCTGTTCCCACCCACACCTACAAAACTGCCCTCGTTTCTTGGCACTACGGTGAAAGAACCAGCCTCGCAGTTGTCCCGTGCACATGTATGCTCCTCGCTCAACTACAGCGCCTGTGCGCACGTACGAATGTACTTCGCCCTCGACATGAGCAACACGGGTAAACAGTGTTTCTCTGTCGTCGGCTGCAAATGGAGCGACTGCACAGCGGAGAAGCATCGGTACCGCGTGCCTCATGATGGGGCCCTGCGTGCTGCATGGCTGGAGCGAATCGGCCATTAAGCGACGTACGTCAGGGACCTGATCGTTTGTGGTCAACACTTCGCACCTGACGCTTACACGGTTGACCAGCAGTTGGTGTGGCAAACGGTAAACAACCATGCTTCGCAGCAAGCGGAAGTGCGTTGCGGTTGATCGAGTTCGCCGATGACGTCAATCGCCGACGTGGTGTCACGCTGCCGAAGTGGGCGAGGCAGCGTGAAAATTTGAAACCAGCCCAGACCGATGTTCCAACTTCTGTACCTTCTTTAATATAGCACATATTCGCAAAATTCTCGTGGCAGCATGTTTGCAAAGAAAAACGTCACATATATCTCTTTTTAAAAATTTTTGGATCTCAGGGCTGTTTACTGGCCCTTTAACAACACACGACAACGAAGGTATTGACAAAACTTTCCGGAGGAGCTCATGTCTTATAATAAAGACTGATGGAAGGATTGAATTTGTGCTATGTGTTTCTTGTACTGCTGCACACACTACCACTGTGCACACAAAACAAGTCCAATTTTCAGAATTAGAAGTCAAATGTCTCACGCGAAGCTCATCTCCACCACTGCTAATTTACGAATGGCGTTTCCCAGGCGTGGTAGGAATGGGTTAAGTGATGACACAGTGGTAGTCTTGGCCAAAGCAAATGCACTGGGCTGCATTTCTTACACGTCCTTTCAAATTGTAATAGCCCATCACTTACTGTGTTTATTGTGTAGCACAAGATACGCCGCGTTTTGATGATGACGACAATTGTAGCTCTTGCATCTGTCAAATTGCTAATTTGTTTTTTTTTTCTTTTGCGGCATTCCTGTACCTCTGAGTTGTGCATTTCGTTTTCTTTTTCTGTCCGTCGCGAAACAATAGTGCACTCTTAGTAACGATTTGAGCTGCTCGTGACGCTTTCGGAAATGAAAGAAAGAAATTGTGATCTTAAGCCTAAGCAATAGTTATTGTGCATGAAGACATTCGTAATTGGGGTGTGTGCTGCAGCCGACATTTCGACACTTGCTTTTCAAGGCTGATCTGAAACAAAAGGCAAGTCTGCTTGTCCAAACGTCGGCTCTAGCACCTGCCCTCTGTTAACAAATTTTTCATTGCAAACTCCCATCTTCCCTGACATGAATTTCTATTGTGCAATCGTATGTGTGGCGTTCTATGTGCCAAATCCAGAATTTAATTATGAGGCACGCTGCGGTAGAACGCTCAGGAAATTTCAAAAGTTGGCATTTATTAACGTGCACTGGCTATGCACAGTACACGGGGCATGAGAATTTTGCCTCCACTGAAATGAGTACGCCACAAATGGGATTAAACCAACGACCTGCAGCACCAGATAGAATTGCAACCCTTCTGGCCAGGTTCTGCACTACAATAGTACTGGGGACATCTGGGCAAAATGACATCGCCATTCTTTCTCAAAGGGACCCTGCAAACACGCAAATCAAAATTTAGTGTGGCACGTGGCCTAGAATTTACCGTCAATTCTCAAAGTCGGCTCGAAATCACTCCCTTTTCTTTCCAGAAAGGAGGTGATATATTCGACTTACTGTGCCACATGCCCCAAGTCTATGGCCCTGGCTGATGTAAGCATCGTGAGCTGCGCAATTACTGTGGCCGCCACGTGCTCACGCGCACGTTCACTATCCCACTGGAAGCAAGTCGTGTGTTCGAATAAAAATAAGTGCTTATGTAATGATGCACAGTGACAAAGAGATTCATCATCTTTCCCCCTTGACATCCCCCTCGCTGCATAGTTTTGAACGTGCTCGCCTGCACGAAAGGAAAGTGCTTGAAGAGTGCCAAGATTACCTGAAACTCTGCTCATACTTGATGGATTCCAAAAATACTTGCAGCATGTGATTAGTGGAACGCTACTCTTTCGTGATCATCAGTGGTGTCAGCAGATTGCCGCCCATGCAACTGGAGAGACGGCAATCATTTAATGGTAGACTAATACTGAATGGTATATATCAATGTTATTCTTTACATGAAACAGGCCCCAAAGTAATCCGTCATCAATGAATGCTGTTTAATTAGAAAATTGCGTGCCATCGCTACCTCCCACGCGGGCCTTTTCTGAGCGATAGATCCGACATTTCAAGCGAACCACACACACACACACACACAGAGAAAAAGATGAATGAACCACACGAACGTACGTCGTTTCCTGCTGCCATTGCTAGGAGTTCCTGCCTTTCACGCCCTGTGGCATACTCCATCGAGGTGTACAAACCTGCGAGAGAAGCAAACACAGAATAAGAACACTTTGAAGGGTTGCGAATTTCGATAGCGTTCGTTCACGTTTCCGATTAACAACCTGCTCCTATTTCACCAAGCACTTCCCGCCCCTTCCCATTAAACAAACTGCTAGCAGTCGCGAGTCTCTAAGTTCCAAGCGCTCATTATCTGCACTGTCATTTTAGACCTTTGTTTCTACGTAGTTAACTAGTAATACCTAAACTGTTATCACACGGACTGTAGTTAACCTGGCCGCCAGTCAGTTCAGTGAGGCATGTGCATGTGACGGCCAATTTGAAAGGTTTAGCCAACAGTGGCGACATGCGAAGGCAATAGACAGCATTTGCGGACACATCAATTTATTGAACAGTTTCGATGCGTTCCGAAAGAGCCGGCAATGTGTTTAGGCGATGGTTTCTGAGCCGGCGTGTTAAGCTGCAATCCCGAGGTCCGCCCCAGCAAAGCACTGACGCGTGAGCTCCAAATGCGAGCTCTCGATTACCTGTTTTGATGCAGCGTTAAAGAGCACGGCTCCAGGAATCTCGCACAATCGAACTTTCGGTTTTAAGCTACAGTTTACGGTGCGTGTGGCTAGGCTTAGTCCGTGCGTCCGATGGACGGTACTAGTGGTTACAGTTAGAAACCAAGGTGCGATCGAATGGGGGACAATAGCGAGGCGCTTACGTGGCTTTTCTTCAGACTTGAACCGCACTGCGTTTACGCAGACGGTTTGCCGTGCACATCGTAGCAGTGACCTTCCAACAACAACCGCTGCAGCCATCCTTGCCTTCGCACCTTCGTGAAGTTCACCGTGTGCGATGCTTGAAGGAGAACGCAGGGCCGCAGTAAATGTAAAACAATAACTTAATAATTACCTAATAACACTTGTATAAAATATTATTTGGTTTTTTAACAAGCTTTAAAGCACATTTTAGTTGTAAATGTTTAGTTTTATAAGACACACTGCGGTTCTGCACTTTTGTGAATGGCGGCCACCACTTGATTGTTGATTGCTCCGTGGTTGATTGACTGTACACTGTAATTGAGTGATAGTTGTTAACCGAACGAGAAAAATCGATCGTTCTCGTGGCACTTGAGAGACGTAAACGCGAATCATGGATAACAACATGGCGCAGAAGACCTGGGAGATGAGCAACAACGTCGAAACGGTTCAGAGCGTGGACGATTTGTACAAGTACAACAAGAAACAGCAGCAGGACATCCTCACAGCCAAGCCGTGGGAGAAAGAGTATGTTGAAATTTTTTCGTCATTGCTCTGCACATGTTGCCACCGGTACACCGCGAAACATTTCCTGCTGCTGAGTAGTTTACGTTCTTCCGCATCTGTATAAATTATTAATGTCGCTGTTGGGCTTGCCTGTAAAAAGAGATTGTGAAAGTTTAGCTACCGGCCGGTCCCTTCACCCATTCAGCTCACACGGGTCAAAGGAACCGGCTGTAGCGTTGTTGCCGCGTTTCAGCTCAAAATTTGCAATGATTGATCGATAAATGTTTTTAAACGCGCACTCTGCCGAGCAGCCTTAAATACATCATCAAAAACACATCAGGCTGCACACGTCGAATTTCTCGTGGAATTCGACCTGTGCAGCCTAGTCTTGGGAGCCGAAAACAATCGAGCATGCAAAGGAAAATGAATATTAAAAGTTGTGTGTACAGCCGGGACAGTGGAAAGCAGGAGGTTGAAAAACGCAGCCGCAAGCTTTGAGCTGAACTTTATCTGTGACGTGGTGTTCAATATTTTTTATGTGTTCGCTTTCCTGTTCAGCCAAGTTGCATCTCCTTGAACATTTCTACTGTGGAAAATTTATATAAAAAATAAGATTTCATTTTCAGTCAGATGTACTTGGCGTCGTGTTTTTTTCACCCAGAAGCATGTGAAGCAGCATCTATGTGTAAAACTCCTTCTACTTCACCAGCGAAAATTAGCGGAAAGTGTATGCTCGTGTTTGTGAACGTTCTGATATTTGTCATCCTACCTGTGCATAAAACCTCCATGCTTGTGGAATGCCATCTACTTGCTGATTGCAAACACTTTTTAGCTAGGTAATCGCTCACATAAAATAAGATCTGGAATTTGTTTGTGTTGTCGTAATGCGATTGATTGTCACAGCCCTTTATTGCATGTAGTCAGCCGTAACCACAACACTGCCAATTGCACTTCGCAGCCCCCACTACTTCAAGGACATGAAGGTGTCTGCACTGGCACTGTTGAAGATGGTGATGCACGCACGTTCCGGTGGAACCCTGGAAGTCATGGGACTGCTTCTAGGAAAAGTGAGTGTTGTGAACGGGATGCACTTGTGGGGATTATGTAGCAGTTCTTTTCCTGTGCTGTTCATTATACTCCTTTGCCAGTATTACTGCCAGGATCAAATGGCAGTGACTGAGAAATGATAATAAAGGAATCAAATTGAGTCAAGAAATTCACATTTTACCGTGCATTTTGTTTACTCGCAGTTCAGGGTGTTGTATTGATACCAGTCCATAGTGCACATGCAAACTTGAAAGTCACCTTCGACCCACTCTTTGTTGGCAAAGCAGGCAAAGGTTTCCTTGTGAAACTGTAGTTGATCATAGTCTATATTTGGAACAGTTACTACATTAGAAGAAATATTAGAAGGCAATGGAATCTTTAGTTCTGCATGATAAGGGCAGTTTGGGGGCAGCAGTAACCCATCTTCTTATTGAACGACAACAAGTAGGACAACACATTTGTCCAGCTTGTTGCAGCATGGTTCAAATGAAAACAGTGTAATAGCTGCATATGCTAGTGCCCGTCTTTTGGGCATACTATCAATGTAAGAGGCAGGTCCACACTTTTCACCTCAAGAAAAGCAAACTGGGCATGTACACATTGTACTAAGAGGATGACTACGGTTACGTGCCTTGGGCAAACTCTCTCTCAGAAAATAAAGCTTTACGATCATAAAAATGGCCTGTAGACTGCGTGCGAGTGCTTCACACTACTTGCATCTAATTACTGTCTGCAACTTTTAGGTGGACGCCAACACGATGATAGTGATGGACTCCTTTGCCCTGCCGGTTGAAGGGACCGAGACGAGGGTGAATGCCCAGGCTCAGGCTTACGAGTACATGGCCGAATATACCGAGAATGCCAAGACGGTCGGCCGCCTGGAGAACGTCGTGGGCTGGTACCACTCGCACCCCGGCTATGGCTGTTGGCTGTCGGGCATCGACGTCAGCACGCAGATGCTCAACCAGCAATTTCAGGAGCCATTTGTTGCTATTGTGGTTAGTGCTTTCTCTTTTTTTAGAACAGTTCTCGCGTGAACTGCCAGAGTGTGGTTTCCCAGAAACTGCTATCCAATGACCTCTAGGGTAACGTGGATTGTTCCGGCTGTCTTGTAGGGTCTATGGTCGATTGCAACTTGAGAATATATATAAGCTTTGGCCACAGGACTACGGTGAGTCTTTCATTGCTCTGTGCAGGAGAGTTGTGCTATATGGTTTCCGTTTCAGCCATAAGTGCAGTGCATGCTAGAAATTAAAGCTTTGTAAAACTTTGTCACCCCTTTTTCAAGTATAATAGATTTTCCCAAACAGTGACATTTGGAATTTGGCAGGAAGGCTATGTTTTTGACTGAAAACCAGTGACATGAATATGGGTCTGTGTGGGAAAATCATCTACTTGAATTATGAAAAACATGCTTGACATTGTGAAAATGATTATGTGCAATTGGATTGAACGTCTGTTCAAATTCTCTCAGGGTGGCAGTGGCACATCGACAACTGTGTGCCGAGCTTACAGTTATTTTTAGCTTGTAATCGACAGTAGAAACAGTATTGATAAAAAGTGACGTTTCAAATGTTAATCAAGAAGTCTGCTTAAGCATTTCTATAACTAATGTCATTAAGACCACACGTTGGTCTATGACGCAGATTGAACTTGTGCTGGTGTCAAAAAAGCACTCTTGTTCGCAGTCAAGCCTGATCGCGATTTCATTTCTCCATCATGATTGGCTGCCTGGCACAATCTACAGAGGGCAGCCAATCATGCTTAAGATAGGTTGCCGTTGAGTTTTATGGTAATGCGTGTTTTGTATGGGCAATATTAAACTGCAAAAACTATGTCTGTGTGCTGTTTACAGGCGGAACATGCCATTATGTGTTCTAACTACACTTGTGTCTGACTTATTCCGCAGATTGACCCTGTGAGGACCATCTCGGCCGGAAAAGTCAACTTGGGTGCTTTTAGGACTTATCCAAAGGTATTGAACGTTTCCTCCTTTTTTTCTTCTTTAGTGTGTGCATGTGTGTATGTCATGTAGGCACTAGGAAATACCTTAAAACTTACTGCATAATTAATTACTCGCTGTGCATAGTTGGCAACATAATTGTGAAAGAGAAGGGCTTTTTGGCTTCATTCAATCTTAAATTGCTAAGTTCCTGCCACATGCATTGCAATAATAGTATTTAGTACACGTGTTCACAGAAGCCTTTACTACAAATTGGCAATGTTATCTGACCATGATCATTCAGTGTTGTCAGGGGCTACTGGCAAAGTCAAGGAGCTGTGTGAATGATTATTGACATCCAGATTGTTGGACAGTGACTAGCGTGCTTCTGGATGCAGTCTTTTGTAGTAAGTTTTCCATGAACATAACATACAGTCTTCAATTTTTTTTAAGGAACAACTTGTACTAGAATCGTGTAAATACAGCACACTTTTTCTTGGCATTCTTTCTTGCCTGCCCTCAAGACTGGACCCAATCTCTTATGTTCCTCGAACAGGGCTACAAGCCCCCTGACGAAGGTCCGGCAGAGTACCAGACCATCCCGCTGAACAAGATCGAAGACTTTGGAGTCCACTGCAAGCAGTACTACTCTCTCGAGGTCTCCTACTTCAAGTCCTTGCTCGACCGCCGGCTCCTAGACTCGCTCTGGAATAAGTACTGGGTCAACACGCTCAGTTCATCCAGTCTACTGACTGTAAGCTCACTGAACTTAATATTTATGTATACTTTCATTCATTTGAGGGGAGCAGGAGTGGAGTAAGAAATGGGGTTAACTCGGCCTGACCCAAGGTCTTTTTCCAATCTCACATGTCCCCCTAGCAATGGCTGGCTGAAGAGCCAGGTGAAAGAGGGCTCAATTTACTGTCTTATGTTACCGCCATGTGTTTGAATGGTTACTGTGGCAGATACCAACATCGCTAAGAGCTTTCAAACTGTTTTAGGTCAGCAAATTAATGCGCAGGTTTCGTGATTTTTTCAAATACATGCTTAGAGGCTTGAGACATCAAGTAAGTCGGCATTCTTTACTTTGTTACTGAAAGCACTTCACCAGAACAGGCATTTTTTTGTTCAACATATATTTTGCGCCTACCGCAGATTCATTTGTTCTCAGATGCAACGAATTAGTATAACATCATATAGGAAGCTTTTTTTTTTTATTTATTTATGAATACTGCAACCCTAACATAGGGTTTTGGCAGGGTAGGTGGACGCCAACACGATGATAGTGATGGATGTGTGATAGTGATGAATGTGTGATAGTGATAGAATTTATTGATGTAAACTTCGTTAAAGTTTTTTAATGAGCTGGTGGGTTATGATTCGTAGTAAACGAATAACAGTGCGAGAAGACAGACCTGAGGGTGACGCAACTATTACCATATTTGCTCGCATAATCCTCGCACTTTTTTTGCCAGAAAACTAATGCAAAGTTGGGGGGTGCGAGAATTACGCGGGGAAAACTTTCCACGAAAACGTACAGAGGGAAAAAGAAAACGAAGTGGCCGCGAATCAGGGTTCTTACACCAGCAACTTACAGCAAGCTTTAAGAAGTACTAATTAGAACTTACCTCAACAATAAAAGCACAGGTTCAACACAAGGCAAGATTTATTTGAGACACAAAAAGTGCAAGCAAACAGTCGAGAATCAGAATACCATACGCAAAGCTTGTGGGCGTTGCGGGTGTAACGGTAGCGTTCGTCGCTCAACAGGATCCCTCAAAAGGTAAGCGTAGGACGTCAGTATTGGGCTGATGGCTATTTAACAGAATCGTCCGCAGTTTCCTTCTGAAGAAATAAAGTTTACCATCAATCCCTGTTTTAGGCCCACGGCAGGCCCAACGTGTCTTCGTGGCTTTCAGCTGCCGTCACTAGTTTGTAGACTCCGAAGAGCCCACCAGTGGCCCTGTTGCCATCGTTTAGTGCATGATCTATCACTTGCAACTTCTAGCAGCCGTGTAGCTTCAGTATCGCCCCATAACTTGCCATGATTACCGACACAGCATACAAAACACGCAGCAACGCACACAGGCCACTTCGGCTTGGCTTTGATTGGATTGAATCTGCTTGCAATAGTACGCTTAATGCTTTAGAAATGGCGCCAGATGGCATGCGCTATCATCATCAGTGGCTGGAACGAGCAGACGACATTATTGTGGCAATTTTCGGGGGTGCGATAGTTACTTGAGGCAAAAAAAAAATCGTATTTTTCTTGGGCGATGTGAGGGGTGCGAGAAATATGCGAGTGCGAGGATTACGTGAGTAAATACGGTATCTAAGTCAACACCTTTTGACTGCATAATGGCGCACACACAGACACTAGAACCGGAAATCGCGCAGACCAAAAGCGCCTTGGTCTGTGCGATTTCCTGTTCTAGTGTCCGTGTCTGCGATGAACCAATACCAACTAGCCCAATTATCGTTGCTACTGTAAGTCAACACGTTTGTATTGGCATCATGTCTTTGTGTTCTTATGCTTTTGTTCACTCGATATTAAATTTATTGAAAATTTTACATATCCATCGACAGTTCACCACAGTTTGCATCTAAGAGGTGTTATGGAACGTTCTTACTATACTTTACTCAAGGTTATCGATATAGCTAAGCAAAGAGGATTTGTTTCTCGTAGAACGCCGACTATACGACGGGACAGGTGTTTGACTTGTCGGACAAGCTGGAGCAGTCCGAGTCGCAGCTTGGCCGGGGCGGCTTTGTCCTCGGCCTTGACCCGCACGAGAAGCGAACTGAGGACAAGCTTGCAAAGGCGACGCGAGACAGCTGCAAGACAACCATCGAGGTCATCCACGGCCTCATGTCCCAAGTGATCAAGGACAGGCTCTTCAACCAAGTGAACTGTACCCCTCCGGAGCAACAGTAAATATTGGACCTGCGCGGCGCTCTGTGACAAAAGTTGTGCAGACAGCTCGCTTTTCAGGGGGTTAACTTGTTTCCAACTTCTCCAGTCCTGTGCAGTGTAGCTTCAGTAAATTCATGCAGTGGGCACACTCCGTACAGTGACTTGCATTACCTCGAAGATTGTTCAATAAATTGCTTTTGTCCCTACATGTGTTCATTTGATTGTTAATTATTTGCTCGTATATCTTCAATGCTTGAAGGCACTGCAGAAATGAAATGTTTAACAATGTTGGATAGTAATCATCAGCCATGGTAGTGCACATCAAAACGAAAACTGCACTGAAGAAAGGGATAAACACAAGCATTGCAATTTCTTTTCTAATGTACCATATTCTATCGTGTACAGCCCCGCTAGAGTATCGCAGTTTAAAATGCGAGTAGTTTTTGAAGAGGATTTGATGTAAGATTTTGAGAAATATATCGATATTGGTCTACACAGTGACTAAAATCTAGACCCATTTCTGTAATGGTATTTTCCCTACATTTCAATTCATAATGACCACTTGATTTGTCTCAAGAAAAAAGAAAAATCTCTTTGCAATGAGGAGACAGTTTAACAAAACTTGAAGTTTGGCGAGATAATGCATAGCTAGTGAGAATTTTAAGCGAAAAAAACGACATTCACAAGAACAGCAGCCAGGACTGCCGAGGAAAGTGTTGTGAGCGGCAGTTAGCACGAGGGCCCGTTTGTCTCTGAGCAATGAGAGAGAAAGGATGTTTCATGTCCACCTAGGTGAAACCTGGGGAGTGGCCAAGTATGCAGTGTTTCCCACGGCAAAACCTTTACTCCTTACTGCTTTGCTTTTAGAACATTTTCTGTGGTTAAATTTAAACCTAGCTTCGCAAATGGAATATCTAAAAGTCGTTTCCTATTTAATGCATAGTTCCGACATGAGCCAAAATAATGTTCAATAGTTTCTGATTCTTCGAAAAACGGACAAAGGGGGGAAAGTGTCAGACCAGCTCTGTGTAAATAAAAATTTAATGGGGGGACACGGCACCGGAATCTCGAGATTATAATTTCAAGTTTTTTTGACTGACTCCACTAGGCTTTCCATAGAAATTCGAGGTGCTGATAATCTGTTCATTGTGTGATATTTTCTAAACTATCTGTAAAAATAGCGAATTTCCTATATCTAACCCCTGAAAAGTATTCTAACTCGGGAAGTACTGAAATTACTGGTCCATCAAGTGATGCTCGTGCCAAAGCATCTGCCAATTCATTTCATTGTAATCCGCAGTGACCTGGGACCTACACTAATTTGAGGAGTTTTAAATGCGGTGGTGATAATGTGTGGAACGCTGCTAGGGCACGAGATTGTTCGGAGGTTGTCAGAGCTGCACACACCGAAAGTGAGCCTGTTAGGATGATTGCACTGGTCTCAGTCGTAGGAAATTTTTGAAGAGCTAAAATAATAGCTACTAGCTCGGCTTCAAATATAGGAGTGAAATCTGGAAGCCTTACTGAAAAAGACCAGCCGAGGAAATCGGACGCAATTCCTACGCCTGCCTTTTCATTGTTCACAGAAGCATCTGTAGCTATTACATTTTTTGTTTCTGCATGTATCATGTAATCTGTTAATGTAGTGGTCAAAAATCTAAGAGATTGCAACTTGGCTTGTGGGGGGAAGATTTCATCGTACTCCGTTCCACTCCAAAGCTTCGTCGTCTCTTGTGAGATAAGTTAGCGGCGATGCGATGCAGGCGAAGTCTGTGATAAACCGACGATAATAGGCACAAAGGCCCAGGAAGTGTCTGACAGCCTTTTTATCAGAAGTATGGAGAAGTGTGCGACGGAGGCATTTTTGTCAGGGTTAGGCTGAACGCCTGCTTAGCTGACGACGTGGCGAAGGAACTAAAGTTTGTGAAAAATTTACACACCTCATCAAATACATTTCTGTGGCAATGTCCCAAAACGGAAGCACGAAATGTAGAATAGTGTCTGGGGCTACACTTAAAACTTAGCTTCACAAACCAATAGCTAGTACACAAAATACCTTCTTCGTCTTCCATAACCACTAGCTCCCACTAGCGGGAGTCTGCAAAATACCTTCATCGTCATTCTCTTCTACGTATATTGGCCTCGAGGACATACCGCGGCACCGCCTACGTGACGACGTCACTCATAGGATGCCGGGAACGACTTTGTCTGCTAAAACACCGAATTTCCTGCGCTTTTGCTGTAGACACCACACATGCTTCCCTTTGTATTGAAGCTCAGTGCTTAAAGAAGCGGTAGGACCTGATAATGTAGGCAAGCAAAGTTTAAAGTATGAATCGGTGCCCCTGGTGGCACTTTCGTGTCTAATTAGCATCGTAAAATCGCGACTAAGCACCGGTGCTGCCATGGGGGACGATGCAAGTGGTATCGCGAAAGCAAAGATGCCGCATTCCTCAACTATGCTTCCTATTTCTGACATCAACACGATCGCAGTGCCGACCTCTCTACTGGAGGCCTTCACGGCCAATTAGTGCTGCCAACCCGCGGAGCCCCTTTTTCCTTCTCTGGAAAAAAATCCCTAGATTTTCCTACATTTTTGTGTGGAGTGGTTTTCAGATGACTAATGTGTTTGTGCTTTGAAAAACGATTTCAATGTTCACTTTTATGATATTGTCACGTGCCACAAAAGGTCTTCAACTAGGAAGAAATGAGCGGGCGGAGAGACGCACCGAAAACTGGCACGATGGCTGCTTCAATAATCAACAACTAGCCAGAGCACGCGCTGCCCCAGAACATCGTCTTCCATTCTCGCTGGCAGCCACGGCTTACGCTCGCCATAACTAGCGGCCAAGTGGCATTACTTTCCCTCTGAGAAAAAAAAAGGCATCACTCTGATGCTCGGAAAGTACAAAGGCAAAGTCGGGGCGAACCAACAGAAGATACGCGCATACACAAAAACAGCGATATGGTTCATGCACAGTCGCACTACCGCGTGAAGTACGGCTTCAGGCGCACCACGTGGACGATCTCCGAGGAGTGCCTTCGCCGTCGTGGCGAGAATGCGCCGTCAGGGACTATCTCGTAGGTCACATCGCTCACGCGTCGCAAGACTTTGTATGGTTCGAAGTAGCAACTGAGCAGTTTTTCTGACAATCCCTGGCATCGGACTGGAGTCCACACCCAAACTTGATCACCTTGATGGTATTCAACTTGCCGATGGCAAGCGTTGTAGCGGCATGCGTCTGTACTCTGCTGGTGCGTAATGTGTAGACGTGCTAACTGGCGTGCTTCTTCGGCGTACTGGGTAAGCTGCACAGCATCAGGAGTGATCAAAGCATCGCAATTGTGTGGAAGCATCGCATCTAGCATGGTCTGGACCTCACGTCCTTAGACAAGACGGAAAGACGTGAATCGTGTGGTTTCCAGTACGGCAGTATTGTACGCGAATGTGACGTACGGTAGCACCTGGTCCCAGGTCTTATGCTGGACATCTACGTACATAGATAACATGTCAGCGATGGTCTTGTTGAGTCGCTCTGTCAAGCCGTTGCTCTGCAGATGATATGCCGTGGTCTTGCGATAGTTCGTGTAGCTGAGCTTGAATACGTCATGAATGAGCTGGGCCGTGAATGCTGTTCCTCTCTCTGTGGTTATGCACGACGGGGAGCCATGTTGAAGAACGATCTGGTCTATAAAGAATTGGGCGACGTTGGGAGCCGGAGCGCGTTGTAGTGCCTTTGTTTCGGCGTACTTCGTCAAATAGTCGGTGGCTACTACGATCCACTTGTTGTTGGCAGATGATAGCGGAAAGGGCCCCAGTAAATCCATTCCTATTTGATCAAATGGCACTCTGGGTGGTTCTATTGGTTGAAGAAGCCCCGCGGGCTTTAGTGGCTTCTTTAGTAGAAGAATGTCGTCACGCATGTCAGTTGGCACAACTAGCAAATAGGTTCTCTCATTGCCGTTGGAGTTTTTTTTATACAGGACCCCATCTCGGAGACAGAACGATGACAGACTTCGAGAAATACATCGAGGTATGAACGAGTTGCGCCCTTCAAGGTTTTCGATAACTGTGCGAATTTCATCGTCCACACGCTGTCGCGTAATCAGATCTGTTGTAGTAAAGGCCCCAAGTAAACCATCGTCATCCTCGGTGTCGTGGCCACAAACCTTGACAGGTGCACAGGATAGTGAATCAGCATCTTCGTGCTTGCGGCCCGATTTGTAAGCGATCGTGAAATCGCATTCCTACAGACGAAGACTCCATCGTGCCAGTCGCCCACACGGGTCCCATAGGTTGGCTAACCAGAACAACGAATGATGGTTGATCGCTACCTTGAAGTGGCGTCCGTGAAGGTTAGGCCTAAATTTCATTGTGGCCCATACAACAGCAAGGCACTCTTTCTCTGACGTGGAGTAGTTGACCTCGGCGCGGGAAAGATTGCGGCTAGCGTACGATATCACTCGCTCTGTGCCCTCTTGTTGTTGTACGAGGACAGCACTAAGACCCACGTAGCTGGCGTCAGTATGAATTTCAGTTTCAACGTCTTAGTCAAAGTGAGCGAGGACTGGTGGTGTCTGCAAACGCTCCCGTAGTTCAGAGAAAGCTGCGTCCTGTTCTTCCTCCCAGACGAATGGAACATCTTCACGAGTGAGTAGAGTGAGCGGTTCACCAATCCTAGAAAAATTGGCTATAAAGCGGCGATAGTACGCGCAGAGACCAAGAAAGCGACGCACTGCCTTCTTATCACGTGGAACAGGAAACGAGGCCACGGCGGTACTTTTGTCAGGGTCTGGTCGAATACCATCTGCACTGACAACATGGCCGAGAAACTTAAGTTCCTTGCAACCGAAGTGGCATTTTTCTGGCTTCACTGTCAGGTTAGCAGAGCGGAGCGCTTCCAGCACATTCTGCAGACGCTTCAAGTGCTCCTCAAAGGTGGCAGAAAACACGTCATTGAGGTAAACTAAGCACGTGTGCCACTTTAGACTGGTAAGAACAGTGTCCATCATTCTCTGGAATGTCGCAGGTGCAGAACAGAGGCCGAAGGGAAGCACTTTGAATTCGTATAGGCCATCCGGTGTAACAAAGGCCGTTTTTTCACGATATCGTTCATCAACTTCGACCTGCTAGTAGCCACATTTCAAGTCTATCGATGAAAAATACTTGGCCCAGTCTGCCGAGGGAATCGTCGATGCGAGGCAGCGGATAGACGTCTTTTTTAGTCATGCTGTTAAGTTTCCTGTAGTCTACGCAGAAGCGCAGTGATCCATCTTTTTTCTTCACGAGCACGACCGCAGATGACCAGGCACTTTTCGAAAGTTGGATAATGTCATCTTGCAACATCTCTTTGACTTGAGCATTTATAACGTCACGTTCCTTTGCTGAAACGCGGTAAAGGTGTTGTTTTATGGGCGAGGCGTCGTTATACGTAATTATTCGGTGTTTGGTGATCGGTGTCTGACGAACCTTCGAGGTGGACGCGAAGCACTCTTTAAATTGATATAGCAGTTCAAGTAGCCCGGTCTGTTGTTGTTCGGAGAGGGTCGAGTTGACGTCAACTTTTCCAAGTAGTGAAGTCACGTCGCTTGGTGTCGATCGAAGCCCGTCGTTGGCTGATGTAGATGCGAAGCATTCAGGAACGTCTGCGATAGGGTAGGCGAAAGCGATGGCGGTGTCACGAAACATGTGCCGGTACTCGTTACTGAAATTAGTCACAAGTAGGGCAGAGTGTACGTCATAAAGCGTGACGAGGCTGCGTGCAGCGCAGATACCTAGCGCGAACAAAAGCGTCAAGTTGCCTTCGGCGACAACCTCACCATCCCGTAACTTGTCAGACACCACATCAACTAGGACGCTTGAACGCGGAGGCAACGTGATGCTGTCGGCAGAAATGCGAAGCGTGCTGTCACGGATGTTGTCAGGTATGTCGGAGGATCCAGCTGTCGAAAACGTCACGGTACGCTCTCGAAGATTGATAATAGCGCCGTGCTCCCGCAAAAAGTCGACTCCGAAGATTAGGTCTCGGGAACAGTCGCGAAGTACGAGGCAGCTGGCGAGAAACGTACGTCCCCGAATGCTCACTCTGATAGTGCACATGCCGATTGAGGTGACTACGTGCCCGCCGGCAGTACGAATTTGTGCTTCGTACCAAGGCGTTACAACTTTCTTTATGTGAGCTGCTAGCTTCCCGCTTATGATCGAGTAGTCCGCACCTGTGTCCAATAATGCACTAACGTCGTGGTGACCATCGACTACCACATGTATATCCAAAGAAAATCTACTTCTGGCTTCCATCGCTGTCGTCGGGGAATCGCTCCGTGTCCGTGCTTGCGTCGGTGGGAGGCCTTGCTTGCGTCGAGTGTCAGCGGCCTCGCTCCCGAAGGTCGCTGTCGTTAATTTTCCCGCGTAGGGCTTGGCGAGCGCGCCGGCGTCGCTCCTGGGAGGCTCCGAAAACTTGGAGAAGATCGCCTTGAGGATGGGGACCGCGACTGCCGCCGCAGTGGCATGCGCTGCTGTGAGAGGTAATCTTGAATAGCTCTCGCTCTTTCGCCAAATCTCGGCCGTGGTGCGTCGACGGCAAAACCCTGTAGTCCGAGGCGACGATAATATATAGGGGCATTCGTTTGTGAAATGGTATGAAAATATTCACTAAAATCACCATCCTGAAGATGAAAAAAAATGACGCAGTACAAATCGCAAAGCTTTAAACACCATTTTGTTCCATGAAATCACAAAGGTAAAGCAGTCATGGGATAAGGGGGGGGGGGCGGGGGATATGTAGTTTCGCAGTATTTTATACAAATCACCAAGAAAGCAGGTATCATTTCGTCTACGTACGACATTTCAAGAAACAATAGATGTATTACAAAGCATTGCATATAGGACGAAGAAAAGATAAATTATCAAAATAATATTAAAGAACACTGCTAGCTGTTCAACACAAAACACGGAAATCTTACACAACGATAGATTGCACTTGTAATCACATGCATGTGTCACAGAACGAGCGCTAAAAATGAGCGCGCCGCCAAATTCTTGCGACAACGGGCGGGAGAAACGCCGCGAGGTCAAAAGGAAAAAAAAGAAAACAAGGATCCAGGGCTCCCCGGGCGCGCGACGCCTCTCCTCTCGGAAGCGGCGAAGCGATGAACCTCCTCACCCCACAGCGGCGGCCGGGCAAGCGCTCGATTTTTCTAGAACGAACGGGGCGGGGTCAGACCGAGTTGAATCATCCTCCGGGGAGGGCAGTCGAACCGTCTCGTGCCTCTCCCCAGCCTTCGCTGCGCATCGCGCCGACGAAATGAGGAGAACGTTCTGGAAGGTGGCGCGGAAGGTATTTAATCGAGCGGCCGAGACGAGAAAGCAGGAGGAGACGGAAGTGAGCGCCAGAGCGCGTAGGGATTCCGCCGTGTAGTCGGCGAAGTTTTTGGTCCGTAGGGACGAGGCCGGAGATGAAGAGGATTTCCACCTGAGGGGTGACGACTCGAGCTACCGGCAAGAGTGTGTGTGTTTACCGCTATCGAGCGAAGGCGCGGGGCAACAGCCGCGTGCGTGAAGCCGACGTGTTCCGGCGAAGAAGTTGAAGTTGGAAGAGTGGCCAATTGAAGACGGGAGGTTTCCTGGAAGAGAAACTTCGAGGGCTGCGGAACGACAACAACGCGGGACTTTGAGTGAGTGATTCTCGGAAGAGTATCATCCAGACTTTTGTTCCAAGAACTTTGGACTGGATAGGTTTTCTATCTCTTTAGTCTTTAAGTGTCTTGGTTGTTCAATGCATGCGACTGCATTGTAGTGCGTATCGTTGTCTGTTTCCGTTGTTTTGAGTGAGGCTGATTGTACCGTGTAGTACGTTGTTTGATTGGTGACGTACTGTATGTAACTAGTGTGGAGTGTGCATTTTTGAGTATTGTTTTCGATCTGCCATTATTGAGAATATAATTTGTTTGTTTATCAACTCTCGGCTCTGACTTGTTCTTTGGGCCACAGCCGGCGTCCGCTGGCGCGCCAAAAAGGACCACTTCTAAATTGTCCACGCTTTCGTGGTGCGGTTCGGGGGGCCGATACTTCGGCTCTTGGAATTAGCCCGGCGATCGCCTCCCTAATTAACGGGACCGGTGTGACAGCATGTGACAAACGAATTAATAATAATTAGAACCAGAGCGATCATACAAAGTGCAGTACGTGTAATATTCTGACGAGCAAGCTTAAAAAATTCATCCATTCTGTTATTTTGCAACTCCCCTGCCGAAAAATTTTGGCGGTGTTCATATAGAACATGAAGTGATGCACGCCTACATAACTTATAAACAGTGTCTTGAAAAACGTTGTTACGCCTGCGAATCCACACCGAATGTCAATGCCTCTGCAAAAGGCAATCTGGGTCAAGCCCAGCAATCGAGCCCGCCTGACGCGGGCTCGATTGCTCAACGATTGCTCAACTCAACGACGTCGATTGCTCAACTCAACGATTGCTCGATTGCTCAACTCAACGACGTCATCAAGCGGCGGCGCCGGTCTGTCACGCAGCGCACCACGAGCTCCCTCAGCCGGCGAGTCCCAAGCTATCGGCGCCTTCCAGTCTGGCGAGTCTTACGCAATGCGTGGCAACATCCTTCGTCCTTGGTGCAACCACGTGCAGCGGCGGGCCCCATTGGAGGATTCCGACATCACGACCAGCGGCGCTTCTGGTTGGGCATTCGGTTACTCAAAGGATCCACCCGGTGCCTATAAAAAAAGCCCCGCGGCGCGTCGCCAGCAGCTGACCCACAAAACACCTATACACTACGATTGGCTGACCTATGTGTCAGAGAAGCCTCTCGTCGGTTCGAGCCCCTTCGCAGTCGGCGCGCCCGGTGTCCTTGGCAGCGGCGAGTTTCGTGGCGCCCATCGTAACCTCGTCGGCGGTGCGCCTCGTAACAGCGTGTGAGAGAAGACATCTCGGCTCTTCGAGTCCCTAAACTGTCGGCCCCAGTGCCGAATTTGTAACGTCTCTATTTCTATGCTGTACACAAACCTTGCCTTAACTAACCGTCGTCTCGTCCGCCCGTCTATCAGCACTGCGCAGAAGCAGTCGCGAGCTGAGAAACCTACGCTACCAAAACGGCTGGTGACCTTCCCGGCGGAGTTCGAAGCAGTGGCGCCTTCGGGACCGTGTCGGCGTCGTGGCCTTCGTAACAACGTAGTCTCAAGCTTTCTCTTATGATATCCGATACATGATATTGTGACGAATAATAATTTAACCATGACAGAATATAATGCCAGTTGGCAGTTCATCCCTCGCAACCTGCTGAATGGTTGCGAAAAGGTATGTTTATTAGAAATGTTGGCTGCCATATATTCATTTGAAATATATCCTTGCAGTTTTCCACCGGCCACTTTGTTTTCAACTTTTTTTTTCAGCTGTGCAAATAACTTCATACATGCAGCCTACTGCTCTGGCCACGCTTTTCACGGAAACCTTCATAACATTGGTGGAGCCACGTGACTCCACAAGCTCACTAGCAACGTGACAGCATTCGCAACGAACGGAAACCGATAGGAAAACAGCAACAAGCCAAAGAAATAACGCCGTGGATGAAAGGCATGAAAATGGGAGGTTGGTGAAATGAAAACATATGCTTGGCGGGCTCGGGAGAAACAACTTTTTATGTTCTTTGTTTCGAATCGGGATTCAGGCATAGAAGTGTGGCGGTTCGGGCTAGTTGGTATGAGATGGCGGTAGATATAGCGCGATAACAGAACGACGACAAATGGACAATAAGGAGACGAGCGCTAACTTCTAACACTTGTAAGTTAGCGCTTGTCTCTTTGCTGTCCCTTCGTCGTCGTTCTGTTCTCGCAGAATTCAGGCAATCGACGTCGTACACCGACGGCACAGAACAGTGCCTCGCGCTGCACAGAATTAACCACAATGAAGTGGGGGAGAGGAGAGCGCTGACACAGCGTTGGGGGCGCAAACCGGCCCTGTCGCCCCCTTGCACGGCATCGCACAGCGCCTTTGTGGAGTTCCTGGACGAGACGGGAATCGTGGCCTACCGCTGAGGACGGGCCCCTTGCCAACCCTACCCTTGCTTCTGGACTGCTGCTCGTGTTGATGACGACCGTGCCACTGCTCACTTAATATTTTCTCTTCTTTCCACTTTTCTTCCTTTCCCCTTCCCCGCAGGCAATGCGCCGTGCTCCCGACCGGGTTGCAGAAATTAGGTGCCTTTTCTTATCTTCTAACCACCACCACCACCACCACCACCTTTGGGTGAGTGTAGAAATGGTGTAAAAAAGAAAAGGTGGAAAGAGGAACGGAAAAGATGTTGCCGGCGGTAGGTCTCTTCGTCGATCTGCTTGTTTCGCGGGGAAGTGAAAAAGTTCCTTAGATGCTGACAAATTTTCCTTTTTTCCTAAATACATCTAAAATTCTCTAGAGCTAGAAAAATCTCCCAGGAGTTAGCAGCACTGGTTTAAAAGAATTTTATTTCCGGATATATCTTACATAGCTTATGTGCACACAGAAAAAAATGGACAATGGTGATCAATGCGTATGTACAATGCAAGCTGTTATTGCCGGCCATTACAGATGTAAATATGTTTCTTGTATTAACGTGGTGACGTTTCGAAGTGATGACATTGCTGTAAAGATGCGTGTTAGTGTCTTCGGTTTTAAATAAGACACTTGAGTGCCTTGATAAATTTCACCTGAAATTTTGACACTGCTGCTAAGCCAAACGTCATCTTCTATAGGCAGTAACGACGAACCTTAAACTCGTAATATGCATAGCATAGAATGGTGCCATAAAGTGAGGATTAACCCCATTTGCATATCCGTTTAAATAGACCGTGGTGGCGACATGACACACTGACAAGCGGAGAAACTCGAGTGCTTTGCCACTAAAAAGATGCCTGAGACCGCCGCTCACGTCTGAGTAGGTTACCCGAACAAAGCTTTATTAATCGAAATAGGAGAGAAAGCAATGCGTACATTATTTAGCAAAGTCATCCGCCAGGAAAGCTTTCGTGGCCTTGGTGGTCGATGGAGCTGGCTGTGTCGTCGACTCAGCGACGGTCAGGACGAAATACCCAATCATTGTGGAACAGGTCGCCATCGTACTAGCACTCGGGATGGATAAAATTGAAGTCATCGACAGTGATTCCAGTGCAGCATGCACCATCAACCTTATAGAAAAGGGTACTGCCACGGTATCAGAAGAAACGCTGCGAATACCACATGGCAAAGACATCACACACCATCTTCTGAGTTGGTTCCCAGCTCACCAACGAATTAACGGCTTTCATCTCAATCTCAATGAAGCAGCCCACGAGGGGGCGTGCGATCTCTCCAACCGCGATGGAAAACAAGCCGGCTCTCAGTCAGTACCGAAAGGGCAAGAGCAAAATAATAAAGCAAAAGAGGTTTTACGATAATTCACGGGGAAGCACTTTAGTGTTTGAAGCGAGATCGGGTTGCCTTATAACACGTGGTCATAAAGCGAGAAGTCGAACAATGTACATGCTGTGGATACTCTGGAAGGTAAGGAAATGATGGAAGATGTCCTGATCGAATGCGGTGATATCCACCCAGTTATACGTGTGTGTACACGCCTACATGAGGCTATGGGTTTTAGGGACAAACAATGAAAGCTAAACACGTCCGCGACAGAAGCAAGTAAAAGACGGTTAGAGTATTGGTGTAAGAAAAGTGGAGATAAAGGACAGAAATAGTGGGAAAATGAAGTCATTCTGCCAGAAGAGGCAGAGAGATTTTTTGTTATAATAAGATCGATTTAATCTAAGTAGATAAGACATTAGGCCAACATAATAAGAAAGTGTTCTTTTCATTTTTTTGCAAGCCTGGTGGCACACGTCACCACCCCATTATAGAGGGGACGCTCATAGCATCCATACATCCATCCATCCATCCATCCATCCATCCACCCGTCCGTCCGTCCGTCCATCCGTCCATCCATCCACCCGTCCGTCCGTCCATCCATCCATCCACCCATCCATCCATCCATCCGTCCATCCGTTCGTCCATCCATCCATCCATCCATTCATCCATCCATCCATCCACCCGTCCGTCCGTCCCTCCGACCGTCCGTCCGTCCATCCATCCATCCAACCACCCGTCCATCCATCCATCCATCCGTCCATCCATCCATCCATCCATCCATCCATCCATCCATCCATCCATCCATCCATCCATCCATCCATCCATCCATCCATCCATCCATCCATCCATCCATCCATCCATCCGTCCATCCATCCGTCCGTCCGTCCATCCATCCATCCACCCACCCGTCCGTCCGTCCGTCCATCCGTCTGTCCGTCCGTCCGTCCACCCGTCCATCCATCCATCCATCCATCCATCCATCCATCCATCCATCCATCCATCCATCCATCCATCCATCCATCCACCCGTCCGTCCACCCGTCCGTCCACCCGTCCATCCATCCATCCATCCATCCATCCATCCATCCATCCATCCATCCATCCATCCATCCATCCATCCATCCATCCACGCGCCCGTCCGTCCGTCCATCCATCCACCCGTCCGTCCTTCCGTCCGTCCGTCCGTCCGTCTGTCCGTCCATCCATCCATCCATCCATCCATCCATCCATCCATCCATCCATCCATCCATCCATCCATCCATCCATCCATCCATCCATCCATCCATCCACCCGTCCGTCCGTCCGGCCATCCATCCATCCATCCATCCATCCATCCATCCATCCATCCATCCATCCATCCATCCATCCATCCATCCATCCATCCATCCATCCATCCATCCATCCATCCATCAATTAGCTTTGACGAAATCAGACAAGCTGTAGCCTCACCCGCATAGCTGTCGCGCAAGGCATGCGAGTTATTCTTTCTTTTTTTTTTAGTTGCAAGCCACGTATCTGCGCCGACGACTGTTACAGCAAAAAAAAAAAAACCCGAAATACCACACGTCGTGGTGTGACATGAAAGATAATATGCATATGTGCAACGCCTTGGCCCAGGGGACGCTGTGCGCAATTTTAAGGGCGAAGCTCTTTATAGCGACAACCGTTCGTCCCTTGTAGCCGTTGTAGTAGTGTGCAACAAGTATAACATTTTGACCTCCAAGGTGGTGCCGGTGAGAGATTTCTTCTGTGCGTTGTTGAACAATAAGATATAGTGCTCAATGTACATGCCAATGGCTACTATGGGGGAATGAGAGACAAGATAATTCGGCTTTTAGTTAACGCGCCCGCTGCAAATTTTTTATTGTTCAACAACGCAAAGAAGACAAGAAAGGGTTGCTACGTTATACTCGCTGGGCGTAACCTCCTAGGTTTTAGAAAGGTTTAGCGAGCGTTGGGCCGCAGTGCCATGAATACAGTGGACTAGTGTATACCATGAACTCGAGGTGGTTAAAGGTGGGAAATAGACACGAAGCTCAAGCCGTAAGAAAGTGTGCGTGTGCCTCCTCTCGTTCAGTCATTGGAATGTCCGCTGGATGGCGGTGCATATATATGCGGAATATACGATGAAAAGATGCGAGATGATGGCACTTGGAGTGTTGAATAAGTGGACAAATGGACACACAAACAGATGCATGGACAGACGCACGGATGGTTGCACGGACGGATGGACGCATGGACGGACGCAGGAGCGGATGCATGGGAGAAAGCAGGGACGGACGCATAGATGAACGTGCGGACGCACGAACGGACGCAGGCACGGACGGGAGGATGGACACACGGGCGGCCACAGAGACGCACGCATGGATGAACGGAAGCAAGAACGAATGGACGGACGGATGCTTCGCCCCACTATCCATCATTCAATCCGTGGATATGGTGCTATTTTTTAGCGCGTTCATTTCCTGCATGTTCATAGTCGCTTCACCACAGCATGACTTCTTACGCAACGGAACACCCTTTACAAGAAACGGCACAAAAAGAGGTATTATGAAGTCATTCATTGATTTATTTATTGACTTATTCATTTTGCCAGGTGATCAATTATTTAAAAATGCGAAACCTTACAAACGAACCCAGTTTACATCATTTTTATATTGCGATGTTGACTTTTTATACAAAGAGAAACCAGTTGCCTTGCGAAGTGGAACCACAACTGACCTCTTTTTTGTTGTTATTTGTAGCGCAAATGACTGGTCGTGACATGCCTGTGATGAGCCACGGGTGGTGCCAAGCCCCAAACCGGGCTTGTAGGGAAGGGGGCTACTTCTCCACTAACCTCGTCAGGAAACTGCATCGGAATGCAGCTTAACTCAAGGTGCTTCTTTTTATGCCTGGTTTCAGCTCCCCACGAGATGTATAAGGAAGCGTGATACATCTCTGCTAACGACGTTGGCTATTTTCGTAGGGCTACAGTGGCTCCAGCCAGGCTTGCTGAAAAGTTCCGTAAGCTTGCAAAGACCTTTACTACACATGATCAAGAGCAGCAGAAGAGCATTCTCGCTGACACAAGTACTTCGGCACCCACGTTACTCCCTGGAGCGCTCGTCTGGCTCCATATCCCTGGCCTCTCCTCAAAATTACTGTCCAAATACGGAGGCCACTACCATGTTGTAGAGCGCGCTTCTCCTGTAAACTACCTGGTCGAACCGATCGAACCATCTTCAGACATGTGCCGCTGAGAGCGTGTGTCTAACTGTCCACATGGAGCGCCTCAAGGCCTGCATTCCCTCGCCCGCTCATGCCAGACGGTTCCCTTTTCGTACCCAAAGTCATTGTAGCGAAGTCTTGGGACTATACAGTGGGTCGTCCTCTCCAGCGGCTTCGAGTGGGTCGTGCTCTTCGGAGAATAGCAGCTCATGCAGAGAGTCGGTCCGCGCCTTGACTGTCGCTGTCGACCATCGTTGCCAAGTGCCCGCCAATAAACGTCTTACCACCTTCTTCATTTTTAGTGGAGCGCTTGCGAGCAGTGGGATTTACCCATATTGTTGCAGCGCATACCAGTTCACGCCTGACAGTTACGACACGACGCACCACGACGACATTCGGCTCCGACAAGCCGACAGGTGCTTCGCACCTTAAACGGGAAACGAGGCAATAATTTCGAAACCCTTGTTTATGCCTGTAGCGACGGGACAGCGTCCGACGTAGACGTGCCATCCTCGCTGGTTTAATGAAAAGGACGAGGCGTACAGGGAGCGAGCTGCCGAAGCGACCTCGGCGTCTAGCAAGCCAGAAGCAAACGAACATTCTAGGCTCCGCACGCCACGAGCCACCGGTGCTCGTCATCTTTTTCATTAGCCGGCTGGCCGCTACTAGCGCTACGCGACGGGCCTAACTCCGATTCATGATTGTAACGGCGACCGCTATCAAGCAAGAACCACGCAGTCGAGTTTTTCATTGTGACTGCAGCACCAGATTACACAGCCTGCTGGATAAACGAACCAGTATGAAGACGTAGTCGGCGTACATGGGGGACACCTTGACGCGTCTGTTTTCTGCGGGCCCCCGACGGCCTATGCGAATAAAATTGGGATGAGCCAGAGCGAGCAACGCAGCTCTTTCTGGCCAGTAGACGGAGCCTATATAGTATCAACACCAGCAGCGGTCAGTGACCAACTTTCAACTCATTTTCGGCACGTTGAGTTCCCCCGAGAATCAAGGCAAGACCTCACGTGCACGTGACCATTGTAATGGTATAGGAGCGAGAAGGTGGAGAAAACAGACGCTTATTTAAAAGAAGGAATCTCAAACACCATGTTTAGTACAACTTCAGTGTGTTTTCTCTCTTTGTTTTTTGAAGTTACCCTTTCACAATACCAAAATAACCAAGCTTAGCGCAAGGAGACGCTTTGGAATACACTTCACTGTAACGCAAAACACGTCATAAGTTGCCGTTCACACGTGCGCGGAGAATGTCTTCTGTTCCCCTTTTAAGTTTCTCAGAGGGTCACTATTTAGTTAGTAGTCGGCGCGTCACTTTGTTCTCTTTTCTTCCCTCCTTTTTCACGAAGTGTATTTTGCGTCACAGTCAAGTGTGCCAACGTTACCAACTCGCCTAGAAAGAAGTCGTTTCGAGAAGACTCCACCTCGTAATTTCCGCAACAAACGCCGTGACGTCATACACTTGGGAGTTGTCTACGAAATCCTACGCATTTTCTATATTAAGTAAGAATGACATCGTTCTCTGAGAAGTTCACTAATTTCACATACCTAGTTTCAGAAAATTTCGTTGAGCGTGCTAGTGTAACTAAAATGAAAAAAAAACAACATTTGAAATTTTCGACGTCACGCTAGGGGATTTAGGCACGACACTTAAAAATGAAACTGTGATTTCCTGGTCTATTAACAAACAAGTGATGGCAAAACTAACAATATTCAAGCTCTCAGAGTGTCATTTAAAAACTTCAAGCGATTTGTTATCACTTTAGTGTCCCTCTAAATTGAAGCTTCTCTAAAAGTGCTTGCAATATATACCAGTGGTATTTTTTTCCCTCTAAAATGGGAACAGTGCAGCCCCAACTTTTTCTAGGGAATCCGGCTACGAGACACGCAACTGTCAGGTGCACCTTCGCAACTTTTTCACCTCATTATTGTTTGAAACTTCGCTCTCACACTAGTTAGTGAGGCGCGCGGTGACAAGGTGGCGTTATATGTTCACGTCTATTGCATGTGAGCTGCGGAGACGTATCTTATTCGAACGCATGTTACACCTACACATTATGAGCGAGGTCCGATGTGTCTAACAGGTCGCATATAATAACTAGCTATTACCATATATAATTATTACATGCGTTGATGAAACGCTTGAAGCTTGCGGCTTTGAGTGTGCACGCATAATCCCCGTTCTCTCTGCGCAAATTCTTCAGTATTAACGAACATGTTTGAGTATGTATTTTTATTAGTGTACCATTTTGGTACACTAATAAAAAGCAGTTTATATGAATAGAGGACTTTTGCAACACCACCGAACGATTAAGCAGTCACAAACAAGGAGATCATGACAGCACATGCGCTTACTTCCAACTGATCATTCATTCCCAAAAATGTGTAATATGAACATTGCCTTCAGTACGTCACAAAACCGTAATGCTAGCAGATGACAAAATAAAGGAAGGTGTGCTTAGACATCACGACTGACCTACCTTTGTAGTTCAATCTGCCTCTATTGTCTCCCTCATCTTGGCTTTTATTTCTAGCTACCGCCCTTAACAAATTATACAATGGTTTGAAAAGCTTTCCGTTCTTTAACTCGCAATCATGACAATGCACCGAAATATTGGCGTCACGATAGGGACTAACGTGTTCCATAAGTCTTTCAGACACCGATGTTCAGACACCGATGTGTACCTTAAGCCGAACGATAATGGGACCCATATTTTACTTCTAATAAACACAGTACAAATAGGAACCGATGATTAATACTGCGTGGTACTTTGGTTCTTTCTTTAATGGATTCGTCATATGAAAAACATTTGTTAGCTTTCCGAGAGAAGAAAGCACCACATTAATTTCGTCCCGATTCCCAATCTTCTAGAAGCGGTTAGACGTGTTGGGCACGTCTGTGGCGGAAAAGTGCCGTAACGTGGTATAGATTGCATCCATAGTATATGACTGCCTGTAAGCGTCACCACTCGCGAATTTCACCGCCATGGCCGTATGCCTATCAGTACCACCGGCATATCGGTCCAGTTCCTCGCATCAAGGACCAGGAGCCTGCGCATAAGAAACAGACCCACTGAAACGCCAACAGCTGATGAGGTGGAAGACCTCTACCTATCAATCCCTGCTTGTGTTTCGCGAACCACCCATTCAAGGTACTGGTAGTACGAGTGGGTTTCGTGGCCTTCATATATGACACAAAGTTAGAGGATGTTGCAGGAAGTAGTGATCAAAAATAGCGTGTGCAAAATAAAAATACAAAATACAGCCTTGTGGGACTTCAATTTCACCACTTCCGCTCCCACGTTCCCAGTAAACATCGACAGAACAGTTAATGGGTTACAGCCACACGGGGGTGCTATTTGCTGTCACCGTAGATGACTGCCTGCAAGCGTGACCACTCGCACATAACACCGGCATGGCCGAATGCTTGCAAGTCCCGCCGGTGTACCGGCCTGCGGTTCCTCGGAGCGACAAGCAGGAGCATGCGTCTTGAACACAGGCCCACCGGAATGCCAACAGTTGCCAAGGTTGAAGCCATCTACCTGCCAATCCCTGCTTATGTGACTCGAAATACTCCTTCAAGGTACTGGTAGAAAGAGCGTGTTTCATGGCCTTTATATATGAAGCAGCATTAAAGAGCGTAGCAGGAAGCAGTGATCAAAAATAGTGTGTGGAAAATAAAATGCAAAAGAAGGCCACGTTGGACTTCAATTACACCCCTTCCGCTCCCACGTTCCCAGTAAATATCAACCGAAGAGTTACCGGGTTACAGCCATATGGGGGTGCTATTTGCTGTCACTGTAAATGACTGTCTGCAAGCGTGACTACTCGCACATAACACCGGCATGGCCGAATCCTTACAAGCTCCACCGGTATACCGGCCCAGTTCCTCGGAGCAACAACCTGGAGCCTGAATCTAGAACACAGGCCCACCGGAATGCCAACAGTTGCCGAGGTTGAAGCCATCTACCTGCCAAACCCTGCCTGTGTTTCTCGAATTACCCAGTCAAGGTACTGGTAGTAAGAGCGTGTTTTGTGGCCTTTATATGTGTCACAGGTCCCGTTAATTAGGGAGGTGATCACCGGGTTGATTCCAAGGGCCGAAGTATCGGCCCCCCCGAACTGCACCACGAAAGCGTGGACAATTTAGAAGTGGTCCTATTTGAGCGCGGCAGTGGACGCTGGCTGTGGCCCAAAGAACAAGTGAGAGCCGAGAGTCGATAAACAAAACAAAACTATATTCTCAAATATGGCAGATTAAATGATACACAAATATGCACACTCGACAATAGTTGAATACGATATGTCACCAATCAAACAACGTACTACACAGTACAAACAGCTACACTCGAAATAACGGACACAAACAACAATATGCGCTACAATGCAATCTCATACATCGAACAACCAAGACACTTAAAGACTAAAGATCTCGAAGACTTATTGAGTCGAAAGTTCTTGGAACAAAGTGTAAATGATACTCTTCCAAAAATCACTCACTCAAAGTCCAGCGCTGTTGTCGATCCACTTCCCACGAAGTTTCTCTTCCAGGAAACCTTGAGTCTTCAATTGGCCGCTCTCCAAGCACCAAACTTCTACGCCGGTAACACGTCGGCTTCCCACGCGTTGCGATTGCAGGACGTGTCTCTACTCTCTGGCGGTAGACTCACACTATTCTTCTGCTGGTTGCACCAGACTTCACCCTTCAGGTGGAAACCCTCTTCATCACCTGCTTTGTCACTGATGACAAAAACCTTCGCTGACACGGCGGAATGACCGTACGCACACTTTCGCAAAACTTTCTTCATCTCCTGCCTACGCACGCTGGCATAAACTGTCTTCGTCCCCTACTTTGTCACTAAGGACAAAACCTTCGCCGACACGGCGGAAACGCCCTACTCACTCTGGCGCAACTTTCTTGTTCTCCTGATATCACTTCTCCGCTGCTTGCATAAATACCTTTCGCGCTAGATTCCAGAAAATTCTAATCGTTTTGTCGGCGCGATGCACAGCCAAGACTGGGGAAAGGGCGAGACGTTTCCAGAGTCGTCTGCGACATGTGACGCAACTCTGCGTCACCACGCCTCTTTCCTTCGAGATCTTTCCAGGGCTTGCTCGGCGGCCGATGTGAGGAGGTTGATCGGCGAAACTACGCTTCCGAGGGGGAGAAACGGCACGCCCAGGGAGTCTTTGGATGCTTGTTTTCTTCTTTAGCATTGACATTGAGGCGCCCCACCGGCGCCCGGCACCGTCACCACCACCAGAACTCGGCGGCGCGATGCCTTTCTGAGCGCTCGTTTGTGACACGCCCCCCCCCCCCTTTAAGAATATTATCACATAATATTCGAAACCACACAAACGAGTGCGAACAGTCAACGCGCACTTAAAGTCTGTAACATAGTCCATCACTCATGGCACGTCACATTCACAATAGAACACTCACAATTGCACAATGCAATTCAATCTCACAACACACATGAAATATAACCACATGTACATGAGTACAACACTCCACACATTTCAAACAATACAAACGTACAAGAGTCTGCCTTTACAACACTTGTACAATCTTGGCGACCGCATCACGTGAACACAACAAGCATTTTAACTCGCTCGAGATACACTTGCGACACAGGATAACAACACAACACATTGAGGCTCACCACTGCCAAACACATTCCGATTCGACCTGAGCACCTATCTTGTGTACTTCGAGCAGCGCTTGCGCCCTTTCTGGCGGTGTTTACTCGATCTCTTCTCATTCTTCCTCGTTCTGTTCCGGCGAGCCCTTCCTATCGACGGTATCTGAGGCGGCGTCTCAGCTATCGTTGACACTTTCGACACCGTTAACGGGTCATAACGTTCAACCGATCTTGTCTGGTTATTCACCAGCTTGTTCACGTCACGACATTGGGCCTGGCTGGCTGACTGCATCACCTTTTCTTTGTTAGTCGGTTGAGGCCGTTCCGCTGCAAGTCCAGCTACACGGCACGTTCTCTAGTTTAACACGATCATCTCCCGATTCACTGTCTTTTGCACCCAAGCTTCCCCTTGGGCTCAAGTGAAATCCTTCACGAAATTTTCCTCCACTATATCTCTCGAATGTAGGGTTATCGGGCGCTCAATCTTCGGGTCTTCCCCCAAACGTTCAGGATCGTTCGGTCATCGCGCTCTGTCGATGTTTCCGATAATGAGGTCATACATGGGGGTCGTCATACGTAGAGCAGTAACCTTTCCACTGAAGTAAGGGGTTTCATCCTATATATCTGCTTCGGGAAGCATCCGAACCATATTGTCAATTAGGCAAACCGATTTAGTTTTGCCTGTTAGTTCGCTTTCCCGCACCAAGCTTCTCCACACGATAACAGTGGAGCTACCGGTCTCTCTTAACACTGTAACCTTCTTGCCCGAAACTTTTCCAGTCAGCGTTGGCATTCCCTTCGTAACACCGGTTGGCCGTTTTGTCATCATAGCACTCACAATAGGAAGTTTTTTCCCGTTTTTCAACTCCACAAATCAATAGGTGACGTCATCATCATCGGCTTTCGGTGCCACCTGCATACAGGCTACTTGGTGAGTGTGACTCGCTCCGTTACGACATGCGTCTGCCTTGTGCTTGGTCTGACCACATTTGAAACATTTTACAACCATAGGGCTCGTTAAGATCATTCGACAGCTGTTAGCGCGATGACCCACTCGGTTACACAGAAAACATCGCGGAGCACTCTCCGGTGCACGCTTCTTTTGTTCGGGTGCCGAATTATTTTGAATCTTCGGGAAACTCCTTCTTGACTTTGGCCGAATTTGTGCCACCTTGCGCTTCCAAGAATTGGTCGGCCAATTCAAGCATGCCTTCAAGTGACTTAGCTATCCTCTCTCTCAAGTACAGCGGCAGGCTTGGGTGGCAAGAAATTGCTCTCTAATAAGAAGCTCTCTAAGCTCATCGTACTCTTGTGCTGTTCCTGAAAGTTTGATCCATCTGTCAAAATAATGGCTAAGTCGGGCTGCGTACTGCGTAGCCGTCTCACCATCACCTGGTTTTCTTGTCCGAAATCTGTCCCTGAAACCATCGACCGTAAATCGAAATCGCTCCAGTAAAGCAGCTTTCATCTTTGCATAGTTTGCTGCATCGGTCGGAGTCAGCCTACCGTACACACTGAGCGCTTCTCCACTCAAGCAGGTACTCAAAACAGTTGCCCATTGTTGTCCCGGCCAATTCTAACTCCTTGCGATCGTCTCAAATCTGTGAAGGTACGCGTTAAGGTCGTCCTTCCTTTTATCAAACGCTACGAGCAGCTTGCTTGGGTTCAAGTGGAAGCCATGATCTCACCGTTCACTGCTCCCAACTCTCTCTTGGACGGGAGTTTCGCTTCGCTGTTTCAAACGGAGCCGCTCGAGTTCCATCTCGCGCTGCCGTTCCCTTTCAGGTATCTCCGCCTCTCTTTCTTCTTTCGCCTTCTCAGCTGCCAGTCTTTCTCTCTCCGGCTCCAACTTCAATTGCTGCTCTCTTTCTTCTTTCAGCTGTCGCTCCTTTGCCTCTTTTTCTTCTTTTGCCCTCTAAGCTGCCAACCTCTCTCTCTCTCCAACTCAGCTGCTTTTCCTCTCTTGGCCCTCTCTTTTTCTTCTTTTTTTCTTCTAGCTGACCCACTTCCGTAGTTCGGTGCCAAAACAACCCATCTCCTCACCAAAAGCTACTAACTTCTCGAGATCCATGGTGTCTCGCAAATAAAACCTTCCCACGTGCACAAAATATCTGCCTAACTCAGTCTATCGAAACACTCGCTGCACACTCGTTAACGAGAACACTGAGCAACACACAAAAATTGTTTTGGTAGCCCTATCAACGATTCGAGGCTCTTTCTCACTACTTTAGACACACTGTGCACCAAAAAGGTCCTGTCGTGGACGCCAGGTGAATTGTCACAGGTCCCATTAATTAGGGATGCAATCGCCGGGCTAATTCCAAGGGCCGAAGTATCAGCCCCCGAACTGCACCCCGAAAGCGTGGACAATTCAGAAGTGGTCCTATTTGGTGCGCTAGTGGACGCTGGCTGTGGCCCAAAGAACAAGTCAGAGCCGAGAGCTGATAAACAAATAAAAAAATTATATTCTCAAATATGGCAGATTAAATGATACACAAATATGCACACTCGACAATAGTTGAATACGATATGTCACCAATCAAACAAGGTACTACACAGTACAAACTGCTCGACTCGAAACAACGGACACAAACAACAACATGCACTGCAATGCAATCACATGCACCGAACAACCAAGACACTTTAAGACTAAAGAGTTCGAAAACTTATTCAGTACAAAGTCCTTGGAATAAAGTTTGAGTGATACTCTTCGAAAAATCACTCACTCAATGTCCAGCTCTGTTGTCGATCCACTTCCCCCGAAGTTTCTCTTCCAGCAAACCTTGAGTCCTCAATTGGCGGCTCTCCAGGCACCGAACTTCTACGCCAGTAACACGTCGGCTTCCCACGCGTTGCGATTGCAGGACGCGTCTCCGCTCTCTGGCGGTAGTCTCATACTATTCTTCTGCTGGTAGCACCAGCCTTCACCCTTCCGGCGGAAAACCCTCTTCATCACCTGCTTTGTCACTGACGACAAAAACCTTCGCCGACACGGCGGAATGACCGTACGCACACTTTCACAAAACTTCCTTCATCTCCTGCCTACGCACCCTTGCGTGAACTGACTTCGTCCCCTGCTTTGTCACTAAGGACAAAACCTTCGCCGCCACGGCAGAAACACCATATAGGCACACTGGCGCAACTTTCTTTTCCTGATCTCCCTTCTCCACTGCTCACTTAAATACCTTTCGCGCTAGATTCCAGAAAATTCTAATCGTTTTGTCGGCGCGACGCACAACCAAGGCTGTGGAAAGGGCGAGACGTTTCAAGAGTCGTCTGCGACATGTGACGCAACTCTGCATTACCACGCCTTTTTCCTTCGAAATCTTTTTAGGGCTTGCCCGGCGGCCGATGTAAGGAGGTTGGTCGGCGAAACTACATTTCCGAAGGGGAGCGACGGTGCACCCGGGGAGTCTTTGGATACTTGTTTTATTGTTTAGTGTTGACCTTGAGGCGCCCTTCCGGCACCCGGCACCGCTGCCAGAACTCGACGGCGTGCTCCCTTTCTGGGCGCTCGTTTGTGACGATATATGAAGCAGCATTTTGAGAGCATTGCAGGAAGCGGCGATCAAAAATAGTGTGTGCAAAATAAAAATACGAAAGACAACGTCGTTGGACTTCAATTCCACCACTTCCGCGCCCACGTTCCCAGTAAACGTCGACCAAACAGATTCCGGGTTATGGCCATACGGGGGTGCTATTTGACTTCCTGCAAGCGTCACCAGTGGCACATTATACCGCCATGGACGAATGCTTGCAAGTCCCACAGGTATTCCGGCCCAGTTCCTCAGAGCGACAACCAAGAGCATGCGTCTAGGACACAGGCCCACCGGAATGCCAACTGTGGCCGAGGTTGAAGCCCTTTACATACCAATATCTGCTTGTACGTCTCGAACCGCCCATTAAAGGTACTGGTAGTGATATTAGGTTTCATGGTCATTATAGATGAAGCCGCTTTACAAATAGTTGTGACGTATTTCAGTCACAGAAGTGATGTAAATGATATTTTAACAGATTGCGAAGAGAAAAAAATGGCAGCATATCCACGGAGTGAATGATGGAGAGTGGGGCGAAGCATTCGTCCGCCCATGCGTCCGTCTGTGTGACCGTCCATGCGTTATTTCATGCATCCGCCCCTGCGTCCGTTCATGCGTCCATCCATGCATCTGTTTGTGTGTCCGTTCGTTCATCTATTCAACACTCCAAGTCCAACCATCTCGCATCTTTTTATCATATATTCCCCATATAGAAGCACCGCCATCCAGCGGACATTCCAAGGACTAAACGAGAGGTGGCACACGCACACTTTCTTACGGCCTGCGCTTTGGGTCCACTTCCCACCTTTAACCACCTCGAGTTCATGGTATATTCTAGTTCACTGTATTCATGGCACTGCGACCAAACGCTCGCTAAACCTTTCGAAAACCAAGGAGGTTACGCCCAGCGAGTATAACGTATCAACCTTTCCCAGTCAGATAGGGCTCAATTTACATGCCAATGGCTGCTAATGAGAAATGAGAGACAGGAGAATTCGGCTTTTACTTTCTTACGGCTTGCGCTTCGTATCTACTTCTCATTTTTAACCACCTTGAGTTCATTCATGGTATATAAAAGTTCATTGTATTCATGGCACTGCGGCTCAACGCTCGCTAAACCTTTCTAAAGCTAAGGAGGTTACACCCAGCGAGTATAATGTAGCATCCCTTTCTTGTCCGATAGTGCTCAATGTACATGCCAATGGCTGCTAATGGGGATCGCAGCGTGCGCGTTGACTAAAAGCCGAATGCTCATGTCTCTCATTCCCCATTAGCAGCCATTGGCATGTACATTGAGCACTATTTTCTATTGTTAAAGAACGCACAGAAGAAATCTCTCACTGGCACCACCTCGGAGGTCAAGTGTTATACCTATTTCGGGTATGTGCCACTGGTGGTTACATACGAGGGACGCCCAAGCCACGTCATAAGGTGCTTCGCCCCTAAAACTAGAAAGAATTATTGTGATGCAGGTAGTGGAGCCAGTGACCTCCCAGTCAGCAGCGCACCACGCTAACCATTAGGCCACGGAGCATGCGTTGTCGACTATGGTGATGGCAAGCAATTTATAGGCACCGTAAAATATTTTACAGACCTCAGTGCTCTGTAACTTCCGCGCAATTTTGTCATCAGTAGCGAGATGGCGCGATGGTCTCGCGCTGGGGCGCACTCTCAAGGTCGTCACCTCTAGCGTTTCAATAATGGCCGCCTCCACCGAGTGTGGTGTCTCCTGCTGGTGCGCTTATCAAGCTCGTGGTTCGGGAGAGTACGAAGGTCCCTTCGCTCGTTGCTGTGGCCGTGTTGACGAAAGAAGCACGCTTTTCACACAAGGGGAAGGATTGTGACTGTTCTCGCTTTTCCTGTGCATACTTGCGCGTTCGTTTCGTGCGTCTTTCTCTCTGGTTAAACAGCGCGCTTTAAAGGGCCACTCACCAGGTTTGAAAATTTTGAGCTGACAAGCGCAATGCGTAGATGAGGCGTTCATGATCACGTCTGCCAAAATTCGCAACGCTGTGCGCCGCAGGATTTGCTCAAATTTCAAGATGAAGGCTGCTGCCCCTTCTTTTAGCGGGCGCGCGCCCAGAGAATGAGGGCATGACGTGCCCGTATGAATGTTCCTACATACATGGCAATGCAGAGACGTTGGTCGTCTACGTAGACGACTATGCACTGACATTGACAATAGTGGCACGCGACATGACGAAAATTATTTAACATGACATGCGTAGTTTATGTGTTTGTAGCTTGAAGAGATTGAGAAATCTCTAGATAAATATTGAGACGCATTTAGGGAATGTGATTGTTTTTCTTTCTTCATTTATTCCCCGTGAATCGCAACGAAATGCGGGGTTCATGTGCTGGCGTTTCGCATGCGTTCGTGTCGCCGTGGTTCCGCGGTCAGCGCATTGAGCAAACTACAACCGTGGAACGCTCCATGCTTTCGCGCACTTATTGTGTTAATCTATTCTACTTCGTCTAAGCCAGCGTTTCCAAACAATCCCGCAGAAACAGGCAGGTGGTGGTGGTGGTGGTGGTGAAAACATATTTATTTATTTATTTACATGAAATTTTCTGCGGAGAAGCTCCGAGTAGTCGGACATACTTGGCTTGCGGTGGGGGGGCCCTTAGTCCAGGGCTCCGCTTGCAGCAGCCGCTCTGCGGGCCCGGTTGATCAGACTCAACTGATCTTCCAGGTTCTCGCTGGCCAGCAGCTCCTCCCATCGCTCCGCTGTTGGATTTTGTACTGGTTGTAAGGCTGTAATGGCCTGACACTCCCACGTGACGTGGTACAGAGTGGCTTTAGCTGAACACCATGGGCAGAGAGGAGAGTATGCCGAGGGGTGCATTTTACTCAGGATGTGCAAATTCGGAAACGTGCCGGTTTGAATTTGCCTCCAGCTGACCGATTCCTCTTTATTTAGTGTTCGATGTGGTAGCGAATAAGCTTTCCTAAGTTCTCTGTAATGGTTTAGGATGGCCGAATAGTCGCAAGGGACCGGAACGAGTTCCTCAGGGGCGGAGTTGGAAGGTGCTCGGCTCGCATACCCTCGAGCTACCCTATCCGCTGCCCGATTCCCCTCCAGTCCCATGTGGCCCGGAGTCCATATAATCCGATGCCAAATTCTGAGTGGATGTGTAATGGAATGCTCGCCAGTGCCTGTAACGCTCATGATGACGCTGAGAGCGGGTTGGCTGATGCGCCCCTGTAGGTAGTTGCGGCAAGCTGCTTGAGAGTCCGTGAGAACTGTCAGCGACCTTCGTTGTCTGTAGCCGAGGGCGAGAGCGAGCGCGATGGCAGTTTCTTCAGCATCGGTGATGTTGCGGCACCGCACGGAAGCGCTGGTACGTTCTGTGAGTGTGTGGTCCACGACTGTGGCTACAGCCTTATTGTTTGCATGGTCGTAGTTGGCGGCGTCAACATAGTACGTAGTGTTTTTATGTGCATAAGTTCGCTCGAGGGTTTCCACTCTGGCTTCCCTCCGGCCCTGATGTAGTCGGGGATCCATATTGCGGGGGATGGGAGCGACCTTATAAGTGGCACGAAGTTGGTCCGGAATGGGCTTGCGACGAGCTGCGTCGTGAAACTGGCTCATGTAGCCGAGGCGTAGGAGCAGGTCACGGCCTGTAGGTGTTTGCTTGAGCCGTTGCAGTTGTGTGGCGAGTTGCGCTTCACAAAGTTCTTCAAAGGTGTTGTGTAGGCCCAATGCGAGGAGCTTGCTAGAAGGAGTACCCGGTGGTAGCTTGAGTGCCGCTTTGTAGGCCTTGCGGAGCATTGCGTCTACTTGGCCCTGTTCGCTCTTGGTGAGGCGTTGGTAGGGCAAACTATATGTCACCCTACTGACCACGAGGCTACGTATGAGTTTCAGGGTGTCTTCCTCGCGCATGCCATGGCGACGAGTGGCTACCCGAGATATCATTCGGGCCACTTGCAGTGTAGTCGGATCACCACCCTCACGCTTGAGAGGAAGACCCACGAATTCAATACCTATGTGGCGGCCCCTGAGGGCACCTTGCGGGGAGTTATTCATGGGATAGACCCTGGCACGACTCCGGAAGAACTCACCGCCAACCTCCGCGTGCGCACGCAGGGAGTGACAGTGCACAGTGCACGAATGCTTGGTGCTACCAAATCTGCCGTGATTACAGAAACAGGCAGTAAACAACAATATAACCTGGTCAACAAAACAACGTCGCTCGCATGCACGAGGGTTGGGCCTGTTCGGGCACGTAATGCGCACATGACCTCTTGGTCGGATACCGGAGACGGTAGGAAAGAGATTTACCTTGCGAAGGCTACGTGGACGAGCGGCAAGGGTTTCGAGCTCTCCTCCTCTCATCCTCGTTTCGCTCTGCTTCAAAAAAAGTTTTTTCAGCTCGTAATGAACCGATTGAAACATTTTTTGTGGCAAATTGTTCCTCATCAGACACCCAACAACTTCCACGGTCTAACTAATATTTGGTATGGGGCCTGGTGAATGGCCCCATACCAAATATTAGCGATGGCGTAGTGGTTAGAGCATCCGCCTCGCATGCAAAAGGTCCGTGGTTCAAATCCCGGTACTGCGCAGTTCTCAACCGGATAAAAAAAAATCCGCGTGGTGATGGAACTACATTACGAGGCCTGAAGTACGGCCTCACCGGTAACCACCGCCGGGAACGCACTCCCTCACCAGAGAAGGATTGGCCACCCTGGTGCAGTATCTGGCTACTACCTCCCACATGCATACGTCAAATAACTCACGGCCCTCTGTCCCCAGCAGCTGCGAAGCAACTGACCACGGTGGCGGTCAGATCTGCAACGCAGCAGAGGGTGCTAAGAATCTCTGGATCCGGACAGGCCGCCATTGGAATCTGAAATTGGCAATGTTTAACGCTAGAACCTTATCTAGTGAGGGAAGTCTAGCTGTATTATTCGAGGAGCTAGAGGGTGTTAAATGGGATATAATAGGGCTCCGTGAGGTTAGGAGGACAGATGAGGCCTATACGGTGCTACAGAATGGGCACGTCCTTTGCTATCGGGGCTTGGCTGACAAAAGAGAACTGGGAGTGGGGTTCCTAATTAACAGAAACATAGCTGGCAACATAGAGGAATACTATAGCATTAATGAAAGAGTGGTAGGTATCGTAATTAAACTGAATAATAGATACAAGATGAAGGTAGTACAGGCTTACGCGACTACATCCAGCCATGATGACGCTTCAGTTCAAAGCTTCTATGACGACGTGGAATCGGCAATGAGTAAGGTAAAAACACAGTATACAATACTGATGGGAGACTTTAATGCAAAGGTAGGGAAGAAGCAGGCTGGAGACCAGGCAGTAGGAGATTATGGCATCGGTACTAGAAACGCCAGAGGAGAGGTACTAGTAGAATTCGCAGAACGCAATAATTTACGGATTTTGAATACCTTCTACCGAAAACGAGGAAACCGCAAGTGGACATGGAGGAGCCCTAATGGCGAATTTAAGAACGAAATAGACTTTATAATGAGTGCACACCTAGGCATCGTGCAGGATGTGAAAGTGGTTGGCAAGGTACGATGCAGTGACCATAGAATGGTACGGTCTCGAATTCGCCAAGACTTGAGGAAGGAACGACAGAAACTGATACGCAAGAAGCCAATCAATGAGCTAGCACTGAGAAAGAAAGTACAGGAACCCAGAGTCTCGCTTCAGAACAGGTACTCGGCTCTTAGTGAGGAAACCAACCTTAGCATAGATACAATGAATGATAATCTGACGAGTATCATTAAAGAGTGTGCAGTGGACGTTGGATGCAGGGTAGTTAGACAGGACACTGGCAAGATTTCGCAGGTAACGAAGAATCTCATTAAAAAGCATCAAATCATGAAAGTCTCAAGTACAGCAGACAAAATAGAATTGGAAGAGCTTTCGAAGTTGATTATTAGGCGTAAGGTATCCGATGTAAGAAGGTATAACATGGAGAAAATTGAACACACTCTGAAAAATGGAGGAAGCGTCAAAGCAGTGAAGAGGAAACTTGGGATAGGCAAAAATCGGATGTATGCACTAAGGGACAAATAAGGCAAAATAATTACCAATATGGATAGGATAGCTAAAATAGCGGAGGAATTTTACAGAGATCTGTACAGTAGCCGGGATAACCACAACTTTAATACTATAAGAACTAGCAGTGACCCAGATGGCACCCCACTAGTAATAATAGAAGTTAGAAAAGCTTTGGAGAGCATGCAAAGAGGCAAAGCTGCTGGTGGGGATCAGGTAACATCAGATCTGCTGAAAGATCGAGGACAGATTGTGTTAGAAAAACTAGCCACCCTTTTTACGAGGTGTCTCCTGACGGGAAGAGTACCAGAGTCTTGGAAGAACGCTAACATCATCTTAAAACATAAGAAAGGAGATGACAAAAACTTGAGAAATCACAGGCCGATAAGCTTGCTCTCTGTAGTATACAAGCTATTTACAAAGGTAATTGCTAGCAGAGTAAAGAAAACGTTAGAATTCAATCAACCAAAAGAACAAGCAGGGTTTCGAACAGGCTACTCAACAATCGGCCACATTCATACTATAAATCAGGTAATTGAGAAATGCTCAGAATATAACCAACCACTATACATAGCTTTCATAGATTACGAGAAGGCGTTCGATTCAGTAGAAATATCAGCCGTCATGCAGACACTGCGGAATCAGGGCGTCGATGAAGTATATATAAACATCCTGGAAGAAATCTACAGGGAATCAACTGCTACCATAGTGCTTCATAAAGAAAGCAACAGAATACCAATCAAAAAGGGTGTAAGGCAGGGAGACACAATCTCCCCAATGCTATTTACCGCGTGCTTACAGGAGGTTTTCAGAAGCCTAGAATGGGAACAGCTATAGAGATAAAAGTTAATGGAGAGTACCTTAGTAACCTGCGCTTCGCCGATGACATTGCATTGCTGAGTAATTCAGGGGACGAATTGCAACTCATGATTACGGAGTTAGACAAGGAGAGCAGAAAGGTGGGTCTTAAAATGAATCTGCAGAAAACGAAAGTAATGTACAACAACCTCGGAAAAGAGCAGCGCTTCGAGATAGGGAATAGCGCACTTCAAGTTGTAAAAGACTATGTCTACTTAGGGCAGGTAATAACCGCGGAGCCGAACCATGAGATTGAAGTAACTAGAAGAATAAGAATGGGGTGGAGCACATTTGGCAAGCACTCTGAAATTATGACAGGTAGATTACCACTATCACTCAAGAGGAAGGTATATAACAGCTGTATCTTGCCGGTACTTAGCTACGGAGCAGAAACCTGGTGACTTACAAAGAGGGTTCAGCTTAAATTGAGGATGACGCAGCGAGCAATGGAAAGAAAAATGGTAGGTGTAACCTTAAGAGACAAGAAGAGAGCAGAGTGGATTAGGGGACAAACGGGGGTTAAGGATATTATAGCTGCAATCAAGAAGAAGAAATGGACATGGGCCGGGTTTTTAGCGCGTAGACAGGATAACCACTGGTCGTTAAGGGTAACTAACTGGATCCCCAGAGAATGCATGCGGGTTAGCGGGAGACAGAAGATTAGGTGGGCAGATGAGATTAAGAAGTTCACCGGTATAAATTGGCAGCAGCAATCACAGAACCGGGTTAACTGGCGGAACATGGGAGAGGCGTTTGTCCTGCAGTGGACGTAGTCAAGATGATGATGATGATGATGATGAGGACGACGACGACGACGACGACGATGATGATGATGATGATGATGAATGGCCTTTTAAGTGTCGAGTTGTGACAGTAGTTAGCCCGCGCTCGCCCTGTGTATGCTCATTTCGTGCGTGCTTTCTGCTTGAGGTGAGCGCTGCAAGTTTTTAGCTGCTTGTCGTTCTTCCCGTGAATTCGCAATATGTAGCCGTAGCATTCATTCCTTCGCCCTTGTGGCGAAGCAATGCACAATAGACGCTCAACTACCTTTGTGAAGACCCACGTCACTTTCGTGTTATACGCATTCTCAGAAAGAGGTATCACTCACGTTTTTTTTTGTGCCCATGGAGACGGAACCGTTGCGGGGTATAGGTATGTAGTTTAGCTACATTAAAATATTTATACCAATTTAAAGGTACATGAAAGCACACCTAATACATACTTAGGAGCACTCATATTGCACTTTGTTATAATTTCCCAGGATTTTTTGTGCTGGTATGATGTAAACGTGCTTTGTCATTACTCATTAAAAGTTTTAAAAATATTTTTTATTAGTCATACCGCTAGACTCCGTTACTGTTGATTTGAAAATTGCATATCATGTTACTTTCTTTATGATTAATGTTGAAAATTCGCAGTATTTCTGTGTGCCAATTAATTTTGATTTTTGTGTTTTTGTTACCTTCCCACGTGTTTTTTTGTCTCAGAACAACGAGCAACGGAAAAGCAAGAATAAAACAAAAAAAAAACAAGACAAAGACACCGACACAACTTAGAGTCATGACCTCCAGGCTCCGACATGGGGCCAACCAGCGACAAGCCAGGGGTTCCAACAGCTACCATCCCCCACCACCCCCTTGCCGGGGGTGGTGGAGGACAGGATCCCTCCGACCGCAGCCCCTACCAATAACACCAGTGCCGAATTTATGTTAGACGCGGGTGTGCGGGCATTCGACACCCTCGCCATTACGACCTTCGCGACACTCGCAAACACGAAACGCGCGTACAATGTGAACGTGTCCGACAACCTTAATAGAACACTGCTGACGTGATCTCGGTGTGGCTTCGCTGATGTCAGAACTCGTTGCTGTCCCATCCGTGAAACTTCCGCCAGATACTCTCTCCTACTAGGCATATATGTTCTGCAGGCCTTCCATAACAACGAAAAACATAACATTCGTGGTCAGTTTTCACACTGATAAAAAAAGCAAGAGCAGAAATGGGGTACACGTTGAAGAAGGTACACTGTCGGACGTGCTCTTTTGGCCTCGACCGGTCTGAGACAACGCCTTTTTTTTCCTCTCTCAGAGCGAACCGATTAAACTAAAAGTATCGAGCAAAACACGCTTTGGGGATTTTTTTTTTGTTTTCGCAACCACCTCTCGCAGGATGACAGATGACTTGGTAACGCGCTACACAGTTTAGTGGACGTACATGGACCGCAATCCGGGACAAATGAGGCAACCCCCTCCACTCCTGTCCTCCCCTGTTTCCCTCCCCCGTATGAAACTCGATGACCCCATCTCACCACTTCCCTTACCCTTTCTCTTCTTCAAAACTTACGGATCTGCTACACGGACCGGCGCGAACGTGGACTGCCCCGCCCTATCCATTCGGGAGCAAGGGAGAAACGTGGGCGAGTGGGGAACGGCTATTACGACACAGCGAGCGCGGACTGGCGCATTAAAGTGCGCGTGCAGTAAAGCGCGGCTGGAGCGCTTCGTAACAGGGATTTAGGTTGCCGACGCTATTAGACCCGGCAGACGTCGACGGTTGGGCGCGGGGGAATTGGGTTAATTTAGACGGAGCGGCTTCTTCTTGTATCCATTAAGTTATGGCGCGCGACCGAGTCCGGACACGCGACGCACTTCTCTGGCCAGCGGGCCAGAACAGCGCGTCCACTGCAGCTGTCCTCCGCACACTCCCCCCCCCCCCCCACCTCGTTCTTTACGGGCCACTCCCTTCGGCCCTCCACCTACGAAACCGCGACGCCCGGCGATAGACACATGAATTTGTCGGGTAGCGCAAGGACCCCGAAACCCGAGCGGGATCGGTTAGTGCTTGTAAGGCACGAGAACGACAGTGAAATCAATCGTATTTAGCGAAGCTGACGTCGGTGAATAAATATCCACGTGGGTGCATAAACCTTCCGGACATTGAAGCTGTTTCAGCTTAGTGGGAAGCAGAGCTTTCATTCATGTATGTTTGAAGATATTCAATCATCCCCATTGTGAAGGCCTCAGATATCTCGTCAGATGCGAAAATTATACGGCGTCCCGCATCGGCATACACACCAGTGATGCCAAATGACACAATGACGTCATAATGACGTCGCAGATCACCAAAATCGACTAGGCCCAGTGACGTCGCGTTAGTAACCCTACACGATGGTGTCAGCACTCTATCTAGCTTGGTGAAATATGCAACACCAACATAAAATCAATCAATCAATCAATCAATCAATCAATCAATCAATCAATCAATCAATCAATCAATCAATCAATCAATCAATTAATTAATTATTTATTTATTCAATCAATCAATCTATAAACAGCCCGAACGTCGCCAGAAAACGTGCACAGTCGTAATTACATACTTTAGGTTCTTGTAAGGATGTAAGAGTACCGTAGTGATTCGACTTCAACCATCAAAACTATACATTCCCCCACCCCCTCCCCTCTTTTCGTTGGTGTTAAGTGCTGAAGCACTGAAGTTTTGAAATTGAGTTAAATGCATATATGCCGAGGCACACATATATTGTGGTTCCCAAAACAATTTGTTTTTCAACAGGTAAGAATACACCTGGGTTTAAAAAAAAGTCAAGCAAAATATAACCGCGTTTTCGTATCATCGTGGACACTTTCCAACTTGCACCGCTCGCTGTTGTGGTGCAGTTTGAGTGACTTCATCTTAATTTCTGGAACTAACAGGCTTTTGAAAGTGAAGTATTCGTACCGTAAAATTAGGCTCCCAGTCCCTGTGAATCGGGTGCAAGATCCACCGTGCTACAGACGAACGAGACGCACCGTAAAATGTAAGTACAAGATGTATAAAGAAACACAAACAAACAAACAAAGCTCTAAAGTTACTCCGCCTTGCGAAGTAACGTAATGGCACTGGTCTTCCTTTGTGTCTCTGCACCCATAAATTATTAGCCTCGTTGCAAAAACTCATTAAAACTTTGAGGAAGTGCAGCGTAAAAAAACTAGGCATGCTAATCTCTTTGTTAGCAATACCTCTGCTTACGTCTTATTCTCGGCCAGACAATCATTTTGAGTTTTTCCTTCAGAACAAGCAAAAAAAGAAAACTGCAGTCAAGATATGACACACAGGGTGGAGTGCTGAGCTTGTGTTTCCATTCTTGTCCGTGTTTTTCTTAGCACAGCTTACATGGCAACGTCATGACTAGCTCGAAATCACGCCCTTTCTGTACGTCCAATTTTTGCGCTTAACTCGCAATAGATCGATGTACAAAACTTTATTTAAAGCCTGCAGATTAGCGGCAGTGACTAGGCCCCCCCAGGTGGTCGCAGTAATATTTAGTCTTTTGTAATAAAGAACTGACCTTTTATCTCTAAGCCTTGCTATTCCTTTCTTTGTTGTCTTTTCACAATTCACGTGGAGGCAAAAGTTGGGAACGCCAGCACTCGCCTTACTCAACTTCGCTTTTTTAGCGTCTCGAGTGACTTTGCGATATTTTCAGACCACCCTGTCAAGCACCCGGTGGAGCGGTCCGAATACCATGACAAAAATAACGAAAAAAAATTATGAAAGACATGTAAAGAGCTAAGTGAGGGATTAATGGAAGTCGTAAACATAGAAATGTAAAAATGAGATGTATTTGTGAAAACTGGTAGAAACGACAGTTAGCGTAAACGCTTTGTAAAAGCCGTACAAAATTGATGGTCGTGGTTAAAATGAACTATAATAGAGGCAAGAGCATAACATGTCTCAATAAACAAGAAAAACGACCTACGGCTGCAGCACGACTGAACTATGTAAAGAGTCACGTGACCGGAGATTACAGCCAATTACAGCTCAATGACGCCATACTTGATGGCATCAAGTGACGTCAGATATCGCCGAAACTCGTGACGTCATGATAAAATCAAGGCGGCGCCATATAAGACGATGTCTTCACACGGAATCAACAAACGCTCAAATGTGAGATACATTACCTAGAGTGATACAGAAAGCTTTCAATCTACACCAATCCTCGAGGCAGTGCCGAACCACGTATGGTAAAAGTCTTCAGAAGTTTTGGAGGTGAGGGGCAAGGATCGGTACATTGACTGGGCAAAAAAAATTGGGGGACCCTTAAGCTTCGCCTTTAGGAGTTGAAGACGATAGCGATGTTCTGTTCCTAGTGCGTACTTCAAACACTTAGTGTATGAAATCTTTCCGAACTTGCTATGCAACCAGTACGTGGCCTTTAAGGATGCAGTAGCGTGTGTGCCTTTGTAAGGAGTGACTGGCTTTAAACGATCAAGTCGTTATGAAAAGCCCGTGTTCCGACGCCCGATGGCAGTGTACGCTTGTAACACGCATTATTACTGCAATATTTCATGTTGTATTGTGAGGCATGTGTACAGGACGCATGTATTTGTGAAACATGAAAAACTACTTGCACTGCATTTCCAAGCAGAGGAAGTTCGTCTTACTGTTCTGACTGTGTGGTAGAACACCAGCTTGCCACGCAAACGATTCCGGTTCAGTCCCCAATAAGACCGAGAATATTAGGCTATTTATTTTATTTGCTCATTTCTCAATTTTTAGGTCGCGCACAATAGAACGATTTTTCGCTGACAACAGGCGGCGCCGACATTGTCGCTGATGCCGAAATTTCTGTGAAGCGATCTCTTTAACGCTATCGCGTTAAAGAAACAGGTGAGGCAATGAAAGCTTTAAATGCCTGTTTTTGTTTGTTTTTTTGGAGTCAGTGAAAAGCCGTGTTAGACACAATGACCGGGGGAGAATAAACGAGTACACTCAGTAGAAAAACAAGATGGCTCTTGCACTGGAGTCGTTTAGGCAAGTACGTATGCGATCCTGTGACGAAGAACTGCGATTAGGCCTAGTTGGGAGGTGTTAAGCGTAATGGTTTTAACACGATAATCTTAAAAGCTCGTTTCACAGAAATTCCAACGTCGGCATCGTTTGTTGGGAGCGAAAAATTATTATCGTGTGCGTGGCTTGAAAATCGAGAAATATGCAAATAAAAAAATAATAAAAATTCCAGGTCAAAGTAGGGAATGGAACCCGGGTCGTTTGCATGGAAAGCCAGTGTTTTACCACAAAACCGCTCGTATGATTGTGAATGCAGGAAAAATGACTTCATCTGCTTGGAAATGCAGTGAAAGTAATTTTCATGCTTTAGAAACACACACGTCTTGTGTACATGCTTCACACTACATGCTATATAGCAGTAATAATGCGTGGCCTAAGCGTGCATTGCCATCGGGCTATGTGATTATCATCAATTCATGGTTTGAAGCCGGTTACCCACTGCACAAGGCACCCACTATGTGGCCTTTTGGGAAGGGGCACAGTAACGTGTGTGCCTTGTGTACACACGTTTTCTGCGCCCCTTCCCTAAAGGCCACATAGTGGGTGCATGGCGAGTTCGAAAAGAGTTCATGCACTAAGTGTTTGAAATACGCCCTATATAGAGGATATCGCTATCGCGTTGAACTCTTAGGGGGACGCTTAAGGATCCCCAACTTTCTCGCGCAAGACCATAAAGACACAAAAGAGAAACATACGGATGGGAGAGGAACGCATGCACTCGTCCCTGTGTGTCTCTTCTGGGTCTCTGCCGTTAAGATGATCCTGTGACTTTTTCACTTAACTAATTGACCAAAATGAGTGAGTAATCCAGCGCCGGTGGTATGGAGGTGTTGGTTAAGCTCAATGAAAGAGTGAAATAAGTTAGAAGACGGAGCTCCATGCAACCAATGTGAAAATTAAAGATTACGCCGTGCCTTTGTTTGTCCACTCCTCTGTACATGTCGACATGTCATCTATTGACCTACTTTTTCAGCAGTACCGCAACGAAACCTAACCTTGTATATCTCAGCACAAACTCATCTGGTTTAATCTAACTGAGCCGGCTAAATCACGATAGGTGTAGTTCAAGTTAAGCTACGCTAACATGTTGCCTAACATAGCCTTCTCTAGCTTACGCTAGCCTACCACTATTAACAAACGGGATACGGTACACAAGTTACTTCGCAAAACCAAGGTTGCGTTACCTGACAACATAATTTACCGTATTCTAACCTAACCTAGCCTACCACCATGAACAAGTGGGATACGGTAGAAAAGTTGCTTCGAAAAACCAAGGCACAGTAACCAAGGCAGAGAACTGAAGTTTGTAAGCTTTCATAATTGACAATGTCAAATAAATTTCGTTTTTTTACGCTCACTCAAATCTGCAAATGCTGTCCCGTGTCTCTGCATTGCGATACCGCATTGGTGAGTGCTCCGCATGCCCACAAATAGCAGTTTAAAGCTGACCCAACATCTACGTCAGTTTTCGAAACTCTGATATTACCACTTATCTGTCTATATTTTCTATTCGCGGGGTCTCGCTCTTCACATGTGTTATGTAACCATTGAGACGCCCCCTACTGTGACGAAGAGACACTTAAGAACGCGAAGAGGGCCGCACTATATATCGTTTCTACAGGAAACACTAAATAAGTTAGCACTTAAAAATATTTCCACCGCTGACATAACACTTTATCCTTAGAGAACCCTCCTACGAATTAGAAAAGGCGTGGGCCCTATCTAACAGCGTATTGATCTAGAAAACGTTTCGTAAGCGAGCTTGAGACTGCGTGCTGTGAAGAAAAGGCAGAAAGGTCAGACCGAGCGGGGCGAGTGCTAGCAAGGTTACCCGATCGAGTGAAAACAACTTGACATTTTTCTAACTGTATAAAAATTAAACAGCTCGAAGTATTCGAGCTATAAAACTTCGAGCGTTGATGTTATTATGACGCTATTCCACGGTGGAAGCCCGCGAGACAGGTGCACTGAAAAGCCGATTATCTCAAAGCCGTCGATGACAAACCCGGGCTGGCGAAGCAGAGTTTGTTTATTCTATCGAGTAAGTACATATTGCCTAAGTGCCTTGGCACTCAATAAAATTCAAGCAGCGTCTATACTTTGAAAGTGCTTATAAAAAGAAGCATTTGAGATGTGCGAGAAAAAGAGGATAACGAGAGAAAAAAGGGGAAGGACAGGCCGGCCTTTCTGCAGTTTCCGTCTTCCTTCAGCGTGGGAGTAGAAAAGGAGGGGGGGGGGGGTAGGTCGGGGTTCAAGTTTTCTCAAATATTTTCAATTCTGCTTCCGTATACACGTACAAACTCACGCGCGCACGACCTTCCACTTGCCTTTGGCTATAGGTCCGAGAAGTGTTTGGCATTTGTACATATATTATGAAATAAACATTAAAACATTCAAAAGTATAGTTAACACCCCCCCTTTCTGTCCCCCACCACCCCTAAAACAATTTCTGGCTATACGCTCCAGACCATTAGTAGCAGCTCAGGACGAGAAGTTAGCTTGTAGTTGGTAATGATTAATCGTTTTTTGAGAGCTACAAACATCAGAAACTATTTTATCTTTATGTATGTGCATGACTGACAAGTATCATTTGTGCTGGATCCTATTATTCTGTAATAACAAAGGGGAAGGCCTTATAAGCCTCATTAAACGCAAAAAAATAATGCCTCTGGTATTGGAGGCATTAGAACCTTAAGAGTTTTGTCTGTGTGTATATGAAATCTTTCTATATACAATAGTCACCACCGAACACGTCGAACATTAAGTGTGGGCGGGGAACAGGTTAGAAAATCGCTATCTATCTATATCTAGCTATCGATTGAGCTACGAGGAGAATATCTAGCGAGCGATGAGATGATCGAGAGCGAGCTAGCGAGTAGGATCGATCAGAGAGCGAGCGAGATCTATCGAGCGATCTAGCTATCTATCATCGTAGCGATAGCTATCTAGTCGAGATCGCTAGTCTATCTATCTATTGATCTATCTATCTATCTATCTATCTATCTATCTATCTATCTATCTATCTATTCTATCTCTGTCTATCTATCTATATCTATCTATCTATATCTATCTATCTATTCTTCTATCTATCTATCTATCTATCTATCTAATCTATCTATCTATCTATCTATCTATCTATCTATCTATCTATCTATCTATCTATCTATCTATCTATCTATCTATCTATCTACTATCTATCTATCTATCTATACTATCTATCCTAATCTATCTAGCTATCTATCTATCTATCTATCTTATCTATCGATCTATCTATCTATCTATCTATCTATCTATCTATCTATCTAATCGATCTGCCTGCCTGCCTGCTTGCCATATAATAAGCACAGAAAGTGCTTCAACCACTAAGCGATGCCAGTGGCGTTCTGACGTCGACCACGCCACTCCCTCGGCTAACCACTACGTTTTTTTTCTGTTATTTTGAAATTCATAAAAAAGAAAAGAGAAATCCACCCCCGCGTGCGCGTAGGTGTATAAAAAGAGACAGTCGATGAAGTCACTACCATTCTCCTTTGGAAGCACCGCTCGCTGACTGGCTGGCCTCGTTTCTGCGATTTGAAGCTCATGGCGTAACGAGTGACAAAGGTGACCTTTTCGCCACATCCGCACTTTTAAAACGCTATGACCTTAAAGGCCAGCTCAAGGGAAGAACAAAAGGCTGCCGGCGCGAACTGGGACAATGAATTCACAGGATAAAGGGTAAATGTATAGTGCGGAGACCCAGGAATGGCTTTCAAAAGCGTCGAGAATAGGTAAACTGCTCGCCTTGTGGTGGTTTGCTGCTCGCCTTATGGTGGTTTGCGAAGAATACTGTTTCTTGGGCAAGTTGAAAATTCATTCTCGGAAAAGTATAGCGCTAGTGAACACGGCAGAAGGAAGGTGTGTACACACACACACACACACACACACACACACACACACACACACACACACACACACACACACACACACACACACACACACACACACACACACACACACACGCACACACACACCACACACACACACACACACACACACACACACACACACACACACACACGCACACACACACTCTTTAGACATGAACACTCCTATTGCTAAAAAGCGATGATGAATATCTAATGATGTAAATTATATTAAGAGATGAAAATTGCCGTAAAGAATGGGTGGGTTAATAGAACAATACCTTTTTTTTAATTGGACACCTTCTGTGTTTAGCTCATTGCCTACTTCCGCAACACCAATAGGCTGGCGCACAAGGAGATTAAGAAAAGTTAGGTGTGCTGGTGATAATAAAAAGTTTGTGGATATTTATCTATTGTTATTCACTTCGTGGCGTTTAGGACCCGAAGGCGTTACATAAGTGAGTGGGCTACAGTATACACGTTAGATGAAGAAATAAAGACTGCTAAGACTAAACATTGCATTCAACAGCAGCCTTAAAAATCAGTGAAATCGGTCGGTTGGGCTATAAAAATGGGCAGGTGGTTCCAGTCGTTAGAGGTACTAGAAGTAAAGAAATCATAAAGCAATTTGGTATGTGGACAAGAAATTTGTATTTTGCAGGGTGGCCACGTCTCTTTGACATGTAGTGTGGCTTGAAAAGGGAGTGTTGTTTTAGTTGTGGAAATTTTTATGACGAAGAACAAGGCGAGAAACATTCACGCGTGAACGAAAAAGTGCAAGGCCCGAAACTGTTTTCACGAATTATACCCCGGATGCCCGCACGTAGTCTGAAAGGTTAAAACGTGTGCTACAATTTTGAACGACATTTAAGGTTCGAATGACAATGGTACTGCCGGAATCCCACACAGTGCTTGCACACTCGAAGTTTGGACAATCACGAGTTTACATAAAACGAGCTTTAGAGTGGAAGATATCCTTCACATCTTGCGTGAGCGTATCCATGGAACACGTGTTCCTGGCTAGACTAACAAATTACCTCAAATACAATGGCCTACATAAACGCACCGTTATTTGGTACCGAAGGCACGTTTCGAGGCAGAACGTCCTGCTGCAGTCTAACACTAGATCGTAGACAGTACGGGATGTTTCATTAGGGCGATTCTCTATCTGGAATTGAAAAGGGCCTTTGACAATGTCACACGTAAACCCATTATGAATCTGATCAACACCTTAAGGATGGGGTTCCGCTCGTACATATATATCAGAGCCTTTTTTTATGGATAGGACGGCTACGATCACCGTAGGAGCACGCATATCATAAACCTGATATACTCATGGCAAGCGCGGTCGTCCCGCAGGGTTCCGTGATATCTCCCTTGCTGTTTAACCTCGCCCCCACAGCCCTTACATCACCACTGCAGGCCATCTAAGGATTCCGTCACACGCAAAGGGTGATGCCAACGGCATCACTTTGTGGCTGTGCGATGGTGATGATGGCTCCTTACAACAAAAGAAAATATGAGAGGTGATTGACACATCAGGAATGTATAAACAAGGAAAAGGGATATGCTGCGCCGCGGAGAAGTCTTAGCCACTAAAAGATCAACCACCCAAACAACATTGCGCTACACTAAAAGATCAACCACCCAAACAACATCGATAAGCGTAGACACACGCGGATATAACACACACTGCAAGCGATGGTCGCATCATGCCAACCGGGGATAAAACTAGAGCGCTATTGAACTGATCATCGGAGCTAGTGCAAACTCTATCACTGGTGAAACTACGCGATTGATAGAATCTACACTGAGGCACTGTGAATCCTAAATAGAAGCTAAATTCACGAGACAGACAAATTAGTTCTGATCCTCTGGTTCCCTACCCACATGGCCCTAGTTCAACCGGAGGTCAGTCCATATGAAGTGGCGCACAACGTAGCTCAAGGTTTTACGTTGCGAGCCATGTTAGAAGAAGGGGCCGCCCGAACGGGTTTTTCTGTGGCGATATGAGAATGGGACGATCGACTCACTAAGTTATGTGACATATGTAAGTCAACACTGTTGAATGCAATGGTGGAAGTACTCTACCCCTCACCCCAAGCCGAATCGAGTCCAGTCCGTTCAATGGCGGCAGCTACAAACACAACATACACGAACCCTGTCCTAATCCACCGCACATATCCAGAAGCATATAGAACTATTCTATGCCAGTACCGTATACCCCCTCCCCTGAATCACGCCTGATCATACCCTATGGGCATGTCTAGCAATAATCAGCGATACTGGGGCTTCGGCATCCGATGACAACCATGGGGGCGGGTTGGTGGATTACGCTGCTCAATTAGGTCCTGAAGAACAAGCAACTCGGGGCGATACAGTAGACCACGGCCGCTGGAGGAAAACACGATCATTTCGTTAGCTCCTAAGTGGGAGTCCAAGCCAGATCTATTTAGGAAATGATAAAGTTTCTTTTTTTTTGTCATTCATCCCTCCTAGCCAGTGGTCTCATCCTTTCCAAAGCAAGCAAAAATCGATCATTCTTTTCGGAAACTCGGTTTAGCCCAGGGAGGTAAAAACATGTTAGACACTAATGGCGAATTCCATTGGGAGAGCAGGAGCACTCAAAAGCACGCCTTTCAGAGCCGGCGTGTTTCATGGGTCGAACAGGTGCAGGAGCACTGTCATCCATTGGTAGAGCGAGAGTACTATTGCTGCGCCGAGAGCAGCTAGAAGCAGTTTGCAGTGCTGTCACCTGAAAAGCGCAGTAGGCGCTGTACGACGAGTCACGTGGTCATTGAATATCACAGCTTTCAAATTTTTCTTCAGCCGGCGAGCGCGGCGCCAATGGTAGCAACCATGTGTAGTTTGACACCACTGTTTTGTACGGATCGCTACAATGAGAGCTGGACGACCGTTTGCCAAATGGGTCATTTCACAAGCATACTAGGTATTAGGATAATGAAGACTATGTGGCTGACCGATTTCACGCGTATTTTGTTGCTGCCCCACAATGAATATGCCGGGGCTTAGTATGTTTCAATACACGTCACCTTCTCACCTTCCCACCGGGAGCAAGGCGCATTCCAGTGGCACGTTGAGTGGCCCTGCTCTCAGTGCTCTGCCACCCACTCCTCAGTGCCCTGCCCCTCTACTCCTGTTCTCTCAATGGAATTTGCCATATAAATGCAGAATATTAAGCTACAGACGACGATTGCCGATGTAAACAAATAGCTTAGCGCTTCAAGAAAACTACTGGCTTCATTAAAGGATCACTGGACCTGATGGAGCATATCCATTGAGGTGAAGCTGTTTAGGCATAGTTTATTGTTTCATCAGATAATTACACAAACAGCACAGGTAATAAGCAGTGCGCTTGTGGGGGAACTAGAAGTTGGCAATGGGTGTAAATTCAGGAAGGCCCATGAAGTATTAGTAACAATAGTGGACGGCGACAAATAGTGTTAACACGGGACGTTTATGCTCTCCCATAGTAGAGTACAAAGAGTACTCTAAATCGTTACCCCCTTTTTTTCTAAACACAAATAAGATATATTCGCTGTACATAACAGCTTGCACTGCACATACCCATGATCATCATTGTCCATCTTTCTGTGTGCACAGAAGCTATGTAAGGCATATCTGAAGAAAAAAATTCTCTTAAAATGCCCCGTGTTACCTAACGGCCCTCTATTCAGCGAAGCCTACTGGGAAGAGGCACTCCGGAGCCCATCGCTCCAGGCACAAATCCAGGCAATCCACAGGGCCCAAGAAAGGACAGAACATCACGGTGTCCCAGCCCCGACCTGGACGTGGCCAGCCGCTTCCGCGGGTCCCCGATAGGGGTTCCCGCGAAAGCTCCTCAGGATACATAAAGTTCACTCTCTGTCTGTCTGTCTGTCTGTCTGTCTGTCTGTCTGTCTGTCTGTCTGTCTGTCTGTCTGTCCATCCGTATGTCCATCCATCTGTCCATCCGTCCGTCCGTCCGTCCGCCCGTCCGCCCGTCCGTCTGCCTGCCTGCCTGCCTGTCTGCTTGCCTGCCTGCCTGCTTGCCTGCCTGCCTGCCCGTCTGTCTGCCTGTCTGTCTGTCTGTCTGTCTGTCTGTCTGTCTGTCTGTCTGTCTGTCTGTCTGTCTGTCTGTCTGTCTTGGTCTGCCTGCCTGCCTGCTTGCCTGCCTGCCTGCCTGCCTGCCTGCCTGCCTGCCTGCCTGCCTGTCTGTCTGTCTGTCTGTCTGTCTGTCTGTCTGTCTGTCTGTCTGTCTGTCTGTCTGTCTGTCTGTCTGTCTGTCTGTCTGTCTGTCTGTCTGTCTGTCTGTCTGTCTGTCTGTCTGTCTGTCTTAAACCTGCATCCGTAATTCGGTATTTTTCATCATCAGCGTCGTAGAACGGGACGGCTTTAAGCTATCCCATAGTAGAGTACCTGTAGTACTCTAAATCGTTACTCACTTTTTTTAAACGCACGTTAGAACGCACATTTACGCTCTCCCATAGAAGAAAACCAAGTGCTCTAAATCGGTAACAGTCTTTTCTAAACAAACTTTTCTATGTCTTAGCCTCTTCTTGAAACTGGGACAGCCTATCGAGCTCCGATACTAGAATACGTCGTATTCTAAATCGTGGAACATTTGTACTAAACACATCGTGTTATGCAGCTCGCTCGTACGCTGCTGACTCTCCCATAGCAGGGTACATAGAGATATGATTCCAAATAGTTTACTCCGTCCAAACACACAATTATCCGGGACGGCATTACTGAGCCAAGAGCTCTGAATCGTTCGTAGCATATAGACTTTATCGCTGTTTACAAACACAGGTAGTGGATGGCTTCCGGTTCTAAGCGTCGGTGAATCCTAGCAATATTGGTGAGGAACAAGAAGCCTTAACGAAGAGTCGGTTCATTTTTAAGATTTTCTTCCCTGCTTTGGTCATATATTCCTAATACATTCTTTTAAGCTAGATACAACATTATAACAGTTTGTCCTTAACTTTGAGCGCCTCCCTTTCACCCTAAAGCAAAAAAATGAGTCTTTCCTAACTCTAGCACCACTTAAAACTGTAGATTCCTGCTTTGGTGTTAGGGAGTAATAATTGAAGTGACCGCAAGCTTCTTGGGCAAAAACACGTGCTACTGCTATTACCATGTTGAAACCGACCCACATCGAGGAGTCGGTTCATTTTTAAGACTCTCTTCCCTGCTCTGGTCATATATTTTAAGTATAATTTATTTTAAGCTAGATACAACATTATAACAGTTACTCCTTAACTTTGAGCACCTCCCTTTCACCCGAAAGTGTAAAAAGAATCTTTCCTTACTCTAGCACCACTTAAAACAGTAGAGAGAAAGAGAATTTATTTACGGAAAGGTAGAAAGGTCGGCCTGAGCTATAGTTTGCTCTGGCCTGCTACTCTACACTGGGGAAGGGTGACTGGGGAGTGAAAGAGTGATGAATGATGATGGTAAGGTTCTTATAGGCTGGGTAACTCTACAGACGTGCGTCTAGTCCAATGGCTTCTAAGAAAGCGATGACGGCTCGTATAACCACATGTGTGCTGCTGGCGTCAGGCCAGGGACCTAACACAACCTCATCGGTTAATGGTCGACTAATATATCGGTCAATCGAAGATATCAGTTGGTGACGTTCGCTTGCATATGCTGGACAGTCGCAAAATATATGTTCGAGCGTTTCTGGCAACCGACAGTGACCACAATTGGGACCTGTGTCATTACAGCCACTCAAGTGGGTGTAACGTCTCGTGTAAGCCACACCGAGGCGAATGCGGTGGATAATGCGTGAGATGTCTCGCTTTAACTTGTGAGGCATACGGAACTTCATTTCCGGGTCGCATATGTGCAGCCACTATTGCTGGTGTTCTGGTTTCTGCCAGTGCTCTAAGATGGAGTTGCGCATTACGCGTCGGAGTAGGATGTTAGTGTCTTGTCGAGAAGTGCGATGCACACTTCCGGGGCACTATTTAAAGCTCTCTTAGCTTCAGCATCCGCCGCTTCATTGCCCATTATGCCACAATAAGCAAGTATCCATTGAAATGTTACATCATGTCCATTTTCTGTAGCAATGCCAAGAAGATCTGCCATTTCAATCGATAAAGTATGATATGGACCTTGTCTCATCAAGCCATCGATGGTTTGAAGAGCAGCTTTGGCATCGCACAGTATCGTCCATTTACGAGCGGGTTCTGTCGACATGAAACGTATTGCCTCCCGAATAGCAACAAGTTTCGCGGCTGTTGATGTGGTCTTGTGATCTATCTTGAAACGTCAAGCTATGTTCATCTGCGGGATGACAAAGGCTGTGGCGGAGGTACACGACGTGGTAGATCCATCAGTATATACGTGTGCCACACCGTCGTACATAGTATAAATGTGCTGCAGTGTAAGTTGCTTTAGGCCGATCGATGATACAAGGGACTTCTTCATAATCCCAGGAATCTGAAGTATGACAAGTGGTCTAGGCTGGTGCCACGGAGGTGTCTCAGGAACATGTGGGGGAGAGAATCTTGGCGATATGATGTTCTCGAGCCGCGATATAGCTCTTGAATAACTGCAGTCTCGGTGGCTGGCAGGGAGCGCTGATAGGGGATGTTGCCTGTGTCGAGTCAACAGGCGAAGGTGGACTCGAAGAGGCTCGCAGAGCACATATACTTTGATTGGACAAGCCCGAGCTTTGGCGAGACTTTCCTTGGTTGATATGCATTGAGGTAAGCCCAAACATGCGCGCAACCCTTGAGCTTGGATGCTTTCTAGCGTGCTCGCACAACTGGGTTTCATGCTTGAAAGCACAAGCGTGCGGTATCGTAAGTACCCTACGAATAAAGATTGGTACAGTTGCAGGAGAGCTGCCTCCGAAGGGCCCCATCTTGCTCCGGCCATGACCCGAAGAACGTGGACAAAACTCTTGAGCTTTGACTTCAAGGCTGTGACGTGTTTTAACCACGATAGATTCCGGTCGAGGATAACCCCCAGGAATTTGTGTTGCGCAACAGCACGAATTTCTGTTTCATTCACAGTTAGTGGGTATCTTGTCATTTGTTCTCGTGTAAATGCAAGCACTGCGCATTTTTCAGTTGACAGTGTGAGACCCTGGCGACGAGGTACCTTGCTGTGATGGTCACTGCACGTTCTAGTCGAGCACGCAGTTGGGGGCGCGTAGCTCCAGAAGCCTATATGCTGATGTCGTTCGCATATGTGCTCACCTTCACCGTGTCAGGAAGTTCAGAAGCAAGTCCAATCAAGGTGATGTTGAAAAGTGTCGGACTGAGAACACTCCCTAGGGGAACACCACGGTGAATGTTATAATGGTCTGTATATCCATCGCTTGTTGACATATACATGGTACGGTCGCTAAGGTAACTCACGATCCATGCATACAGTCGTCCGCCGATTTCTAGATCCTCAAGCGCATCAAGGATGGCATAATGTAAGACATTGTCGTAGGCGCCTTTAATGTCAAGAAAATCAGCAGCCACTAATCAGCCTCGACATCTTTCCTGTTCAACATCGGAGACCAAGTTGATGACCCCGTCAATGGCTGATAAGCCTCTCCTAAAGCCATTCATGAACGCAGGAAGGTGATCATTGCTCTCTAAGAGCCACTCTAATCTCGACAATACCATCCTTTTCATGGCTTTGCCAACGCAGCTGCTTAAGGCGATCGGTTTTAAGTTGTTCCAGATAAGTGGAAGTGCAGCCGCAAAACTGCTTAAACCGCGGAAGTGCATAATGAGCTTTCAACTTAAAATAGTGGATTTCTGCTTTGGTGTTAGGGAGTAATAAATGAAGTGACCGCAAGCTTCTTGGGTAGAAACACGTGCCACTGCTATTACCATGTTGAAACTGACCAACAAGGTGAATTAAACGCGTCCTCGCTTCAGAAAGAACACTTCTTTCTCTTGTTGTTCGAGCACCTCGATGGCGTTATAAGGTACTCTTATAAGGTACTCGTTATAAGGTACTTAGTACTCTACTAGGGGAAAGCTCAAAGCCGTCTCACGGGCCTCACACCTGTGTTTAGAGAAATTTATTCTCACTAACAGTGAACACCTGTTTAGAAGAATTTATTTACACTATGTGCAAAAAACAAAAGTTTTATAACATTCCATTAATGTGCACATACATTTCGGCAGATTTATGTACTACGACCAACATCACTACGTTTATGGCAGTGGCTTTGTTTGTTTATGGCTTTGTTTATGGCAGTGGCTTTACGCTGGCACTGCCGATGACCAATGGCGAGAACAAAAGCGTTAGTGAGAATCTCACCCATTTTCAACGCCTTTCTTCATATTACTGACCAGATATTTTAACTATGTTTTTCTCTAAGCTACAGACAACATTATGAGAGTTAGTACTAACTTTGAGCGTCTTCCTTTCAGCTGATAGAAAAAAACAACAATTTTAATCGCTCTTGCGCCACTGAAGATAAGAAACATTCTGCTTCGTTGTCATAGAGTGGTAACTGAAGTGACTGAATTTTTTTTTTGGGGGGGTGATGCAACGCGTGTTGCTACTATAACAATCTTGAAATCGAGTGAAAAGGTGATAACGCCCACAATATAGGTCGAAGTGCGTAGTGCAGCTAAGTAATCTTGTGCCTGCCGGTCCATAAATAATAAAAAAAAACTTGCGTCATGAAAAGACATTATAACAGTCTATAACTTAGGCGCCATCTTGAGGCGTATTCATGCGTCACACCTCTGGTCACCCGCCACCCATCCCGAATGATTTACAGCGCTAACCTGGGTGAATATGGGTGAAGAAATTTCTTGTATAATTTTTATTCACACCTTTCGCATGCATGTTTTTTTTCTCACTTTTCGCAAACGTATAATACCTAAGTCGTTCCTAGCGCAGGTAATAAGAGCTATTTCCAAAATGTAAAGTGATACCTCTAAGTTTTTCTAACTTTTAAATTTCATCATTAGAGGCCGCTTTGAAGCGTGATAGCACAAGCTAGATGAAGCCATATTCTATGACACAAAATTTAGTATTCTTTGATTTTTTTCCGCGATTCTTCTCTTCCCCAACTTTTTTTTATAAGTCCTCGTCCCATTCTCAACTCAAGCAGTGGTCCGCAGGCTTCTCACACGTCCGAGCTCTTCAATATCCATTAAAGCGATCATGCACCTCGTTTTTACTAAAAAAATATATTAACAAGCTTTTTTGAATTTCTCTTTGGTCTGCCGTTTTATGCCTCTTGCTCTGCCGCTGAAAAAGGCGACTAATTTTACCTCACTGTTCTGTCGCTGCCGCGAGCTTTGATACTTGATCTTCCTTTTGCAATTTTTTTCTCAGCTAAAGCCGGCTTCTCTACTTTGCTCGCCTAAAAAAACATTTCCAAGGCGGTTTCATATTCTAACCACTTTGTACGGACGCAAGGTGGCATTAAAATTTAAATAAAAAAGGAGAACCGTTTCATTCATTGCTTTATTTTTCTTTTGAACGCTCTTATTATCATACCTTGCAGGTTCAAAGAGCTTTCCTCTATTTTTATTTCCACAAGTTCTGTTTGATGTTCGCTTAATCCTGGCAAGAGCTTTCTGGCAGTTTCTTTGCTTTAACTCAATGTATACGTAATCCACCGTGATAAAGTTCCGGTGATTTTGGGGGCAAGCGTGCGAATTTCTGCTCCGAATCAAGCGCCTTTGATAAACTCCGCGGCTGTCTTAACCGCGGATTGGTTACACCGTAAAAAATGACTACGAGACAAAGTTATTTTTCTTTCACGATAATGAGCGATGGTTCGTATCGGAGGGCGCACGAAATATCTATTAAAGCAAATTCAAAAGAACAAAAAAAAGAATGTATGGTTGTCTGCATCAATTATGCGCACGTAAATTTGCTGCGCTTTGTTCTCTATTGAGATTAAAAAAAATGGGATGGCAGTTCCACACCTGGTGATTTCTTGATGAAATACAGTATTAAAAAAGAAACATCCCATATCTACGATGTAAATGATGATGAGTGAGCAAAAAAGTGGGATTGTTCGGTGTTATCGTAAATCATCCATGACATTCACCACTCAAGCATGTAAATGAGTGGCAAATGGTGTACAATTATATACAGCGTTCATTAGCCATAACTGATATCTGACGTTGAGCAGTGAAATTCGTTTTACCTTCATAATTACTGCTTTGCGGTGTCGAATATAGCCTAAGGTGGGCGAAAACGAGGTCCGGGCATGTTCCCCTGGTGGTTGTTGAATGTTTCCAGCCATACGAAACGCATCGTAGAGCATATCGAGATGTCATATACTGCACCAGCCAGTTGTCCGTGATCATCATCAGCATCATCATCATCATTACAATCATCATTTTCATGCCTTCGGCGTACGCCAACGGACAAGATTCGACGTTAAGGAGCTTCGCCCCTAAAACATATGGCAGTACCACTGTAAAATCTGAAGAAGTGCGTCACACGGACACCCAGAAATTTCCTTTTGTAGAGCTCCCGCTGCTTCGTTTATTAGACCGTCGATGACGTTAGCGTTTCACGTAAGCATGCAGAGTTACCTCGGCATGAGTAGTATCTTGTTAGGCAGATTTACAAACTCAGTGCAGGACGTGTGCGCCGAGTTTGTAAATCTGTCAGGCGGGTTTCCCCGTCAGATGTACACGCAGTCCCGTAGAAACGCAGCGCCGACGCAGAGGCAGCGCTGGGGGACGGCCATTCGATCGCTCGGCGAGGTGGTGGCGCCCTCTGTTGTCCGCCCCACAGGAATCAGCCTCATGTCGACAAAGAGTTTAATTGAGCCTATGTTAAAAGGTCTGTGTACCACCCTTCTTTACTTGTCAATTTTGTGTCGCAATAAAAAGCGTACTACCTCAAGTGTCTAAACTTGCTGTGCTTTTTTCTGAAAAGAGCGTAAATTTTTTTGAAACAGAATTTTCCGATATGTGTTCGCTGTCCCTTCATCGATGCGATGAATGATCACAGGGCTGGTCGCTAGAGGCGATGACAATCGTACTGCCGAAATCAGAAACTGAAACTGCGTGTGGTTCATCAATTTTCGATTTAATAACAAAACAAGTATCTAGTGTTCGTTTAAGGCACGCGCAAGATTTTTGTTATTCTTATGAGCGGTGGCGGACGTCGCGCTGGCGTTTCTCCGCCGCTTGCAGGCGCGCATGCAGGCAAGCGAACACACCGCCGGCAGTGCCACCGGGTGTCCATTCGAACGCGTGAGAAAAAAATAGCGAGAATTAGTCTCTGCTGCAACCCGAAGCTGCCTTAAGTTCGTAAAATACAATTTCAAGTATACATGTTTGTTTTTAAGCAAAATAGGTCTATCTACGATGATTTCTTGCCCTACCAATAAATTGACCACATCGCTACTGGGTGACTTTAGCTGTCAATTTTTTGTCGACTTTCAACACCAATTTAAAATCATAATTTCTTTTTATGGCTCAAAAGCAGGCTCGTTGGCGCCGATGTGATTAACGATCTTCTCATTTTCACCACAACAAAACGAAATGTTTCTGAGTGGTAGACACTCCTTTTAATTAATGCGGTTACTTCTGGTCCATTTCTGGTAATTACATTATTTTCAGACGTCATTCGTTCTTTTCAAGCCGGGTTGGAGCATTGCTAGCTCTGTTACGTGAAAGTACCAGACTACATGCAGGAAGGTGCTGCACGTAGTCTAGTACTTCCGACCTGTATGAGTGTATGGTGTATGAAAAGTCATGACAATAATACAATCAAGGGTCTTACGTCCCAAAACCACGAGATCATTTTGAGAGATGGCTGCGGAAATATCGACCGACTATGGAGCTCCTTAACATGCACCTAAACCAAAATACACTAATTTCTAGCATTTCGATTCATGCGAAATGGGGCCGCGATCACAGAAGCATAAAAAAAAAATTGAGGCAACGAGGAACTATGGCTTGCTACTAGCGGTAGAGCTGTGTAGCGAAATCGTTCCTTGTGAGCAGATCGCAGCAAACCATCATCCCCTTAACAAGTATGTACCACCTTGGGGTCTACCAGACAACTGTAATCATCGTAAACGAATACGGGCCTCAGGAATTCTGTAGATTCTACCACTGGTCTACTTAGAATGAAGAATAGAGCAGATATTCCAGAAATGGCTGCGAAGCAATAGCGGCGGCGAGCCGTACGTACAACGAGGGAGCACCCGGGAAAGGCAATGGCCACGGCTGCGTGAAGACACCGAAGTGATAGAAGGCCTACGCCAAGGACGACGTGCCCGAAGTTCCACGAGGGGTGCGAAAGCTCGGTTCGGACGCTTATTTCTGTCTCGTGGAATTCGGACAACCGTGTCGTGTCTGCAACTGTCGGTGGTTTTTAACTCGAACCTCTGTGCGCTGAGAGAGAACGTCGAAACAACTCAACATCGCTTAGCAGCGACCACGAGGAAAGCTAACAACAACCTGTATCGCCCAGCTAAGGTCTGGAAGCAACCTGGAAGCAGCCATATTAGTCTTCGGAATCACACAGTATCAGTCTTTCAAGGCTTGCGTGACGTTTGTTTTTATTGGCATCACACTTAAAAAAAACAAAAAAAACAAATAATCATCCACAAACCTGATTTTTCGAAGGAGGTGATAGACAATAACGGATAGTAATGTACGGGACTGGGACGTGTGCTTTTTGTTGTCTACCATTTTTTTATTCTTTTTCTGTTTTCACCCCCTTTTGTTTGTTTTCAACTTCTAACTCTGAACGTCATTAAATGAAGTACAGTAAAACAAAACTTTGGAAGAAACATCTAGATACTTAGCAGAATGCTATTGAGGATCCATGCAACTATAGCATACGTGAATGTACAGGCAAAGACAGAGTTAAGCAATCGTTAAACGACAGTTAGCTTAAGACAGAACATTCTGAGAAACATGTAGCTGGTACACAAGTACAAAAGATGTTGAAAATCATCTAACTTACACAGAACACTTGAATAGGTTTTGGTTTGCACACTGAACAAAAATAATACATATAATAATTTTGTGCATCTGTTTAATAGCGTTTCAGGTCAGCACACAAAGCATTAGTGCAGCCTTCGTTAATTTTTTGTAACTCTTTCTTTTTTTGTACTCATTTTGAGAGACATCTGCGGGTAATATGCAGGACATAAGCTTATGCTATTATTTTCAATCACGGCTCGCCTATTCATGCGGGCTCGGCCGCCCCCGCCAACTGAGCTGGCTCGGAGAAAACGACGTCAGAGGCAGTTACCTCGCCCTATTCACCGGGTCCAAGGGCACGCGTTTTTCTTTCCTTTTTTGTTTGTTCTTCTCGCTTGAACGGAAGCCCCGTATGCAACGCAGGGAAGCAGAATATCGAGGTTATTCCGTGGATATGTCAGTGACGTCCGGACCAGCGTACGACGTGACATGAAGGTCGATGCACATACATAAATATCTGTGAGCTCGGCCACCTAAATAGAGAGCTCGTAGCGAACCTGGCCGCGATACCCTTCTTGGCGGATCGGTGCACACCGATATAAATAAGCAGCCCTCTCTTCACCTGTCTTTTCTACGATGTGCCTCTTTCGTAGACTTCTGAAGGGCTTCATTCCCCGACCACGTATTATTTGCTAATTGGTTTACGTGCAAGTATGGGTGCCCGATGCACGTGTTCAGACGTGTTCGTGCTGATTGATTCTATTCTGTGACATTATTTTACACTTGTTTCTAGGGCCAGTCGCCCGGTTATTTCTTTTTATTTATTTCTATTTTGCGTACCTTCAATTGCCTACCTTTATTCCTTCCTTCCTGAAGCATAGCCGAGTGTTTTTACCTATAGTTTGTAAGCCCACTCCCTCCATTAACGTCTTTCGTCTTACCTTTACGTATACTTTAATGTCAAATAAAAAAGCAGTAGTTATAAAACCATATGAAAAGGGTGCGTGTGCACCCGTGGGGCCAAGCCATGCAAAAATAGAGAAATAAAAGTAATAGTAATTAGTATAATTTTTCAAACATGTCATATGAGAACCAAGAAGAATGAAAAAAGATATTTTCAATAACACCTCATTAAGTCATTTTGTAGGCTACCTAAATTAAGCAGAATCTAGTCACTAACATTCATTTTAGACAGAGCTGTATGTCGGTGGAAATGAAAAACGAAGAGTGCATAAACGTGAACGAGCAATTTAGCGACACAAAAACTTGCAAGCGTGTGAGTGGTGATTCATATCGTGGACTTACGTATAAAGAAAGAAAGATAGAAAGAAAGAGAAAGGAAAAGAAGAAAAAAAAAGAAAAGAATGGAAAAGAAAGGGAGAGAAAAGAAGATACAAAGTGGTCACCCTTTTTTTTAGAAAGCTGACATCAGATGTCAATACACTGCGCAAGGCGTTTTATCTCGAACAGATACCAAAATAGTTTAACGTTAATTTCTAGTGAGCACACTGGGCATATATGTAATAATTTTACAAAGCGTCTACTGAATCAAGAACAAGGCTGTTGTGTTGACGAGTTAATTAAGGAACACTCTGTAAACGCGACTAATGTCTATTCTTATTTACAGTTTCAGACGCACCAACGAAACGTGTCATGGCGTTCAGTAGTAGTAGTAATACAAAACTTCATTATGAACATAATCCAGGCAGGCTAAAACTCCAGTGCCCAGAGAAATATACACTGTGAGGAGCGAAGTCTGTCCGGCAGGGTGGTACCCCTATTTCAGGGCACCACTGGCACGAGCCATTCATTCAGCTCTGTGGATCAGACGCAGCTGATCCACCAGGGCTGGGCTAAACAGCAGCGCCTCCCATTCCTCCAATGTGCCATTGGCGACGTGTTATTCGGCGTTTAGAGAACGTGGTGAAAGAGCCATTTTTCAAAGAATGATTTCGTTATGTATACGTGCCGTAATTATAAGTACATATGCATGTATCTACTCACACGTACATAGGAGGCAGTTCTTCAAATGAGAAGATTGTCGTTTATCTGCAAATAAATATGAGTGTTAGAAAGATACACATTTTGAGGGCGTCGAATAACTGGCCAATTATATGCGCATTAAGTGTTTTAGTTGCAAAGAGCTCACTCTCTTTTCTCCTGTACAAGCAGAGAGTATCTACTGCAAATAAAGAAGGAATGTTTGGAAAGTGCAGCTTGCTTTTCAATAGCTTTTAATGCCAATAAATAAATAAATAAATAAATAAATAAATAAAACTGATTGAGTTCGAACTTCGTTCTTTCCTGTATGTGTCACTTTCTTTTATTTCAAGCGTTAGCAGTTACGGACACCAGCAGCGGCATCAGACAAGTACGGCGCCAAAAAACAATGTTGTGATCTCATAACAGCTTTCGCTGTTAAACAAATCTTCAGACAAAGCCCATTCGGGCAATTCAAACAAACCTCTTGACATGCATAGCGAGCAAGCGTGACATGCGGAAGAAAAACAGGTTGACCTCGGCAAAAATTTTCCCGCAATCGAGACCCACCTGCAACACGTAGGGTTAATGCCATCAGATGTCTCTGACCTTTAAGTTTTTTATGTTACCTTATAAAGGTCACAGACGATCACGTTCAATGATAATAAACGTACCGATGGAGATACAGTCGCAGCAGTTTAAATAACCATATTTCGACGTAGCTCATGGCGAATAAGTCATTAGCCGCAAGGACGCAGTAATGTTATTTTACCAATAGATATTATGAATAAAGCTTACCCTAATAGGGGAAAGCTGGCAGAACTGGAAACTTGAATGTACTATCCGGCACGTTTTACTTGGCAGCGTTCTAGCTTTCCGCAGAGATGCGTTTGTTTCATTCTTGATTTCTCTCTCTTTCTCTCTCTTTTGAAGATGGCTAAACTAACAACGAATTTAAATATGAGGATGAACTATGTTTAGGATGTCATTAATGACTTACGTCATCACACGCACGTGGCACCACGTCAATGACACTAAAATTAGTTACGTAAAGCAACTTAAGGCTTTTGTAAGATCCTTCATACGTTCGCGCTTGACTTTTGTCACATTTAGTTGTATTTACACTGAGGTTATTCGTTGCGTATCTGTGGCAGCTGTCACATTAAAGACCACAGATTTTTCTCGTGATATAAATTCAAGAGTGATTCTATATACTCCGAACAAACAGTACACATAGATAGATAAATAGATAGGTGGATAGTTAGATAGATAGATAGATAGATAGATAGATAGATAAGGACACGTCGGTTAGTGGAATCTGACTTCCCTTTTACAGGAAGATGATGGTAAGCCTCTTTTAAAATGAAAGGCTTAGATGCTTCGTCCAACGCCATAGCTGACCATCGGCGCCAACCGTAGTTCCGTGGCGTCTGTGTTATGACGTGCGGATGTCACCATCTGGCGCCAGCACGGCGTCAAACAACCTGAATTCACATGATGAAGTCATAAGATGGCATCGTAAAAGGTGGCTGATGTAGGAGGCACTGAAAAGCGTTGTTAGGGGCATAAAGCTTTCGCAGTGAGAAGAAAAAGATGCTCACTGTCGCCGTCGACTAGTCTTAAGCCATAATCACACATACGCTTTACAACGTGTGACTGCGCGACCTGTGGACCTGTGACACCGCGTCACGCTGCTGTGGAATAGTATTTACATTGACATTGATGCCCAAAACCACAATATGAATATGAGAGATGCTCGTTCCGGTGAAGGGAGGCGTACATGGGGAGAGGGTACGTCATGAGCGTTCGCGTCGTAACGCCTACGTAAGGTTAGGGCTTGAGTATGCGAGTTTCTTTCGAAGCACCATGTATTCAGGAGGACTATTATGTAAGGGTTTCAACAGTGGGAATTTTCTTAGCGATGTTATGTGCATGAGCCAGCCAATATTCAGTAGAAAACGGCGCTGATTGTCGGGACGCAAAAAGAGTCACAGCTTTGCCGCAAAGGTGAACCAATGAACGCGACAGCAAAAAATTGAAAGATAACGCGCAGAATGGAAAGAAGATTGAAAGGTGCCGCGTTTCTCACGAAAAAATGACGCACAAAACGTACTCACAGGTACGGATGCACGCGAATGAGCATCTCATTTGCTACTTCGATGTGCCTGAAAAGCACGCGCTTTTCGCAAACCGAGACAGCAATGATTGCAGTTACCTTTGTGCGCCCGGTAACTACAGCAGAATCGTTCCAGATAAAGCCCTAGGCCAGCCAAGGCGTACGATCCTGTTCTCATCGGCACCGCGAGATAAGGGCGCGCGAGGGAGCGTCGCTCGCCTTCTCTAAGCCGGGCAAAGTACGCATAGGAGATTAGAGTGGGCGCCGCCATACGATGTGGCGACGCGCGCTCATTGCACCATCTTGCTGGTAATGCTGAAAACTCAATGCCCCCCGAGATGCTCGTGAGCAGCGGTAAGTAGTAGATATAAGTAGCTTGCCGTTTGAATGGTGAAGGATGTGCTCCGGGATGGCTCAGTGGTTAACACCTCGCTTCCACGACGCAGCCGAAAGTGTTCAGTCGAGAGTGTCCATATAATTGCCATCGAAATAAAAGTCACATACCACGGCGGACATAAATCCTTCTTTGAACGCTGTTTCTTACAGAAACGAACTCGCATACGAACCCTACAGCAGCCAATATGTATCATAATGAACAAAACTTTAGTTTAATCCCGTTAAAGCTTCATCACGCTGTTAACTCAGCGAGTCATTTTCAACAAAAGTTACCTAAATATCCTCTCCGCAACACGTTACATTAAATACGACAGAACTCATCTCTTTAGTACCCCGCTCGACGTGAACCAGTATTCATATGCGACGATGCGCATGAAAACATGCCTGCCCATATCGACCGCGCTGTTAAAGAGACTGGCAATAAATTTTTATGGTCAGCTATACGTTTCCGGGTAACAAAACAAAAAGAAAAACTTGCCAATCCGAGTGTCTAAACACGGAATGGCAACTTAATTCGCGGGGGAAACATTTGTAATGAAAATTTTTCTTCTTTCGGCGGCGAATGCGAAGTCGTATACGCTAGCAACAACAAATGGAGTAAAAATTGTGCGTAAGAGTGGTTCATGTTAGAGCGCGGTAGTTTTTCCACGCATGCGTGAACTTCTTAAGCATGTAACAAGGCTATCCATGTTCAAAAGGCTACCACGAACTCAGCGTCGCTTCTCACCATGCGGCTCCTTTTACCTGGCAATCACCACAAAACAGGGAGGATAGCTCATAGAGTTTCATAGAATAATACCTAGATAGGAATCTGGCGCCGCGATCATGTACCTTCAAGGAAATTCCGGGAAGTACAGGCTTCGGATTGGATTGCGTTGGTTAGCGAACTGACTACGGATCTTTTTCTACAGTTTCAGTTTCGTTATTCACACAGTGTGGGTTGCAGTGTAAAGCACTGAAGCAGTGCCTTTGTTGTTCAGAGAGGCTAAAGACCACTACCTCTGAGATTTTCTGTGGCTTTTAAGCTATACAAGTCGTATTTGACAGTTTAGGAGATGCGTCGTCCATTCACCGCTGCGCACAGTTGTAGCGTCTCGTGCCAGTGCAGAATAATACACCGAGTTCACGTTTTTTTGTGAGTGCATCTTGTCAAAACTTCCTTGAATCGAGTGCTAAACGAAGGCGAAGCTAAGTAGACGCACCATACGCTCCTCTGGTTAGGCTTCCAAACAAAACGAGAGGTGCGTTGGGGGCAGACCACTTGACAGACGCACTTAGCATCGCAGAAGACGAAGCGTTAAGCATTTCTCACTTAATATTGTACTGTTATTTACGCAAATAGATGATGCGTGCTTACCAGAGAAAAACAAGCATGCTTGTTTTCAAGTGTTGTAAAAATAGTTAATTAATTCTTTGATGCCAAATCTGGTACGCAATCACAGAGGAATGCATGCCTTGATGGTTAAATCTGGCCAGGTGTCAATTTTCCCGCCTCGTCACGAAAACTTCTTGCAATAAAGTTTGCGTACAAATAAATGAAGAAAATTTTAAATGAATATAAGTTCATGTCACATTGTTTTACACACGGAAAGAAGCATTGCGAATCTCAAGAACGTAATCCATCAGAAGAGATTCAGAAGCCTGTACTTCCCATAATTCCCATGGGGGTACAAGTGCAGCTGGAGGAGCCGTGTAGACACTAGCGACAGATTCCCCTCTAGGTATGACTGTATGAAACTCTGTACTTCCCATAATTCCCATGGGGGTAAAAGTGCAGATGGAGGAGCCGTGTAGACACTAGCGACAGATTGCCCTCTAGGTATTATTGTATGAAACTCTGTACTTCCCATAATTCCCATGGGGGTACAAGTGCAGCTGGAGGAGCCGTGTAGACACTAGTAGACACTAGCGACAGATTCCCCTCTAGGTATTATTGTATGAAACTCTATGAGATAGCTTATAGCTTATACACTCTAATTATCACGGCTAATTATAGTGCACTTGACAGCAGCAGACTACGTTACTAGCACCGCAAAATGATCGACTCCGACGTTTAGGTTCAAAGATCTTCAACTAGGCTACGCGACAGACTGATTTTTTGTTACTTTAAAACATGACTTAAAGATATAAATTATTATTACAATGGGAAAAGTATGCCTGAATATGTATCTATATTTCTCAGTATTTTCATTTCCACTAGGGTCTTATGACATGTTCCGGTCAGTTTTGGGTCATTTCAACGCTTGCAGGGGGCTCCAACAGTGCTTGTGTCATAGACAAAATAGTATTGGCTTCGGTAAATTATTGGCGCTGGGTCAGCGGCCAATCAGGGAGAGCTGTTATATGTTAAAACTTTCATACGATGGGTGTCAGCGCCACGCTGATACTGCAGTGCGTCGGCACCCTTTATTTCATGGAATATTCATGAAGATTACCTCCTCGAGCATGTACGCCCGGCGAATGACCTCCCGCTCCTCTAGTTTGTCCAGCGTAGAATGAAAAACCTCGGATGAACTAGCGAACAAGTGCGAGAGAGAAAGAGAAAGCAAAGAGAGACAAACATAAAATAGGATAGAAAATGGGAAGATAGAAAAGAAATATAGATAGAAAAGAGAAATGCACAAAGGTGAAAGGCACAAGAGAGATAGTAAGAACATAGAGTAAGTGAGAAAGGAAAAGAGAAACATTGAAACACAGAGAAAGAAAGCAAATATAGGGAAAGAAAGCAAAAGATATAAAGAGAAAAGAAAACAAGAAATATAATGTAAGTGAATGAGAAGAAAGTGAAAAAATAGAAATAGCGAGAAAAAGATGGATAGAAATATACTCACAGAGAGAAAGAAAGAAAAAAAGAAAAAAAGGAAGGCCACCCTGTTTCGTTCATCTTTAATGCTTGGCACCGCTGGTGCAAATGTGCCTTAATTTTTTCTCTCTGGTTAACTTCCATTACACTTCTCATCACAGTTATTTCTCTCTACTGCTATTTTCTGACACAAGACACGTGCGGCGACAACGTTCAAACACATTACGTCACAGGACGCACGGCAGCGCACCGCCGCCGCGATTGATGACAGAGGTGGCGTGCTGCGCCACCTGTTGACGCAGCGATGAGGAGCAGCCATCGGGCCTCCCAGATTCCTGGACACGATGGGAGTGCAGAGGAGGACGAGAGGAGTGGAACAGGGGAGAGAATAATTGAGTTCTTTTCCATGAGCGTCGGAAAAGGAGGTGCTCTGTTGCTCCGGTGGCCGGGAAAGAGACAGGCGAAGAGACCCCGAGAGAGGAGGCGACGGCTGGAAAAGACAGGAACTGCAGTGAAAGAGGATCCATCGGAGCGTACTGAAAACAGAAGAGAGGAGAAAGTGGAAAGGAGATCGAGAGAAGAGAAGAACGACAACGCCGAACCTGACCCCACGTAGCGCGTCGTTCGTCGTCGTCTACCTGCGCCGCCGCTACGCGCAGATCGATTTTCGCGCCGGCGCGAAAGGTGTTTTTTTCTTCTCGTCGCCTCCGCTTTTCGAGCCAGGGCGCGTTGCACTCCTCTCGCCTCACCTGCCTAGCGCAGCAAGCGACCCTCCGGGTGCTCTGCCGACGTTGACCTTGCTACTGGTTTTCTTGCCTCCCGCCATGGAGCTTCACCCCAGGTCACCGCCAGGCTCCTGGTCTGAGAGATGCGCTCGAGCATTAATGACCCGATGGCGCTGTGTTTAGCTCTTTCGAACTTGATTTTGTTTTTGTCTCTCGGCATCTAGACTCGTCTGCTATATTTTTCTTAGCTCATTTCATTTTTTATTATGCCGTGTCTTTATCTTCTGGTCAATGCCAAAAACTTATGATTACGCTTCTGAATAGATGCATTGGCCCATTTTTTTACAATTCCTTGAAGGCATGAGCTTATTTTTCGGTGTTCTGAGTTTTTTTTAACTTTATATAACCAGCTAGTCTGCCTTCTCACGTGTTTTACTTATAAATAAATAAATATATATTACGTGGAATTATATTTGCATTGTATAGAATCAGACACTACATTTTGTCTACCTTAAACAGATTATTACCGGAATATTTCGCATTATCACCTAGTCGGTTGCCAGAGATGCCTTCTTATATAAACAAGGCCTTTGATGTTATTCAAGTAAATTGCAAGCTCTGCGAGTATCGCAGTAGACAACTTAGCCGATGCGTGACACTGCATTGCCAACAACGCCGCGAAACATGATCCAGTGTGATGTATGCATGCATTGTACGTATGTCATAGTCGGCACACCGTACTAAACAGACTGCACTAGACGTGGATGCGGGCATCTCTCAATGCTACTGACGCTACGCAGTTTATGTCAGCCGTTGCCGTCTTTGGCACTGTTTATTCGCCACGCAACCGGTGGCCGTCAGACGAAGTTACTTCTCCTGGCTTGGCAACAGTGATCATTCGACGTGACGGCCGAGTCCCGCGTCTCAGAGGCACCCAACTCGTCGGTGAGGCGTAACACGACACGCTTCAGTTGGGACGTGACGTAGTCTACCTAGTTGCTAGGTTTGACGATTATTCTCTCCCTATTTTTGCGGCTTTTTGTCCTTTGCGTGATGAGAATAAGTTCGATGTGTGGCTCCTGGTGATTCATGTCACAGTCGGTGGTTAGATATTTTGTGAGGACCTCTTTTGAAAGACACCAAGGAGCGAGTTGACGTGCTCCGTGATGCTGAGTTGACGTGAAGACACACATGAAGACGTACACATTGCAAAAAAATCAAGTTTTCTTCCCTATCGAAATAAAGGGGGATGAGTGAAGCTTTGCGCCTGCGTACCTTCTCTTTCTTTTTCTTTCTTTCTTTCTTTCTTTCTTTCTCTCTTTCTTTCTTTCTTTCTTTTTCAAAAGACTACATTGCCATATCTGAAACGGCTGATTACCCACAAGCTCAACATGGACAGACCACCGATCATTGGGAAGCGGCGCATGCAAATACGCCGGTGGCTGGTTAACCTCTGGAGGCCACAATTATGTACGTACGCTGACGTCATTTTTTTAGTATGGCACTGTCCCCGAAATCTGTAGGTCATACAACCATTTCTCAAACGTATCACATGTAAGCTTCACGAACACAAATAAAACGCTAAACATTGAAAAGAGTACTTTGCTGTAAGCGTATGCTTTCAAAGGAGAAAGCAACTTTAGAGACACACACACTTGGGATTGCTCACTGGCAAATGTCTCGTGCACGCACGTACACGCGTGCACGCAGAAATGGAACACAAATGTGCCAGCGTGGGAGTGTAATAGAATGAAAAGACTGTGTAATGAAATATTTGTAATGGTCTCTTCGCTATCTATTTTTTCTTTAATATAACATGTGAAAATAGGCAGGGATCACAATTATCTTTGTTACTTCGATACGTGCAACAGCATCAGTCAGTCAGTCAAGAACTTTAATATATGGTCCTGAGGAGTTTAAGCCACCAGGGTGCCCACGTGGGACATCCTAGCAGCCGCTACCGTAGGCGACGCCCGAGTCGGGGCGGGAACGTGGTGGCGTTCCGCCAGTTCTTGGGCCCTCTGGACTGCCTTAAGTTGGTTTCGGAGATTGGGGCTCCTGAGTGCCTCCTCCCAGTCGGACTCACTGGTGAGAGGTCCCTGAGGTAACGCGGGACATTGCCAGAGCATGTGCGCGAGTGAACAGTACACTTCTGTGCAATCTGGGCACTGTGAATTTATGTCTGAGTTGTAATGGCTGAGTCGGCCCCGTGATGGGTACGATCTCGTTTGTAACATTCTAAAGGCTACTTCTTGCGCGCGTTCGAGTTTTGAATGGGGTAAAGGGTATCGGCTTCTGTTGTGTCGGTAGTGGGAGGTAATTTCATGGAAGGTGAGTAGTGGGTCATTAAACTGCACGTCTGGGCCCAGCTCTTCGGTGGCTGATTGATCGTCACGGCGGGTCAGTTCTCGTGCTCGATCATGAGCCATTTCGTTGAGGTTGGGTTGTTGTGGGTGAACGTCTTTGCCCATGTGGGCAGGGAACCAAGAGAGGTAGTGCGAGCCCGTATATTTCCGTGTTTGTAAAATGCGGGCTGCTTCTGGAGCGATGTTGCCGGTTTCGTAAGCCCGAATGGCGGCGCGAGAGTCTGTGAAGACATTAGTGAGTGAGGGGTCGGTCATCGCTAAAGCTATAGCAACTTGTTCGGCTATGGCGCTTGTTGATAGCCTAACCGAGGCGGCTGAGCGTAGGGCTCCGTCGCCATCTACTACCGCGAGTGCGAAAGAGGAGGAGTTACCGTATTGCGCCGCGTCGACGAATGCGGTAGAGTTGCGATTCGCGGCGGTACGGTTGAGGATCGCGCGAGCGCGGGCCAGCCGTCTGCCTTCGTTGTGTTGTGGGTGGACATTTCGTGGAAATGGGGTTACCATGTAAGTAGCGCGGACAACTCTGGGGAGGGTTACTGCGCGTTCAAGGCAGGGGTGTGGGGACATGCCGGCCTCGCTTAGAAGTCGGCGGCCTGCCTTGGAGGAGGAGAGGCGGATCACTTGGGCCGTGGTCTGGGCCTCGATCACCTCATCGATGCTGTTGTGCATGCCTAGTTGGTCGAGACGGGAAGTGCTCGTGTTTTGTGGTAAACCAAGGACTTGTTTAATGCTTTTGCGCATGAGTGTGTTTAGTTTCGTCTTTTCTACCTTCGTCCAGTTGTGGGCAGAGGCGACGTAATTGATGTGACTCATTAGGAACGCGTGGTATATGCGCAGAAGGTTGGCCTCTCCAAGGCCTCGTCTACGACCCGAGACTCGCTGAATGAGTCGGAGCATGTTCTCGGTTTTAGCTGTGATATGTTTAATTGTTCTTGCATGACAGCCAGTGGCCTCGACGAGGAGGCCGAGAATGCGTATGGAGTCCACGCGGGGTATTCGCTGCTCATCTTTGGCGTGTAGCGCTATGGGTAGATCACATAAGGGTGTTAAGTTACGAACGCCTTGGCGAGATTGCCGGTACAGTAGCAACTCTGATTTTGTGGGCGACAAACGAAGTCCAGTGTTTTTTAAGTAGGCTTCTGTGGTATCGAGAGCAGTTTGAAGGGCTTGCTCCAACTCCGCCAATGAGCCTCCCGGGCACCAGATGGTGATGTCATCTGCGTATATAGCATGGTTTATGTTTGGGATGTCGCGGAGTTTGTCAGATAGTCCCTTCATTACTATGTTAAAAAGGAGTGGAGAAATGACTGCCCCTTGTGGTGTCCCATTGGAACCTAATGTGTAAGTATCGGATGTAAGTTGCGATAAATGCAGCTGAGCTTTTCGATTTTGCAGAAAAGAACGAATGTACGCCTGGAATCTTTTACCGAGACCAAGGCTGGCAATGGATTCCAGTATAAAGCGGTGTGAGACGCTGTCGAATGCTTTAGTGAGGTCTAGGGCGAGAATGCCACGAACATCTCTCGTTTTTGAGTCGAAGATCTGTTTCTTTAGTAATAGCATGACGTCTTGTGTTGAAAGGTGCGGACGGAACCCGACCATGTTGAACGGAAAGAGTTCGTGATCCTCTATGTAGCGCGATACACGATTTAGGATGACATGTTCAGCTGCTTTTCCTATGCATGAGGTTAGGGAAATCGGGCGTAGATTGTCGAAGTTGAGTGGTTTACCTGGCTTTGAGAGAAGGATTACCGTGGCCGTGCGCCATTGTTCAGGTACCTGGCCAGTTTCCCACATGTAATTAATGTCTTTTGTGAGTAGTGTGATGGCTTGGTCGTCTAAATTTCGCAACAGGCGGTTGGTTACCTTGTCAGGACCGGGGGCTGATCTGCTGTTGAGGTTGTGTAATGCCTCCCGAATTTCTGACTCCGTGAAGGGTTCGTCGAGTTCGGGTATCGTTTCGCATTCTATTTCTGGGTAGTCGGTGGGTTGTGCTGTGTTTAAGGGGAGGTGACGTTTGGAGATTTCTTCAAGAAAGGATGAGTTTGTTCCTCCCATCTTTTTGTGCGAGTGTAGGAGCCGGTCTATGGCATGGCTCTGGTTGTTTTTTGTTTCGCAGTCGTCCAGCATGTATTTTAGGAGGTTCCATTTACCCCCAGTTCGCATGCGGCCGTCGACCGCCGAGCAGAGTTCATGCCATTGGAGTCGTGTGAGCTCCGTGCAATATTTGGCGATGTCTTGGTTCAGTATTGATAGACGTTTTCGTAAGCGTCTGTTTAGTCGTTGTGTTTTCCAGCGCGCGAGTATTGACGCTTTTGCCTCGAGCAAATGTGCGAGGTGTGGGTCCATTCTCGGGACCTCGAGTTCTGTTTGTATTGTTTTCGTTGTTTTGGCTATGTCTTCCTGAAGTGAGGTGAGTAGTTCGGTGAATGTGTTGTATTCCTTTGTGTTGTTTTTGCGGAGGGTGCGGAAGGCATCCCAGTCCGTTAGCGTGAATGTACGGGGGGGGGCTGATGCGTTGGGTAGTTCGGTTCGTATGATGAAGTGATCGCTGCCCAGGTTTTCCTGCGTATTGGTCCAGGTGTGGCCTGTGACGTTACGGGTAAATACCAAGTCCGGCGTAGTGTCGCGTTGTACCGATGTTCCAAGTCTCGTAGGGAATCGGTGATCTGTGATGAGTGTGAGGGACAAGTCGTCAATTGCTCGCGTGAGGTTAGTGCCTTTAGCCGTTGCCTGGGGGTAACCCCATGACGGGTGGGGGGCATTGAAGTCGCCTGCTATAACAAGCGGAGAGTTTCGCGCGAGCGTTGTGGCTTTAGTTAAGAGCGCATGGAAGGACTGTCTGTAGTCTGACGGGGAGCTGTAAACGTTAAGGATAAAAACGCTTTGTTTTAAAAAACGGTTTGGTACGAGTTCGACGAGTATCGCTTCCAGGCGGCTGCGGGTGGGTAATACCACCTCATGTACTATGTGAGCAAATTTCTTGCTAATCAGCGTGGCTATACCTCTCTTGGTATCCCCTCGTTGTGAGATGGGGTGGTAACCCGATAATGTGAGAGTATCACAAAGGGTCTCCTGCAGTAATATTACGTGAGGCTTCTTGGGTTGCGCTTTAATGTACTGCAGCAGTGGGGTTTTACGGTTCGCGAAGCTAGCGCAATTCCACTGCCAAATTTCTAACGTGTTTTGGGTTGTGGAAGCCATGATGATTACATTGAATTTGGTGGCCCAGGCAGGTTTGCCGTAGGATCCACAGAAACTACTGTTCTGGCTTTGGTTTTAGCTTTTATGGTGGCTTTTTGCTCTAGTGCTTCCACCCGGCGTGACAGCGTGTCGATGTTATCGTGGTTTTCTCGCGTGAGACGTAAGATTTCGTTTAGAGTGTCTTCTGGTGAGTCGCTGTCATTCGTGTCCGCTTCGCTTCGCTTCGCTTCGCATTCATGCAACAGCATGAATGTTTTTTTTTCCTCGCCTTCATTTGCAATGACCGTCGTTTTCCGAAGAGGCTGCGGAATAAAGTCTAGTACTTTTATTTAAACAGCTTTATACTGCTCTCATTATTTTTGTGCTGTTGAAGAGCGTTCTTATGCCACACATCGCGTTCGTAATGTATAGAACACTGTTTATCATTGATGAATAAGAGAAAAAATAAGCCGCACGATAGCCTGCCGCTTGTAGCACAAGGGCAACAGAAAAGAAGGTTCACTCGACACAACGCAGTGCTAGGTGCAATGCCAATAAGCCCACTTCGTCACAAGGGTACCAATATGAGCTTGTTGGTTCATCGCTATAACAATATCCGGGGGTTTGCGTTCCGAAACACAAGATACGATTATGAGGCATGCCTTATAGGAGGGCTCCGGAATTTCGCATAATCCTGTGTTCTTCAACGTGCACTTCCATCGCATCGTACAGGGGCCTTTGTCATTCCCCTTTTATAAACATGCGATCACAGCGGCTAGTTTCAAATCCTTTGCGGTGAGCAGCCGAGCACCGTAACCACTATACCACCAAGGTGGAATGGTTTGTGCATTGTAAGATATCTCGTTTCAGATAGTAGGAACAGGTGAGGACGAAGAAAAAGTCGCAGTTTCACCGCAAGGGCGAAGCAATGATTGCGATAGCAACAACTTGTCATGTAACGCTGAGAACGGCTAGCAGATCGAAACGTGCAGTACGCTGCTCACGCGCAAGTGATGCACGGAAACACAACAAACAGGACGAGAGCTAACTAACAACGTTTAAAGCTCGATGCTTAACACGCTGTTTAAACAAAAATTATGCTCTAAACGTAATCACAGGTAAAACTATAAGTGCGAAAGAACGAGTCCCAGTTGTGTTTGAAAAGCGCACTATTCTCGCAAATGGGGCCTGCCAAGCGAGTGAAGTGATCTCTGTGTGCCCGCCAACTAAACGCAATCTTTCCAATGAAAGCCGAAGGCACACGATTCTCCCCACCGAAGGATAAGCGTACGTGCAAAAACATCCAACTTCTCCCTGTCATCCTGTTCCATCCGCGGGTGAAGTAGGTGTGGGAGAGAAGCGCGTCTTGACGCATCGTGACGAGCTTGGTGCCCAGCGTGGGCGGCTTTTTTTTTGAGTTTTCATATATATATATATATATATATATATATATATATATATATATATATATATATATATATATATATATATATATATATATATATATATATTACATACGTATACGTTTACGGTGCATTATGACGGTGGCAGGAATGGCAAAAAACAAGCCAAGATTGTTCATATATTTGCTATCGCAATAAAAGTTGTACAGGGTAAGTACTAGCTTCTTTGGTTCCGCGCTATCCTACAAGCCAGTTTACCTCATTGGTACCCTCACTGGCATGCATGTTGAGATACTGTCAACCATAAAAAGGTGCAGTTTAAGCCTACGGCACAACCTGCGCCAACGTGAGGCCCTCACTCGTCGCTACCGGCCCGTTATCAGCTCTGGAAACAGTCCGAACTGCGAGGTCTGTGGCAATCCGAGAGCATTGAACACCTCTTGTGCTTGTGCCCGCAATAAAGCACCCGAAGAAAATCGATGGCCACCTTTTAAATGCGAATGCATTGTTTAGTCGGGCTATGTCAGGCATTCGGCGGTGTTCGCGTGCTGGCAGGTGTTGTCTCCCCACTCTCACTCCCTCTCCCCTAGTAAGAGCTGCGGGCGTGCATGCTTATCATCGCCCCTAGCAACCGGAGCGCAGGTGGTGCGGCCGGTGTAGCCGAGAGTGAGTGGAGAGGAGGAGCGCGCTCTGGCGTGGGAGGGCGCTCGCATCGCGACAGCTTGGCGGAGCTCCAGCGTGTGTGGAGTTAGTGTAGGAGAGGGTAGGTACAGTGCTTTGGCACTTCTCTCGCCGTACGCTCTCTCTGCTATCCGCGCCCCACTCTCCCATCCCCGCTTGCTCGTACATATATATAAATCGAGTGAAGTGCGTGCTTAACTCTTGACTGTTCGCTGGCTGATGTATGTATACATAAATGATTACGGTACAAGTCCTCGTCTCGTCATTTAAAAGTGAGCAATATATATACCAATGTATAAAACCAATGGAATGTAAATAAGAAGAAAGAAAAGTGGATGAAAAAATTACCAACTGTGAGCAGTTGGTAATTCCTGCTCACAGTTGGTAATTTTTTCATCCACATTTTTTCTTCTTATTTACATTCCATTGGTTTTAATAACTTCCCCAGTACATTCCTTGGCATCACTGTCTGTTATATCTCGTTAAATTGTGTTAAAACACGGAAAAACGAGCCCTTAGGTATACACTTCTTTTCCTTATATATATATATATATATATATATATATATATATATATATATATATATATATATATATATATATATATAGGCAGGCATGGTGGTTGAGTGGCCGTAGCGTTGCATATAGTCTAGTAGATCCTCCGTGAGCGGTCACAACGTGGTTTATTTCGACGTTTCGGCCTAGAGTCTGGCCTTCATCAGGAATAAAGATACAGTTTGTCTGTGCTCAGCTTTATACAATCTCAAATCAGAGGGCAAGGAAGAGGGAAAAAAGGAAAGAGGAAAAAAAAGAAAAGAAAAGGAAAGAAAAAAAAAAGAAAAATATTACACGGTGGACGCCCCTCGGGTGCCCCCCTTCCACTTTTCCCTCCACTTCCCCCCATCTCTCTCCCCCCTCTCTCCTTCACCTTTCTTATGTCAGGGGTCTGTGTATGTTTCCGTTCACTAGCGCATTCCTCCCGATCAGACGGCCCCTCCTGGCACTGGCGGTTCGGTGTGGGGCAAAAAAGAGCTTTTCAGGAAGTCCTAAGCCTTTAACTACTCGGGGTCCCGTAAACAATTCGTCGTAGAAGGACGGGGGCCGCGTATTGTGGCAGAGGCTGGTCAGCGGGCATTTTAGGAAGTTCTAAGCCTTTAACTACTCCGCGCCCTGTCAACATTTCGTCGTAAAAATAGGGGTGCCCCGTATTGCGGTAGGCTGTGCAAGCGCGTGCAATGCGAATTCCTGGCCCGCTTCTAAATTACGCGTGTCGTGGGGGCCTCCCGGCTGTGCACATGGTTGCTGTTGGGCATGTCGTGCATGGCACAATTGATTGGGTAGTAAAATAAAACAGAAAACAGACGACAGCTGCACTTAGGAAGAGTAGTTACACTTGGAATTGTTTTAGGTTGTCCAGTGCCCTTCGCAGCTGCAGTGCCGTGAACTCAGTTACTATTTTCATTGTTGCCGTTATTGTTTTCTAATGCTTTAATTGCTGCAAGTGTACCGGGATTCTCGTTTATTCCTCTATCGAGGGTGTTAAATCGGTGGATAAGGTATGACTCTCGTTGTTCACGTTCTCGATTTGATTTAAATCCCGTCTCTAAGAGCGTTACTGATAGTTTGTCGAATGCATGGTCGGGAAGATTGAGATGTTTTGATAGAGGTAGACTTGGGGCTGATTTCGCATGGGCTCTGTGATTATTGAAGCGCATCCTAAATGGTGTTTCTGTTTGTCCAATGTACTGCATACCACACACGTTGCATTCGAGTAGGTACACCACATTAGAGGAATCGCATGTTAGGTTTCCTCGTATGTTAATCGAAAACTTGGATTGCGTGCTGGTTGCTTTGTCTGTTTCTCGCATCGCCTTACATACAAGACATCGTGGCTTTAAGCAAGGGCGGCATGAATTATTGGGGGGTGATGTGTTAATTTGGGAGTGGACAAGGGTGTCTTTGAGGTTGCGTGGTCGTCGGTAAACGACGCCTGGAGCGGATGGGAATGCGCGTTTCAGACGTTCGCTTTGTTCCAGAATGTTGTAATGTCGTTTAAGGATTTTGTTTACATTGGGGAAGTTTGTGCTGTAAGTCAAGCAGAGGTTTGTTCGTTGTGGGTCTTCTCGTGGTGGTCGCTTCATAAGTAAGTCTTCACGCTTTAGTTTTCTCGCTTTTTGAACAGCGTCATTAATTACATGTGGGGGGTATTTTTGTTGCTCGAGCATAAGTTTTAGCCTCTGTGAGCTCGTGTCAAAGTCAGCGTCTCTAGAGCAGATTCGCTTAAACCGGTGAGCCTGGCTGTATGGAATACTGTTTTTACAGTGGCGTGGGTGATCGCTTTGGTAATGAAGGTATTGTTGTCGATCCGTTGGTTTGCGATATAGGGTTGTAGAGAGCTTCTCTTCGTCTATCGTTATGGTAACATCAAGAAAATTTACGGTAACTTGCGAGTATGTGTGTGTGAAGTGTATGTTCGGATGTACAGCATTGTAAGTATCTATAAAGCTGAGAAGTTCGTCCTCGCTGTGGGTCCAAATAAGAAAGATGTCGTCTATGTATCTTCTGTATAACATTGGTTTCAAGGAACTTTGTGCAAGAAATTCAGATTCTAGCTTTCCCATAAATATGTTGGCATAATTAGGTGCCATTTTGGTGCCCATAGCGGTCCCGCTGATTTGTCGAAAATACTCTTGGTTAAACTCGAATGAATTTAATTCGAGGACCATCCTCGTCAATGTTCCAATGGCCGAGAAATCTGGGGTGTTAGATTGTCTATGGTTTGTGTACATGTTTTGTAATGCAGCTATGCCGTCATCGTGAGGAATATTTGTATATAATGAAGAGACATCAAGAGTAACCAAGTACGAGTTTTTCGGCACCCAGATACCCGCAATGTCTCGAAGAAAATGTGTGGTGTCTTTTATGTACGACGCGAGGGTGCATGGAATGTGGCTTATTAGTTTGTCCACGTACCCTGATATGGGTTCAGTTATTGTACCAATGCCTGATATGATTGGTCGACCTGGGTTACCGGGTTTATGAATTTTGGGGAGGATATAGAAGCGACCTGGACGAGGGTATGCTGCTTGCATCAGTTTGTGGTCAGTGTTGGTTATCTTTTCTGCGTCCAACAGTTTCTTTAGTTCTGTTGATACGATACGTTTGTATTCGTCTGTCGGATCACCTGGGAGGCGTTCGTAAAATCTTGAGTCGTCTAGTTGGCGGTATGCTTCTTCTAGGTAGTTGGTTGTATTAAGGACTACAATTGCTCCTCCTTTGTCAGCGGGTTTGATTGTTATGTCTGTCCTAGATGCCAAATTTTTCATACTTATTTTTTCAGATTTTGTCAAATTTTCTCGGTTTCCTTTCTGTCTGTGGTATTCGTGTACTATATCTTTCTGTACTGCGGTGATATAAAGGTCCAAGCACTTGTCTCGATTACTGTTCGGTGTCCAATCATTTGATTTACGACGGTGAATTGTTTCGTGGTTAGAAGGCCTATCCAAGAAATATTCGCGCAACCTTAAGCTTCGAGCGAAGTTGTCGAGGTCTCGGAGTAAGTGGAATTCATCGAAAAATTTTGTGGTCGGGCAGAAGCTTAGTCCCTTAGATAGCAGTTTTACTTCGTCAGGTGACAAGCTCGTGTCCGATAAGTTTACAACCACAGTGTCACACGGTGTGTTCCTAGATGGGTGCTCGTTTGTACCATTAGTGTTTTCCTGGGTGGTGGTGTTGTAATGATAAGGCACTGTATCAGGGAACACGGGTTTGGGCACATGGTCTCTTTCGAGTTTATGAATTTTTGTGGTCCTGATGGCTTGGTATTTATTCTGCTCAAATTCTGTTAGTCGCGTGATTTCTTCGTTCGATAAAGTGTTGTGGCGGAGAATGGTGTTGGTCATAGCGACCAGTTTTTTTACCTGCTGGTCACTATGATTAAGAGCAATTTCTGTTAATTTAAGAGATTTAAGAGATTTAAGAGACAGAAAGGAAACCGAGAAAATTTGACAAAATCTGAAAAAATAAGTATGAAAAATTTGGCATCTAGGACAGACATAACAATCAAACCCGCTGACAAAGGAGGAGCAATTGTAGTCCTTAATACAACCAACTACCTAGAAGAAGCATACCGCCAACTAGACGACTCAAGATTTTACGAACGCCTCCCAGGTGATCCGACAGACGAATACAAACGTATCGTATCAACAGAACTAAAGAAACTGTTGGACGCAGAAAAGATAACCAACACTGACCACAAACTGATGCAAGCAGCATACCCTCGTCCAGGTCGCTTCTATATCCTCCCCAAAATTCATAAACCCGGTAACCCAGGTCGACCAATCATATCAGGCATTGGTACAATAACTGAACCCATATCAGGGTACGTGGACAAACTAATAAGCCACATTCCATGCACCCTCGCGTCGTACATAAAAGACACCACACATTTTCTTCGAGACATTGCGGGTATCTGGGTGCCGAAAAACTCGTACTTGGTTACTCTTGATGTCTCTTCATTATATACAAATATTCCTCACGATGACGGCATAGCTGCATTACAAAACATGTACACAAACCATAGACAATCTAACACCCCAGATTTCTCGGCCATTGGAACATTGACGAGGATGGTCCTCGAATTAAATTCATTCGAGTTTAACCAAGAGTATTTTCGACAAATCAGCGGGACCGCTATGGGCACCAAAATGGCACCTAATTATGCCAACATATTTATGGGAAAGCTAGAATCTGAATTTCTTGCACAAAGTTCCTTGAAACCAATGTTATACAGAAGATACATAGACGACATCTTTCTTATTTGGACCCACAGCGAGGACGAACTTCTCAGCTTTATAGATACTTACAATGCTGTACATCCGAACATACACTTCACACACACATACTCGCAAGTTACCGTAAATTTTCTTGATGTTACCATAACGATAGACGAAGAGAAGCTCTCTACAACCCTATATCGCAAACCAACGGATCGACAACAATACCTTCATTACCAAAGCGATCACCCACGCCACTGTAAAAACAGTATTCCATACAGCCAGGCTCACCGGTTTAAGCGAATCTGCTCTAGAGACGCTGACTTTGACACGAGCTCACAGAGGCTAAAACTTATGCTCGAGCAACAAAAATACCCCCCACATGTAATTAATGACGCTGTTCAAAAAGCGAGAAAACTAAAGCGTGAAGACTTACTTATGAAGCGACCACCACGAGAAGACCCACAACGAACAAACCTCTGCTTGACTTACAGCACAAACTTCCCCAATGTAAACAAAATCCTTAAACGACATTACAACATTCTGGAACAAAGCGAACGTCTGAAACGCGCATTCCCATCCGCTCCAGGCGTCGTTTACCGACGACCACGCAACCTCAAAGACACCCTTGTCCACTCCCAAATTAACACATCACCCCCCAATAATTCATGCCGCCCTTGCTTAAAGCCACGATGTCTTGTATGTAAGGCGATGCGAGAAACAGACAAAGCAACCAGCACGCAATCCAAGTTTTCGATTAACATACGAGGAAACCTAACATGCGATTCCTCTAATGTGGTGTACCTACTCGAATGCAACGTGTGTGGTATGCAGTACATTGGACAAACAGAAACACCATTTAGGATGCGCTTCAATAATCACAGAGCCCATGCGAAATCAGCCCCAAGTCTACCTCTATCAAAACATCTCAATCTTCCCGACCATGCATTCGACAAACTATCAGTAACGCTCTTAGAGACGGGATTTAAATCAAATCGAGAACGTGAACAACGAGAGTCATACCTTATCCACCGATTTAACACCCTCGATAGAGGAATAAACGAGAATCCCGGTACACTTGCAGCAATTAAAGCATTAGAAAACAATAACGGCAACAATGAAAATAGTAACTGAGTTCACGGCACTGCAGCTGCGAAGGGCACTGGACAACCTAAAACAATTCCAAGTGTAACTACTCTTCCTAAGTGCAGCTGTCGTCTGTTTTCTGTTTTATTTTACTACCCAATCAATTGTGCCATGCACGACATGCCCAACAGCAACCATGTGCACAGCCGGGAGGCCCCCACGACACGCGTAATTTAGAAGCGGGCCAGGAATTCGCATTGCACGCGCTTGCACAGCCTACCGCAATACGGGGCACCCCTATTTTTACGACGAAATGTTGACAGGGCGCGGAGTAGTTAAAGGCTTAGAACTTCCTAAAATGCCCGCTGACCAGCCTCTGCCACAATACGCGGCCCCCGTCCTTCTACGACGAATTGTTTACGGGACCCCGAGTAGTTAAAGGCTTAGGACTTCCTGAAAAGCTCTTTTTTGCCCCACACCGAACCGCCAGTGCCAGGAGGGGCCGTCTGATCGGGAGGAATGCGCTAGTGAACGGAAACATACACAGACCCCTGACATAAGAAAGGTGAAGGAGAGAGGGGGGAGAGAGATGGGGGGAAGTGGAGGGAAAAGTGGAAGGGGGGCACCCGAGGGGCGTCCACCGTGTAATATTTTTCTTTTTTTTTCTTTCCTTTTCTTTTCTTTTTTTTCCTCTTTCCTTTTTTCCCTCTTCCTTGCCCTCTGATTTGAGATTGTATAAAGCTGAGCACAGACAAACTGTATCTTTATTCCTGATGAAGGCCAGACTCTAGGCCGAAACGTCGAAATAAACCACGTTGTGACCGCTCACGGAGGATCTACTAGACTATATATATATATATATATATATATATATATATATATATATATATTGTTGCGGGTTCGCGGCTATGCAGCTATGCGGGCGGTGCGAAGAAGAAGACGACGACGTTGGTGGGCTGTTCAAAAAATACACAACGGCTGCCATCTTGACTGCTGGAGTACTTTTCTACTCTAAAGTAGTAAATACATTCGCAACATTTTTGGTGGTGGTGCTGGGGTACGACGCAAGACGGAACTTCGAAGCGGACGTGTTCTCGACTGCCCGACCATGGCAACAGAAACCAATTCTGCCGCTCCTGTTTCAGCCGCGACTCCGGCGCAGCCTGTACAGCCGGTCGTATTGACGCAACCGCGCGACCCTGGCAACTTCTGCGGCACCGACCATGTTGACGTTGACGACTGGATTCCGAAGTTCGAGCGGTTTGCAGCAGTGTACCGGTGGGACCCTACGATGATGCTCGCCAACGTTGGCTTCTATCTCTGCGGAACAGCTGGCGCGTGGTTCGAGGCTCATGAAGCGGACATAACCAGCTGGGATACTTGCAAACAGAAGCTTCGTGACCTGTTTGGTAAGGCCGTCGGACGCCAGCGGGCCGCTTCTAAAGAACTCTCTGGTCGGGCACAAACTACGACCGAATCATATGTCACCTACATCCTTGACGTTCTCGCCCTTTGCCATCGTGCCGACCCCAACATGTCCGAGGAAGACAAAGTAAGCCATTTACTTAAAGGCATTGCAGATGATGCTTTCAACATACTGGTTTCCAAAGACTGTTCCACCATTGATGACATCATCAAAGAGTGCCGCCGATTCGAAGAGCTGAAGAGTCGCCGGGTCGCCAAGAATTTCTTGCGACTTCCGAACACGGCCGCTACGTCATCTTGCGAGGACCTTCAGCCGCCATGCAGTCAACCACATAACAACGAGAGTGTAGTTCGCATCGTTCGTAGAGAAATCGAGGCCGCGTCTCCGTCTTTTCTGACCCGCCCATCTGATGATCGACCAACGATCTCGTTGATCCAACAGGTCGTGAGAGAGGAGCTGGCAAACGTTGGGCTGCAGCCTGTATGTTCGTTGACGGAACCTCGGGTCAGTACCATAGCGCCTTCTCCTGCACCAGAAAGATTCCGCCGCTATCGTGATCCTGCTCAGTGGAGGACACAGGACGACAAGCCTATATGTTTTCATTGTCATGGTGTAGGACACATCTCCCGCTACTGTCGTTTCCGCACGTATCCACCTCGGTCGTTTCCTGGCTATCGACGTGACGACAACCACCGGCCCCTGCAGTATGGCGCTCGTGACGATGGACCGTACAATGGCACTCCTGCGACACCAGTCCGCCGGTCCAGCCGTTCGCCGTCCCCGCATGACCGTCGCTCCAGGTCACCTCAGCACCGCCGCTATTCGTCGCCCCACCCTAGTGGACGCCCTTCTTCGGAAAACTGAGCAATGCAGCTCCCGGAGGTGACGCTGCATTGGACTCCCGACCTGAAAACCCTCTGCTGACCTTGACTACGGACAAGAACCTGCTTGATGTAGAAGTGGATGGCCTTCCTGTTACTGCCCTTATTGACACCGGCGCACATATTTCAATTCTGAGCTCTGACCTCCGTGCACGATTAAACAAGGTCCTTACGCCGCCAGAGTCCCTATTTGTACGTGTCGCTAGTGGAGCGACCCCGGCTGTGCTCGGAATGTGCACCGCGCGTGTGAGATTCGCCGACCGCCAGACGTCCGTTCTATTCCATGTTCTCGCTCACTGTCCACATGACGTCATCCTTGGACTCGATTTTTTGTCCGACCACTCCGCTGTAATTGACTGCTCAGCCGGCGTCGTGCAACTTGACTTGCCTGCGGCCACCGAAGAGTCGAAGATGGTACAGAACAAGCTTTCGTGCGCTGAGTTTGTTCGCCTCCCACCCCAAGCCCTAACTTGTGTCACAGTTGAACCATATCCCAGTGTTCCGGATGGGGATTACGTGGTCTTTCCCTCTCCCGGTGTTTTACTGGCCCGCAACGTTTCCTCCCCGTACACCATATTAACTGTCACAGCGAACAAGACGTGCCTTCCTCTTCTGAACTTCGGACTCAGCCCTCAAATCCTACCACAAGGCATTGTTCTCGCCACTCTTTCGCCGTCACACGAGTGCCAGATCTCATCAGTGTCACGTGAACTGGCCACAGTCGCCTCCCCGAACCCGCATAGCACCGACGCAGCCAAATCTACACGGCTCAACAATGTAACTAAGATGATTGCCTCAGACCTGTTGCCGTCTCAGGTCAAAGACCTCACTGATCTTCTCACGAGCTATTCGGACATATTTGACTTTGACGGTAGGCCCATAGGTCAAACATCGCAAGTCAAACATCGCATTGATACCGGTGATGCAGCTCCAATTCACAGGCGTCCCTATCGAGTGTCACCATCAGAGCGCCAAGTTATCCAACAGGAGGTGAATAAGATGCTCACAAAAGGCATCATAGAGCCCTCATCGAGTCCGTGGGCGTCCCCTGTAGTCTTAGTTAAAAAGAAGGACAATACCTGGCGTTTCTGCGTGGACTATCGGCATTTAAACAAGGTCACCAAAAGGGATGTCTACCCGCTTCCTCGTATTGATGATGCCCTGGACTGCCTTCATGGCGCAACCTATTTTTCTTCGATAGACTTACGCTCCGGTTACTGGCAGATCGCCGTGGACGACCTCGACCGGGAGAAGACCGCCTTTGTAACGCCTGACGGTCTCTACCAATTCAAGGTAATGCCGTTTGGCTTGTGCAATGCGCCGGCGACGTTCGAGCGGATGATGGACACGCTTTTGCGCAGCTTTAAATGGTCTATCTGCCTGTGTTATCTGGACGACGTGATTGTGTTTGCCCCAACCTTTAAGTCTCACCTCGAGCGCCTTTCCTCAATTCTTTCAGTATTTCGAGAGGCTGGGCTCCAACTTAATTCTTCGAAATGCCATTTTGGGCATCGCCAAGTTACTATTCTAGGGCATCTCGTTGACTCCTCCGGCATCCGCCCCGATCCCGACAAAGTCCGAGCTGTCCTGGATTTTCCTGTACCGACTTGTGTCAAGGACGTTCGAAGTTTTGTGGGCCTATGCTCATATTTCCGACGATTTGTCAGAAACTTCGCAGAGGTCGCACGCCCCCTCACTGATCTTTTGAAGAAAGATGTACCATTTGAGTGGGGTCCTGATCAAGGCACGGCCTTTTCCCAGCTCATAACACTTCTGACCACGCCACCGATTCTCGCCCACTTCGACCCGTCTGCTCCAACCGAGGTCCGCACTGATGCTAGTGGCTACGGTATTGGCGCGGTTTTAGCCCAGCGTCAATCCGGTCACGATCGAGTTCTTGCGTATGCCAGCCGGCTCCTTTCTCCTGCCGAACGCAATTACTCTATTACGGAACGCGAGTGCCTGGCCCTTGTATGGGCAGTTGGTAAATTCCGCCCCTATTTATATGGCCGGCCTTTCACAGTTACCACTGACCATCACGCTCTATGCTGGCTTTCAGCCCTCAAAGACCCAACGGGGCGCCTTGCTCGTTGGGCTCTGCGCCTCCAGGAATTCACATACACAGTGGTTTACAAGTCTGGCCGTTTACACCAAGACGCCGACTGCCTCTCTCGGTACCCCGTTGACGCTCCAGATCTAGTAACCGACGACGCGTCCATCTGTATTTCCTCGCTCTCTGCTTTCGGCAACATGGGATGTGAGCAACGGCGTGACGCGTCCCTACGAGAGCTAATCGACCGCCTGAACACAGGCTGTACAGACAGTTCGCTTCGCATGTTCGTTGTCATAGACGGCATTTTATACCGCCGCAACATGCACCATGTGGGAAACGAACTACTACTCGTAATACCCACTCATTTGCACTCGACCGTACTTCAGCAACTACATGATGTACCAACGGCTGGCCACCTTGGTGTTGCCAGAACGTACGACCGTGTCCGCCGACGCTTTTTCTGGCCCGGCCTCTACCGTTCTGTACAACGTTATGTTAGGTCTTGTGAGTCGTGCCAACGCCGCAAAAGGCCAGCGGTACACCCCGCCGGGCTCCTTCAACCGATCGACGTACCTGCCGAGCCTTTCTATCGTGTCGGCCTCGACCTGCTGGGCCCTTTCCCTCTTTCTACCGACGGTAACAGGTGGGTCGCCGTCGCCATAGATTACTCGACCCGTTTCGCAATTACGAGACCTCTTCCAAGCAGCTGCGCTACAGATGTCGCCGACTTTTTGATTCAAGACGTCATCTTACATCATGGCGCTCCTCGTCAACTGGTCACCGATCGCGGTCGCTACTTTTTATCTAAGGTAATCGACGATCTACTTCGTTCTTGTGCAACCAAGCACAAGCTTACGACGGCCTACCATCCTCAAACGAACGGCCTCACAGAACGTCTGAATCGCACGCTCACTGACATGCTCGCCATGTACGTGTCGACGGATCATCGTGACTGGGACATTGCGCTACCCTTTGTCACTTTCGCTTACAATAGCTCACGCCACGACACTGCTGGATATTCTCCCTTTTACCTTTTGTATGGAAGAGACCCGACATTGCCGTTCGACACGCTTGTACCCAACCCTGCCAACCTGTCCACAGCATATGCTCGCCGCGCTATTAGCACCGCAGAGAAAGCCCGTCAGATTGCCCATCAGCGCCTTTCGGACTCGCAGCTCCGTCAGAAACGTAGCTATGACAGCCACCATCGGGACGTCCACTTTAGTCCAGGTGACCTCGTTCTTCTGTGGACTCCGTCGCGGCATGTTGGTCTGGCTGAAAAGCTTCTACCCAAGTATTCCGGACCTTATCGTGTGCTACGGCAGGTAACTGATGTTACCTATGAAATAGCACCTCTAAACCCTTCGATACCTTCCACATCTTCCGACATCGTCCACGTCGCTCGCCTCAAGCCGTACATCTCGTCCAACACCTGCTAACAAGCGCCGGGTCGGCGCTTTTCGCCGCCGGAGGTCGATGTTGCGGGTTCGCGGCTATGCAGCTATGCGGGCGGTGCGAAGAAGAAGACGACGACGTTGGTGGGCTGTTCAAAAAATACACAACGGCTGCCATCTTGACTGCTGGAGTACTTTTCTACTCTAAAGTAGTAAATACATTCGCAACATTTTATATATATATATATATATATATATATATATATATATATATATATATATATATATATATATATATATATATATAAATTAGGTAAGCTTGCCCCCCACTCGTCAATGAGTTCTCTCTCTCTTTCTCTTGCTCTCCTTTCCAGTGAAGCTAAATGGGAGGAGGTCATAAGAAGCATAGTACTCCGAAAGCTATCTAAGTCATCCAGAGGACCCAAGAAAAGGCGGAGCGTCATGGCATTGCGACGTAGTCCTTTTTACGCCTTTACTAGGCCTGGAAGACGTGGACAAAAGCAGTCGTTTTCGAGGCACAGAACAAACTCAAGGGCTTTATCCCCTAACGATGAAGATGAGGAACACTATGTGATGATGGTTATGTAGAGGTAATGAAGAAGCGTGTTGCAAATGCCCACACTAATTCCCCGCACATGAGAGCGGCCATCCTGGCGGCAACTTTTAGTTGAGGAGAACGTCTTGCAAAAGGCTTCATATGGGAGACATGCACTATCTCGGTACCGCGACAGCGCCGATCACTTAGAGCAATCACTGGTTCAACGCTATAATTAACAGGCGAGGTCTGCTCTAAGACTGTGTATGGGCCGAGGAACCGAAACTGAAATTTGTCGCACAGCATTCTGTTCTCTATGTGGGCACAGCCAGCGGTTACGACAGCTTCCCGTTATGGGGACCTGTCAGTAGCTCCTCAAGATCGAATAAAGTACGTTGTCTGTCTGTCTGTCTGTCTGTCTGTCTGTCTGTCTGTCTGTCTGTCCGTCCGTCCGTCCGTCCGTCCGTCCGTCCGTCCGTCTGTCTGTCTGTCTGTCTGTCTGTCTGTCTGTCCGTCCGTCCGTCCGTCCGTCCGTCCGTCCGTCCGTCCGTCTGTCTGTCTGTCTGTCTGTCTGTCTGTCTGTCTGTCTGTCTGTCTGTCTGTCTGTCTGTCTGTCTGTCTGTCTGTCTGTCTCTGCATTTTTTTAATGTTAAATCAATGGGATAAGCAGCGCTATCATTCGCCCATATTTCCACGGAATAAAACAGTACGCGCATTTCAGATCGTTGTATCATGGCGCAGAAGCTCGCCTAGGCCTGCTGCTCCAGAAATTTATCGTAATTATCTCTATATATTGCTTCGCGGCACTCTGTGGGTGCCCTAATCAAACTCGTGCTTTGCAAAAATAGGGTTAATTGAGACTGCTTACCGCGGGAGAAATTACGCGGAACGTGCGCAATTAAACGATGAGAGATGCCGAGCAAACCAGGCTTGAGGGCACTCTGTTAGATGCATTTTCTGAGTATCCTATAGTTGGCAGCCTATACTGGTTGGCGGTGGCGTACGGACATTGAAGGTGTACGCACTGTAGCTATTGATAGATGACGCAGGCATCGCAACCGTTTTCCTTCCTGCATACGTTGTACGTGCTGAGCGTGTTGCAGAGACCTGTCAAGTGTCAGGAACAGACGGGAGTCTGACGTTAGCCAGACGCGCTTCCTGCTTGCAAGGCCGTACGAATAGGAAGGGTGAGAGGCGTGGGGATATTGTTAGGCCTATAAAGCTAGGTGTGAACCTGTTCGTAGGTAGGTTATTTCGAGAGCCTATGTGAGTAGGCTTGTGAGAGAGTGACCGAGCAACCGAGTGAGCGTGATGCTCCACCTAACTTTTTTACATGGAGTAAGGAAACAACTGAGGAGAGGCCCTGACATCACTCGTTGTGAAGCCGTGGTGAAACCGGAAGTCGGCCATATTGACTGGGCGAATTGTCATCTCCTGTTTAGATGCGAATGTGAAGCAGAAGGCGTGACCCTCTCTCCAGCGTGGAAAGCACGTGGGCTGCGCTGCGCGCGTGTCGCGACGGTCCGAAACCAACGGAATGGGGCTTAACACACTGAGTCATTGCAGTGCTGTTAGCGAAATCATTTCGTTCGGCTATGAAACAGCGAGTAACAGCTTGCCGACAAGGAATTAAGCACAGGAGAAGACGTGCTAGATGTACTGACTACGACGAGTGTGGTGTCAATGTATTCACGAAGTTTATATTCCCGAACTGTACAGACAACGCGATCGGCCATGCGCTACTTTCCATGGCTGCATTCTGTCGCTCACGCGACCAACAAGGCGCCCGGTCAAAGTGCCATTGTTCAGCGTAAAAGCTCACCGTCCTATGAGTCCTGACACGGAAGTGACATTGTGCGGGGTAAAGTGATACCCAGTTGCTCTAATGCTTAAGATCGAGCATAGCAAGCTAAGCAAAATAAGTATTTTAATACGCACGAGGAAGCTGTTACTGTACGCAAATAGAACACGAAACTATATATGTGCACATGGCGTCCTCAGCACAAATGTTTGTCCGTTGTCACAAGCAGGAACACTGAACAACCTTCACTGACCTGCAAAGAGTTCGTCGTCGTTCCGTTTTGTCATGTTGCCCGAATGCAATATCTCTCAGCACTGCAATTACTTCATTCGTCACACGGCACATGGTATACGCGCTCGTTATGTGCTCTGCTGAGGCACCGTGGTAAACAACAGGTTTCGTAAACGTTGCTACTAGTATGATAACCACTGGGAGAGTGCTGCGTAACCAACGACGCAGCAAAAAGCATGGATATTCTGCGCCGCGCATCAGTACAAGACCTACGGAGGCGCACATGTGGTCACCATGCCACCGCCGCTTCCTGCAAGATTAACTACATTGCACAACACGTAACCATAGCAGCGCCGCCGTTGTGACCAGTAGATATGGCCACCGTGACGTTTTTTCTCCACATTTTTTTCCACAGCACGCCGACTGGTCATACCCTCTCCTCTCATCTCTTCCTCAGTTCCTTATAGATGCGGGGCATCTCCTTCCTTTTCTCTTCCACCAGCTGCTTCATACTCTGTCGAGCTCTCTCCTACCACCTGCTTGCACTACCCTCCCCTCTCTTTCCTCTCTTAGGCTTCCCGTCTCCTTCCCCGCAAAGCCATGGCAGGCAGCGTCTGCTAGCGAGTTTCTTGATTGAAAAAAAAAAAAACCCGACTGCTCGCGCTGCACAACTGTTCATTGCCCGACCCGTATATATAGGCACTGTATGTTGACCTCCATGGTAGCAGTGCTGGAAGATTTCTCCTATACGTTGTTGAAGAATAAAGATTCGCAGCGTGCGTGTTAACTAAAAATTACACCATCTCCCTGCAGGCGGTCATGTGGTGATGCGGAGCATCACGGGAGGTCACAATACAACATTCACGCTATGCGGGGTAACGAACCAAGTTAACCGCGTAATAACATGCAAAGTTCAACGCAAACTGGTAAAAGCCACCATTAAAAACACCGTTGAAACTTCCCGCGATGCTCCGCATGACACCATGGTCCCGTTCTGGGATATGGTTAGATGCACAGCGTCTCTTTGACTCACGTGTGTAGCGCCGTACCTACGTCCGCAGAACGCGCCGCGACGTGTTACCCTCACCGCAGGTGCTGGAACGATGCCAAGTAGGTCAAGTCGCAGCTGTGTGTTGCCATCACTCTCCCTCACCCGCAGCAGCTGCCGGCTCCTCCTCCCGCTCGGAACGCACTTCTCTCTCTCGCTTCACTATCTATACTATCCATAACGCTCGACCGCACGTCAAGTGGAAACACTTTTTGAGCTCGTTTATCTGTGATAAAACTTATGGCATCTTTGACTGAGGTGCACTCGCATCGTGATGGTGGAATGGAAGTTACGTCAAACACCGCCCGAGTTTCATGCTCCGATACGGGCCAGATGAACGTGGGAACCACAAGACTCGAATCCACGACAGCAGCACCATCTGCGAGAGATGCCATTCAGCAGATGACCATTTCCAGCATGCTGTTTGTACGGGGAATAAAAAAGCAAACGACATGAAAACACAGACTGAGAGACACTTGCGAGATGCTACGTGTTCAGTGGGTGCGCTTCTGTTCTCCAGGAGGTTGTGCTGCATCAGTTTCGTACCAACTCGACGAAGGTTACGGTAATTTTCGCATTGCCTTCGGTGTCCAGTGAAACTCTGGCAGCAAAAGTAGCCTTGTGCGAGTATGGTCGGACGATTTAAGCTCTCGCACGTTTTCCGTCCCGTACGGCCGTGTTCTACGACAGCGCCAGCTGTAAATAACGCCTGAAAGTTTCGAACGTCACCCCATCGTCTGCAAGCTCGCGCGGGTTGACGGGATTGCACAACGCTCCACCGTTGACCTCCACGGTGGCGCGCACTCATGTCATGGCCGGCCCCACCGAGCATGTGGCACCACACGTGTGGCGCCCAGACGAACGTACAGCACCGCACGTGTGCACAGAAAACACCACCAGTGCCCACAGCTGAAGGTTCCATTACACGAAACCCAACCCACCTCCCGTGGTCTTGCGTTTCAAACAGAGTTTTACTCAAGTAAACGCTACGCAGAGTTTCGCTTCGAACCGTTATTCCAGCACCCGCGTCGACACCTGTTTCGACTGGGTCACCGCTGCTGCTTCGCTTCCCATAAGGATTCCCTTCGGAGAGATGGTCCATAATTTTTCCCTCCATGCCAGGCATTAAACGTCTTTTATTGCACCTTCAATTGCCAGCTGTACGAAGCAAGAAAATAGCGGCATTTTAAGGGCGAAGCTCCTTCCGCCATAGGTCATGCGTCCACGATGTATGTAGTAGTAGTAGTAGTAGTAGTAGTAGTAGTAGTAGTAGTAGTAGTAGTAGTAGCAGTAGTAGTAGTAGTAGGTAGTCACCTCTCGGTTAGTCCTTCAAATGTCCGCTGGATGGTGGTAGTTGTATATGATGAACATATTGCCACCTACTTCTAGTAGTGGGTCGTATGCCAAGGTGAAGGCTCACACCACAGAGAAGAAAGAAGTGCACGTGGGCCCCCGCTCTGAAAAAACAAGCCCAACCGACGCGCTTGGTTAGAGCCCTGTTGCTCAGACGTCAGTAAACCTTGTCGACACCCCCTGGAGTGACATGACAATTGGTGGAGGTGCTGGGTAGGCCCCTCACGGATGTTCCAGACCCCTCCTGGAAGCGGCACCACAAGCCCAGTGCGAGTCAACACTCCCGTTCATCGGACAAGCCGCAGGATCAGGGGATTGCCTCCCGAAGCTGACCCTACAGTTCACACCAGTATGATGAGCACGTCCGTTCAAACCACTTCAACAGGTACGGGAAACCCCCCGGTGACTCGGTACACCCTCGAAAGTCCACAGGTTTCGACACCGTTTCATGGCACCGAGCTCGAAGACGTCGAGGACTGGTTGGTCGACTTCGAGCGCATGGCTGCTTTGAACAACTTGAACGACGCGGCCAAACTACGACAGTGTGTACCTATATTTGGAGGATGGAGCACGTACCTGGTACATGAATCACGAGGAACAGATGACATCGTGGCCCGAATTCCGCCGCCGGCTGTTGGACACTTACAGAAGTGCTGATCGCCACGAACGAGCGGAACGAGCGATCCAGGCCCGCATCCAGATGCCCAATGAAACTGTCATGACCTATGTGGAAGATATGACGCGCCTGTTCCGACGGGCTGATCAGAGTATGACAGAAGAAAAGAAGGTGCGTCACCTGATGCGGGGAGTCAAGGAGCAGCTTTTCGCTGGCCTTGTACGGAGCCCTCCGAACACGGTCGCCGAGTTTTTGTCTGAAGCTGTCACGATGGAAAAGATGCTTCAGCATCGATCCACCCTACATGAGCGGCAAGTGAACACGTCCACTGCTCAAGTTCTAACGAATATTGGGAGCAACACCGAGTGTCTGCGTGACCTTATCCGCTCCATAGTACGCGAGGAGGTGCAAAAGGCTGCCACACCACCACTACCTACGGTGAGTTTCATTGCAAGCATCGTCAAGGACGAGCTGCATCATGCCCTTCGTGACCTTGTGAGTCTGAATAACGCCACACCCGCCCCGGTTGACTACCACCGTGCGACCTATGCAGAAGCCTTGAAGCGCCCAGCTTCCTCTTCCCCGCTGTTTGTTCAGGCACCTCCTACGATTTCACTTCAGTCAGCGCAGCCTCTACGGTACTACGAGAACACACGCACGCCCCCACCCCTCGTTTACGCCAGCCCTGTGCATCTTGCGGAACAACCAGCACACTACCTTGACGACAGACGTGCTTCTCCTCGGAAATCTGATGTTTGGCGCACTCCTGATCGCCGACCTTCGTGCTTTCACTGCGGTGAAGCGGACCATTTGTACCGCCAGTGTCCATACCGGCGCCTCGGTCTGCGCGGATTTTAGTATATTCAGCGCCTCCTCGGTATGGCCAGCGACCCCGGGACATTGAGGACTACCTGGCTCAACAGCGCATGCCACCGCCTTCTGGACGGCAGTCGCGCTCACCGTCGCCGAGGCGCTTTTCATCTTCGCCACAGCGCCATGCTGGCGCACGGTCCTCCAGTCCCCGCCGGGAAAACTAACGCAAGTGACCCTTGGAGTCGAGGTCGCTGGCAGTCGACGTGCTGAAGACCTCCGATCGACGCTAACAGTAAAGGGTGTAGATTCGACTGAGCGATATGTGCGGCTTTTCTCTGGATATACTGGTGCTGATAGACGGCTATGCAGTAGGTGCTTTAGTTGATACCGGGGCTGACTAAGTGGGAAAATGACCAGACTACTAAAGAAGGTAATCACGCCCTGGCATGGCTCTGTGATTCGAACGGCTGGTGGCCACACCGTCTCTCCGCTTGGAACCTGCACGAGTAGAGTTCGGGTCTGCGGTTATACTTTTGTAGGAAGTTTCCTTGTGCTCCGTGAATGTTCACGTGACGTTATTCTTGGTGTTGACTTCCTGCAGGAATATGGAGCTGTCATTGATCTTCAAGAGAATCGCATCACCTTTTCTACCGACCGAGCAATCGACAAGCAGGACGACCAACAGCGTACTGACGTTCTTCGTGTTTCTGCTGAAAGTATAACGCTTCCTCCAAGAGCCAGTGTTATTGTCGACGTCACATGCTGCGGATTGCGAAATGGTGAAGCGATTGCAGAAAGTAATTTTGAACACCTGCTGACTCAAGGTGTTTGTGTGGCTAGGAGTATCATACAGCTACGGGATGGCCGATCTCAACTGCTCGTTACGAATTTCAGCAATGAACACCGACACCTTTTCCGTGGCACTTCGTTAGCGTTTGCAGATGAATTAGGAACCGTTTCCATCTGCTTCTCGTCGGAAGCAGTGGAGGCCGCCGATACGTCTCTAAACAATATCGATATTAATTCTAACCTCACACCAGAAAACCAGACAGCACTGCGAAAACTCTTGCTTGAATTCAAGTCATGCTTCGCTGCTTCCTCTAAGGTGCGCCAGACTTCGATCACTAGGCACAGAATCATCACTTACGACGACGCCCGCCCAGTACACCAACAGCCTTACCGTGTGTCAGCGAAGGAACGAGAAGCCATTCGTACGCAAGTTCGAGAAATGCTTGACGACGGTATCATCGAGCCTTCCAACAGTGCGTGGTCCTCTCCGGTCGTCCTAGTCAAAAAGAAAGACGGAACGCTACGTTTTTGCGTCGATTACCGGAAGCTGAACAGCGTGACTAAAAAGGACGCGTACCCGCTGCCACGCATCGACGACTCGTTAGACAGATTACGCCACGCCCACTATTTTTCCTCTTTGGATTTAAAAAGCGGGTACTGGCAGATTGAGGTTGACGAGCGAGACCGCGAGAAAACAGCATTTGTGACCCCTGATGGCATGTATGAATTTCGAGTCCTTCCTTTTGGTTTGTGCTCAGCGCCCGCAACCTTCCAGCGAATGTTGGACACTGTGCTTACTGGTCTGAAGTGGCAAACTTGTCTCGTATACCTTGATGATGATGTCGTTTTTTCTGAAACTTTCCAGCAACACCACCTTCACCGCCTCAGGAGTGTGCTACAGGCTATTCAATCAGCAGATCTTACACTCAAACCGCAGAAGTGTCACTTTTGTTATGGAGCTCAAATTCCTTGGCCATGTAGTCAACGCCAAAGGAGTCCGACCCGACCCCGACAAACTTGCCGCTGTAGCCGCAGTTCCGCATCCTACAGACAAAAAGACTGTTCGGCGCTTTCTGGGCTTGTGCGCCTACTATCGACGATTTATTAGAGGGTTTTCGAAGATAGCGGAACCCTTGACTCGCCTTACACGCGACGACACACCGTTTGTATGGGCTACTGAGCAACAGGCTGCTTTTGCCGAGCTACGACAGCGGATGCAATCAGCCCCTGTCCTTGCGCATTTTGACGATGATGCTGACACAGAGGTGCACACTGACGCCAGTAACATCGGCCTCGGTGCAGTGCTCGTCCAGCATCAACACGGCAAAGAACGAGTCATAGCCTATGCCAGCCGCTCACTGTCCCGTACCGAGGTGAATTACACGACCACAGAGAAAGAGTGTCTCGCAGTAGTGTGGACGATCACCAAGTTTCGCCCGTACCTCTATGGTCGTCCATTTAAAGTGGTGACGGACCACCATGCCCTCTGCTGGTTGGTAAACATTCGTGATCCCTCTGGACGACTGGCCCGATGGAGCTTGCGTCTACAAGAATTTGATGTTACCATTGTATATAAGTCTGGACGGAAGCATGAAGACGCTGATACGCTGTCGCGTGCACCCATACTTTTAGTCAATTAAGAAGAGGACGATGATGGTTTCCTGGGCGCCCTTAGCTCATCTGACTTGAGCAGACGCCAGCGAGAGGATGAAGAGATTCGACCGCTCATCGACTATCTGGAGGGTCATAGCGCCGTTATACCTCGCCATGTATCTCGCGTCGTGACGTCTTTCTGCCTCCGAGATAACGTCCTGTACAAAAAAAAAAAACGCCCGTTCTACGAGCCACGCTTACCTCCTCGTCGTTCCGAAGGACATGTGGGACGAAGTCCTCTCCGCGTGTCATGACGAGCCAACATCTGGTTATCTAGGTTACTCGCGAACGCTCGCCAGAGTAAGTGAGGCGTACTACTGGCCCGGACTTTCGGCAAGCGTGAAGCAGTACGTTAAAAGCTGTCGTGAATGCCAGCGTCGAAAGTCGCCACCAAGCAAGCCGGCTGGATTACTTCAGCCAATTGATCCACCCCACAAGCCATTTGACCAAGTCGGCATGGACATTCTCGGCCCATTTCCTTTATCGTCCGACGGCAACAAATGGGTCATTGTTGCAACTGACTATTTGACCCGCTATGCTGAGACTTAGGCGATACCTCGAGCCACGGCTTCTGAGGTAGCACAGTTCTTCATGTGCCACATTGTTCTGCGCCACGGTGCTACATCTACAGTGATAACGGACAGAGGAACAGCGTTCACTGCACAGCTTATTGATGAAGTTTTTCGGCTAAGTAACACTAGGCATCGAACGACGACTGCTTACCATCCGCAGAGCAACGGCTTAACCGAGCGACTAAATAAGACAGTCACAAACATGATCTCCATGTACATCGACGTCCGACACAAAACATGGGATCGCATTTTGCCTTATGTGACGTTCGCTTATAACACCGCCGTTCAAGAAACAACCCGATTTACACCGTTTCGCCTTCTCTACGGCCGCGAAGTTCAGACGATGCTGGATGCGATGCTTCTTTGTGAAGGCGCAGATCAATTAACAACTGACGCAGAAGAATTTGCAGAGCGTGCCGAGGAAACTCGCCAGCTCGCCCGGCTACACATTGGTCAGCAGCAACAGGTCGATGCACGACGTTACAATATGCATCACAATGACGTATCTTACAGACCGGGAGACCAAGTTTGGATTTGGACCCCTGTTCGACGCCGTGGCCTCTCCGAAAAGTTGCTCAGCAGATACTTTGGCCCGTATAAAGTATTACGCCGCGTGAATGACGTAAACTACGAAGTGGTTCCGGACGCTACGTCGTCACGATGGGTACAACGAAAACAACCGACCTCTGACATAGTTCACGTGGTGCGCATGAAGCCCTATTTTGCGCGTTCCTGAAAGACCACTTTTCCTGTGTTTTTTTTATTTGTGCTCCGACAATTGCCTCATCATTGGTGAACTTATCGAGTCTAACATTTGATTATTGGTGCCCTTTTTCATTGTTTAAGCTACTTTGTTTTAGTTTTTTCTCAATAACTCTACAGCATCAAGACGATGCTCTTTTTTTGTTGTTGAGGGGGAATATTGCCACCTACTTCTAGTAGTGGGTCGTATGCCAAGGTGAAGGCTCACACCACAGAGAAGAAAGAAGTGCACGTGGGCCCCCGCTCTGAAAAAACAAGCCCAACCGACGCGCTTGGTTAGAGCCCTGTTGCTCAGACGTCAGTAAAGCTTGTCGACACCCCCTGGAGTGACGTGACAATATGATGAAAAGATGCGTGATGGCGGTACTTGGAGCGTTCACTAGATTGACGGACGGACGCATGGCCGGAAGTACGAATGGACGCACGGACAGATGGACGGACGGACGGTCGCACAGATGCACGGATGGACGTATGCGTGGACGCATGGATGAAAGTACGGAAGGAAGAAAACAAGAACGGACGGATGGACAGACGCTTCGCCTCACTCATCATCATTCATCATCATTCTGTGGATATGCTGTGATTTCTTATCTCTTCCTCTTTCATTAACCTCTCTCTCTATTTCTGTTGCTGTCGTGCCTGAATCATAAAGATGTAGTTGTGACACGTGGCAACGTGAAATGACAAACGACAATAATAAAATACCAAATTTATATAACATAAACGGTCGATCAATGACAAGCCCAAGATTTAGGGAGTGTCAGATATTGAAAAACGACGTATAAAAATGCGCATGACGCCGGCACACCTCGGAGGACCTGTTTGTGAGCAACCGTATTTTGGCACACACACATACTTGGCAGAGTCGTGTTTTTTCGCTTCTATAGAAGCGGATGTGTAAAGTCGTAGTCTCATAACATTTACGCACATTGTCTATCGATCTCGCTCACGGGACGACTTTATACTCCCACACAAGTGCTCTAAATCGTTGACAACTCTTTTAAAGCCCCCGCTCCCCAAGTCTTACCAAGATGCTAGATACTGTTGGGTTGTTAGTATGCAAGGTCACCTCTACCAAATCCCCGGGCCAAGAAATGGCTTTTTGCTCTCTCATAAAAGAGTACGATGCACTCTAAATCATTAACCACTTTTTCTAAATACACAAGTACTATACTTGTAGTTGCTTTTTTTCTATAACGGGACAGCTGAGGGCTCTCTTATAGTACAGTGCGTGTAGTCCTATATAGCGTTCACAATTTATTGTAAACCCATTGTTCTGAATGGCTAACGATATAGAGCTAAAAATGGTTAACGATATGGCGTACTCATTGTACTCTATATCGTTAGCCATTTTTTTTAAAAACACAGTCTTGTTTGGCACAATAATGTGATCGATCGTTTTTGCATGTCTCGTCCCATCCTGACACAAACAAGGAATAATAGGCGTCGCTCCGGTTGGTTTCGACAAATCAAGGGGCGTGTTTGTAGTGAAGTAAATAAAAATTCTTATAATTCTTTAATTCGTTTTAAATATTCTTATAACATTGAGCTCAAAAATAACGCAATCCAGCCAACCTCCCCACGCAAGCTTCAACTCACAACATACAAAAACATTCTGGTATAGGGCAAGGTAAAACCAATATCTCACGGTCCAATGCTTCCTCAAATACAGGCTGAAAAACAAATCAATTTTGTTCTGTACAAAAGCATGCCGCAATCGCGTTAAGGTAAAGCCGATTTGTTACGGTCTGTTGTTCTACAAAGACAGATACTGCTTTTAAAAAATCAATACATATCTGGTGATTTTGTGGCCAGGGGATGGCTTTTAGTTTTACGCCTCATGTCGCAGAAGCGGACCAAGAACAAGAACAAAAAAGCAAGAACAAAAATACATAAAGTGGTTCCCGCTTTTAACAGCGTGGGTAATAGTTCCGGAATGTTTAGTCACACGAAAAGCTCGCCGCACGCGTGCACAAATTGAAAATCGGGTCCGTTCTTGCGTGGAAACAAAGTCCGCTAACTAGCGCTCCACTCACCGGTGCGCTTTCGTGACCCTAAATTTAACCAGACTTCTGCCCGCCCGAAGGCTCAACTCTGGGCTCCTATGAAATTTAAACAGTGGCGATTCAGAAGTGGGTGGGCGAGCTGGCGAGAAAGAAATGAGTAGAGAGATCACGCTAGAAGAGATGACGGAATTGGGTAAACCTCGTTAGGTTCTGTTCAGAAAAAAAATAGCATCTCTCAAACGTCAAAGATAAAGCAAAAAAGAAAAAAGCGAATATTCCGCGGTGTACACGCGTAGGTATTCGTGAAGATGTTTCTCGAATGAAACGGCTTTGAAAAAAAAAGTCAAACGGTCCTCAATGCGTTTGTCTAAGGCAACTGAAACGTGCAACCATCATTTATTATTTTTAAGTGCGCAACACTCTAGGAACACGGAGTGTCGCATGCTGTCGCCGGTTGGCATAACGCAAGCAAAACCACGTATAAAAATATAAAAAACAAGAACAAGTATACGAGAAATATAAATAAAATATAGCAAAAACAAGCAAAAAACAGATATGATTAGAAATACAGATAAAAGGACCGAAAAAAGTGAAAAAGAGTAAGAAAGAAATAAAGGAAAAAAAAAACGAAGATAAACAAAGATGGTTCCTTGACTGTGCATTTTTCTTTTCAATCTTGCTACTTCTTGCGCGAGGGTGCCTTGACTTTCTTTCTTTTTCATCTTTCGTAGAGGAACGCTGACCTGGTTAGTAGGAAAGTGCGCAGGACAGGAAACACACACCCGTCCCGCTCATTTCTTCTGTGCTCAACTCCCCCACGCAATGATCGTGATCATCAGCATGCGCCCACTGCAGAGCAAAGTACTCCCCCATAATGCACCAATCGACCCGGTCCTGTGCTTTCCTCTGCCCCGTTGTACCTTCTGACTTCTTCATTTCATCTGCCTACCTGATTTAAAGTTTACCCCTGGCGCCTTTGCCGTCTCTTTGAATGCACTCAGTTACCCTTAATGAACAGCGGTTATCCTGCCTACGTGCTACGTGCCCGGCCCATGCCCATTTTTACTGCTGGGTTTCTGCTATGACATGCCTAACACCCAGTTGTTTCTCACCCACACTGCTTTATTCTTGTCTTTTAAGGTTACACAGGTGTAAGAAATGACAGGTCTATCATTTTACGTTTAATTGCTTGCTGCGTGGTCTTATATTTAATTTTGAACCCTATTTGTAAGCCTCCAGATTTCTGTTCCGTACCTATGCAGTATGCTGTACACACTATACTCGCAACTGACGAATTTGAACAATCTTCTCAATCTTTTCGACCTCCGCGGAGGGCAGAAAAAAAATAAATGAAGAGAAGAAAGAGATTCGGAAGCCCGGGATGCACTACCACGAACCACCATTTCCTGCAAATAAATCCGGTTCATCACAGCTCTATGTCGCAATATGACGTTTAAGTGTTAGCGCTTTCGTACAGAGCGTGCCAATTCTTTCTACGAATCAAATAATACGTGAAACTTGCAACAATGAGAAAAAAAAAATTCGGCAGACCCCACGTACCCAAGAATCGACGTTATGCGAAGCATGTGTAGGAAAGGTAACCATGTTGCATTTTTTTTATTGAGCGACGCGTCATGAAATGACGCTAAATATATGTACAGAGGTTGCACACACAGACATATGTTGAAGAGTTGCACACGTTTATATAACCAGTTGTTGACACTTGCGCAACGATGGCAGCTGGGTTATGTGTATACTTGAAGCAAACCAGAAGCTGATATTGAGGGCTGATGCTCGCAAGGATGCTGGCCCTGGACACTGCTACATAAATCAACTTCAGCACATGGCAACTAACCACGATTGACGTTAACCCGACGTGACGGCCTTATCAAAGGAGTACATATATAATGTTTATAAAATTGGGTAGGCAAAACTGCAACCCCTATTGACGTTTCACGATGATTAGCATCTACTTAAAAAGTATTTTCTAGATCTGGCGTAGCTTTGCGGTAAAATGGTTTATTTCCATGCAGAATGCTTCAATTTGATTTCATCTGGGACTCTGACATTTATTCTTTGCATTCTTTGGTATGATGCTACCAATATCGGGTATTTCTTAACGCTAGCGCGCTAAAATTGCCCATGCGTGTTATCGTCGTTCCTGGGTAGATACTAATTGTCAGTCCGCTGTGGCACATACCCGCATGTCAGCGGCACATACCCGCCCATAGGCATGTGCCACTGTCTGACGGGAAGTGTTTGACGACGTGCGTGACGGGATTATGACAGTATTCATGTCTTGACCAGTGCGTCACGCCAATAAGGTGACCATAATAGTACCCAAATGTAAGCGGCTAGATAGATAGATAGATAGATAGATAGATATAGATAGATAGATAGATAGATAGATAGATGGATAGATAGATAGATGGATAGATAGATAGATTAGATAGATAGATAGATTAGATAGATAGATAGATAGATAGATAGATAGATAGATAGATAGATAGATAGATAGATAGATAGATAGATAGATAGATAGATAGATAGATAGATAGATAGATAGATAGATAGATACGCTCAATGTCACCGAAGTTCGCTAAAGAATGCTTCGCATTAAAAAAAACAGACAGACTTTCGTAAAACGCGCAGCACAGTCATGGCGAGAAAGAAAGTAGTGACCTTTCTAGGGTCTTTTTTTAATCGTTGTAGGGTAACTACTACAAGCACACTTGCAGGGTACGGGCTATGCCACAAATTATCATAATTTTCGTGTAGTGTGGAGGCATCCACGACGCGCTTTTTTTCGGGAAAGCGTGGTACCCGCTATGTACTTGCAATGCATTATATGCATTCTGTTGATGCTGGGGCTGATGGCGATGACGAAATAAGCCTGATGCTTTTGTCTTGGGTTGCAGCATTACACGACCCACTCTTTACACAATGCGCATTGTGTGATGCCTGATTGCTCCCTTTGATGCTCTAAAATACTTCATTACACACACTAACGCAATTATTTACTTGAAATGTGGCCTGCCTAGAGTGAATTTGCATCAAATCTTCAAGCACCGACGTAGATCAGTTGTAGAATATTGCGCTGGCGCGCAGGGGCTCTGCATCCGAATTTCGTTATGCCAAGGGTATTTTCATTTAATTTTTTATTATTTTGCATGATAGTGGTTACGGACATCGGTGGTGGAGGGGAGCAACTACGGCGCCTAAACTCGCCCTTGTTGTGATCTCACAACAGGTTTCGCTGTAAAAAAAACGTCGTAAAAACATCTAGAGAGCTCATGTGAAATTGTTCACATCACGATTCAAAGAAAACAACCAAAAGTACAGTCCGGCCGCATAACACTTCGTTCCACATAAATTGCAGTCCCACGAGCACCATACATGATAAAAATGATACTTCACATAACATCCATAATAATAATCTTGTGGTGTAACATCTCAATTTTACGATATGATTATGAGAGATGTCATAATGAAGGGCTCCGGAAAGTTCGAGGACCTGGGGTAAATTAACATGCTCTTAAAGTATGTACATGGGCCTCAAGTATTTTCGCCTCCATCGAAAATGTGGCCGCCACAGCTGAAATGCGATCCTGTGACCTGCCGTTTAGCATACGAGTTCCATAGCCATTAGAACGCTATGGCGGGTACACATAACATGAAGTCACGTATCAAAACCGAGAGAGGGCAACGGTTGGTCCCAGGGACACGGAATAAGTTTGCACGCGAACCCACACATAACACAACAATGTTAGGTGAAACTATGTGCATTAAGTGCGTGTAAAGGCTTTCCTTAAACTTTCTAAAAATATAACTCGCTTGTTTACAATTTTCTGTTTCTAGTAGTTCCCGTTTTTGCGAGGAGAGTGGTTGCCATAGAATTTTTGTCTGGCTGAAATCCCATGGTCCGGTTCGATACATATGGTATAAACCGTTGTTTTCGTAGCATTATCGTTTGTATTTTTGTGAAAGTTGCCAAATATATATACACATCCACGTGTCCACATGTATGTTACAGATTCCTTGATTGTGAAATTTTCATAAAAAGTGTTTTGTGCATGCAGTACCTAGCCGGAAGTGGCTCACTAGGCTCTCGATGATTGTGATTTGTATTTAACGTGAACCAGATGTGTATTGCGAAGTAACAGAGAAAAGATAAATATAAAATGAAAAGGAACACTAATAAAATGCTATATATGTGATGAATGCTTGCTGCAGACGAGTAATTTTTTTTATTTATTTATTATACCCTCAAGGCCATGGGCATTGAAGAGGGGAGTGGGAGTAACAAGATGTACAAAACATAGAAAAAACAGAGCATGTGTTTAAATAGAAAAAAACATAGATTATCCTGATTATACAATATTAGCTAATGCTTGATGAAACAGGTGATTAACGCGTATGGAAACAACATCGGCGGGAAGGTGGTTCCACTCTCGGGATGTTTTTGGAATGAAAGACTCAGCAAAATATTCAGTGTTAGATGAAACAACTCCAACTTTATGATTATGGTCAATTCGACATGATATGTACTGAGGTTGTGAAAGCAGTTCAGCATGGAGAGAAGCATGGTAATAAACCTTATGAAATAAAGTTAGGCGAAAAATGCGACGTCGTGATGCTAAAGATGGGAGGTCAATACTACTTTTCATTGCCGTTACACTTGCTGTTCTATTGTAATTTGATAGAATGAAACGGGCTGAATTATTCTGAACAAGTTCAAGTGCGGTGAGTAAGTTGTCATGGCAAGGATCCCATACTGGTGTTGCGTACTCTAGTTTTGATCTGATTAGTGTTTTGTATAGAAGAAGTTTTAAAGAAGACGGGGCGGAAAAAAAGTTTCGACGTAAATAACCTAGCATGCTGTTTGCCTTGTTAATAATGTATTCGATGTGTTTCGTCCAAGTTAAATTGTTGGTAATATGAACACCTAAGCACTTGTAAGAGGAAAAAATTTCAAGTGGTGTATTGTTCAGGTAATATATAGGCATACAACTAGTAGTTCTCGATACATGCATTACTTTAAATTTAGTGACATTAAGTTCCATTAACCATTCTTTGCACCAGTTGCTTACACTAGTTAGATCTGATTGGAGAGAGTAGGAGTCGTTGTCAGCAGTTATTTCCCGAAAAATTACGCAGTCGTCGGCAAACAAATGAACATTAGAGGATATAAGAGAAGGCAGATCGTTAATGTAAATAAGAAACAAAAGAGGTCCAAGAACAGGTCCCTGGGGGACACCAGAAGAAACCTGGCTGAGTGGAGAGTTATGATTATTAGCCGAAATAAATTGCGAGCGATTTTTAAGGAAACATACAATCCACTTCATTATGGTGTCATCAAGTTGGAGTTTGCTTAGTTTGTGTAGTAGCAGCTTGTGGCATACCTTGTCAAAGGCTTTGGAAAAGTCTAAATAAACACAGTCAGCTTTTGATGATTGGTCTAAAATGCGATGTAGCTTGTGAGTAAAAGATATTAACTGTGTTTCGCATGAGAGCGATTTGCGAAAACCGTGCTGTGCAGATGTAAAAAACGAATTTGATTCAAGGAAATTGACTAGATGTGAGAATATGATATGTTCCAGTAATTTACAGCAGGTACTAGTTAAAGATATAGGGCGGTAATTTGCGGGGGATGTTTTTTGGCCAGATTTGAAGAGTGGAACCACTTTACCTATTTTCTATTGTATGGGTGGCGTGGATGTGTCAAGTGATTGCTGGAATATTTTTGTTAAAATAATAAAACTAAATGAACTTGTATTCTTCAAAAACTTCGAGTCTATTAAATCTTAACCTGGAGAAGAATGGTATTTAAGTCCAGCAATCAACTTAGCCCCACCTGGCGCTTCGATACAGATGGAGGACATTACAGGAAAATTATATGTCGGCACGCTAGGAGCATTAATTGTGGAATGAACAGAAAAGTTTTTCGTGAATGTATCACTGAGCACAGCCGCACAATCACTCAAGGAAATGGAATTTCCCGATGCGTCTTCTAAGTAAATACTGTTATCATGTGGCGGATTTATGACTTTCCAAAACTTTCTAACGTTATTATTAAGCATGAATGGCAAGGTTTGGGATAAAAAGGAAGATTTAGCAGCTCTCAGTGCAGATATGTAAGCGTTCGATGATAATCTGTAAGCTTCCCATCGGGAATCAGTTGGCGATTTCCTGGCAGAACGATAAAGGTGCTTCTTACAGTTAGACAGCCTTTTCAAGTGGGCGTTGTACCACGGGGCGCGATGATTACACGTGATAGTGCGTTTCGTATGAATTTTTCTGTTAGATCGCAAACTTTACACGCAAATATATCCCAGTTAGCTTGAACAGAATGATCATCGAAGTTTGCCAAAAAAGTATCAAGAAAGATGGATAACTCGTGATTAATAGCCTGAAAGTTCGCCTTTTTGTAGTCACGAATTACTTTTTTGTTGTTTGAAACTTTTAGAAATGATGCATTAAAAGAAAAACTGAGAAGAGAATGATCGCTGATTCCGGGCAAGTACGTTATGTCGGAAGTAAAATCGGGCCGCGTAGTTAGGATTAAGTCAAGAGTGTTAGCTGCGTGAGATGATATTCTTGTTGAGTGATCTACTAATTGCGTTAAAGAAAAGATAGAGCAAAAGTTAAAAAACTCAGAAGCTTGTGTCGAAAAAGGAGAAATGGAAGCTGGTTGTGTAGTCCAATTTATGTTCGGAAAGTTAAAGTCGCCGAGTAAAAATAAGGGATAACTGGGGAAACGTGTTACGATGTGGTTCATAACGTCGTGGAGTTCGTTAACAAATGCTGAGGACGACGAAGGGGAACGATAGCATGCGCCTAGGACGATTTTTTGATGGCCTATAGTGAGCAAAGCCCAGATAGTTTCAAGAGTGGTGGTAATGTGTATGCAAGAAGAAGATATGTTTTTGGATATCGCTAACAGAACACCGCCACCCCGATGCGCAGTTCTATCACAACGATAAATTGCAAAATGACTCGCTTGATTAAAAATTTCTGAGTCCTGCACATGCGCACGGAGCCACGTTTCGACTAGCACAATTATTTGTGCATCGCAGGTATCTATTGCGGAAGATAAAGAATAGTAAAGAAACGGCCACACACACACACACACACACACACACACACACACACACACACACACACACACACACACACACACACACACACACACACACACACACACACACACACACACACACACACACACACACACACACACACACACACACACACACACACACACGCACGCACGCACGCACGCACGCAAGCTTAGTACTGTAAATAATACTTCACTGTTTGCTCCGCTTTATGAAGGAGAAGCCAACCTTAGAATAGAGCACTAATGATTGTTGTTGTTTATTCAAAAATAGATACATTTTTTATGAATACATTTTTTGCATGTCAAATGAACAATCGGAGGTGCCAAAGTAAAAACTGTCAGGGGGACCTCCTAACAAAAAGTAAAAAGAGGATTAGCTTTTTAGTCAGCAAACTGCGACGAAATCACAGCAATATTTAAAAGAAAATGGTGCAAAAACGTAGGGCCATAACAGCAATAGTGACAATGTGCTTGAAACAAAGGAACCCAAAAGAAAACATTCAAGTCATAAGTCATTTAACAATAAGACCTTGAAGCGTTTACAAAAGGAGTACATTGAGCATGATTTGAGATGAACAGGCAGCCTGTTCCACGGTGTTATGCATGAAAATCTTGCCATCATTTGACCATAGTTGGTACGTACTTTAGGTAGAAGTAGATTACGGTTAGCTGAAAACCTCGTGTTGTTAGTATTTACAAAAGTAACTCCCGAGAATCTGGAAATGTATAATTCATTGTTGAGGATACAAAACATGATCATTAGAGTTTTGTAGATGAAGAGTTTATACAGAGGTAAAATGTTCATGTCGCTAAAAAGGGGGGCTGATGGTGAGGAAAATGGTTTGAAAATAATGAGTCTCAAAGCTTGCTTTTGTAATCGTTCTAGATGATTTACATGTGACCAATATGTATTTTCCCATGATGATATGCAGTATGACAGGTGACTATGAATGAATGCGTAATATAAAGATAAAAAAATTTCAGTGGAGAAGTAAGGTCGTGTTTTGATGGTCACGTGATTACCGAAAGACACCTTTTGAATTAAGGCCTGTGCATGCTCGCTGAATTTCAAATGTTTATCTAATACCACACCAAAAATTTAGTAGATGAACATGCATGAATGAAGTGTCCATCAAGCGTCACTGCTAATGAAGCGATGTTTGGAAACAACTGCGGGGAATGTAATACCATGAATTTAGTCTTTGATGGATTGATGAGTAACAGATTCGATACACGCCATGAATGAATGTTATTTAGGTCGACGTTTAGTGATTGTTGTAGCATGAGTGGATCCTTGTGTGCGGTAAAAAATAGTAGTGTCATCGGCGTAGAGAAAAGCGTTTGATTCAGACGGAGTGGTAAGTCATTTATAAATAACAAAAACAGGAGGGGTCCCAGGATTGACCCTTGGGGAACGCCAATGTTAGTGGTTTTTGGAGATGAAAAACTCTGGTTTATCTGAACAACCGGCGTCCGATCACCAAGGTAGCTTTTAATGAGCTGAAGGGGTGGTCCAGATATGCCGTAACAGTCAAGCTTAAAAAATAGGATGGCGTGGTTAATTGTATCGAAAGCTTTAGTAAAATCAATAAACACCGCTCCAAAAAGAAGACCTTCATCAATTGTCAATTTAATCCTGTCAGTGAAAGTTATTAGTGCCACTTCAGCCGAAAGACCGAAAATTGGTGATCAGATAGTATGTTGAATTTAGATAGGTATTTCATTAAACGATTGCAAATTAGATTTTCAATGACTTTACTAAAGAAAAGTGAAATGCAAATTGGGCGATATTTGTTACAGCATTCGCGATCACCTTTCTTAAAAATGGCGATAATTTTCCCTGCTTTAAGGCCTTTATGAAACACAGCAGCCGCGAAGAGCTTATTGATTAAATAGGCTAAGATTGGGAAAAGTTCTTTTGATACAAGTTTAATTTTAGAAGAGCAGACTTCATCAAGCCCTGGGGGAGTATTTTTTAATGATGAGATGATATTGTTAACTTCATCTGCTACCGTGGGATACAAAAAGAAAGATTGAGGATTACGTGGAAGACTTGACAGTGAGAGTTCCGACTGAGTGTTTGTATTAGTACTCACAGGGGTGCTGAAATGAGAGCTGAAAACCTCCGCAATAGAATCGGAATCAGTGTATCTGTTTTCGTTAACAGATGTAGCAGTTGGGTGCGATTTCGGCTCATTGCTGTCCAGAAATTTTTTAATTACTTGCCACTTCTGCCTCGTGTTGCCACAATTATTTCTAATCTTACTTTGATAGTATTCCCGTTTAACGTGCTTTAGGGCAGCTCCCAGAATATTGGAATAAGTTTTGAGCCGACATTTGAGTGGATGATTGAATGGTTCTGCCTTGACCTTTTTGCGAAGATTGTCCTTTTAGGGGCGAAGCTCCTTATGGCGTGACTTGGGCGTCTCTCGTATGTAACCACCAGTGGCACATACCCAAAATAGGTATAACACTTGACCTCCAAGGTGGTGCCAGTGAGAGATTTCTTCTGTGCGTTGTTTAACAATAAAAAATACTGCTCAATGTACATGCCAATGGCTGCTAATGGGGAATGAGAGACATGAGCATTTGGCTTTTAGTCAACACGCACGCTGCGATCCCCATTAGCAGCCATTGGCATGTACATTGAGCACTATCGGACAAGAAAGGGATGCTACATTATACTCGCTGGGTGTAACCTCCTTAGCTTTAGAAAGGTTTAGCGAGCGTTGAGCCGCAGTGCCATGAATACAATGAACTTCTATATACCATGAATGAACTCAAGGTGGTTAAAAATGAGAAGTACATACGAAGCGCAAGCCGTAAGAAAGTAAAAGCCGAATTCTCCTGTCTCTCATTTCTCATTAGCAGCCATTGGCATGTAAATTGAGCCCTATCTGACAGGGAAAGGTTGCTACGTTATACTCTCTGGGCGTAACCTCCTTGGTTTTCGAAAGGTTTAGCGAGCGTTTGGTCGCAGTGCCATGAATACAGTGAACTAGAATATACCATGAACTCGAGGTGGTTAAAGGTGGGAAGTGGACCCAAAGCGCAGGCCGTAAGAAAGTGTGCGTGTGCCACCTCTCGTTTAGTCCTTGGAATGTCCGCTGGATGGCGGTGCTTCTATATGGGGAATATATGATAAAAAGATGCGAGATAGTGGGACTTGGAGTGTTGAATAGATGAACGAACGGACACACAAACAGATGCATGGATGGACGCATGAACGGACGCAGGGGCGGATGCATGAAAGAACGCAGGAACGGGCGCACAAACAAACGCATGGACGGTCACACAGACGGACGCATGGACGAACGAATGCTTCGCCCCACTCTCCATCATTCACTCCGTGGATATGCTGCCATTTTTTCCTTATAGAATGCATTAGTGCCTTAGTAATCCAAGGATTCCGAGGTGCACGGAACCATTGCTTAATTATGATTTCAGAGCACGACTGACTCATACATTCTCTTACCTTAGCTGAAAAAAATTTGAATGCAGTTTCGGCGTTACTTTCGTCATATATTTCATTCCACTTAGTCTTTCGAATGGTTGATTGATTTGATTGATTTGTGGGGTTTAACGTCCCAAAACCACCATATGAATATGAGAGACACCGTAGTGGAGGGCTCCGGAAATTTTGACCACCTGGGGTTCTTTAACGTGCTCCCAAATCTGAGCACACGGGCCTACGACATTTCCGCCTCCATCGGAAATGCAGCCGCCGCAGCCGGGATTTGAACCCGCAACCTGCGGGTCAGCAGCCGAGTACCTTAGCCACTAGACCACCGCGGCGGGGTGGTCTTTCGAATGGTGCCTACAAAGGTTTTTGAATCAAAAGTAGTGCGCACGTTATATTTACTACGGCGAGTCTCTTTAGAACCAAAACACAAAAATATCGGATAATGATCCGTGATAGCAAAATCCAATACTCCTGCTCTAATGTAATCAGTAGACATACTGACCAAAATGTGATCGATCAGTGTATTGGAATTGTACCTAGTTGGAGTACGTATTACTGACGAAAAGCCGCAACTAAGAAAACAACGTACGTATTCAGAACAGAATTGGCTCTGTTGATCAGCGATATTAATGTTTATGTCACCACATATAACTACGTTCTTGTTCTCTTCCATTAGTTTGTTTAACAATAGCTCAAGTTCTGCGCAAAACTCTGCATATGATGAAGAAGGGGATCGGTAAAGTGATATAATGACGGTGTTATGGTTGGTCATCAACAAATAATGACAGTCAATTTCAATGCAAACGAATTCGCAAAGTGGTGTGCGTAAGGACAAATAGAGTCACCGCCAGTAAGGCACAGAAGATTCAACCAAAATAGCTGAACCGCCTCCACGACTACACTTACGATGACAATATTCTGATGTGTAGCCAGGAATTCCATACAGGCCGCCGTCGTGTGAAGTCAACCAAGTTTCTGATAAGCATATGAGTGAAAACGTATGATCGACAACTGAAAAGAAAGCGCTAAGGTCATCGTAGTGTTTACGAAGGCTCCTGATGTTAAAATGAATCAGGGACAGCGCAGACGTGTTGTCCTTGAGAAGTGCTTTGGTGCGTTCGAGTGAAAATATGGTGGCGTCTATTTTGAACGGTGACTATAGTATAGTAAAATGGGCCTTACAATCACAAGTTATTTAAATACGGCAAGATGTCCCACGTTAGAGATGCGGTACACTCGACTAGCTTCCGATTTCCTGGCCTTGATAATGCAGTTATCTGTCCAGAGAAATTTTCATCCCTTGGCTCTTTTCAGCTAGAGGGCTTGCGCAAAAAGTCGCTTATTCTCTGGTGGAAGGTGGTCATTGACGTAGATAGCTGCAAGTAAATTCCTTGAAAGTCCAATAGATGTTGTATTAAGTCTTGCCTTTCTTGCTTTAGCAGCGAAGTCTGTTTTTTTTTCGACCTTGAACAGAACCTCGCAATAATATGCGTGGCCTGCCTTCTCGGTACACGGTGCGCTATATCTACATCACTCGGGGCAATCACACAGCCAACTTTTTCGCCAATGGCCTGCACAACAGCGAGGCAGCTCTCGCCATCTGTCTTTGGAGTACCTTTTATTTCTACATTGTTCGTCCGTGAATACTGCTCAACTTCAGAAAGCCGCTGCGAGAACAGCCTGCAGTCATCTTTCAGCGATTTGTTTTCCCCCTCAACTCCTTGTTTTCTTTCGCGAGAGCTTCATTTCTTGCCTTGACTGATTCATAAAGTTCATTGAATTCATCAAGGCTGTTTCGCATGTCTGAAACCCCAGAGCGGAGAACTTCTATCTCCCTTGCCAATTAAGCATTTGTAGGCATAGTGACAAGATGCAATAACACAAAAAGGCAGCAGCGGCAGTGGCTTTGACAGAGCACAAAAGAGAGAAAGTACTGGCAAAGCACCAACCTGTACAGAATTCAAGTGGATAGTTAGAAGCAGTCGCGCTGCCACAACCACTTCTGCCAAATGATCGCCGTCGTCCAGGAGCACGTCCTTATGTAGGCTCTTGTCCCCGCTAGGCGTCGGAAGTGCAGACTACGCAAGCGCAGAAGTGTAGTCCAAGTCAGCCCAGCAAGTCAGCCACGATAGTGAAAGCAGCCAAACGTGACACGTGTATTACTTGAATACACGCTAACAGCATACGACGATCAGCCGGAGGCAACAGGTTCAGTAGATCTGTACAGAAATCAAGTGGATAGTTACAAGCAGTCACGCTGCCACAACCACTGCTGCTGAAGCCTGTATGCAACACATACACACACATGCAAGCAGAGTGCTGTAAATAGTGCTTCACTGTTAGTGCTGTTTTATGAAGGAGAAAGCAACCTTAGAAACGAGCACATTAATTGTTTTAGAGAAAAAAGGCAGGTATGCAACCCCCCTCCTCCCCCACCACATACACAAACATGCGAGCACAGTACTATAAATTACTTCACCATTAGCACTGCTTCAAAAAGGAGAAGGCAACCTTCAAACAGAGCCCCCCCCCCCCCCCCGCACACTTGCCTGAGACGCGAAAGCCCCAGATGCCTCATCAAACGCGAAATGTGGCCGTCCACATCAACTCAAAAGATGCAAAAATAAACCACGTCCCGTGGACGTGACAGTTTGCGATATTACGGTGGCACCACTATGCGGTCATTTTATGGCATGCTCTAATGATCAAACGCGTCTTGATCCCGATCACACAGGCACTACAAGAACCAAGTGAAAAGCAGAAAGCTTCCAATACCTATTATCTCGGAGTCAACTTAAAACCACGTAGGGTGCTGCGTGATTTCACAATAATATCTGGGTTTTCATGTCCTCGAGGCCCGACACGGTTACGAGAAACGCCGCAGTGGAGGGCTCCGGGAATTTCGATTATCTCGCATTCTTTAAAGTGCACCGACAATGCACAGCACACGGGCCTCCGCCATTTCGCTTCCAGGCTCCGCCACGGTGGTGTAGTGGTTATGGCGCTCTACAGCTAACCCAAAGGTCGCGGAATCAATCTCTGAGTGCTGCTGTGAGCCAGCCTGGGTGATACGGGTCATACCAACTCTAGTTTATGACACGTGCATGGGACAACTGAAGTTTTTCATCTATCGGCTATTCCACGAGCCGATAGGTGAAATGTATAAGATATATAAGGAACCATGTGAAGGGGTATAAAGAGAAGAATAATAAAAAAATTGGGTGTTCTAGATGTAGAAGGCCAGATAGGTAATATATATATATATATATATATATATATATATATATATATATATATATATATATATATATATATATATATATATATATATATATATAATTATTGTCTGACCGGTAGTCGTAGTTGTCATTGTTTTATATATTTCTAATTTGCCGATGACCTTTCACCAGCCTCGGTGCGCTACGACTGCTGCAAGGGACACTTCGAAAGAGAAGCGGTGACAGCGGTTGTTGAAACGCATTGAATGACGCGAAAAACAAAAAGAGAAAGAAAGACTGGAGCAACCCTTAGGACACGAAGGCCCCCTGGGAACAAGAACAACTCGAATGGAGCGATTAAAACGAGGGCACCAAAAACGAAAGGTCAATTGATTAATTAATTGTCTCTTTATTCTGGTGCAACCCATCATGGCGATTGGCGATGAAAGTGTCTTTGAAGGATATGTCAGACGAAACTGTTATCGTCTTTGTTTAAACCCTTTGAGACACTTTGTACTAAATTGGGTACTTCACTCGTTTTTTGCTTCTTGTGTCAACTAGGGGCTAACAAAATGCAACATACAGTGACGTTTAGATGAAACGAACCTTCTGCCTAATGAACTTGTCTTCACTGAACTTCAGTTTTCAACGTATTAGGGCATATCATCACTGTTCTGAAGACACTATAATGGTCTAGGAATTCGACGTGGTGGTTGCGTAGAGCCATGCTGAAATATGTATTTTTTCTTTTCTATATATCAACGAAACCAGACACCATTTTGCAGTATACTTCAAGGCTGAGATTTATTTCTATATACGCAAGAAAACAACGTAAATGCCTTCAGGATAAGTACATATGTTATGAAAGCTTAATTTGTATTAACTCCTTTGAAACGCATAAATTCGTCTATTAGAAAATTATTTTTGTTGCAACAAAATATCGAGCGCCTTGAACTCATGCTGCTTCGATTCGACGCATTTGAAGACCGTTTTTTATACGTGGCACCTGAAAGGACTGAGAAGAGGGATCATAAAGACTGCGGCCGAGTTTAGGGTTGATTACGATTATGCCCTGGCCTAAGTATTAAGTTTAATTCTTTTTATGGTCCAGCTAATTTGCTTACAGTAAAGTTGTTAAGGGTAGCCTTAATTTGTGCGGGTAATCGGATATTAGTCACTGTTATATCACAAAATACAATCCTCACCAAAAACAACTTTGCACTGCGACTATGCACTGCCGTGCAGAGTGGTTTATGATTATGATTGCTATTTGTGATCCCTCAACTCATCCTTGGTCCCCTAAAAATCACCCTGAGTTGGTATGAGCTATGTTTGAGAATTCATCATAACCATCAGCTCAACAAACGAGTGTGTGCCACTGTGATGAGTTTAGTTATGATATTTTGATTAGAAATGCCATTTTCATGCTTCTCCTTGCTCTAGAAACTGGATTAAAAGGACAGCGTTTCTAAAGACATTGCCCGCACTGCTATCATTAACCTAAAATTCACATTATGGTGCGATGATGTACGACGTCTCACTAGGACGAAAAAATGTTAGCCGGTCTTTAGCATAGTGTTTCACTAAGTCATGTTTCTAATCCTTGCATGTACTTGCGCGTTACCAGCACCCTTGTTGCATGCAAACGTTGTCTGAATAATGGTTAACATCGGCTAGGGGTTGGCTGTATGGATGACTTACGATATCTACATCTGCCGAACGATGGCGTCAGACTGGCGGAACGTGAAAATCGGTGCTGCCTAACGGAGCGTTTCATTAGACCACGTGACATCAACCAGCGAATTCCCTAGATAAGAACCAACACTCGATGGCACTCTTTAATGTCTGCTGAGAAATGACGGGTCGGATCTAGAGTCGGTGCTTCCTGCAATGGTGCTTACTGCAGGATAATATTGGCTTGAGATGGCTCATTTGTTTTTAATGTCGGCCAATTATAGCTGACATTATCCATGAGTTAGCCATCTAAAGCTAACGTTATCGTAGGTATACTGCTAACACTATCATCATTCAATCCCGTAACAGGCGACTGAGTTGGCCACCCATTCTTTAGTTTTTTTCTTCTAAGAGTGCTGCCCGCAAATGCTTTCCCTGGCTTTCCTAAAACCATTCTAGCACCCTTTTTAGCTTCTTGCCTAACTTTGTGCCTCGTGTTTACCACACCCTACTTTCATCTCACATATCTTCTTACTCGCTCAAACACATTGCTCCCGCCGGCTTTTCTTGATGACCTGCCTTGTACACGGCTTAAAATGCGATCCGTGTTGGTTTAGGGAACAACCGCGGCTTGCGAAAGGCTCTTACGTAATTCCCAGCCCCATTCGGTACGAAGATTGCTTTTTTCCCGTGTACTTCTCGTTTGCAATCGATTCGTGGAGACGCGTCTCGCTTGGTTTCGGCCGTAGCATCTCGCTGCTTTGTTGTTGCGCAGATTGGCTTGGAGCTCCTGTTACCTGAAATGTCTCGTTCTTCCTTTTTTGCTTTTGTTTAGGCTGGTGAGTAAGTATATCCCATTCTTTTCGCTTCTTTTCCGTAAAACATTTCACGCGTCATTACGTCGAGCAATTAGAATCGCAGTGCGTGACAGTGACTACGATTGCGTGCTCCCTTTTCAAATCAGATTCCCTTGCTGCTTTTGATGTAAAGTGGGTTGGTTATTCAGCACCCAATGAATTAGGCAAGGAATGGATTAAATTCTGATTATTACGTCGGGTATAACGTCCCGAAATCACCACATTATTATGAGAGACGCCATAGTGATGGGCACCCAAAAATTTGGACCACCTGAGGTTCCCAAATTCGTGCACCCAAATTTGAGCACACGGAACTACAGCATTTTCGCCTCCAGTGAAAATGCAGCTGTGCAGCTGGTATTCGGTCCCTTGACCTGCAGGTCAGCAGCCGAGTACCTTAGCTACTAGACAACCACGGCGGGTCAATAGGCAAGGGAGGGAGTGAACGGGCGAACGGGCGAACGGAACATGAAGAGGAAAGCACAATGCCAAAAGTCTGTTTAGGCCTGGCATTCAAATTATTTTATTTAGTTGACTGGCCTTCATGTCCAGTTAGGGTAACCTTCACAAAATTACATCGCCTTCCTTTCACCGTACGTTTATTGTTCACTTTCTTGCATCATTGTGGATAAGTGAATAGTTGGTTGCAGCTTTCTGCTCACCCTGCATTACGTTGAAGGGGCACTAAACAGCAAAAATGATATTCTTGTGTTAGTAGAGAACCATTTCACAATCCAGAAAACTGCAACTTTATCACTTCAAGGCGCTCGGTATGCAAAGAAACGAGTTAAAAGCACTTGTATTGTGTGTTCTTTGTATTAGTGGCTGCGCTTCTTAGCAAGATGAGTAAGAAACTGCGGGAGGAGACGTCACTTTGAAATTCCCGTACCGAAGACAGCGACGTCGTAGATCTTAAAGGTGTGTACTGAGACCTACGTTGCTTTTAATCGATGAAAATGATGTACATTGTCCCATCTGGGTTTCATGGACCTAGCAACGAGGTCCCAGAGAATTTTATTGAGCCAATGTCGCGAATATACGGAAAATGCATTTTGAAAATTTTGACGTCACGCGCGGAAGTTTACGCACGAAATTGAAAAATGAAACTTCAATTTTGATTTCTCCCAAATATAGAACTTGTGATAGCAAAACATATGACAACACAGTTCTAAGAGTGCAGTTTCTTAATGTAAACTAAGATATTACTGCTCCTCAGTGTCTCCTTGATTTCCAAAGAAAATATTTTAAGCCTTACACACATGTCTCATTGAGTTAAAAAAACTTGAGATTCGGCGAGATATCTCGAAACTGCGGCGTCACCACGACGAATATTGCAATCGAGGACCAAGTGGGCCGACGGAGTACAAAAGTCCTATTACCTCAATATAACCCAACGTCATCGAGACCTTTGACATCGTCATGACGCAACATAGTGACTGCATTTGAGCCCTCTTTATGACGTCATAACAAGACACGATGACGTCCTAACACAAACATTTACGTTATCACACGACATCATCAATATTTAGCTAAAGACGTCGGAACACACAAGCAACGCGTAACCCTTTCACGTGCGTTACAGAAGAGGGGGGGGGGGAACAGTACAATCGACTGAAAAGAAAAAGCTGCAGAAAAAAAACTACGCATATCTACAAAGTGAATGCCGGTAAAGGGGCGAAGCAGTGTGCCTCAAATATTAAATTGCTACCACGAGCAGCGCTCCACGTGTGCTGTCGTCAATGGCAGCACACAGACTGCGCATAGCGTGTGCCTTTATCAGCGACCCCTCATAGAGGCACGAACCTACGCTATTGCTTGAACCAACGCCTCCTCTAGAAAGATGCCTGAAGAATGGCTCGCGCTCCCAGCGGAGTTGGCCTGCCTTCAGTTTTAAACAAGCTCCGCGTGGTGGCGCTCGCGACCGACACTATCATCACGGCTACAGGCGGGACCAGCTAAGCGTTTTTCATCTGCGGCCCATAGGGGCGCGTCAGTCGAGAGTTGTTTGAGACCTGCAACTGTGCACCACTATTTCGGAGGCTATGCAAGTGTTGCGTTGTTGCACCATTCGGCACAGGTGATGCTAGCGACCGAGAACATTTTCAAAATGAAGGAGGGAAAGGGTGTGGCAGCTGTTTTTTTAGATGCGGAAGCATCTTATACTCGCGCCTTGTAGTGCGCCGTCCGCACCGCTTCTCGAACATTCGACAGCTGACGCGCGCGCATGCGCCGTCGCGTCGTCGCCCACCATCTGTGCCGCGCGCGCTTCCCCTTCGAGAACATTCGACAGCTGACAGTGCATGCGCCGTCGCGCCGTCGCCATCTGTGCCGCGCGCGCGCTTCTCCTTCGAGAACATTCAACAGTTGACAGTGCATGCGCCATCGCGCTGTATATATACTCAAGGTCGGCGCTCGCTCGCTCAGTTGCCACTCGTCGGTTGGTTTGTACGGCGCGTCGACGTCCAAGGTCGCGGTGAAATGAATTCCAACGAATCCACAAACACAATGATCGACGTCCCTTCGACCAGCGCCGTCCTTTCACATACGTGTGTACGTGTTCACTCATTTAACACCCCCTCCTACAACCACGTTAACCAATTTAGCCATCGACCCAAGTAAGTCGCAATTTAACACCCCGTTGTTGAAAAACAGGTCACTGACCAATGTCAAATAAAAACAAAGACGTTTCGGGATCCGTACGGATCCCTTGTTCACAATGGGATGACGGCTGAGCAACAGGTTCTTATGTAATGTTGAGCGCATGACGCAAAGTCCGGGAGTACACGTGGTTTAGTGTGCCAGATGATCTATTGATTGTGTTACTTGTCGTCTGAATGATTAGTGATTCGAGGTTCAGTCTGGTTGTAAAATTCTTCTCCGTGGCCATGATGCATGCGTTGTCCCAGCTTATCTCGTGGCCCGTCTTCTCGGCATGCTCTGCGAGTGCATTTGTCACTGTGTGGCCCTTGGCGACGTCATTCTTGTGTTGCATCAGACGTCTGCAGTAATTTCCACTCGTGCCAATGTACACCGATTCGCAATCGGCGCATGGTATCTTGTAGACCACGCCAGGAAAGTGTTGCCGAGGGAGAGGATCCTTCACATTTAGCAACTCAGCCTTAAGCTTGCTTGCTGGAACATGCGCGATCTGTACACCACGTTTTCTGAATAGACGGGCTAGGGCTTCGCTTATATTTCGAATATAAGGAATGGATGCACGCTTTTTCGTAGACGATGTATTATGCATGGCTTGACTAGTTGACTGCAGTTTATGCATGACGGATTTAGTTGTTTTTCTAATAAAAATTTTGGGGTATCCATTCCTGATCAGGTCATCTTCAATGGTCCGGAGCTCCTCCTGCAGGCTTCCTTCATCGGAACAAGTGCGAACCGCTCGTTGAACTAAAGACCGAATCACTGAGCGTTTGTGGGCTACCGGGTGGACTGACTCATAGTCGAGGTATCTACCGGAGTGCGTTGGCTTTCGGTACACAGCGAAGGCGAGGCCTGTGGGAGTACGTTTTACAACTGCATCCAAGAAAGGGAGGCAACCGTCTTTTTCTTCTTCCACAGTAAACTTGATGGACGTCTCGATGCCATTTAGGCAGTCAAGGAAAGCTTGGACGTCTTTCTTCTTTATCACGCAGAAACAGTCGTCGACGTATCTCAGAAAAACCTTGGGTCTTGGCTGAAATGTTCGCAATGCTTTCTGCTCAATTGCTTCCATTGTGATATTAGCAGTTGTGACCGAAATCGACGCTCCCATTGCGGTACCGAAAACTTGCCTGTAGAATTCACCCTTGTACGAGAAGTAAGTGTTGGATAGGCAAAACCGTAACAAGGTGCACAGCTCGGTGACGTCGAACGGTGTGCGATCGGCCAATGTCGTGTCCTTGTGAAGCAATTGTCTGGAAGTGTCTACAGCAAGGTCGACGGGAACACTTGTGAAGAGGGAGCAGACATCAAATGAAACCAGTACTTCGTCGACATCCACAGTGATACTCTTCATTTTGCTTATGAAGTCATTGGTGTTCCGGAGGTTAGTTTCAGTCTTGCCTGCAAGGGGAGCCAGGATGCCGTGAAGATACTTTGAGAGGCTGTACAAGGGTGACCTAGTGAAATCTACTATGGGTCTGAGAGGCGTTCCGCTTTTGTGAATCTTCGGTAAACCGTATATCGCTGGAGCAGAACCATTGGTGCACAGCAGCTGGAAGTATAACCTTTTTGCTGATGCAGGAAGCGTCTGAAAAATACTAGATAGCGTCTTTTGCAGGCCAGTTTGGACTTTCGAGGTAGGATCCTTGTTAATCTTCGCGTACGTTGTACAGTCTCCCACTATGTCCGTCATCTTCGACTCATACGTCGACCGGTCAAGCACAACCGTCACGTTGCCTTTGTCCGCAGGAAGTACAGCAATCTTCTTGTTTTTGTGCAATGCCTTAATCGCTTTTTCCTCGTCTTCCGAGAGGACTTGCTGGCAGCCAGACTTGCGAATCCTCGATAGTATACCTACTGCTCTCGTACGGACTTCGTCTCGTTCACTTTCCCCAAGTAGACCAATAGCGTTTTCGACAGCACACACGACCTTGCGAGTGTCCGGCTGCTTTGCTTGGTTGAAGTTGAGACCACGGCTCAAAACTTTGCATTCCGCAGGAGTTAGCTCGTATGACGACAAGTTCCTGACCTCGAACATGGGTCCTCTGGTTTTCCTGCCTTTTTCTAGCAAAGCACTCAGCTTGCGCTCTTGTGACGTTTCCTGCTTTTCTGTTCGTCGTCGCGATGCTTGGTTCGCAACGAGATGTATTTCAGGGAGTAACTCAGGCATGATGAATTCCAGCTGGCGTGTTGTGAAGAAAATGTCAGTCTCAAGGCGCTTCACAGTCTGCTTGCAGTCTTCTATCCGTGCTTGAAGAAGCTGCCGTTCAGCTTTCGAAATGACTTGATGACCGAATGCCGATTTCACGGGGTGCTTTAACTGCAAAGATTTTGGGATGAGTTGCTTGGACTTACAGGTTATGTTGAAACGCAGGTGCGTCTTGAAGGCTGCCAGTCGTGTAGATGCACTCAAGAAGTGACGAATCCTGGTGATAGCCGATTGTCCATACTTGTGGCGGATGCTCACGTAGTCGAGAGTTCGACGGAATGCCGTCTGGTCAGGTAAAGGCATTGTTGAAAAACAGGTCACTGACCAATGTCAAATAAAAACAAAGACGTTTCGGGATCCGTACGGATCCCTTGTTCACAATGGGATGACGGCTGAGCAACAGGTTCTTATGTAATTCAACAGGTTCTTATGTAAGACGCACCTGCGTTTCAACATAACCTGTAAGTCCAAGCAACTCATCCCAAAATCTTTGCAGTTAAAGCACCCCGTGAAATCGGCATTCGGTCATCAAGTCATTTCGAAAGCTGAACGGCAGCTTCTTCAAGCACGGATAGAAGACTGCAAGCAGACTGTGAAGCGCCTTGAGACTGACATTTTCTTCACAACACGCCAGCTGGAATTCATCATGCCTGAGTTACTCCCTGAAATACATCTCGTTGCGAACCAAGCATCGCGACGACGAACAGAAAAGCAGGAAACGTCACAAGAGCGCAAGCTGAGTGCTTTGCTAGAAAAAGGCAGGAAAACCAGAGGACCCATGTTCGAGGTCAGGAACTTGTCGTCATACGAGCTAACTCCTGCGGAATGCAAAGTTTTGAGCCGTGGTCTCAACTTCAACCAAGCAAAGCAGCCGGACACTCGCAAGGTCGTGTGTGCTGTCGAAAACGCTATTGGTCTACTTGGGGAAAGTGAACGAGACGAAGTCCGTACGAGAGCAGTAGGTATACTATCGAGGATTCGCAAGTCTGGCTGCCAGCAAGTCCTCTCGGAAGACGAGGAAAAAGCGATTAAGGCATTGCACAAAAACAAGAAGATTGCTGTACTTCCTGCGGACAAAGGCAACGTGACGGTTGTGCTTGACCGGTCGACGTATGAGTCGAAGATGACGGACATAGTGGGAGACTGTACAACGTACGCGAAGATTAACAAGGATCCTACCTCGAAAGTCCAAACTGGCCTGCAAAAGACGCTATCTAGTATTTTTCAGACGCTTCCTGCATCAGCAAAAAGGTTATACTTCCAGCTGCTGTGCACCAATGGTTCTGCTCCAGCGATATACGGTTTACCGAAGATTCACAAAAGCGGAACGCCTCTCAGACCCATAGTAGATTTCACTAGGTCACCCTTGTACAGCCTCTCAAAGTATCTTCACGGCATCCTGGCTCCCCTTGCAGGCAAGACTGAAACTAACCTCCGGAACACCAATGACTTCATAAGCAAAATGAAGAGTATCACTGTGGATGTCGACGAAGTACTGGTTTCATTTGATGTCTGCTCCCTCTTCACAAGTGTTCCCGTCGACCTTGCTGTAGACACTTCCAGACAATTGCTTCACAAGGACACGACATTGGCCGATCGCACACCGTTCGACGTCACCGAGCTGTGCACCTTGTTACGGTTTTGCCTATCCAACACTTACTTCTCGTACAAGGGTGAATTCTACAGGCAAGTTTTCGGTACCGCAATGGGAGCGTCGATTTCGGTCACAACTGCTAATATCACAATGGAAGCAATTGAGCAGAAAGCATTGCGAACATTTCAGCCAAGACCCAAGGTTTTTCTGAGATACGTCGACGACTGTTTCTGCGTGATAAAGAAGAAAGACGTCCAAGCTTTCCTTGACTGCCTAAATGGCATCGAGACGTCCATCAAGTTTACTGTGGAAGAAGAAAAAGACGGTTGCCTCCCTTTCTTGGATGCAGTTGTAAAACGTACTCCCACAGGCCTCGCCTTCGCTGTGTACCGAAAGCCAACGCACTCCGGTAGATACCTCGACTATGAGTCAGTCCCCCCGGTAGCCCACAAACGCTCAGTGATTCGGTCTTTAGTTCAACGAGCGGTTCGCACTTGTTCCGATGAAGGAAGCCTGCAGGAGGAGCTCCGGACCATTGAAGATGACCTGATCAGGAATGGATACCCCAAAATTTTTATTAGAAAAACAACTAAATCCGTCATGCATAAACTGCAGTCAACTAGTCAAGCCATGCATAATACATCGTCTACGAAAAAGCGTGCATCCATTCCTTATATTCGAAATATAAGCGAAGCCCTAGCCCGTCTATTCAGAAAACGTGGTGTACAGATCGCGCATGTTCCAGCAAGCAAGCTTAAGGCTGAGTTGCTAAATGTGAAGGATCCTCTCCCTCGGCAACACTTTCCTGGCGTGGTCTACAAGATACCATGCGCCGATTGCGAATCGGTGTACATTGGCACGAGTGGAAATTACTGCAGACGTCTGATGCAACACAAGAATGACGTCGCCAAGGGCCACACAGTGACAAATGCACTCGCAGAGCATGCCGAGAAGACGGGCCACGAGATAAGCTGGGACAACGCATGCATCATGGCCACGGAGAAGAATTTTACAACCAGACTGAACCTCGAATCACTAATCATTCAGACGACAAGTAACACAATCAATAGATCATCTGGCACACTAAACCACGTGTACTCCCGGACTTTGCGTCATGCGCTCAACATTACATAAGAACCTGTTGCTCAGCCGTCATCCCATTGTGAACAAGGGATCCGTACGGATCCCGAAACGTCTTTGTTTTTATTTGACATTGGTCAGTGACCTGTTTTTCAACAATGCCTTTACCTGACCAGACGGCATTCCGTCGAACTCTCGACTACTAAATTTAACACCCCATTTCACAACCACGTTAACCAATTTAGCCATCGACCCAAGTAAGTCGCATTTTAACACCCCGTTAACTAATTATATGCTCCGCATCCTCCTCAGTGTTCCCCCGAGGGAAGCTGCGGGCAATTTTTTTTCTCATGCAGCAGGCATCTTCCTAGAGGAGGCGTTGCTTGAACCCAGGTAGTTTCCACGCGAAAAGCGCGGGTACTATCCTCACTGAGGTCGGCACATTAAATGCGGAGCATTTCTTAGCCACAAGATGTCGCGCTTCGGCGTCGGCACCATCCACACCCTCAGTACGTGTGCTCGGCTCGCCTGGTGCCTCTTCTCGTCTCTCTCGAACGCGGGCTGTGGTTACATATAAGCGGGAGAGCAAGCGTGCGGAATCCAGTCGAGGGCCTTATTGCGGACCTCTCGCCCGTACTCCTCTCCCTCGAACGCGGGCGGTGTGTATATAGGCGGCGGAGCGCGCGTTCGGAATTCAGCTAAGAGCATCTCCTCTACGTGCGATACAACGATGGCACCAAGGAATGAGGACCCACTTTAAATTTACACTTCTTGCCTCAGTTTTTCCTTCATTCAAATAATAAAAATAATAAAGACGAAATAAAAATTTAGCATTCCGAAACAATACCCAATTATGCAACATTCACGCGATACTCCCCCCCCCCCGCCCTCTGCGATGCATTTACTCTAGCTCCCCGCTTGAGAAGATGCGAGTGCCAATTTTCGGGGGGTAAAGCTCCTTACGCCATGGGTCATGCGTCCGCATTGTATGTATGTATGTATGTATGTATGTATGTATGTATGTATGTATGTATGTATGTATGTATGTATGTATGTATGTATGTATGTATGTATGTATGTATGTATGTATGTATGTATGTATGTATGTATGTATGTATGTATGTATGTATGTATGTACGTATGTATGTATGTATGTATGTATGTACGTACGTACGTACGTACGTATGCATTATTATTATTATTATTATTATTATTATTATTATTATTATTATTATTATTATTATTATTATTATTATTATTATTATTTGTTTATAAAAAGTGGTTAACCATTTAGAGTACTAGGTACTCTACTATGGGGGAGCATAAAGCCATCCCGTGGGTGGTGATTTGTTTTTACAGCGCTGATTAGGGGTGAAGCTTACTATAGCAACACCCGTTCGTCCCTCGTAGTCTGTAACAAGTATAACATTTTGACCTCCAAGGTGGTACCGGTGGGAGATTTCTTCTGTGCGTTGTTGAACAATAAAAAATAATGCTCAATGTACATGTCAATAGCTGTTAATGGAGAATGAGAGACAGGAGCATTCGGATATTAGTTTACGCGCACGCTGCGATCCCCATTAGCAGCCATTGGCATGTATACATTGAGCACTAACTGACAAGAAAGGATTGCTACGTTATACTCGCTGGGCGTAACCTTTTTAGTTTTAGAAAGGTTTAGCGGTTCAGCGAGCGTTGAGCCGCAGTGCCATGAATACAGTGAACTAGTATATACCATGAACTCGAGGTGGTTGAAGGTGGGAAGTGGACCCGAAGCGCAGGCCGTAAGAAAGTGTGCGTGAGCCACCTCTCGTTTAGTCCTTGGAATGTCCGCTGGATGGCGGCGCTTTTATATGGGGAATATATGAAGAAAAGACGCGAGATGGTGATACTTGGAGTGTTGAATACATGGACGAACGGACACACAGACAGATGCATGGATGGACGCATGAACGGACGCAGGGGCGGATGCATGGACGAACGCAGGGACGGACGCACGAACAGACGCACGCACGGACGGGCGGATGGGCGCATGGACGGTCACACAGACGGACGCATAGACGGACGAAAGCAAGAACGAATGAATCGACGAATGCTTCGTCCCACTCTCCATCATTCACTCCGTGGTTATGCTGCCAATTTATTATTATTATTATTATTATTATTATTATTATTATTATTATTATTATTATTATTATTATTATTATTATTATTATTATTATTATTATTATTATTAGATGTAATAGTAGTAGTAGTAGGTAGCCACCTCAATGGCTGGACTGGAGGAGCGGTATGCGCGCGCCCTTTTCAATTGAGAAGTAAAGCAGTGCACGTGAATCATAAATAAAAAGATACTTGTTTCTGATGAAGCAACCTACAGAGACGAGTGTCGCTGACTTCGGTGCCGTTCTCTTGTGCATAGCTAGCTGTTGCTTTCTTAGGTTTTGGTGAAGCAGTGTTCACTGGCGGGGTTTCCCTTTCTGTGACACTGTTGCCCTTCTCGTTCCTTAGTACTTGGCTAACTAACGACTTTGTTGTTAGTGAATCAGGGGTGAGTTGTGAGAGTTAACCGACTCCTGTAGCACATACCCACTTAATTTTTGAGATGGGATCGGACACATTATGGCTCACTTAAACAGCCTCGATGTGAAAAGATATGTCATAGCATGGTCTAAACGTGCATCACGCTGAGCCAATGAGTTTTTCTTGTTAAAATTGAAAGTTTTTTTCTGTATTAACTGCCAGACCGTGACGCCCGTTTTCAGACTAAGCCCTGCTCGTTTAATTCAACGCGGGGAGTAAATCCGTTTTGCGAGAAACAGGTACAACGTTACAGAGGCGGTAATGGGAGGAACCTTTGAAGGATCGAGCCCAGTCAGCAGCCTTAAAAAAAGCAGTTCCTTAATGCAAAAGCTGGCAATCTGCTCTTCAACCTCGTTTTTATTATCCGGATTGACCAAAATAAGCTTCTCAGACATCAAGCTTTGCACAGGTGCAGTGACTTTCAGTCGAAGTAAAAACGGTTTTTCTTCTCTCTCGCTCATCGACCATTTCGCCCCTCCCCGAGTGACCTAATTAGCTACACTCGCCAGGGCAATTAGGGCCCTGCAATCATTGCTCTCGCGACAGCAACAAAAAGTCTAATTGGGTTGCGCAAAAAACAACAATGACCCTCCTTGTGTATTTCTGCCTAGAAAGATGCACCAAGGTTCCAAACCTTATTTTTTTTCTCCAACTGAGTCTCCAAATTCCACTTCAATCTCTCTTCACGACGAATTAACTAATGCACTTGCCACCTCAACTTCATTTAACTTCAAAAAGAAATTGACATACCCGTTTGCTCTTACCTACTTGCATACGAAATGACGTTCCCGGGCCAGAGAGGCAGTCCTTCAATCGAATCAATAAGCCCACGCTAAAGTGCTCCGCTAACGCAGGTGGCGTTACATATAAACACATTCCCTTTCGCACGGGGCAGTGCTTCGTTTCTCCTCAATGCTCGGCGACCTTGCAAAGTGGCCTACTTAGCGGATTTGGGCCGACCGACCCGCAAAGGCGATGCGGGCGGAAAAAAAGGGGTAGTAGTGAGAAAAAAGGAAGGAACGTATCTCGCAATGCTACACAGGAGAGGGTGATGAGATGATCGGGGTGAGAGGTGGAAAGATAGCGGTGATCTGCAGTTGAAAGCGCGAGCGCAAACAGACGCACAAGAATAAATCGAAAACAAATGAAGGAAAAGAATGAGGCTTCAGGTCACTCCGCTTGCAACGCTGCTTCGCCCTTTCCCTCTCCCGACGCAGTCTCGCGTTTTCTCTCTAGGTCGGGCATGCGCGTACGCCGTGCCAGCCCCGAAATCTGGGTCACCCGGTCAGCCCTGCATCTCGCGCGTCGTGCCCGGCCAACACGGGACCCGCCAGCCGACCGAACTTCTCCCCTTCGTTGCCGTTCTTGTTTCGGTTGTTTCCCCGGGGTGTGACGTCATGGGCGGTCTCTTTGCTTCTTCCGTCAACGCTGAAGAGAAACAAGATTTCCCAGTGCATTTTGTGGTCGAATCTGTGCGATCGCAGTGGCAATGCTTTTTATTTTTTTTCGTCGTTGCTCACATCGGAGTGCTTGTGTGGGCTTTCTCTCGTAATTGTAAGCCAGAATTGCTGATAAGTTACGTAAAATTAAGGTTGTGAGTTCGCGTCCTACCAGAGACAAGGTACTTTGTTCCATACAGTTTCATTTCACTTGATGTCATCAAAAAGAAAATTGCCCGCAGCTTCCCTCGGGGGAACACTGAGGAGGATGCGGAGCATATAATTGGTTAACGGGGTGTTAAAGTGCGACTTACTTGGGTCGATGGCTAAATTGGTTAACGTGGTTGTGAAATGGGGTGTTAAATTGCGACTTACTTGGGTCGATGGCTAAATTGGTTAACGTGGTTGTAGGAGGGGGTGTTAAATGAGTGAACACGTACACACGTATGCGAAAGGGCGGCGCTGGTCGAAGGGATCGTCGATCATTGTGTTTGTGGATTCGTTGGAATTCATTTCACCGCGACCTTGGACGTCGACGCGCCGTACAAACCAACCGACGAGCGGCAACTGAGCGAGCGAGCGCCGACCTTGAGTATATATACAGCACGACGGCGCATGCACTGTCAGCTGTTGAATGTTCTCGAAGCGCGACGCCACATGCGCGTCCACTGGAGAATCAGGAGAATTGTAGATGTCGAACGCGGTGTGTAGAGGAGGAAGGGTGCACAGATGGTGGAGGAGTGAAGCGCGCGCGGTGTGTAGAGGAGGAAGGGATGCACAGATGGTGGAAGAGTGGGCGACGGCGCGACGGCGCATGCGCGCGCGTCTGCTGTCGAATGTTCGAGAAGCGGTGTGGGACGGCGCGGACGGCGCGGACGGCGCACTACAAGGCGCGAGTATAAGATGCTCCGCATCTAATAACAGGGTCCCTTTTGCATTCTCTTAAGATCGAACTAAGGTGAAAGCAGCGTTTCCTTTATTGTCATTTGATGCGTTGATTATGCCCAGCCCCTTCCGAACGACTTTTGCTTCTAACATGTCTTTGCATTACCTCTAGAATCGAAGAAGTTGCTAGCTTCCTGCACCTAACCTGCTTTCAATCGACCTCCGTGATCCGGCTATCTTCGATCATGTTGCCGATTTCTTGTGATGACATCATCGTGTGACGCCACGTCACGTGAACTCTCGATCGTAGGCTTGTCGGCGATCTACCTATTCTGTTACGGCAATCTGATGTGTGGCGGTTTGGGCTAGTTGGTATGACACGACGATAGTTATAGCACGAGAACAGAACGACGACAAGACGGCGAATCGACCGAATCAACCACAATGCAAACTACTTGTGGTCACCTGAGCTAACTAGCCTTGGTGCGCAGTACCCAACCAAGTCCCGGCAATCGGGTGTTGTCCACTCTTGCAGTGATCTCGTTCTTCCAAACTACGTTCACAACCCCCTCGTCTTAGGTCTGAAGTTTGCCATCGACCGAGAGGGGTCTGCACCCGAGATACTTTCAATGGTGCGCTCTCTTACTGGCCGCACCTCGCCAGAGGATTCGGACAGATGCATCTCTGAAGGCGTCGACGTGCTCCTACGGAGTGAGCCTCCCAGCACCAGCCTTCCGTTTCGGAGGACAGCCAAGTTTCTGAGAAACAATGAACTTTGTGTTTTGCCGTCACATAAAGAGTGTGGTTTCAGTGTTCTCGCAAATTACCTGTACCTAGAAAAGGTTCACAGCTGTTAGCTCTGTTAATAAATGTTGCACTCACATTCGTCTACATAAACTAAAAACGCAAGCCAAGGAAATGTGTCGTAAACTAGAGTTGAAACAGTTAGCACAGAATATTAGTAAAAGCAACAAAAATGGGTTCAACATGTTTTTTTCTGCCAAAACACATAAAGTCGACATGCCCTTCCGAGTCATTGTGATAGAAAGGGGAACGTGGCAAAAGCAACTCGGCTTGTTTATTCAGACCCTTCTGAAGTGTTTAACGATCGATGACCCATTCCTGATCAAAAACTCGCCGGCACTGATAGAATGTTTCAAAAAAGTGAAGTCAAACTAATGTGTTCGGTTTTTACATTCACATAACGGACCTATACTGCTCACTGCCTCACGACGAGTTATCAGAGTATATAAGGGATAGCATAGATTCCTTCGGAGAAATTGAACTTACAAATAAAAACTGGCATCAGTGGGCGAGATTTTCTTATTCTGTACTCACCTCTATGTTTGTTGAGTGAAATTATTGCATTTATCTGCAGAAAAAAGGTTTTTGAATCGGATCGTGCATAGCTCTTCTACTCAGTGATCTACTGTTGTCCAATATGGGCAATAAACTGCAAAAAAGTTAAAGGGCATGCATGTCGTCAAAGACGGCTTTATGCTCTCCCATAGTAGGGTACCAAGTACTCAAAATCGCTAACCACTTTTCTTTAACAACAGTATTCAAATATGACGATGATTTCTTGGTTTTTAATTGTAACCCTTTTATGTTCCATTCGATTTCAGCTCATACAGTAGGTGTGTTTGAAGATTGTTTGAAGCTTCTTGTATCGACACATGAAAAGCCCGAGAATGACACGTTAAGTTTTTTGGATTTAAGGCTGTTTTTCAGCACACAGAATACTTGGTGCTACGAACCACGTGCGCAGAAACCTTTGCTTCCTTTTTCTTCCGCTCACAGCAAGCTAGTAAAGCGAGGCATAACACGGACTTGCCTTGAGAATGCCTTTAACAGGTCGTGCTTTCACAACATCTCTGCGAGCTTCAAAGCTCAAATGTCCCGGCTTATGGCTTCGGATTTTCCTGAGGCGTTTATCGCATCTGTCACCGAGTCTATCCTGCAGACCAGTAGGGCAGAGCAGAGGCAGGGACAGGATCCGAGCAACACGGATACAGAGCGTGAAAGAATAGCTGTTGTTCCGTACAAACACCAGATATCACACAGGCTCAAGAAAATCGGAAAACGTGCGGGCGTTCGTGTGCTGTTCTCTGCTCTGTCCAAACGATTCAGTCTCACTAAATCTACAAACCCCCTGAAAAAGCAGTCATCAACTCAATGCAATGTTAAGCATAGGAACAGGTATGTGACATGTTCTCGGGGAGTTGTCTATAGGACCCTCTTTTCCTGTGGTGCTTGTTATGTGGGAACGACCAAAAGGTGTCTTAACAATCTACCGAGGGAACACGCTAACAATGTTAGGAGCGGAAAAGATGGTTTTCTTGTTCAGCACTGCACTGAGTGCAACTGTGTGCGACTTTTCAAGGACACAGTGCCGCGTTATTAAGCACAGGGGTGAGTGCACCCGAGTCATCGTCGAGGCCACAAAGATGGCACGCGAACAGATGTCATGCATTAGCAAGCCCTCAGTGTCTCTGTCCCAGAAAGAACCAAGGTTCCTGGAAGGTATCGGTGCACGCAACTACTTATAGTGCTTTTACCTTCGCTTTAGATTTTTTTTTGTTACCTTATAATTTTTTTGCCTTTTTTCCTTGTTTTTTTCTCTTACTCATGCATTGCTCTTCGTGTCACATAGTTGTTGTTAGATGATTTACTGTCTCCTCTATATGTTTTCGCGCTCTGCGCAATAAACTCAGCTGGATGTTAGCACTTGTCTCCTTCTTGTCCCTTTGTAGTCATTCTGTTCTCCTGCTACAATTATCGTAATGACAATCTGATGTTACGTGGAGGTCACTTGTTACTCGATGTTGCCACATATCGTTATTGAATAATATGTGAGGTTCAACGTCGCAAAACCACCATATATATGATTATGAGAGACGCTGTAGTAGAGGGCTCCGGAAATTTCGGCCACCTGGGGTTCTTTAACGTGCACCCAAATCTGAGCACATGGGCCTATAACATTTCCGCCTCCATCGGAACTGCAGCTGCCACAGCTGGGATGCGATCCCGCGACCTGCGGGTCAGCAGCCGAGTATTTAGCCACTAGACCACCGCGGCAGAGCACATATCGTTATTGACCGGATATAAACGCGTGGTGGTCGTTGTTGCCTGTGGCAGCTCAAGTATTGTGTTGCCAAGCACGTGGAAGAAGGTCTTATTCCCGCCATGGAGGACGGAAAAACTTTGGAGGGAATGTCGTGCAGTTTGGATAGAAAGAAAAAAAAGAGGGAAAGAAAGAGAGAGAGAGAGAAAGAAAGAGAAAGATTAAGAGAAAGCGGGGCAGGTAAACACGTGCTTCGCTTGCCAACCATTTAGCTGGTAAAGAAAAGTCTCCAAATTTTTTATTGATTTCTATTATTCGAGCAATTGCATGTTGCTGATGTTCGTCGAGCGTTTGGAAATCGGCGAGAAAATAAAGAAAAAAAGCTAGGTGTGTGTGCATGTTTGTGTGCGTCTGTTTTAATATGGGTTCATGTGTGCGTGTATGTGCGCACGTTTGTCGCCACTGGCCAATCTATACCCGTTCGGTTGATCACCTGCCTAGTCCAAATAAAAAATAATGCAGATCCTACGTACACTGGGAATAAATGATATGCGAAACACGAAGAGGAAGGTTGACATGTGACTTCAAAATCAGCCCGACATTACGACGCGGACGTCAATTAGGCCACACATGACTTCCATGTCACGATTATTATGTTTGAACGTGTTATTCACCTTCGTCGTCTATTCACCCCATGTGATACCAAATTTGGTATATGTGAAGCTAGCGAAACGGCCGAGAGCGTGTTATATGAGTGTAGCATGTAGTCATGTTTCACATGACACGCATACCGAAACTACCATGTTTGGACGTGTCATTTACCTTCGTCGTCAATTGACGTCACGTCACGTATCTATCTATCTATCTATCTATCTATCTATCTATCTATCTATCTATCTATCTATCTATCTATCTATCTATCTATCTATCTATCTATCTATCTATCTATCTATCTATCGGTCTGTCTAGTCTGTCTGTCTGTCTGTCTGTCTGTCTGTCTGTCTGTCTGTCTGTCTGTCTGTCTGTCTGGTCTGTCTGTCTGTCTGTCTGTCTGTCTGTCTATCTATCTATCTATCTATCTATCTATCTATCTATCTATCTATCTATCTATCTATCTATCTATCTATCTATCTATCTATCTATCTATCTATCTATCTATCTATCTAGCCACCTAAGACCTTTAGCTCTGCCCCGCCACGGTGGTCTAGTGGCTAAGGTACTCGGCTGCTGACCCGCAGGTCGCGGGTTCGAGTCCCGGCTGTGGCGGCTGCATTTCCGATGGAGGCGGAAATATTGTAGGCCCGTGTACTCAGATTTGGGTGCACGTTAAAGAACCCCAGGTGGTCAAAATTTCCGGAGCCCTCCACTACGGCGTCTCTCATGATCAAATGGTGGTTTTGGGACGTTAAACCCCACATATCAATCAAGACTTTTAGCTCTCCTGGCCGTTTGGATAGTGCTTTCATTGCCAAATTTGATATGATATAACCTAACAGTATGACGAACATAACTGACTAGTCATAACATGAAAATCATGACACGTATGTCATAAATGCCATGATTTACATGTCATGGCCTTGCTGCTCTTGCAGTGATTTCATTCCCATGATATCGTGAAAAACTCGTATGGTATGATATGACTGCATGGTGAACACAAGTGACAGACCCAAACATCAAAATCATGACATGCATGTCATGTAACTACACGATTACATGGCACACTCATGATGTGCTCGCGGCCGTTTGGCTAGCTTTGACTATACCAAGTTCGGTATTACGGGACGTGAATGGATGACAAAGGTTTGTGACTGGTGCAAACACGACAATCATGAGATGCCTGTCATGTAAAAACATGACTACAAGCTACGCTCATGATGCGCTCGCGGCCGCTTCGCTAGCTTCCCATGTACCGAATTCGGTATCACGTGCCGTGAGCAGACTACACAGGTAAATGACACGTCCAAACATGATGATCATGACATGCGTGTCATGTAACAGCATGACTACAGCCCACACTCATTATGTGCTTACGGCCGTTTTGCTACCTTCACATATGCCAGAATTTGGTATTACGTCCCGTGAATAGAGGACGAAGGTATGTGACTGGTGCAAACATGATAACAATGACTTGCGTGTCATGTGAGAACATTATTACACGTCACCCTCAAGGTTTCAATACACTTCTACGTGAGCGCGCGCCGGCGTTCGTTTTATCGCGTCACGCCAGCGATGCCAAAACAGGCATAGGGATCCCCCTAGTATAGATAAGTGGATCTGCCCACTGACATTCATTGTGGATCTGCATGCCATATACTCGCAGGCGTGCGCAGCGCTGCGTTCCTTTGACGCATGCGCGTTTGAGCGCACATGGCGTCCCTCCGTCACGGAGGGAAGCGGACGCGGTGCTCTCTAAATAACGTCGTGAGTGCAAAATGCAGCGTGCCGCATTTCGTGCCGGTTGCCACCGGGCCGCGCCGACGGACGCTGGTCGCGCCTAACGTCACACTATAGAGGGCGCACGTTTTGCTAGCGTGGCTGATTGATTTGATTGATTTGTGGGGTTTAACGTCCCAAAACCACCATATGATTATGAGAGACGCCGTAGTGGAGGGTTCCGGAAATTTCGACCACCTGGGGTTCTTTAATGTGCGCCCAAATCTGAGCACACGGGCCTACAACATTTCCGCCTCCATCGGAAATGCAGCCGCCGCAGCCGGGATTTGAACCCGCGACCTGCGGGTTTGCTAGCGTGGCGTTGCTGCTCCCAGCCTGAGCGTGCGTCAACGTTGCGTCGGAGTATATTGGGCACTTCATGACATGCTCGCGGCCGTTGCGCTAGCTCCACATGTACCAAATTTGGTATCACGGGAAGTAAATGGATGACGAAGGTAAAAGACGCGTCCACACCTGATAATCATCATATGCGTTTCACGTAAAACATGACTACCTGCTATGCTCATAGCACGCCCGTGGCCGTTTCGCCAGATCCACATATACCAAATTCGGAATGACGTCACGTGAATGGACGATGAATGTAAATGACACGTCCGAATATGATAATCATGATATTGATTTCCCGTAAAACATGACTACATGCTACGCTCATAGCATGCTCGCGGCCATTTCGCTAGCTTCATATATACCATAGTTGGTATCAGGTGACGTTAATATATGATGAAGGTAAATGAAACGTCTAAACATAATAATTATGACATGGAAGTCATGTACTGCATAATTTACCTCCGTCTCTTAGGCCGCGTTCACACTGAGCATTCCGGCCGCCGAAAGTGCTCCGAATCCGGTTCGGCGGCGGCGAGATCCGTCGAAAGGGCCCTCTCCGCGCCGATCGCTCTTGGACCGATTTTCGCGGCGTCTGCCGCCGAATCGGTCACCGCGGACCAATAGGAGTGCTAGTCAAGGAATTTCGAAAAATGGCGGCGAAGCCCTACTCACTTGTTATGCTGCAGCGCACGTAACTGAATGTTGAAACCAAGGGGAGTTTAACCTACTCTGGGCCTACTTCACGTCCGTATTTCGTGGAAGAGGTGACCGAGCTTGTTGCGGTCTTGCAGAGCAAAACGAACCCCCCAACGCCACTGGCGTCGGTGGTTTTTCTGCTCTTCGAGCATTACAAGACAGCCACTTGCCAGCAAAGTAAGCAGTACTGTCTTTTCTTGCTTCTTGCGTACGAGAATCGTCGAAGTATACACCACCGGATATCGTAGTAGCGTTTGCGAGCCGCGACAACAACCGGGTGACAGCGCATCCATCCCGCGTTCGCCCCATAGTAGATGGCATATTCGGCGGCGCGGGGCGCGTCCAGTGTGAACGACGCCGCGTTTCGGGGGCAGGGGAATTTCGGTCGCTGCAGAAAGCGGATGTTTCAGTATAAACTAGGCATTAACGTTGTGCTGATTTTAAAATCACCCGTCACCCTTCCTCATTCGTGCTTCGCATATCATTGATTCCCACTGTACGCGGGATCTGGCAATTTTTTTTTTGCTGACATGAAAAAGATTTTTCGTTCTAGTAAGTATTACTTCATAATTCAAAATAAAAGATACATTGTTTTAAACAAACGAGTTGATAATACTGCAGTAACTTGGTGCCTAAAGCAACTTTTAGTAAGATATTGCAGCAGAAATCTGCAGTTGTGCTTGACCAACGGCTAATGTTGATAGAGATGGTATATGAAAAACATGAGTACATAGAAGTTGTCCTACAAGCTATACATTTAACATACGTCCAGATTGCAATAACTTCCCTGTTTTAAAGTCATCGGGAAGGCTCAGTGCTCCCTATAGTTGAGTACGAAGTACTCGAAATCGTTCAACATTAAAAGGGCTTCATTCACACTTCGTTGTACGCAATGGCCTTCGCTCCACAGGATGACTTTAAGCTCTCCCATAGTAGAGCACCCTGTACTCTAAATAGTTACCCACTTTTTCTCCCCCCCCACCCCCTTGTGCTGGTATTCGACTGCACCTTCTTTTCGATACGTATAAGATTTGTTGACATGAACGCCCTAGCGGCGTCCGTGAACTCTAATGCGTTCTTGCAATCTCTTGATGCGTCCCTTTTAAATTCCCAACATGTGGTACTCCTAGGGGACTTTATTTGTTGTAGACTCACACGCAGACGTTCGAGGTCCGGGTTGCAGGCAGTGACACTGGAACGCCATAGAACTCGAACGTCTAGTGCAGCAATTGAGATCGAGTGAGATTCATGAAAGTATACATGATAGAAATTATGCTTGGCGTCGAGCAACGTTGAGCAGCAGAATCAATCACGTGTACGCATCCCCCGGACTCATTATCTACGTTCACGACACTGGGGTAATGTCAATGCTAACAACACCAGGGTACATAGGCGACCACCTCCCGGTTATGCTCTCTCTCCGCCTGCCAGCGGGAACGCCAGCTATTCACACACTGTGGCAGTTGCCGCGTCGTCCAGCACTCTCAGCCTACGGAAAAAAAATGGCAGCATATCCATGGTGTGAATGATGGAGAGTGGGGCGAAGCATCTGTCCGTCCATTCGTTCTTGCTTCCGTCCGTTCATGCGTCCGTCTGTGTGACCGTTCGTGCGTACATTCGCCCGTCCGTGCATCTGTTCGTGCGTCCGCACATCCATGCGTGCGTCCATCCCTGAGTTCGTCCATGCATCCGTCCCTTCTTCCGTTCATGCGTCCATCCGTCTGTGCAGCCAACCGTGCGTCCGTTCATGCATCTGTCTGTGTGTCCATTCGCACATCTAGTCAACACTCCAAGTACCACCATCTCGCATCTTTTCATCATATATTCTGCATATAAAAGCACCGCCCCCCAGTGGACATTCCAAGGACTAAACGAGAGGTGGCACACGCACACTTTCTTACGGCTTGCGCTTCGGGTCTACTTGCCACTTTTAACCACCTCGAGTTCATGGTGTATACTAGTTCACTGTATTCATGACACTGTGCCCCAACGCTCGCTGAACCTTCCTAAAACCAAAGAGGTTACGCCCAGCGAGTATAACGTAGCAACTCTTTCTTGTCAGATAGTGCTCAATGTACATGCCAATGGCTGTTAATAGGAAATGAGAGATGGGAGAATTCAGCTTTTAGTTCACGCGCACGCTGCGAATTTTTCATTGCTCAACAACGGACAGGAGAAATCTTCCACCGGCACCATGTTGCAGGTCAAAGCGTAAGACATGTTACGTACTACTACGAGGGACGAACGGGTGCCGCTTTAAGGAGCATCGCCCCTAAAATTGTCCCGAGCGTTACGAATATTGCTCATTGGAGCGGATATAGCTGACTAGGATCGCCTCAAAGAACAGTGGCGTCATCATTGCAGTGCGTTTGGCAGGGGACTTAGCACCCGTATGTCCAAAGATGCGTCATTGTTAATCCAAAAAATATGCATAGCCCACCATGATCTCAGCCCTTTTCCCGTTATGCGGGCATGGCAATAGCAGCTTGTCGAACGGTACCAACGTACCATGCGGATTTCTTCGCTCTCGGCTGCAGCAAGGCGCTGTAGACGTGCACAGCGTGCGAACCTTCAGGTGCTAAGGTAGGCACGCAGAGCTCTGCTTCGTCCACCAGGCTCGCCTGCCCACTCACTAAACTTTACCGCGCCAGCTGTTGCGGGTACGTGTGGCTTTCAGGAATTCACTCAACATTTTCAGTCAATGGCTCTATCTGTTGCTAGTGTCTGTTACCCACCTCTTGCAACATTATTCGCTCCCCACCAGGTCTATTCTGTTCCGGGCCGAGAAATGCACACCCATACGTGGCTAACGCGTGACATCATTCAGTACTCCACTAGCCGATGTGCGCAGGGACTGTTGGTTTTCTTATATCAGGAGAAAGTTTTTGATTTCATAAAAACATGGCTACTTACTAAAAGTTTTACATGCATTCGGATTCCTGGATAACTTATCCAGGAATCCGAATTCATTCGCAACTTTTCATTCGCATCCAGGAATCCGAATTCATTCGCAGGAATCCAAAACAGTTCATTGACCTCATTCACCCGATGTACACCAATTCAGAAAGTGCCCTTTACATAGATTTCCATGAGAGTCACCCATTTAAAGTAACTTGTGGGGACCATTAAGGGTGTCCCCTCTCGGAGACCCAGTGATATTCATCCTTGCACTAGAACCCTTCTAAGGGCCATTGAACGTCACCCGCAGATTCGAGGCTTACCCTTACCTTGTAACACTCAAGTAAAGGTCACTGAATATGCACACGACATTACTCTATATGTACACAATGAACAGTCACTGCAGCATCCTCTCGATACTGTTTATGATTTCGGCCTTATCTTTAGTGCAAGGTTAAACTTTTCTAAAAGCCAGCATTTTTTTATTTGTAACCACAGTGGTCGTATCAGCAACACGTCCTCTTTACTGTGGTCTCCTAACATTAAAATACCGGGAGTTACTTTCACTGCCTTTGGTGTACGGGACAGCATCTGGTCATCCATTGTACAAAATCTTCAAAATAATATAAAAGCAGCCAGGCACTTCGAATTCCCCTCTTGGAACACCGATACTTATCTCAAACGTTGTACCTCGGAAAATTTCGGTACCTTTGCCATTCTGTTACGCCACCGCTCCACGTATGCAGGAAAGTGCAAAGCTGCATTAGTTCCTTTTTTTTTTGGTCTGGTGGCCAGAATTGTTATCTCATCTGGCGTTAGCTCAACCACGAGATCAAGGCGGTTTTGCATTCCCCGACGTTTCCATCAGGGCTTCTACCTTGTGCCTCTGCACTTTATTGCGAATGCTAAGCAATAATGGCACGCCCGGTTAGACACTGGTTCGCTATTATCTGGGGTTATCACTACGTGTCTTGCCAGCTAGCCAAATTAACCATGTCTCCAGTCAACTGAATTACCATCATTGTATCGAGCCCTTCTGCCGTTTCACTGGCGGTTGGAAGCTACGTGCCCAGAGATAGAGGTGGCCGAATCTAAAGTGGTGGACACAATGGCCGCTCTGCAACAGCCCTTGATGCCCCAGCATCGTCATTCTATTATTAACCACCCGTGGAAACCAATAACTGCAGCAGTGTTGCCAGAACTTTTCCAAAATTTTGTCTGGCGGTTGGGCTTGGGCTTGCTCCCCACTCAAGATTGGTTGCAGTGATGGCAGGTGGTTCGCACTTGCACCTGCCCCAATAACGTCATGGTCGAGAATTGAATCTGTGGTTCTCCCGCCTTTTTTGGCGTGCGGTCCATGCTGATTTTCAGGAAGAAGGCGTGCAAACATTCTTGACCAACGGCCGATTCCCGGATGGGCGCTTCTCGTCTAATTTAAGAGTTGCGGGGCTGTTCAGCCTTTAGAGAAACCGATGCGAGGCCGTGACTGCGAACTGCCGCCGGCGTGCTTTGTTTCCGATACTGGGCCGAATGAGACGAGAGATTCTCACGTTCCTCTCTGAAAAGCTTTTCTTTTTCGGGGAGCACGATTTTCTGCGGCATTGGTCGTGCCCTTTCGTCAACATTGAACACGAAAGGGTAAAACTGATTTTTCGACCAACGTGGTGCTATGCAGTGCCCGTTGAGTTGTTTTTCATGGTTTCGTTTGCAACCAATTGTTTCATTGCATCTATTGCATCGTTATACCCTTGTGTTATGATGTTGCATTGAGTTCTTGTGTACATGTATGCCAACAGTATCATGTATATTAGAGCAATGATGTCTTCGTTGCAACGTAGTAATGTGTCGTGGCACATAGATGTGCTGAAGTGTATGTGCCGTATTACTGGAATGTTATGATAACTTTGTTTTCGGTACATAGTGCAAATAAATATTTTTTAAGAAAAAGACAAAACCTTACATACGTCTACGGGGCTTTTCAAGTTCACTTGTTTGGCAGCTGGTGACGAGCTAAGCAGGACGGTTCAGGGCGTCTTTGGGCTGCTGGGCACCCCTCATGCAAGCCAGCCACCAAAGAAGCTGTTAGCCTTTGGTGTCATCGCCTTTGAGGGGGCAAGTCCTGAGAACGTCGTTTACGCGATGTCTTCAATAATACAGCACTTCGGAGGCCGAAGTTATCAAGTTACCGTGAAGAGCGAAGCCGCCCTGGCTCAGATTGTATAGACGCTTCGCACCTCACTACCCGGGGAGAACGCGCCGCCATCGCACCCCTGGGTCCCCAAGTCACCCAAGTAATCGCCCTTTTCCTGCCGTGCCGAGTCCCCAGCGAAGTCTTCGCACAAGCACTGTCCTCCCACGGGAAAGCATTCCACATTACCGGAGGACTGATGGGGTCGCGTCCAACCATCACCACTGGGGCGCGGTACATCTGCATGTAGATGAAGTCGTCGTACCCTCTTCCCGCATTCTTTCCATAGTGGCCGTATCACACTGATACCTAAGAAAAACTACCAATCCACGCGACCCGAACAGTTCTTTATGTTGATTATAAACTTTTTGCTAACATTCTGGTACGCCGCATCAGTCCGTCTCCTCTATCACTCATGACTCTCCACCAAGTCTGCTCCATTCCAGGCAGAGACATTCATAGTTACACATTGCTCACGCATGACTTGATACAGTATACCACTGGACGATTCGCCCAAGGGTTACTGGTCCGCTTAGACGAACACCAGGCTTTGGCTTCGTTGGACATAGCTATTTGTTCAACGTCTTACAAGCATTCGGTTTTCCTAACGAATTAATCCGCCTTACTAATGCTATGCATGCTAACTCCGAGAGTCCCCCTTTCCAAAATTCGCTTGAGAGCCGCCCATCTCACTTTACCCGAGGAGTCTGTCAAGGTTCTCCTTTATCTGTAATCCCATTAAACCAAGTCTTAGAACCATTTGAAGGGCTATCGAATGAGATTCAAAGATTCGTGGCTTACTCTTCCCTAGTTGCCCTGAAGTTAAAGCAACTGCTGATGCCGATGACATTAGTCTGTACACACACAACAAACAGTCACTACAGCACGTCCTGAATACCTTTTCGCAGCTTGGTGTGATTTACGGTGATTGTTTAAACTCGTCAAAATGTTGTTATTTTTTTAATGGAAACCCTGCCGGACGTTTTAACATCACGTTCCTTTACAGTGGTCCCTTATAATAGAGATACTAGGTGTCACTCACGATGCTTTTGGTAAACAAGAAACTATCTGGGAATCTGTTATACAAGCTATAACACACAATATTGATGAAGCTAAGCACTCTGATTTTTCCCTTTTAGGACGCTGGTACTTGTCGCAATCTGTCTATCTAAGCAAATTTTGGTACTTGTGCCACACCGTCAAGCCCTCGCTACGCGTTCCACATAAAGTTAAGAGTTTAATCAGCTCGTTCTTTAGGTCTGGCGGTACAGAATTATTATAGCGCCTATCGTCAGCGCAACCCCGCAACAGAGGGGGTTTGCGTTCTTCGACGTGGCCATCACGGCTTCCATTTTATGCCTCCGCACTTCATTGCGCGTTTTAAATATCGATGATACGCCTGTGAAAACACTAGCACGTTGCTACCTAGGTCCGTCTCTACGAGTCTTAGGTCCCGATGGTCCTATAAACTGTGGTCCACAGTCCTCCCGTTTGTCGACCATGTATTGTGCCTTGCTGGCCTTCCATCGCCTTCTACAAACTGCATGCCCTAAATTCGAAGTAGCTGAAGCGAAAGTGGTGAACACAATGGCCGCCCTTGTGGAGCCCTTTGTACCCCGACACCACCATGCGGTCATGAGTCGCCCGTGGGAGCACATAGACGCAACAGCGTTGCCAGGTCATCTTCGTGACTTTGACGGTGGGGCTGGGACTTGCTTCCTACTCGCGATCGGCTACAACGATGACAGGTGTCACGCGTGTCCACTTGCCCACACAGCGGCATATTTGAGACCAACCGGCATGTGACGATAGAATGTGTGATCGCACGCCTTTTTTTGGCGTGCGGTCTATGCTTGTTTTTGTGGCCAACGAGTCAGAGAGTTCGTGACTGGCGGCTGGTTCGCATGAGGTAGTTGCCGGTCTGCTCAACCTTTGGGGTAACCGCTGCGAAGTCATCGCTGAGAATGGCCGTCGACGTGCCTTATGACCAAAATTGGGGCGCATGAGGCGTGAGATGTTCGCGTTCTTCTCCGAGGAGCTCTTCTTTTTAGGAGAGCGCGAGTTTCTGCGCCATTGGTCATGCCCTTTAGCCAACGTTGAGCATGAACGAGTACAACTTGTTTTTTCGCCTACATGGTGCTAAGCCGTATCATCAGGTCAGAGTTGATGTGCTTGCCGCCTTGCCCTTTTGAACTGTGTTCGTCACCTTGGTATCTCATGGCCTGGTGATTCTACCACCAAGTTGATGTATACTATGGAAAAGTATGTGCATGAACCTACCCACTTACCCATATGACAAATTCCTTATAGTGTCAGTTGTGAATTATATGCATTTGTTATTCTGTTAATCTGACTTCTCTTTGCTCTATATTAAAATGTTAGTTTTTGTGTTGTGGTGATGTTATGTACAACTGTGAAAATGGGAATGTGTTCCTGAGTAAGGATTCATCACGCATAATTTATGCTCTGTACATAGTGCAGATAAACTTCTTATAAACATCTAAAGCCGTAATTTTGGAATATATGCACGGCCTCATGAATGTGAGGCCCAGGGGACGGCTTTTTGCTCTCTCATAGTAAAGTGCCTAGTGCTCTAAATTGTTAGCTTTTTCTAAACACCATCTGGGGCCATTACAACGGGTCTTCTTACCAGATAGACAAATTAACCGTGGTCCCCAATCCACTGAATGGCCTTTGTTGTATTGAGTCTTTCTGGTATTTCACCGACGTTTAGAGGCTATGTGCCCAGAAATGGAGCTCATTGAATATAAAGGGATGGACACAGTGGTCTCTTTTCTGTGGCCGTTGGTGCCCCAGTATCGTCAATCTACACTGAACCACACATCGAAATGGATAGCTGCAGCTGTGTTGCCAGGACATCTCCGCGATTCTGTTTTGAGGCTGGGCTGGGGCTTGCTCCCCACTCGAGAGTTGCAATGATGGCAGGTGGTATGCACATCTATCTGCCCAAACTGCGTCATGGTTGAGACCGATCGACATGCGATGATTGATTGTGTGGTCGCCCGCCTTTTCTGGTGTGCGGTCCATGCTGGTTTTCGAGGACAGCGAGTGCGAACATTAATGTCCGGTGGCCGATTACGTGCGGGCACTTCACGACTCTTTTAATGCGGGGCTCTTCAGCCTTTGGCAAAACCAATGCTAGGCTGCGGCTGGGAATCGCCATCGGGGGGCCTAAATTGTGGCCGATACTGGGGCGAATTAGACAGGCGGTCCTCACGTTCTTTTCTAAAGAGCTTTTCTTCTTAGGGAAGCACGAGTTCTTACACCATTGGTTAGGCCCTTTTGTGAATGTAGAACGCGAAAGAGTGCAAATAATTTTTTCGACCGATGTCGTACTAAACAGCGCCCGTGAAGTATTGGTTTGTGCTTCGTTTGTAACAAATAGTTTTTATTACATCTATTTTTTGTTTTACCATTGTATTCATTGTGCCATGACATGCCATTGTTTTCGCTTGTACACGCATGCCACCTCTGCCATTTTGTTTGGAGTAATGATTTATTCACTACATCATAGTCATGTTTGTCGAGGCACGTAGATGTGCCGATGTCTATTGGCCTTTTTTTCAAAGGAGTGCTATGAAATTTCTGTTTTTTCACATAGTGCAAATAAACCTTTTTCTAAACAGTCGAGTTTCCCACACTCTAAATTGTTGTACGTTTCTTTTAAAGGTTAACAAATTGCGTAAGTTGTGATGAGTTTGTGTTAGTCCATAGTAGCACGTGTTTCGGACATCCCGTAGACTTGGACACTTTTGTGACAATGTTCCAAATTTATTGCGCTTAGTCGTTATGTGTGTGTTCATTCTTGCCCTAACATATACTATGTCCAATAATTTGTTACGTACTACGTCAAAATGAACTATTTATACACAACTAAGATGAGGACAGCTGCTTACAGCTCTCCTACAGTACACTACGTTGTACTGCGAATCGTCTACTACTTATTCTAAATGCTTCATCTGTATTTGTTACAAACGCACACTATGGTAAGACTGCTTCTAGTATGCGTTCTTAAATCTTCCCAGGAAGGCTTAGTACTTGCAAAAGTAGTGCATTTATAGTGGTCTAAGATTCAATTAAATCTGAATGCGAAATGTCTATGAGCGGCCGAATTAAAGCTTTGAGACGCTATGTGCACAATTGTGTAAACTTGCTTTTGCTAATGGTATGAACTAGGGGCCTAGAAATAGCAATATTCAAGTATACATCTTTCGATAAATTTACCCCAGAAATTTTTAATAAATTTGTCGAAGGAAACCACTAAACTTAAAAAAAAGTTTACTCATAATTATTTATTATGTATTTATTACCAATCAATTAATCGATTATTTAAACATAATTTTTTGTGTAATGTCGCATATGATAATTTTATGATGCCACCGACGCGTTCACAAAGTCTTTAAATGAAATGCTTCCTGCGAGCCATATGAAGAGTACTTGTTTTTGCTCAAAATGGACACAACCAAAAAAATAAACTTGCACTATACTTCTAGCCTGCCGTGTCAGTGCGTTTATGTTAAAACAGAGCATGAATAAATTCAATATAAATATATATCTTTCAATACAGCTTAATTAAGAATAGTCACTATAATGTGTTCACATTACCAGATGACGTTATTATCGGTGCAGTAGACTACTGAGTCATTCGAATAACGTTGTAAATATTTCAGACATTTACAAACAGCATTACAAGGCAATGTCTGCGGGTATGCCGCGTTCGAGCAGTGCTTATGGTACTCGGCTGCTGGCCCGAAGGTCTCGGGTTTGATCCCAGCCACGGCGGTCGCAATTTCAATGGAGGCGAAGTGGTAGAGGCACGTGTATACTGTGCTATGTAAACAAACGTTGAAGAACACCAGATGACCGAAATTTCCACAGCTCCTACTACGGCATTTCTCATAATCGCGTCTTGGATTCAGGACGTAAAGCCCCCTAATAATATCAATTGTTTGGTATTGGCGTCTTCAAACCACCATTTGATTATGAGAGACGCCGCAGTGGAGGGATTCCCAAAATTTCGACCAACTGGGGTTCTTTAACGTGCACATTCATTTCCCCTCCTAAGCACACGCATTGGCGCCTCCAATGAAAAAGCGACTGCCGCGGCTTCGATCCGATCCCACGAACCAAGCGTGAGCAGCCGAGTACTTTAGCCTTTAGACAACCACGGTTGGGTGTAAAGGTCCAGATATTAATATTCGGTGGCGTCTGAAAGAGTTGCTTAGAAAAAGTGGGTAACGATTTAGTGTACTATAGGTACTCTCTATGGCAGAGCATAAAATCCGTCCCATAGTACACACAGTTGATGGGGCCCTTTTCACAATGTTTACGCTGTGGACGAGTTCACTACAAGTGGTTGCAGGAGAGTGTGTCTAAAAACGTGGTTAAGGATTTAGAGTACTCGGTACCGTACTATGGAAGAGCTGAATGCCGTCCCGTGGGCCTCACACTTAATGAGGTCACATCGACAAAAATTATGGAGAGAGGACTAAGATCGAGTTCTTTTAGTAAAAATTGTTTACACTATATAGAGAAAACAAAGGTATAATAACATTCTAGTAATAGGGCACATACACTTCGGCACATTTCTGTGCCACGACAAACATCACTACGTTGCAAAGAAGACATCATTGCTCTAATATAAATGACACTGTTAGCATACATGTACACAAGAACTCAACGCAACATCATGATACAAGGGTATAACGATGCATTAGATGCAATGAAACAGTTGGTTGCAAACGAAATCATAAATAACTACTCAATGGGCACTGCTTAGTACCACGTCGGTCGAAAAATCAGTTTTTCTCTTTCGTGTTCAACATTCACGAAAGGCCACGACCAATACTGCAGAAGGTTGTGTTCCCCGAGGAATAAAAGCTCCTCAGAGAGGAACTAAAGGATCTCTCGTCTCATTCGGTCCAGTATCGGCCACAAAGCACGCCGGCGGCAGTTCGCAGCCACGGCCTTACATCGCTTTCGCCAAATGCTAAAAAGCCCCGCAACCATTAAAAGAGCCGAGAAGCGTCCGCGCGGGAATCGGACGTTGTCACGAATGTTCGCACACCTTGTCGCCGAAAACCAGCATGGACCGCACACCAAAAAAAAAAAGGCGGGAAACCACACATTCAATTATCGTATGTCGATTTGTCCCGACCATGACGTGATTGAGGCAAAGGGAAGAGCGAACCACCTGCCATCGCTGCAACCGATCTCGCGTGGGGAGCAAGCCCCAGCCCAACCGCCAGATAAAGTCCCGGATATGTCCTGGCTACATACACTGTTGCAGTTATTGGTTTCCAAGGGCAGTTCGCATTAGATTGATAATGCTGGCGCACCAAGGGCCGTAGAAGAGTGGCCACTGTCTCAACCACTTTAGATTTGGCCACCTCTATTTCTGGGCACGTAGCCTCCAACCATCCGTGAAATGTCAGAAGGGCTCGGTACAAACATGGTAATTCAGTTGATTGGGGACCTTGTTTAATTTGGCTAGCCGGCAGGAAGACACGTAGTGATGTCCCCAGATGGTAGCGAGCCAGTGTCTGAGCGGGCGTGCCGTCATTGCTTAGTATTCGCAATAGAGTGCAGAGGCGCAAGGTAGAAGCCGTGACGGAAACGTCGGGGAAGGCAAAACCACCTTGATCTCGTGATTGAACGAACGCCGGACGAAATAACAATTCTGTGCCACCAGACAAAAAAAATTGGCCCCGTATCTGCATGTTATCTGCAAATGTCGTCAAAAGACGATAGTCTTCTTGCGTGTGGAGAGAGTGAACAAAACATTTATTTGACGTTCTGCGCAAGAAATTGGTGAATGATATTCTGGAGGGGCTGCGTTAGAGAGCCTCTAGCATGCAGCGGAGGTGAACGAGCGCATCAAGTCACGTCACACGTGAGACTTGAGTGCTATCTGGCAGTTTTCTTGGAAAACGTAGTGCGTGGCTCTGAAACGGGCGTGCGCACCCGTCTCAGAGGTGATAAGGTGTAGAACGCAGGCGACGGGTAGGTGCTACCACCTACCCGTCGTATGTGCCCACCACCACCAGGCAAAGCGTCTTAACAAAGCGTTGAAAACGCTCGCCTTTTCGTTAAAGTGTTGCATCGTCAGCGCAGCGTGATAGGCGCTATGGTTCTTAGAATTAGTCAGCGCAGCGTAATAGGCGCTACGGTTCTTGGAATTACTTATGTATGCCTTTTTTATCAAAAGACGCACATACAGAATATATGCGTGTTGTTATGGTGTCTCAGATATGCGCAATAATTGATTTTTAATTGACAATCGCACAAATATGAACGCTCAACCTTGAGCAACATTGGTGGCTGTTGCGAATGGGGTCGGCCGTACGCAGTATAGGCATAGAGAAAGAAGAAGACAAGAGCGGACACTCTGCAAAACCTGGCCTCAGGAAGTGCGTCACGACTACGTAACGAACTAGTGCTCCCACCAAACTTCAGAGGGCGCAAGCGCAAAAAAAAACACAGTTATAATCATTGCAACAGAATTGTTTTCACAAATTAATATTTACACGCCCAAATTTGGTATGTTCTTTATACATAAAAACGATTTATTCAACACACCTTACGCGATTATTTTTCTTCAGCCGTACTGTCATAAACACCATCTACCCAGCGACAAGCCCACGGAGGAAGGAAAGGTCCATGCATGACTGACGGCGAGAAGCTTTCGTCGCTTTCGTCAACGTCGGCTGCGTCGGCGTTTTCAAGCGTGAGATGACAGGTGAGGCACGTTTTCAAGCGAAGCTTGTTGAATGACATGTTGTTGGTCTTGTTGGGTCATTTTTTCAGAAAACGGTTACGCCTGCGCGAAAAAGACACCATGCAACAAACATGGAAAGATGCACACACACACGTTCCGCTTCATATGTGCGAGTTTCTTACGTGGCGTCTCATTCACGCAGTTGTAACCTTTTTCTGAAGCTTGTAAGGACTGGGAGGTTCGCTGAAAAGAAAGTTTGTGGCTCTATGCGGCGGTTAGACGGGAACATTGTGCAACGTGTGCAGTATAGCAAAGGTGGCACGGCGTCAAGTGACGCGTCAAGCCGAGGCGACGCGTGCTGCGTCGTCACCCCCGGAAAAAAGCTTCCGGGGGGGGACGGCTGCGTCTGCTACGGACGCGAGCGTCTGTGCGCTGAGCATAGCTGGGCAGCTAGGTCATAGGCTCGGTGGCTCGGTGCAAAATATTGAGAATCGTTCGCTGGGCCTCGCATGCTTCACGACGCGTTTCCCGAAGGCTCGGAACACGAATAATTCTTGGTGTGCCGGAGGCAAATCTGGACTAGCCAAGTGGCCATCATCTTCGTTTCTTCGCTAGCCTTGTGCCACTAGTGCAAGCTACCCACAATTTTTTTTTACGTTTCCAATATGATTTTACCGCACAAATTTCAACTATGATTTTTTTTCCCAATGTACTGCTGATACTGCGTACGCACGAAGGTGTTCTAAAGTTTCCAGGCCGCGATACCATTGCATTACAAGGGATAGCGGCCTGGAAACTTCTGAAGATCTTTGTTCGTGGTCTTGACGTATATCTTTGTAAGTCAGAGTTTTATGGGTCAGAGATGTATCACTGGTTTTGTATTGTGCATCGATTAGCTAATCATTCAAAGGGGTTTGCTGGTACACTGGTACACTTATGACGTGCACATATCTTTTCCGTAATTTGACAGCGAAGCATCCACTTACTAACATTTTCAGACCACGCTGACGCCATGCCGTCCGGCGGTCCAAGCTACGGCAGCTACTGCTGTGTATCGTGGTGCTTCAACAATGGCAGAACCCACAAGAAGCCTGGGACGAGTTTCTTCCGCATACAACGGGATGGCAGGTTTGTTAAAGCTTTTGTATGGTTTGCATGTCTGTAGGCTTACTGTTCGTACTTGCTAAGTGAGGGTAACAATAAAAAATCACTATTCAAGCACTTCCCCTTTCAGCTGATAGTTCATTGCCAATGCAGGATGAAAGCATGGATGCAGTATGCTGGACGCGATGATCTCCTGAGTAAGCCGGCCAGCCTATTGTACGCAACGTACAGGGTTTGTAGCGACCATTTTACTGCTCAAAGTTTCATGGACCCTGGGCACACAAGGCTTACAAGAATGGCTGTTCCCAGTGTGCAACCAGCTGCACCATGTAAGTGATTGACTGAAACTCAAATATGTGCAATAGCAGCCACTTGTATTGAATCAGTGGCGACAGTTAACCGTGAAGATCTTTGATCTTTGTAGCCGATGGAGAAACCTCACTACAGAAGTAACACTTGGAAAGTCTTAAATTCTGTGAATTGTGGGCTATTACCTTCCTAACAGCAGCTTTACATTTCTGTCATTTTTTCATGCTCTGGACCTGCGCAACTTGTTTTGAAAGACTTTAAAGGGCTATTTCACGTTATCTTCAAGCCTGAGTGCACATGTACGTATAACTTTCATCAATGAAAGCTGCCACTGTTGATAATTCCAAAAATCACAAATTACTTGTTTCCTAGTTGGTGCCTTCTCTTTTCTTCCACGTTCGACCAATTTATGCGTTTGAAAGAGCTGTTTAAGTTTCCCCATGCTACGAGCTTTGTAACTTGTACCAACTGCACATATACGCAGGTTCTCTGAGCGTCGCTTCAAGTAGTGACTGTGACATGGCTGCAGAAGCTGCACTGCAAGGTGTGGATGAGCTTCAGTTTGTGTTATTTTAAGCCTCTTACTCACACATTGTCGTAATTTCATTTCTTCAGGACCTGCGATAGAGGCTTCAAAAAGCGGCTCCCACACATTGAGGTGCCCCGATGAACAGGGTTCGTTCAGTGTCGCGATTTCTTTTTTTTTTACCCAAATTGACTGTTGACCAAACCTCTGCAGGTGGCAGCTCCCTTGTAGCTGGTGAAAGAATTTCTGCTGATTTCGTCTTGCCGGAGAAAACCTTAACCAGTCGTTCAGCTGTCACAAAAGGAACTTGTGTGACCGGTAAGTTGTATGTTCACTTCAACACCAGAGCGGATTGATATAGAGACTTCCGCAGGCCGCTCGCAAGATTGTTCCGACAGCACTGTCCGAGGCACTGAACAAGCTTCACAAGACCCTCCAGAAGACGTCTCCGCCAACAGCTCCACGCCTGAGTGCCCCAGAGAAAATGGTGACTATGCTTTTATTGCAGCAGTTTTAATGTGCTATTTTATGTTTAGGACATTCTGAGGAAACTATCCTCAAAAGGACACTACGTGTGCACTTACAAAATGTAAGGGTGGGCTCTCAGTGATTTTCATTTTTTTAGTGCATTGTCAACATTGTGAATGGTTTGTTTTTAGGTAGTGGAATCGGAAACTTTGTACCACTGAAAGTTGTGCACCTTGGGTCTGAAAGAGCGAGGAAAGTGCTCGTATGGGATTAGTTGTTCTTCGCTTTTACATCAATTTTTTTGTTTATTGCAGTGCGTTCCTGTGTGCCAGCGACAATGTCTCCATCAATGAAGTACAAGCAAACCATTAACCATCTGCAAGCCAAAGTAGCAGCACAGCGGAAAACTATCAAAAGACTGCAGAGACAGCCTCACCGAGCACCGTCATCGACTTCGAAGGCCCTTGAAGTTATCCGACCGCACGTCACCGAGGAGGTTTTTAAACTTCTTTCTGCACATGTTCGCTTGAGGCCCAAACGCAAGGGCAAGCGGTTTCCCGCGTGGTTCAAGAAATTCGCTCTTCACTTAAACTTCCGAGGTCCGCAAGCATACCGATTTCTGGCTCTATATTTTTCTTTGCCCTCCCGGCGTTCATTAAGGAGGTGGCTAGCTAATGTAAAGATGACTCCAGGCATAATTCCAGGAATCCTTTCTTCCATTGCAACAAATACTCAAGCTTGGAATGAACGGGACTGAGTGTGCACTTTAGTTTTCGACGAAATAGCACTCAAAAAGAATTTGTACTATGATGCTGCAAGAGACGTTGTCCAGGGTTTTACAGATGATGGCACTCATCGCACTTCAACCATCGCTGATCGAGCACTGGTTTTTCTTCTTGTTGGCGTTTCGAGAAAGTGGGTTCAACCGGTTGCTTTTACTATAGGGCACACATCAACACCATCATCTGTTATGCATAACTTGCTGGTGTCACTCATTTTGGAGCTTAGGAGCATTAATATTGCAGTGAAAGCAGTCATTTGTGACCAGGGCAGTTCAAATGTAAGTCTCGCTAACCAACTAAGAGTGACTGTAGCAAAGCCTTTTTTTTGATGTTAATGGTGAGCGGGTATCTTACATTTTTGATGTTCCGCATTTAATTAAAACAGCGCGCAATAATGTCCAAGCACACAAGTTATACATTGGGGATGACATCGTTAACTGGTCGCACATTGTAAGCCTTTACCAATCCTCACATGAGTTGCGGTTGCGATTGGCTCCAAAGTTGACTGAACGGCACGTTCATCAGAAACCTTTTTCTAATATGAAGGTCAGCAGAGCAACTCAGGTCCTCAGTGCATCAGTTTCGATTGCTATCACGGCAATGGTGTATGCGAAGGTGCTGCCTGCCTCGGCCATCACTACAGCTCAATTTTCTGATCGTATGGACAGGATTTTCGATGCCTTGAACAGCTCGAGTAAAAAAAGAACTTCGCAAAAGCTGCAGCATGCAATCATGAAAAATGATTGAGAGCTGATTGACTTCCTCCGAGGCCAGCTTCCCTGGATTGCATCATGGCAGTTTGTTGGCAGACGTCAACCACAAACCATCGTAGGTTGGCAAATTACAATTCAGGCAATTTGTCAACTATGGGACGACCACTCCAAAAATTACAATTTTGAATACCTGTTAACACGCAGGCTTCAACAGGATCCTCTGGAGAACATATTTGGCCACATTAGGCAAAAACAGGGCTGCAACACCAACCCCAATGTAGCACAATTTATTTGTGGCCTGAAGCACATCTGCATAAGAAAACTCTTCAAGCTGTCAGAATACGGAAATGTCGAGGATGATGAATGTGACCTCCTCCAGGAGCAGCTCTCGCCATTCTCCCTCACCAGTGCGTCTCTTGTGGATAATGAGGAGTGTGCACAGCCACAGCCTGACGACTTTCCCGCTCTAGACGATCTCTCTGAACTTGCGACAAACATTCACTCCCATATTATCGATGACTCCGCTGCATATTATGTAGCTGGTTTTCTCATCAAACACTTCCTTCGGAATGCATGTGACGGTTGCAGTTGCCCACAGTTACTGAAAGACGACAGTGAGACGCTTAAGGGTACCCACCAGTATTTCACAATGCTCAAAGCATACCACGTCCCCAGCAAACTTTTTGGGAATCTCACTGTGCCATCAGAAGCAGCTTTTGCATACGTTCAACAACTTGAATCTCACTTTCTTGCCATAATTGAGGCCACAGCACATTACCTGAAAGTGTGCGATGTTTTGTATCACCATCTGTCAAGTGTTGGCGATTTTCATTTCTGCTCTGCTGGGTGTCGCGCGAAGTTTCTGAAAATGTTTTGCCGGGTTCGTTTATGTTGGCATGTGCGTTTTGTGAACCGAAACTTAGATAGGGTTAGGTTCCAGACTACGATCTCGGGCATACAGTTTGACAAGTTCAAAGGTTAGCAATTAGCGGCGGGTTTACACTAAAGTATTCGAGTGGAGCCGAATCCTGCAATAGCTTTGTTATGTTATTACTTCGTTACAGCAGACTTCATTATGGTCTTATATGCTTATATTCAGTTCAACTGGACTTACCACTCCTTCGTTGCATACATTGTTTTGGTTACCCGCTATGAGTAGTAGGGACACTGTGTATTCGCTCGAAGTGATTTGCATAACCTTAAAAAGAATGTTGTGTATCCTGTCTGTATTTTTGTAGCAAATGCGCGCGAACTGTACACTTTACTGTGGGTCGCTTGGTCACTGTGTATGCTTTATCTCTCCAGCTCAAGTAATATATCGACAACAAAACCGCTTGTTGAAATGTCTTCGAGCGGGTAAGGAGCACAGTATGAAGTGGGCACAGTTCACGTTATCACGCTTTTTGTATTTTAGCTTCACATCAACCTCTTCATCTCGCCCATAAAAATTTTCAAAAGAATACCCAAACTTGTAGCGTTTGATGGGGCTGCGGACGCTGCCATTTTATTTTTATATAGCTTGTGAGTGATAACGTACGATGTAGAGCCTTTGTGAAAAATAATGAGCCAAAGTGGTTTCTTTCTGCTATTTATTAGCCCTGTAATACCGCTCTCGTAGCACCAATTAAGGTCCACAATTCTGGATAAGTGATGACTACAATCTAATTTAGCTCGCAAGCGTCACAGCAACACCCAGACGCAAATCGCTTGGGATCTTAAGTTTTTGATGAAGGCGACGCATAAGAAGAGCCACAAGACCTGCCAGTGTTGGAGCATAAAGTTTGTCTTTCACGTAGTGAGCAAGCAGCAAAGCCCTACCTTTCTGAGGACAAGCAGGCATCAAGTCTGCTTTTTTTTCATTTTGGGCTAGCTGTTCTTAAGCACAGCCAGCACACTGCAGCTTTGCCTTTCTGCTATATTGTGTCGTGTGGTTTCTGTGCGCTCTTTTTTTCTATGCATTATTTCGGTTAACCCCAGGCGTGATTCGCGACTTCATTGCTGTGTATACGTCACTTCATCCTTCTTCATCAGCATTGTGCGCTGTGTTTTTGCCATAGATCCTTACTTACCCACTGGCCCGGTGTGTCATACTTCACCAGCTTCTCGGCTTCTGCCAACTCTAGCGATGTGTGCGTTGTCTGTGTTCTCTATGTATTTGTTACAATATTTGTTACAATTTATTTGTAAGGCGAGATGCATTTGTTGTCTACCTTTGTCATATTGTGCTTTTGATATTCTCATACTCTACCTTGCCTTTGAATAAAACATTGCGGATGCTCTGTTTCTTTGGCTGATATATACATTGATCACTTGTTCCAAAAGAAAAACACAAGCGCGATGAATAAAACCGTAGTGAATTATAATTACCTGCATCTCTTTTTATTATAACTTAATCGAAATAAAAATTACGTCACGACCGATTCGCACGAACAACTGAACAAAACAAAACAGGGAATCGCTAAATCAAAACGACCTACAAAAACTATCCATTTGGGCGATGAATAGTGGTCTGAAATCATGAACTTTCGTCATAGCCAAACGTCGGTTAAGCAAAGTAATTCAAAATTTGCGCCAGTGAAACCGAAACCGGAAGCGCACGCCACTTGCTCTCATCAACCACTAGGTGTGCTAGAGTCGATTGGGCCGCTGGGGTCTATGGGAGTGTCCACTCTTCACCTTTTTTTATTTCTCTATAGTATAGGTATGCGTTTATCGCGTACATACTGTTGAAATTTTACAGCCAGGGAAGCTAACTAGAAATATTTTCCTTCGCAGACCTGCCACTTTTCGAAGTCGAAAATAAAGTCGACCGGACCAGACACGGCCCGAGTCGACCCAACCCGATTCGAGTGACCGACCAACCAACCAATCGATTGATTAATTGACTGTAACATGCTTGGCTTAACGCAAAACTACAGCGTAAGCTGCAGAAGTGTGGTAGGTTGGGCCAGTCAGTACTGGTTCATGGTGTAACTGCGCAAAAAAAAAAATACACGGGGACACAAAATAAAAGGGAAGCACTTAGCGGCAGCGTGCGAGAAATGTGGGTGTTCACCGCTCTTTCGTGACACTTCAGTGTTGTTCGTGCATAAAAATCAAGGAGCATGTGAAGTCATTGAGGCTACACACATTCACAAATAATTGGAGTGCTGCGTCAGCGTTCCCTTTGTGACTCTACACGAAAAAAAAAAAGGTTACACTATCTCGGTCTCGTGTGATGGGCGATGTGTGATCAGGTTTTCGTTTGATCTAGGTTCTTCACACTAGTTCCTCCTCCACACTTCCCGCCATGTCACATTTTTTATATATCTCTTATTTTTATATTTGGTTTGCACTTTAAAATATAGCTTCGGTTGATAGCCTGCACCCGTTTGTGCTTTTCTCTCAATTTGTGTCCCCATTCGTTTTCGCGCAGTTACATCATTATATAGAATAGCTGTTAGCGTAAACATTTCAAGAGATGAGATACCTCTGTACCTTAAAAAACAACAAAAGGTTGCAGTGTTTCTCGGAAAACAACGACAAACTTTATGCAGGGTAAGCTATGTTTACTGCTCACCCTCGAGATTGATCCCCCGCGGCAGTAGGCGCACGTACTTGAGACCTGCGGTGGAAAGTGTTGGTATTAATGTGTGTACAGCCGTTATCTACGATTTACAGACCACGTCTATTTCAGAGAGCGAAAACACGACGCTTTTTCCTTCAGACGACACAGAAGCTACGTAAGAAAGCAATCATTTGGAAGCTTTCAGCGAAAGAAAGTTCAAATGGAACATTTTGCCAATGCACCGCTCAGCCCTACGAGCTGAGCGGTTTTTTTTAGTTTAAGACAAATCGATATGCTTACACCGCGATGATTGCCGTTCTTTCTGCCAGCTTGAAAGAAATACCATGGCATACCATTTCAGAATAGTGACAGGTTCTATGGCCATGGTGTAGCACATTTCACTATTGGGAGTGAACAAAGGCGTGATTCTCTCTTGAGTTTCATTCCTTGAGTGTCAAATCTTGCGACAAACGTAAGTGCTTACAGCGTATCTGTACTCCTGTGAATCTACACGAGAAAACGCTTCATAGCAAATTCAGTTTATCGCGCATGTGTGGTTAAACACAATCTTTTAACCTATCGGCGCTTCCACGAGGAGTGACTTACCAGATGACGTTGCACCAGAATGGGATCTGGAAAAGTTTTTGCACGATCAGAACCAAAAAAAAATTGGCAGATCCCACGTACAGTAAGAATCGATAATATGTGAAGCACGAATAAGGAAGAATTACATGTCACTTTAAAATCACAACAAGGTTACGAGATGGAGGTAAATTACGCCGTACATGACTTCCGTGTCATGTTCATCATGTTTGGATGTGTCGTTTACCTTTCTCAGCTATTCACGTCACGTGATGCCAAATTTAGTATATGTGAAGCTAACGAAACGGCCGTGAGCCCGCTATGAACGTGGTATGTTGTCATGTTCTTGCATCACAAGCGTGCCATGATTATCATGTTTGCACCAGTGATACACCTTCGTCATCCACTGGCCTCACGTAGCACCAAATTTGGTATAAGTGGAGCTAGCGAAAGTAGCCATGAGTGCATCATGAAGAGCCCAATATACTCCAACGTAACGCTGATGCGCGCGCACGCTGGGCACAGCGACGCTACGTTAGCAAAACGCGAGAAATCTATAGTCTCACGCCAGGCGCGACCGGCGCGACTAGCGTCCATTGGCGCGGCCCGATGACAACCGGCGCTAAATGCGACATGCTGCATTTTGCGCCGATGCGTTACCGAGACAGCACTGCGTCTGCCTCTTCGTGATGGAGGAACGCCGGACGCGCTGAAACGCGCATGCGTCAAAGCAACGCCGCGCGGCGCGCGCCTGGGAGTATCCAGCAGGACCGGCGCCTGGCGTGGCAACGCCGGCGTGCACGGGCGACGTGTCACGTAGAAATGTATTGACATCTTGACTGTGGCATGTAGTCATGTTGTCACATAAAACGCATCTCATGATTATCATGTTTGCACCAGTCACCTACCTTTGTCATCCATTGACGTCACGTAATGCCAAATTTGCCATATGTGAAGCTAGTGAAACGGCCGCGAGTGCATCATGAGTGTGGCATGTAGTCATGTTGTTACATGACACGCATCTCATGATTATCATGGTTGCACCAGGCACATACCTTCGTCATCCATTCACGTACCGTAATACCAAGTTTTGTATGTGACGCTAGCGTAATGGCCGCGAGTGCATCATGAGTGTGGCATGTAGTCATGTTGTTACATGATACGCATATCATAATTTTCATGTTAGGGTCGGTCACTTGTGTTCGCCATGCAATAATGTCGTACCATACCAGTTTTGCAACATGCCATCTGAACGAGACCACCGCAAGAGCAGCAAGTCCATGAAATCTAAATCATGACATTCATGACATACATGTCATGACATGTTGTGATTAATCAGATGTGCTCTTCATATGGTAATATTATGCCATACCAAGTTTGGTATTGATACTATTATTGAACGGCCAGGAGTGCTAAATGTTGTAGGTGGCTAGATAGATAGATAGATAGATAGATAGATAGATAGATAGATAGATAGATAGATAGATAGATAGATAGATAGATAGATAGATAGATAGATACGGTCAAAGTCACCGAAGTTCGCCAAGAAATGCTTCACATTTAAATGTTGTGCATCAGAATGTTATGTCAGGCATTTTTCACAATCATGCTCGACGATAGTACTGTTGCCGACAGCTTTTTTTAAAGGGCCACTCACCAGGTTTGACAATTTTGAGCTGACAAGCGCAATGCGTAGACGAGCCGTTCATGATCATGTCTGCCAAAATTTGCAACGCTACGCGCCGCGGAAATGGGTCAAATTTCAACATGAAAGCTGCTCCCCCTCCCCTCTGCCGGCGCACGCCTAGAGAATGAGGGCATGACGTGGGCGTATGAATGGCCTATACGTACAGAGCAATGCAGTGACGTTGGTCTTCTACGTAGACGACTCTACTCTGACGTTGTAACAGTATACCAGGTGACATAGCAAAAATTATTTAACACGACATGCGTAGTTTATGTATTTGTTGCTTTAAGTGATTAATAAAACTTGAAATAAATAACGAGACGCAATAAGGGAATGTGAGCGCCTTTCTTTCATTTTTCTCAGGTGAATTGCAACGAGATGCGGGGCTAATGTGCCGGCGTTTCGCATGCGTTCGTGTTCCCGCGGTCAGCGCATTGAGCAGACGACCGCCGTGGAACGCTCCTACGCGTTTGCGCACTCATTGTGCCCATCTACTCTACCGCGTCTAAGCCAGCGTTTCCAAACCATCCAGCAGAAACGGGCAAAAGACCACAAAATAACTCTGGTCAACAAAGCAACGCTGCTCGCGTGTTCGGGTGTTGGACTTGTTTGGGTACGTCATGCGCCCGTCACCTCATGGTCGGATGCTGGAGAGGGTGCAGAAGAGATTTGGCTTGCGAAGGGTACGTGTAGGGGCGGCAAGGGTTTAGAGCTCACCTCCTCTCATCCTTGTTTTGCGCCGCTTCATAAAATCTGTTTTCTCCACTAGTGATCAACCGATTCGAAAATTTTTTGTGGAAAATGTTTCTCATCGGACACCCATCAACTTCCACTGTCTAAGTAAAATTCGGTATGGGGCCGGGTGAGTGGCCCTTTAAAGAAGTTAGCCTTTCTTGGAATACATGTACGCAGAAAATTTGGTCTGTCTGGCTTCCTGGCTGTCTACCACGTGATTCAACCCCCCGACCAAAGTTTAAGCACTTTCTAAATGGCCAGCCATCTTGAACTGGTTGTTTTGTTCATGCTTTTGAACATTGTCGATCAAAAAGCAAATATTGCGCCTACCTGAGGCACAACATTAATACGTAAATATTACGCTGTGTGTTTCTTTACTAGAAAATACATAGATACACAATTTCATTTAGCCTAGTGTTGCTTACGCTAGGCTGTAAATACGACATTATGCACGAAAAAGACAACCTGTTTAAGACTAAGGTTTTTCGAAGACATCTGCAGCGAAGCGCGCAGCTATGCGGCCTATTTCTAAAGTGCGCAGCACTTGGTGGGCCCGGCATTTCGTCCTTTGACAGATCTCAGGTGGCATGGTCACACTCACCACCTAGAACTGAGTACAGGCATAAAACAAGGGTAGCAAAACCCAAGCACGATTTAAATAAACGAACAAAGTCCAGAATAGTGTAGTTAAGACGCAGCAACAAACACGTCATTGCAATAACTTGAATCCGCTAAAAACGATTTTGAAGGTGCGACTGACTCCGGCTACGCGCAATAGAGAGCGGCCCCACCTCGCCGAGCAAGCGCACGCTCCTGCCCCACGACTTCGCAGGCGTTGCGTTGCGGCCGTGGTTGCGGTATCTGATGGAGAAACAACCATGAGGAAATTACTGCCAACGACACGTATCTCAACTTCCGAAATGAGAAATAAACGGATAAAACGCAGCAGTAAGTATCGCACATGTCATAAACCGAGTTTGCGAATCTGTCTAACAAGATTATACTTGTTCTGGTGTGACCTTACATGCTTACTTCAAACCTTGACGTCATCGATGGTTTGGTAATTGAAGCACTGGGAACTGTATGAAGGGGAATCGTCCATGTTATACATGCACAGACGAAATTTGGAAGCCCCTGTGCTTGAGTTTCGGCGCACATCAAAGAACTCCAAATGCACGCAATTTCTGGAATAGCGCTGTGTGCGTTTGCGTGTGTGTGTGTGTGTGTGTGTGTGTGTGTGTGTGTGTGTGTGTGTGTGTGTGTGTGTGTGTGTGTGTGTGGGTGGGTGGGTGGGTGGGTGTGTGTGTGTGTGTATGTGTGTGTCCCCTTCCTAAATGTGCCGTTTTTTTTGCCCTGGTAAATTTATCTTAATCATGAACCAACTCGCCCAAGCAACAGTTTTAGCGAAGTTTATTTCCGGAACTTCTCACTACGGCGCACCCTATATAGTCACGTGATGATTCAGTCATGTGTAACTCCCCATGTTGCTTTCTTCTCAATTGTATATCCTTATTGACTGTTCGTGACGTAGTCTTCGCATTCATTTTAATCTTTAAGTCTCTCCTCCGGCGCAGAAAAAGCCTTTTCCGAATTATTTTTCTTACCTGTGTTTTTTATGACCGCATTCACTATCTCTTTGTCTTGTTTTCCTCAGTCGTATGTCACGTGAGCTGCTTTCCGAAATTGATACTATGTATTCGTCACTGTATTCTTCCATTGCGCTCTTTACCACCATGTCTTTATCTTTTTTGCGCGTTTTATCTCTACCTTCTAAATGAAAGGCGAATTTCGGCTACGTAATTTCTTTTGTGAAAACAACTTAATTGATTGATTGATATGCGGGATTTAACGTCCTAAAACCACGATATGATTATGAGAGACGCCGTTGTCGAGGGCTCCGGAAATTTCGACCATATGGGGTTCTTTCACGTGCACCCAAATCTGAGCACACGGGCCTACAACATTTCTGCCTCCATGGGAAATGCAGCCGCCGCAGCCGGGATGCGATCCCGCGACCTGCGGGTCAGCAGCCGAGTACCTTAGCCACTAGAACACCGCGTCGGGGCGAAAACAACTTGAGTCGGGCACTGTTTTCCGGTACAAAACAATGTGATCCATTTCTTGGAGCTGATAGCACGTTATGCAAGATCTTCTGATTCGCAGAGAGAGTGAAATCCCTCGGAAGGTTCTAAACCAAGGACATGGAATACCGCACTGTTCACTAGGCGGTTGCATCTCATGCGTCGCAATTCGATCGGCTCGTTATGCAAATTCCTGTGCTTCTTTGCCGTAAGCATGTATTATTGCAAATAGGAAGAAGAAAGCGCTGATTTCTCAACAGTATTCCCGGGGCAGGCTAGCCTATCGCCTTCTCCGGAATTATTAGTGTAACTTCACCCTAATTGTGTTTGAAACTAGAACTGCAAAAATTCAACAACCGCATTTCTAGAACCCATTTGGTTGCAAGAGAGGACATGGACTGCCAGAGCACGAAATTCGATGCTATTGAGAAAGCGCGTCACACAGGCGGCCTGACGCATTCCGTATTTTTATCGCCTAATGTCAGCGGCAGAGCTCATTGCGAGCACCCGAATTCAAAAACCATACCAGTTTCTCCGAGGGGGGGGGGGGGGGCATGTGGTGTTGTCGGGTGTCGCACGGCGACCATGTGGCGTAATGAACTTGTTTTACGGACAGAGCTCCACGATGAAGTGGTCTTGTCTTCGGGGGGGGGGGGGGGGGTATAAACTGACAAGTTGTCGAGCAAATGCAGTTTCAGAGTGACGCACTAGAAGTAAATTTGGCGCTAGAGTCTGTGAGCTCCAACGAATGGTGCATCAGCCTGCATGGTAATGATGGCTAGCCCATACATTCTGTCATCTCTTTTTGCTCGTCTTTTGTTCCCCTATGCCCCCTTTGCCCTAGCACTGGGTAGCCAGCCGGTCTATTAAGTGACTGACCTCCCTGTCCTTTCTTCCACTTCTTCCTCCTCCACACATTCGCCTGAGTTTCGTCCTATCGACTCCATGCAGCCTGAAGCAAAAGTTCGGCGCTCCCTATTCACCACCTTGGGCGTTTCAGGCTCGCCACCTCAAATCAGCTCACGAGATTTCCAACTACACATTCTTTTATCTTAAAAAGGGGGGAATCAAAAAGATAACAACAAGCAAAGCCAAAAGTGAGTACAAAACTGTAGAGGCAAGGACGAGGTAAATTCGTGTACTTTACATTATTTCGTAGAAGCTTAATGATAGTAGATTCGTAGTTCCTCCTGGTCAATGTTTTAGGAATCTTTATGGCCATTAAGTGCAAGTGCTGTCGTCATAAGCACGCGCAGGGTTTTCTTTCAGGTGGAATGCGTCGAGGTACCTCCCCCCCTCCTTTTTAAGCCCATATATGGGACAGCCTTTATGCCCCTCCTTTTAGGTGACTAGGAAAGGACGCATCTCCCCTTGCCCCATGCCTCCCCCTTGCGCATGCCTACCGCTTTAGTTGCGAACGAATCACAGAGATGACGATGATCAACTCAAATACTTGAGCACTCAAAAAAAATAAAAAAAACAAATACTGTGACGTGAAAGAATTCGGAGCTATTTTTCGTGTGAGAAACATACCCCATGCAGTGCACACGTAGCACTAGATAGTGGTTGCCAGTGTTAAACCAACAACAGGCCAACCTTAGCGGGCACTACCGAACGAGGCCGCAGCAACCAGAAGAGCGGGTTAATTGGTGGAACACTGGAGAGGCCTTCGCTTAGCAGCAAGTGCAGACAGGCGGGTGATGATGACGATCACCGAACATGCAAGTCAGCTCTGGCCAGCATTAGCCAAGCGCAATTTAGTACTGGTCAGGATACGGCGAAACTTAACTAACGTAAGACAGTTATAGTATTGAGTGCCCAGAAAACTTTCACTCCGTGCGTAAAATACATGCACTAAAAACAACCAGGTTTTTATTTGGACCAGACAACTGCTTTATACAATAGTTTTGGTCTCCATTTGTACTTCTTTGATAGATATTAACACCAATTTAAATAACTAAAACTGACTGTTTCTTGGGTAGTTCTGAAAACAACTTCTGAATATACGGTCGACGTTCTTTAGTGTGTCTTCTGTTAAAAGAAACAAGAGACGCAGGTAACCTTCGTGAAGCGTTAGCAAGAACAGGTGACGTGTTGACATTCTGGCTGCGAGGAACAGAAAACGAGGAGAGCATTTCTTTTACTTCGTCATTTTTTCATAGCTGACAGTGCTTTCAGAATGGCAAAAACATTGCATAAATTTAATGTTGCACATGCTGTTTGAAAGGGTCCTCTTTCGAGTACTGTCACAGCGATAATTGTACAGCCATGAAAGAACTTACAGTTGTTAAAAACAGTATTCTTTATTTTTAGCGCATTACTCTTCCCATGTTTTAACGAAAACACCCGAGAAAGACTACAGTAGTAAAACACTTTTTCGCAACACCCATAGGATTTATGGTAATGCTCATCAGCTCGTATCCATGGTGAGTGAATAAGATCGAAGGAAAATGCAGGTAGTGTTGTTTCAAAAACCAATCTGTTTTGTACTAAAAGTGAGAATACCCACTGAAGTCTAACGTTTTTAACAAACGAAGCTTTTTAATACTTTACAAATAATCTGTGAGACGGGAGCAAACAGTTTTCATCTTGCAGATCCTCACTTTTTTGCTGGTCTTCTTCGTTAATGATGTATGCGCGAAGTTATATTTGCTGAACCATTGAGGTGTTTGTGAATGGTTTTACAAACTTTCGTAGTGTTCGAACGAAAACAGCTTCATCGCTATTATCTTTAAATGCTTCTAGCAACTTGAAAGCAGATGGCGGAGAAGGAAAGGTGGGGAGATCATCCAATTTGAGAGAGAGGTTTGCTATCCTACACATCGGAATGGTATGATGGCGACTGAAAGATTGACAGAAAATCGATATTCTAAAGGTATTCAAAAACCGCATTGAATGTCATAATAATGTATATTAATGGGAAGTGAAGTTTTTATTTCAATTTTTTTACGCAGGAGGAAGCAGGACTGAATGCTGAAATGTCTGAACAAAGCCTTGACTCCCTTGCATATTCTTACAGACACATAGCAAAACTATAACAGTATCGACACGACTTCTATACAAAACAATAGAGCTAATGTGGTGTGAATTGAGATTGGTCTATGTTATGGCATTGTTATAGTTTCTACAATTACTGGGGTCGCATGTGCATGTGCGCGTGCGAACAATGGCACACGTGAAATCCGCTGCATAAGCCCGATCAGCTTACGCCCTCCTTTAGAAAATTGCCTTCTCCTGCCTTACACCCTTTGAACGGTGAAGTACTCTTTACAGGCCAGAAAAAAGATTAATGGTGGAGCTCGACTCAACACTGATCGGTGTCACGCTGGGGTAAAGACAAGTCACGTGCCTTCGAGAGGAGAGTATCAGTTAAGTTGCGTCCCGCTGGTCCCATAACTGGAGTGTGGGTGATGAGTGGCTCAATCACAAAGTGCGATAGCTGAGGGCATGGCACAACTGCGCACCCTTTTGCGCCATGGAATCCGAATGGCCTGGGCCGCACTGTAATCGTTCCTACGGTTTTAAAACACACACACACACACACACACACACACACACACACACACACACACACACACACACACACACACACACACACAAAGCTTGCCATAGCGAAACATGCAGCTTCTACTGGTAACTAGAAATAACACCACAACAAGACACATCAACAACACAAAATTAGAGGAACAATACAACGAGTTACACCAAAGCACAGGAAACAACGAAGGAACGACAATAGAAAAACAATAATACAACACGTGACACACACAATGAGCAAACGCAGGAACCACAGAAAGATCAACAGCAGCTAGGCTGTCTTCCCAGACTACACTCCATGGAAGTTGATTTTTTAAATTTTCTCTGTAACATTGCAGAGTTGAATTATGAGCAACATCCGTGTTATGCACGCCAACACATCCACGAGCTTACAGCAGTGAGTGTGTGTATAAGAGTGAACACACACACACACACACACACACACACACACACACACACACACACACACACACACACACACACACACACACACACACACACACACACACACACACACAAACTCATCCACCCTAGAGCAGCTGCGGAAGCATTATTTATTAATGTGTGACAGAAACGAATCGTCTTTTCCCGCTAAGTTCACATAACAGGGGGAAGCACTTTTCTCGAGAATCTCTTTTCACGCAAGAAAGGACAGTTTAGTAAATTAGTAATGCTGCTGGTGGGAACATCGCAAAAGCCTGCAGTAACTGATCGAAAATATTGAGCGGCATGGGAACATGCTCAGCTGAGTGCACAAACGTAGGTTACTTCCAGAGCGAGAGCATCGCATGAAGTCGTCACCGCTTCTTAGTAACCACGGTAAGCAACGGAGCGTATTACGCAGAGCTATCTGTTTGCGGAGTGATATATAACGTTCCCATGCATGAACAAAACAATGGAAAAATGAATGAAAGTAAGAATAGTAATAATAATACTAACATCGATAGTTTTACGTCTCAAAGCTGCGATATGATTATAAGAGACACCGCAGTGGAGGGCTCTGGAAGTCACAGTATTTCGCTTTCATCAATTTGATTGGTCAGGGTAATCAAATTTCGCTTTCATCGAAATTTGACTACCCTGACCGGGATCGAATCTATGATTTCGGGGCCAGCATTCTATCACTAAAACCACTGCTAGTTCATGGCGGACAAATAAATCAGTGTAGGAATGAATGAACGAGCATGGGGTTGGTAGTTTTCAGTGGCGACGCTGGTCATCTATCACCAAAGCGAATTGAGGAACAGTGTTGGGGTTGTGAGTGCTCATTCTGTATGGAGGGCCAGCGTTACTGGTCGATGAAAGAGTTGGAAAGAGGGTACCTACAATTCTCATTTGCGAAACGGGCAGATGTCAAGACAGCACTGCTATTTAGTGTTACAGGGATTTATATAGGTACTCACAGACAAAGCACAGTGTGGTCGGACAAACGACACATAGCCGAAGCTATGAAATTTCTTACGTACTGTTTACGTCGTGACCACGTAAGACGTCACGCGGTTGTGTTTTCATCATACCGTATGCACGTATCGAACGTTCATCCCCATGTCAACAAAACCGACGCGTCGGATTTTCGATTGGCAGAGCTGCCCTCTCTCCCGCAGCTGAGAGTAATACATGCGAGATTGAATCCTTGCGTGCTCTTTGTCACTCGCACAATGTTGACCGTCGCATTGTTAAATGGGCTGCTACTACGGACTCTGGCGAGATGAGGCGATGCGAATCGAAGTAAGGGAAAACGCGCTCTGTAATTTTCCCGAGTCCGAATTACTTGCTATATTGAGGCCCTTCGACCCTGACGTCGTCCTTTGACGACCCAACACAAGCTTTCTCTGGGAAGCTCGGAAACAACCAAAAGTGCTAATCCTTGAGGAAGCATTTCTTTGATGATCCCCACTGCGATTGACGTGATCATTGTGGAATTTCTTGCCGGCTGGGAGCCACACACACACAAAAAAAAGCTTTCTAGAAGTCATGGGTAAGCTTCCCTGAAGACGGGTAAGCTATAGATGGGTAAGTGCCGTTTTCGGAACCAATTCACAAGCTGTTTCTAAGACTTTCACACTGCCAAATGCGCCGTCGTCTCAGATTTTGGGTACACTTGTGAGTAACCGAAATAAAAAGTTTCTTTTTCATTTCACAATCAAGGAGCCCTGATAATCTGTTTTGACGCCATGTTTGTAAACCAGGTGGTAGATTTCTCTTTTGCGTTTTTGAACAATTTCACAGCGTGCGCGTTAACAAAAAAAATGGCAGCATATCCACGGAGTGAATGATGGAGAGTGGGGCGAAGCATTTGTCCGTCCATGCGTCCATCTGTGTGACCGTCCATGCGTCTGTTTGTGCGCCCGTCCCTGCGTTCTTTCATGCATCCGCCCCTGCGTCCGTTCATGCGTCCATCCATGCATCTGCTTGTGTGTCCGTTCGTTCATCTATTCAACACTCCAAGTCCCACCATCTCGCATCTTTTTATCATATATTCCCCATATAGAAGCACCGCCATCCAGCGGACATTCCAAGGACTAAACGAGAGGTGGCACACGCACACTTTCTTACGGCCTGTGCTTTGGGTCCACTTTCCACCTTTAACCACCTCGAGTTCATGGTATATTCTAGTTCACTGTATTCATGGCACTGTGACCAAACGCTCGCTAAACCTTTCGAAAACCAAGGAGGTTACGCCCAGCGAGTATAACGTAGCAACCTTTCCCTGTCAGATAGGGCTCAATTTACATGCCAATGGCTGCTAATGAGAAATGAGAGACAGGAGAATTCGGCTTTTACTTTCTTACGGCTTGCGCTTCGTATCTACTTCTCATTTTTAACCACCTTGAGTTCATTCATGGTATATACAAGTTCATTGTATTCATGGCACTGCGGCTCAACGCTCGCTAAACCTTTCTAAAGCTAAGGAGGTTACACCCAGCGAGTATAATGTAGCATCCCTTTCTTGTCCGATAGTGCTCAATGTACATGCCATTGGCTGCTAATGGGGATCGCAGCGTGCGCGTTGACTAAAAGCCGAATGCTCATGTCTCTCATTCCCCATTAGCAGCCATTGGCATGTACATTGAGCACAATTTTTTATTGTTAAACAACGCACAGAAGAAATCTCTCACTGGCACCACCTTGGAGGTCAAGTGTTATACCTATTTCGGGTATGTGCCACTGGTGGTTACATACGAGGGACGCCCAAGCCACGCCATAGGGAGCTTCGCCCCTAAAAGCGGAATGCGGGTCTTTGTGTCCAATTGGAGCCTTCTGTCACTAACTATTTAGCAGCGATTGGCATGTTCCACTAGATAATACCGTTATATTACTGCGTGCGTCAACTTCGCTGCCGTTGTGAGTGTTAGCACCCGCTGCTTCGCGTCTACGCATGGTTGCCTTTAGTGGGATAAGGCGTTATCTTTCTCTCTTTTTTATCCCCTGTGCAGAGTAGCAGGTTAGAGTGCACTAGATCAGGCTGACCTCACTGCTTTCCAAACGATTGCCTCTCTCTCTCTCTGTTTTGTTTTTAACGTGCCCTGTTAGCCGGAAGCAACGCATAGGCCTTACGGTCCCCTAGCAACTTAAATGCGAAAGTTACACGTTTAGACGGAAAGGCGTGGAATAAGAACGCGCCTGCACACTAGAATATTAAATTTAGCCCCATGGACTTCCTCCGAGAAACACGCAAATCAATGTCCCCCTGGGTCTTAGACGCACGCGTGCGAGTGACATTTTCAACGCGTCCTATTTTTCTTCCTCGCTTGCACGTGTTGAGCTTACGTTCATCGTCAGTAGCCACAGGACAATACAGGAAGAGCTGACATTTGAATGCGAAGAATGTTCTAGCAAACCAGCGGACACTTTCACCAGAGGATCGCTATCTATCTATCGATCTATCTATCGAGCGAATATCGATCGCGCCTATCTATCGAGCGAGCGAGTCAGGAGCTAGCGATCGAGCGATCGAGCGTAGCGAGTAGTAGCTATCGCTCGAGTCGATCTATCTATCTATCTATCTATCTATCTATCTATCTATCTATCTATCTATCTATCTATCTATCTATCTATCTATCTATCTATCTATCTATCTATCTATCTATCTATCTATCTATCTATCTATCTATCTATCTATCTATCTATCTATCTACCTAGCCGCCTACGACTTCTAGCTCTCCCGGCTGTTTCGATAATGATATCAATACCAAACTTGGTATGGCATAACATTTCTGTATGAAGAACATATTTGACTAGTCATAACATGAGAATCACCACGTGTATGTCATGAATGTCAAGATTTACATTTCATGGTCCTGCAGCTCTTGCGGTGGTTTCGTTCACATGGCATGTAGCAAAACTGGCATGGTACGACAAGATTGCATGGCGAACACAAGCGATAGACCCTAACATAAAAATCATGACATGTGCGTCATGTAACAACATGACTACATGCCATGCTCAAGATTCGCTAGCGGCCGTTTCGCTAGCGTCACATATACCAAATTTGGTATTACAGTACGTGAATGGATGACGAAGGTATATGAATAGTGCAAAAATGATAATCATGAGATGTGTCATGTAAAACATGAGTACATGCCAAACTCATGATGCATTGGCAGTCGTATCGCTAGCTTCAATTATACAAAATTTGGTGTCACGGGACGTGAATGGATGACGAAGATATGTGACTAATGCAAAGATGATATTTAGGAGAAGCGTGTCATGTAACAACATGACTACATGCTACGCTCATGATGCACTCACGGCAGTTTCACTAGCTTCACATGTACCAAATTTAGTGTTACATGACGTCAATGGATTACGAAGGTAAACGACACATCCAAACATGATAATCATGACACGGAAGTCATGTAAAGTATCATTTACCTCCACCTCGTAACATTGTGCTGATTTTAAAGTCACATATCTTCGCTGAGCCGCAAAGCGAAGAGGAGGAACATGAGGACATCCTCATCCTCAACTATTCGAACTGTAAGTGAAGCGCCAAAATCGAACACTTATACCATCCTGTTTCTGCCTGCACTTCCTACTGTCAGCATGAAACGCCTTAACAGACAGTCTGTGTCGAGGTCTCTGGAAGCGCTCGTGCTAAATGAGATCACGGACATAAGAGTGAACGCCAGAAAGAATATACTGGCTGTTATGTTTTGCACGCAAGTGCGTTGGGCGTTCTGCGCAGTGTAACTGACTTGGACGGCAATCAGGTGCGCTCTCATGTTCCCTTGGAATGTGATGTAGTAACCGGCGTGATCTAGGACTTAGATGTGGCTATTTCCAATAATGACATACAATTCCTTGTCAAGTCAGCAACTGATACTCCAATTGTTGATGTCACCCGGCTAGGCAAGTCTCGCTGTGTGAATATTGCGTTTAGGAGCACATCACTTCCCTCTTATGTGAAGGTGGGGTACTTCAGACATGCTGTGCGGCCTTTCATTCCAAAGCCTCTCCAGTGCCGTAAATTCTTGAAACTTGGAGATGTGAGCAGCGTCTGCGAGAATTCGGTGGTATGCTACCGCTGCACAGAGCCGCATGCAGCGGATAAGTACGTCGCTACTGTCAAGAAATGCTCTAGTTGCAATGGATCCCATGAAGCCACATCAAAGGACTGCCCATGGATTCAGAAGGATATTGCCATCTTGAAGGAGATGGTGCGCGATTACTCATCTCATCGAGAAGCCGCAGCTAAAGTCAGAAGGCGTAGTTCACGTCGACGTCAGTCTTCAAGGACACCCGCTTCCTCCTCGTCGCGTTTGCCTGATCCCTCATCAGTACCACGTCCTTTACCTCCCAGACCACATGCTGTGGGAAAGGCTGTAAAGGACAAAGCCAGTGAGCATACCCTAGCTGCGACAGAGTGGCCTACACTTCTAAGGAAAGCCGCATCAAGTGAACCGAAGGAGTTTCTTAACGGCCAGCCCACGATCCCGGTTCGAGATCTTTCAAACCAAGACAGGCAAGTGACTGCAATCGTGCAATCATTAATTGACACGATTCGCACGCTATTGAGCAGCATACAATCTTCGTCTGCTAAGAGTGCACTGCAAATACTGGATGCACTGAATCCAGCTTTTGCTAACGTCGTATAAGCACAATGGCTCAACAAAATCTCATCTTCCGCACTGAAGTTAAAAGTGCATCAATTCTTCAGTGGAATTCCCGAGGCATGAAGTCCGGTATATGGGACTTTCGCCAATTTGTTCGGGCCAATCAATTTCCTATACTTGTCATATGTGAACCAAACGTATCAACACCTTATAGATTGTCCGGTTATGAAGCTTTTTGCTCAGCCGCTTGCGAAGAACGAAGCAAAGTAATTGTTTACATTCGCACGGACTTGACGTATCTTTCGCATCCAATAAGTTCAAATGTCGACAATCAGTACGTGTGTCTTCGTGTAAAGAAGAATGCAGTTTCGTTCACGCTTATTGGTGGATATATATCTCCGTCATCGCGATTTGACTGCGACAGAATAAAAGACATCCTAATGAAGACCGATGGGACTTGCATCATCACCGGTGACTTCAAAGCCCATCACATGCTTTGGGGGAGCACTAGGATGAATGCCAGGGGCCGGAACATTGTTACATTCGCTTCCGACTACGACCTTTCCATTATAAAAGATGGTACCTCAACATATCTGCGGGGTCTCACGTATGGCAGTTGCCTTGACCTGACATTGGTGTCACGGTTCTTCTCTCGCAGAGTTAAATGGTTTTGCGATATTGAGACTTATGGGAGTGATCACCTACCCACCTTAATGAAGATCGATGGTATCATAAAAAAATTCTCTTCCGGTGTTGTAATTGGCACTGACTGACCGATGTTTACATCGCGTGTTGAGGACGCTTGCCAAGAAGGCCTTGCCTGCAGCCTGGAAAATACCATCGTAGAAGCTATGCAAGCGTCTAAAGGTAAATTACCATTTTCGTCTAAAATAACACAGTTCGACATCAAACTGGAAAGATTACGAGCTATACGAAGGCATGCTGAACGACAATACAGACGCACAAGATAAATTTACGACCTGAGGGAAGCAAGGCGGCTCCAGAAAAAGATTCAACGACGCATTTACAAGCTGGAGAGCGAACGCTGGAAAGCATTCTGCGAATCTCTAGACCCTCATGAACCGCTGTCATATATCTGGAGAACAGTTCGTGGTCTTCGCTCCTCTCCGCAACAATGGCACCCTTTCAAAGCTTTGGCACTCCATCATGGAAAAACAGAACTCGAGGTGGCTGAAGAATTTTGCATGAGGCTTGCCGGGAATATTATGAACGAGAGCATCGACGCCGTGATCGTTCCTGAGACGCGATTACCAGAGATGGACATTCCATTCACCATGGAAGAACTGGAAGGTGTGTTAGTCGCTTCTAAGCGCATGTCATCGCCAGTTCCTGATGATATTACTTATAGTGCGTTAGAACACCTTGTACAAAAAGCCAGAAGAGAACTTTTAACATGCTTCAACAACTCCTGGCTCAGCGGCAGCGTTCCCCGAGAATGGAAAATAAGTCGAATAATACCGCTTCTGAAATCGGGAAAATCAGCATTGGATTTGACAGCGTATCGCCCTATTGCCCTCGCAAGCTGCCTTCGGTAAAGTGATGGAAAGAATGGTTCTATTTCGTCTCGAGTGGTACTTAGAACGATACACCAAATACCCTTCTTGCATGGCAGGCTTTCGTTGGGGCTGCTCCTCCATCGACCATGTCCTTGACTTATCGACATTTGTTCAGCAAGAAAAAAGTTGCAAGCGCATATCAGTGGCACTCTTTCTTGACGTGAAGGGTGCATATGATAATGTAGCTCATGATGCCATCCTCACTTCTCTCGCAGCAATGGGCACTCGTGGATGAATGCTTCAATGGATGAAAGATTATATAACTGGCAGGGGTTTCTTTGTGCAAACAGATGAGGGTACAACTGCTGAACATTACACCTATTGCGGAGTACCTCAGGGAGGTGTTCTAAGTCCCACATTGTTCAATGTTGCCCTCATAAGTCCACTGAATGTTCTGCCAAAGTCGGTGTGCCTATCCATATACGCCTATGATATTTGCCTCTGGAGTGCTGCAGTTACTCGCCCTCAGGTGCGTGCACGAATACAGCGGGCAGCAGCCCTCACAACAGCCTACCTTCAGAAAGAAGGCCTAACTATATCAACTGTGAAGTGCGCGTTGATGGCGTGTACACGCAAACCAAAGACGCCATACCCTATTTACATCAATGGGCAGAATGTCAAGTATGCACGGACGCATTGTTTCCTGGACATAATAATTGACAGAAGTCTTTCGTGGAGCCCGCATTGTGCGTACTTGAAGAAGACACTGCTATCTATTGTGCATATAATGAAATTTATGTGCGGGAAGGCATGAGGTTCTGTAGCCTCCATGCTACAGCTGTACAGGGCCCTATTTCTGGGTCTGTTGCGCTACAGCTTACCGGTACTAACACTTGCAAATCCAATACTCATTCATTGGAGAGTTTGCAGGGTCAGGCGCTGCGCATCTGCCTAGGACATCCCCAATGCGCTTCTACTTATGCCCCAATCATGCTTGCCAAAGACCATCCGGTCAGGACATATAGAGTTGTGGATTGCCTCAGAGCGCAAATTCGACATGCTAGCCGTGTCCCCGACCACCACTTGGCCCTTCTACCCTCCGGAAGACCACGTGCTACGTTTTCAGACGTCATAGCGAAGCACCTAAACAGCATTCCATCAGGATATACGCCAGCTACGAGAATGGCATGTTCGTTGTGGTGCCTCGATTAGCCACAAGTACGTCTAGAAATTCCGGGTACCAAAAAGAAAAGCAATCACTCCACAGTAGTATTGAAGCAAGCAACACTGCTATTATTACGTGAGTTGTACTTGGACCGAACGCAGATATACACTGATGGGTCCGTCTCGTCCAGCAGCTCATCAGGTGCCGCTGTAATTCCGGCTGCAGCAATGACAATCAAATTTAAGTTGTCGCATATGACTACATCTACGGCATCAGAGCTTGCTGCTATAAAGGCTGCTGTACAATATCTCGTTCAAGAGCTTCCAGGAAAAGCGGGTCATATTCTGTGATTCGAAGGCAGCGCTTCAGAGTTTGCAGTCTGCCATGCGTAGGAGGAATCATGAACAATTGGTACATGAAATAAGGCATTGCCATCATGAAGCTCTAGCACGAGGGTATGATATTATATTTCAATGGCTGCCTGGACATATCGGTATTACCGGAAATCAATTAGCCGATGATGCAGCCCGCTTTGCCTATGAAGGAACCCATGTGGTCCCGATTCCTCTTTCAAGGAATGATGCAGCAAGACAACTTTACCTGCTGGCTCAAGATCTTACACACACAATCTGGTCGTCTACCAGCTTCCAAAGGTGTCAATTTTTATGAACTGGATCCTTCGCTCAAGATAAAGTTACCATCACTACTTTCCCGCTCCGATGCGACACTGTTATGCCGCCTTTGGTTGGGTGTTGCATTCACAAAGGTGTACTCCTTTCGCATTCGTATGGCAGACACTTTACATGCGACTACTGCGGAGCTGAAGAGACCATTGCACACGTCCTGTGCAGCTTAGCTTGCTACGACACACAGCGATGCCAGCTCCGGATGATTTTGAATCAACTTGACTCCAGACCATTTTGTGTGCAGAAAATTCTAGGACCTTGGGCATCTGCCTCAATTGCACAGAAAGCGACTAAAGTGCTCCTACTTTACTTGAAGTCAACAAACCTGAGCGACCGCCTGTAGACTGTGTGCTTTCCCGAGTGTGCTCGTGATTGTGTGTACCTTCTTATCTCTCTGCAACCTGTTTTCTCCCCTTGATCCCTTCCCCAGTGCAGAGTAGCAAACCGGCTGTGCGTCTGGTTAACCTCTCTGCCTTACCTTGCATCTTTATCTTTCTCTCTCTCTAAAGGCACATATCAACACTTCTCATTCATGCTTCGCGTATCATCCATTCCCACTGTACGTGGGATGTGCCATTTTTTCCCTGACAGCTTTCGCGTTGATCGAATTGTTTTAATACCTAAACATGACCAATCGTTGGTTCGCCCAGAGGAATGGAGACCAATAACGCTCCTCAACGTTGATTACAAAACTTTCGCAGCAGTTACCACACGGTGCTTAAGAAGCCTGATGCCTTCCTTAATAGTTCATCATGAGGCGTGCTCGATTCCTGGAAGAGGAATCCACAGTCTCCCCTTTGTTACGCGTGATAAAATTGCTTACACGTTAGCAAGTTCAGCTCGGGGGCCCTTGGTTTCACTTGACTAAGAAAATGCATTCGATCGCCTCGAGCATAGCTTTATATTTAGCGTAAACAGCATTTGGCTTCTCCCTATACTTCATTGAACTTCTCAAAAACGCATGCCAAAATATACGCTGCACGTTGTTTCTTGATGGTTTAGACAGTGCGCCATTTCCTGTTACCCGTGGTGTTCGCCAGGGTTGTCCTCTATCCCTTTCGCTTTTTGTGCTCAGCCTCGAACCATTCCGTCGCTCGCTAAAAGCTATGCGTTCTAATCCTTCCTCCTCCAGGTAGTTCAACCGTGATGGTGACACCGTTTGCCGATGAAATTTCGTCGTATTTGAAGAATGAGAACAGTTTATCTTGTAGCCTATGACTTTTTGCTGAGTATGGCACGATTTCAGGTGATGCGTTAAAATTTTCAAAATGTCGATATTTATTCGCTGGCTCCCCAGACGCATGTCTAAGTTCCTTTTTCGGTCTTCAAAAAAGTGATTGTATTCGCATTCTGGCGCTTGATTATACTTGCTACGGCATATCAACCTCTTTGTGGGTTTCAGTAGTCGAAGACGTAAAACGACACATCCGGAAAGCACAAGAGTATGATTTACCGATGCTCGAAAGAAGGTATTTAGCACAGGTTGTGTTTTGCGGTCGCGCATGGTACATATCCATGTCGTACATCCCCCATTACGAATTACTAGGTCGTTGCAATCCCTCATTGGCAAATTTTTCTTGACAGGTGGAACAGAGCTGGTTTGCCGAGCAGCACTTGGTCAACCGAGAAACTGCAGTGGATTCGCATTCCCATCCGTCTCTGTTCGCTGCCGACTGCTTTCCTACGATTCTTACTTCGGTTGTTGCACGGAGATCAGTGTCCCATGCGTAATCTTGCCTGCTATTTTCTAGGCACGAAGATACGCTATTTACTACCAGATGCACGGCTTAATTCTGCACCGCCAACACTTAACGTGCCTGCATTTTACTCAACGGCAGTAAGCATTTTTTTATCGACACGCACAGCAGGTTTGTCCCGATGTGGACATTCTCGAAAGCCGCATTGTAGATACACTGGTGGCTCTTCTGCTTCCTATGGCTCCTACAGTTCGTCTAGCTCGATCGAGACATGTCTCGTGGAGCGCAATAACGGCAACGTTTTTGCCGGGTCACCTCCGTGACTTCACGTGGCGTCTTGGATGGAGAGTACTCCCAACACGGGACAGACAGGAGAAGTGGGTCATGGTCCCATCTTTCACTTGTCCTAACTGCCCGTTACAGGAGAGAGAGAGAGAGAGAGTGGGAGAGAGTGAAATATTTTAATGGGAAGCTGGACAGCCCGTTATAGAGGTCTAACCAGAAAGCGCTGCGGCAATGTGTCATTGCAAAGGTGTTTTGGAAGGCCGTTATCACTGCTTTTCATGCCTTAGGTGTTAATCACTTTGTCACATCTGGCCGCTGCTCGCGTAGTCACTTTGTACGCATTTTAATAGCTGCAGGAGCTTTTTGTTTGTGGCATAATAGGTGTGAGGTTGTTGCGCAGGTCATCGTCGTTGTGCTCTCTTTCCGATTCTGGAACGCTTATACTCTGCACTTCTATCGTTTATGTCGAAGGATTGTTCTTCCTTGGGGAGGAAGAATTTCTACGGCAAAGGTTTTGTCACTTTCTGTCCGTAGTTGACAGACCTGTTCGATTAGTCTTCCACCTGGCCTGGTTCCTATAGCCAGGTCACCTGTCAGTGTCTGAATAGTGCATGTAATTTCTATGTGTTTACTCTTTCTATATACTCGTGTGTGACCCATATGGATGGGAGTTCTTTTAAATATGCACCTCATTCTACCACTGTATATTATGCAAATTGCACGCATCTTGATACCCGTTGTATGTACTTGCTAGCCTCTTTACCAATTCTTGTAAATGTTGTACATATATCATCATGTACATTGTCCATATTGTGATTAGTATACATATGTAGTGTATGTAGTCATTAGTAACATGTGTTAAAGACACCCTACAGACTTGGACACTTTTGTTTAAATGTGTAGTGTATACTATTCTTTGTCATTTGTTTGTTAAGGTGCTTGTTGTATAGACGATCATTCCATAGGTGCCCCGCCGCGGTGGTTTAGTGGCTAAGGTACTCGGCTGCTGACCCGCAGGTCGCAGGATCGAATCCTGGCTGTGGCGGCTGCATTTCCGATGAAGGCGGAAATGTTGTAGGCCCGTGTGCTCAGATTTGGGGGCACGTTAAAAAACCCCAGTTCGAAATTTCCAGAGCCCTCCACTACAGCGTCACTCATAATCATATAGTGGTTTTGGGACGTTAAACCCCACATATCAATAAACCAATCGTTCCATAGGTTTGCTGCGTCCCACAATAGAATGGACTTTTTCTAAGCACACATGCGGCGCCAAAGCTGTGCCCTCTCACTGCGCTTTGTGTGGTGGCAGTGGTGGTGGGTTACCTGTGGTGGTGGATTACCCGTGGGCGTGTTCACGCGGTAATTTTTGTCAACAGGGCCTCATCAAGCGCGAGGCCCACGGGACGGCTTTATGCTCTCTCATAGCAGAGAACCAAGTACTCAGAATCGTTAATCACTTTTTCTAAACACAGGACCACACCGCTGCCACTCAGTAAAATTTTTTTAACAAACCCGGCATGATTCAGGTTGCATCAATATATAATTGCAAACTAAGTCGTCTATATAACTTTGGTTTATTGAAAAATAAAGATACGATTGCAAGAATAGCTAAATTAGAGAAAACATTTTCTGCTTATATTGTATACGTCAATATGAATTGTGGTACATATAAAAATCTAGAAACAAATACGCGAATCAAATAATAAAGTTTCAAGTGCCACACTTCACTTCTTGCCTTATCTTGCGTTGGGGAGAATCGTACGTCTTGGCTAGCTTTTGAGTTTTGTCGGAACGATTCTGTTGTAGTTACCGGGCGCATAAAGGCAACTGAAATCGTTGCACAGCCTCTGTTTGCGAAAAGGGCGCGCTTTTAAGACACAGCGACACAACAACTGAGACGTTTATTCGTGTTAATCTATACATGTGAGTACGTTTTGTGCGTCCTTTGCGCGTAAGAAACGCGGGGCATGTTTTCATTTGCTTGCCATTCTGCGCGTGACCTTCCAATTTGTTGCTATCGCGCTCATTGCTTCGCCTTCGCGGCAAAGCTGTGGCTTTTTTCTAAACACACTTGTCTTAACTACACTTAGTTTACCTCTAATCAGGACGGCTCCCTGCTCTCCTTTAGTTAAGTATGAAATACTTGAAATCGTTGAACTATTTTTCAAAACACGCTATAGGCTTTAGCTTTCTTGTTTTATAGACAATTTTTTCATGCGTTTGTACAGTACTAATATAGAATAATTTTTTTCTAAACACAAACAGACAATGTCGGAGTATATCAACATGGTGCGCCGCGAAGTTTCTGGTGTCACGGTATTGTTGACAGTATATCAGATGCAGGCTCGCTTGTTATTTATGCACAGATGGCCGAAACGTTAAAACAGCCTCGCTATCCCACCGACACAGGCTAACGGTCACGTGACTATGCTCTTGCGATGCCATCAAAGCCGCGATTTCCTAATAGCAGTTCGGTAGAAGACGGCGTCCACTAGGTCAAGCGCGACGTGTCCACTGTTTGAATAACTTTCCTTTCAAAGAGTCCAAATTCCATACGAAGTCAAAAAATCAAAGCTTCGGCAAATACATCTAAAGTAGAAACCGCACTTGACTAGAACACCCAGCTGCCCCACCGCGGTGGTCTAGTGGCTGAAGTACTCGGCTGCTGACCCGCAGGTGGTAGGATCGAAACCCGGCTGCGGTGGCTGCATTTCCGATGGAGGCGGAAATGCTGTGGGCCCGTGTGCTCAGATTTGGGTGCATGTTAAAGAACCCCAGGTGGTCGAAATTTCCGGAGTCGTCCAATACGGCGTCTCTCATAATCATATGGTGGTTTTGGGACGTTAAACCCTGCATATCAATCATTAGAACACCCAGCTGGCCGTATCAGCTGCCGTTTGCGGCAGATGATATGCAAAAGAACGACGCCAAAACATCATCATTATCACGCATATAGTCGTATGGCACGCTAGGTTCTTGCGCTGTAAATTGAGCATGAACGGAAGCTTCTAGCTAACGGGCTTGAGCAGCCACGGACAACAATAGCGTCCACAGCTATGCGCTCCACCGCTCTAGACAAGCGCTATTCCGTGATGCCTGAAGCCTCATCCGTTGCAGCTCCGATAGACACTAGCGCCATATTTCTCTCCAGTGTGTTTTAACGCAGCTCTACGACTGCAGTCGCATATTTGGTCGCGTGACTGCCCTTCGTGACGTGATGTCTGTGCTTACTGCACACATGAAGCTTCCACGCTACACTGGGAAAACATTTTTTTTTTGCTGTTAATAATACTACTTGGGGTGTTGCGTCTGTAACCCACGATATGATTACGACCAGGTGCCGTGCTGGAGGGCTTCAATAACTTCGACCATGCGCGGTTTCTCAGCGTGCACCTACATCACACAGTACACCAAGGCAGTGCACGGGCCTTTAGTATTTCGCCTCCATCGAACTACGACCGCCATGTCTGGGATCAAACCCTTCACCTTTGGGTCCGCATCCGAACACCACAGACACGGCTGCACCAAGGCGAACAAAATTTTCACGGGTAAATAATTCAGAACATGGTAGGGACACCACCTAATTTCTCTCGGTAATTAAAAAGTACTAACTCAGCAACTCCGGCAGAGAAATTAAATTAAGTATTGCCGACTACTAGGCTAGTTAACTAAGAGGTGGGTTCGCAGTAAAGCAAACTAGTTGAACAGACTTCCCTAATTCCGTGTTGTCTTATATTTCTCAACTGCATTGGTAGTTCAGGGCGTCGTAGTGGTAGTAGCGCTAATAAATATAGACGTGATTGCCACTGCGGTTAATTGAAGTCGTTTCATCAAAAGAGAACCCATACCGGCATTTGAAAAGGAAAACGAAGGACAGATAAATATAAAAAAAATGGAAACGCGATAATCGATCACGCAACAAGTTGTTGCTCGGCTCTCACACCTTTCTGGAGTGCGCGGTAATGGATTAAAGCACCCTGCCGCTGTACCCCTTAACGCGATTAAAACGAGGCGCGCTGACGCCGAGGTATTTTTAAGCGGCGATACGTGGTACGGAGTGTGTGTTGCGTGTTATTTGGAACCGGTACAAGGAAAACGATGCTGCTGTTTCGCCATGCATTTAGGACGTGTCGTTAATTCAGAGCGGGGAACGCAGAGATGAAAGAATAAGTGCGATATGAAAAATTAAGAGCACAGTGAGAGAGGAGGAGGAGGAGATGAGAAGGACGGCGGAGGCGAAGGGAGCGGCAACTTGTTGCAACAGCCGGGCGCTGCGCTTCTCCGGAGAGACGGGGAGTGGGAGGCAGACTGCGGCGGCGGGCCGCGCAGTATTGTGTTGATCGGCGCGCCGTGGCCTGGCATTGGCCTTCGTCCGAGAGAAGCTAGGGCGCGAACGCCGCCACACTCCATACAAAAGAAAAAAGAGAGAGAAAGCGAAGCCCCCTCACTCTCTTTCAGACTCTCCTATCACCCTTCTCGCCCCTCGGCGCCTCGAAATGGATCCCTCCCGGACAGGAAAGCGAGGTTGAGACCCGGAGAGGATCAATTTGAAATCTAGGGGGGTTTAGAAGAGAAGAGGATGAGAGTGGTCGGTGGAGAGGAGGGAGCGTGCTTCTCTCTTCCTCGCGGCTTCGACCCTGGCCCGACTAGGCGACGGCGCGCAGTCGTGGTAGTCTGTTGCGCGCTGCCGTCGGCGCAAGCCTGTGTGTTGTAGGGGGCTGTAGGGGATCGACTACGTGTTGCACACCGCGGCGGGCAAGATGATGTGGCGGCGAAGACGGCATCACACGGTGAGCTGCGCCCACCGGCGCCCGCCAACCTGTCGCACTCCTCCTTCATTTTTTTCCCTCTTTCTCTACTCTTTTATGTAACTCTTTCCTTACATATCCGCAACCTTCTCCTCCAACATATTCCTTCTATTTTAGTCTACGGGATGGTATTACATACAGCGTGGGTGGCTCGACTGTCTTGTTTCCTTTATCACAGCCGTTGTATAAGGTTTTTATTTTTCCCTGGCGGCATTTTTCGTGGCCAGTACAAGTTGCGGTGCACATGACGGGTGCTGCGAGCGTCTTCGCCGGGGACGCCATATTTTTTTCAAGGCCAGCGTGTGTACTGGTACTGCGCGAATAGATGTCCTTACCGCCGATGACTACGAGTAAGTAAGAAAAGAGTTTTTTTTTTTTTCAAAGGCCTATCTAAGGCTCTTGTAATGACACTTTGGCGCAATGCAGAAAGCGCTACGGTGAAGCCCGCTTCCACCAGCTATTCTGCGTGACGTTTCGGCGGTACTTATGTGACTTTCTTAAGCGTCTCCTGAAGAGCTAGATCGTGCGATTACAGGCAGGACACACTGTCCACCCGTAAAACATTATCCCCTAAGTGACACATTTGTTGAAAACTGACACGGGCCCACTGTGACATCCTAGCTGAGAAGATGCAAACGAGTGTGTGCTTTGCAAGACTTGGTCATTTAGGTGTCGCAAAAAAATTGAGCAAATAACAGCTGGGAACGCATAGATTGAAAATTTTATTGTGCGGATACACAGTTTCAGAGTCGGTGTAAATTGAAACCAATCGTGGCCCACGTTGCATTTTCGTAAAGGAAGAGGGGGCGGGGATAAGGTGTTCTTCGTTTTCGGTCTGTCTTGCAAAAACATTTCACGCCGTCGATTTTATTAAAAGATCCGGATCCTTTATCTTATAGGTTTGTCAGCTGTCTATGCTCTCGGTTGATCTGGTAAACGAAAATTTTATTTGGGCGTTCATTGAATCGAGTTCGAAATAATTATCCTGCTGGACGTCATAGTTCGGGCACCTAACAACAACAAAAAGAACGTTAAGCCCACGAAGAAGATTTTAATATTCGTGATTTTTCTGTTCTCACAGGAAAAAAAAAACTTTGATTGATTGAAATAAAGACGTGCCACAGAACCCACGGGTTCATTCAAACACACATATCGTGCTCATGTGAACTGTCACTCAGCTCGTCTTTCGTAAATGCTCAGTACACCTGTCACAGAAGCGTAAAATATTGATAAATTCACACCGTCGTGCTCTCGTGTGCTATTGTGTACCTATTACTATTGTCATAGTGAAAAACACGTGTTCTGAAAAGCGCGGTGATGGTCATTGTGTTGGTAAACTTTTTGCATTCATCCTAAACTTGAACGTTATGTGTACGCTAGCCACAAACAGCCTACGACAGCCATCAAGACCAGTGTTACCGGCAGTGCAGAATTTTAAACACAAAGAAGAATGATGATTGTGATTGTATTGATATTTATCATCGTTATAGTGATGGTGACGAAGACAGTTATAGCGTTATTTTGTTCGCTGTGAGTGGCTTCTCTGTTTGCAGCATGCAAGAGCGTGAAGTGAATAATACCTTCGCCAATTTTTTACGTCGAATGTGTCCCTTTCCCAACTTTCGATTTTCTCATTACTCGAGTGTCTCCGAACGATAACTGAGTGAAATATTGTGTGATCCGATTGACCTAACGATTGATAGATAAATCGGCACATCATGCGCTCTTATCTATGAAATGTTTTGTGCCCTTTTCTAGCACTTCTTCTCTGTATTGCATATTTTATTTGCCGAGTGATAAAGGTAACCATTGCCGCCTCAAAGGTATCAGCCTTTCCTGTCAATTACCTCCATAAAAAAACAAATGGAGTGGTAGCAAAGCAAAGTAAGTGATTGGACCAATTTTCAGTACACTAACATACAAAATGAGTATTGAGCGAGTCGCATCGAATGTGCGCACTTTGCTTTTACACATGTAATGTTAATTAATATGCATACGCATATTTGCTTTATAAACTTTATTTTTAGTCTACGACTGATGGGGAAGAGGACAGCGGTCATAAAAATGGCCAGAAGTTTTTCGTCTTGCTTTCTTTTGTTTTGATAAAAACAAGGGCATCGACTACTTCAGCGTTAATTATAACCCCGTCTCTATGCCTTTTCGTATTTATTTCTGTCGGACGAACTTGACATCGTTGCATTTCAGACGGGCAGGTAATGAACGAGGTGCATCGAATTCGCTCGTGCACAATGCTGCATAGTGATCGCTGACTCAACTAAGACTTTCTTCGGCGTCGACGTTATAGCTTCGCTTGTCTTTCCTGCTGTAACCACAGAATCAGCAAACGTGATCGCAAGCCGCAGACCTCTGCGCCCTCCTAACCAGAACCGCCGAAGAAATGAAAAAAAAAGTGGTCCCTACAAACCCTCTTCTCTTTGGGTTTGATCGCTTTGACGCCACCCATATGCACATCGACTCGAGTGTTTGCTCACACATCAAACACGAGTCGCCTACCACGCTATGGTCCGAGGCGTCTGAGCGTGCAGATTCGGTGGTGCGGGCTTCACGCCATTGATCCTTTCTTCACGTCGCCGACTGTCTACGTTCGTTCTTGTGCGGTTCCTCACTTTCCACTCTTTTGGCTTTCACTTTCTCTCTGTCTCTCTCTTTGCTTCTTATTGTCAGGCAACATGCTCCCTCATCAGTCACTTCATAGCAACACGTCTTGGATCCTGCTTTGAGCGTGATCTAAGCAGGGAAATAAAAACAGAGAAATAGTGACTTGCGTGTGCTTTGGGGGAGGGGGGCTTTTAGTGTGCTCTTAATGTGCTCTCGGTGTGTTCCTGGTGGGCTCTTTGTCAGGATTCGCTCATTCCCCGAGGCAAGAAGTGGCGAGGGGAAAAGTGGGTGGGAGAGACGGGGAAAACGTGCCTCGAGACGCCAGGATTACGAAGGTACATCGATCAGGGAACTCACATGCCAGCGGTGGTGGCTGGGTCGAATTCCCGCTTTTGCGTGCTTCACCCCTCCTCCCCCCTCTCATTCTGTTATAGCGGTGACGAGCCAGCAAAATTGCGCAGAAGAGCCGTGGTCCGGGAAATGAGTTCGGTGGTGGACGTGAAAAACCAAAGGCGGCACATCCAGCGCAAGGCCACGGAGGCGGGGGATGACTATCCCGAGAACGAAAGGAGTAGCAGGCCGCGCGGATGTGGTAGATTTAGGGAAACGGACGGTCAGCGCCATTTACAAAAGAGTCCCCCGTGAGTGAAGAGTAAAAACACAGAAGAATAAGTGTAAAAATGAGCAGAAGAAAAATGAATAGTCATCACCAGTGAAGCCTCGCCAGCTGGAGAGCGTATCTCTTGAAATGCCTCTTTGCTATTGGTTGCAGTTTCGATTTCTGACCTACCCTTTTTTTTATTTGCACTGTGCGTTCTTAAAGATGTGTTTTTGGTTGGTAAGAGACGGAGGTATATCAGTAAGAACTAAAGCAAAAAAATAATGAAAAAGCGACGCTCCTGGTGTTACTAACAATTTTCGTTGACACTTTGAACATCAGTCATAATATGATACCTGTTAAAGCGCAGAAGATTGTAAACGATACTATTTACTTGTGTTTACGGATCCATTCTAACTATACGCCGGCTCCAAAAAGTTCAATGCTGTAAGAAAGAGGCCTTCTCGATCGAACAAAACACAAAATCATTCAACACTGTGCACTCTTCTGCCGACATTAGGCACATTTAACATTTTTTTCCGAGGATTGCGAGCCTTCATATCAGCGCCCATGAGATTAAGGCCACTTTTCCCTTCTCTATCGGTGGCATTTTTTAAGACAGCATATATGCCATTGGATTAGCTGTAACAAAGCTGCCGACCTTTCGTGCACTCCCTTTTGTCATTGTATAGTATAGTGCACCAACGGAAGCAAACAACCAAAGTATATTATGCTGAACAGCTGAAGTGTATCTCTTCACTAGTGAGCCGCTTCACTTGTTAGGATTTCCAAGAGTAGGCGAAGTAGCCAAGTTGTGTCTAAGATGACTGATTCATAGTGAGTGGCTGCGTGAGTGACTGGCTGTATGAACGAACGAAAGAAGGACGAGTAGATCATTTAGAATTTCGTGTTTATTTGTGAGACACCGGTAGAACATCGGACGTGTTATTCTAGCATTGCAGGTTCGGTGGCTGTCGGCGGAAAGCTGCCTCGACAAGGACCTGTTGTTGGGCGAGTCGTTCATTACATAACGGGCTTATTTTTAGCGCTACAAAATACGTACACATGTGAGAGGCACAGGACAGAGAGGTGCTTGAATCGCCATGCTAGCCAAGTTACTCTAACTTATTCTGATTTGTGTCACTATTACTACAGATAGCATCCACTATACACTCCTTCGCTCGATTGTCTGTCGGTTCTCATCGATATTATGAATGTGTGTGTTGGTGATAAGTGGTCGAATGAGTTGGATAGAGAGTGAAAGCTAGCGAGCACGTCAGTCCAGCGCGTTCATTGGTTAGTCTACGAAGATGCGTTCGAACTTTTCCACTAAGAGTCCATTCTATTGTGGACGTCGGCGGAAATTGTGAGGTGTTATGCTTTGACGTCTCGTTGTCCACTTCGGTCCGTCTGCTGAAAATGGTCTGTCGCTGTACTTCGGAGATACGCTTGTGTCAGTGTCTAATTGATTGATCTGTGGGGTTTAACGTCCCAAAACCACCATATGATTATGAGAGACGCCGTAGTGGAGGGCTCTAGAAATTTCGACCACCTGGGGTTCTTTAACGTGCGCCCAAATCTGAGCACACGGGCCTACAACATTTCCGCCTCCAACGGAAATGCAGCCGCCGCAGCCGGGAATCGAACCCGCGACCGGCGGGTCAGCAGCCGAGTACCTTAGCCACTAGACCACCGCGGCGGGGCTTGTGTCAGTGTCTATGCAGGCCTTATCTTTCTAGCAGAACTCAATGAACCATTATGTGTTCTTATGCTTCATGTCATGTTATAACCGAAATGACTTGACTACCTCAAACTTTTTTGCATCAGCAATGACAATAATATAATAAGGCATTGAACATCCCAAAACCACCATATGATTACGAGCGACGTCGTAGTGGAGGGATCCAGAAATTTCGACCACTTGGGATTTCTTAGCGTCGACCGAAATCTTAGCATACGAGCCTGAAGCTTTTTCGCCAGAATCGAAAATGCAGCCACCGCAGCCGGCATTCGATCTCGCGATTTTTGGGTTAATTGCCGAGTGCTTTATCACTATAGACCACCACGGCGCGGCTCCACGAATGATATTCTATTGACGACGATTTTCTCTGAACACGACATATCATACTCACCTTCTCTAATTCTTCTCTCAGTGATATAGGCGCCATTTCCGCGTTTTGGGCCACTGTGGTACAGTAGTTACGTTGACCAGCTGTTGAGCCAAAAGTCGAGGGTTCGATGCCGGCCGAGGCGGTCATATTTCGACAGGCGCGAGATGTTGGAGGCCGATTTACTCTGCGATGTTGGTGCACGTTAAAGAACTTTAGATCGTTCCTATTTCCGAAGCCCTGCCCCATGGCGTCCCGCATAACCATATCGTGGTTTCGTCACGTGGCACACCGGACCTTATTAACTATTCCCGACTTTCGCTACGGTCACTCGGCGAAAAGCATACGCCAGCCCGGAATTCGAATGAATGCGAAGCCTCGTTAGCTTTGCGCGTTAACGCCTTCATTCTACCCAAATTACGTTAAACAATCAACGACAACGAGCAGCGTATCAACGCCTTTTAAGATAAGTGCCGAATTCATGATGCTTGCCGTGAGGGGCACCTGAGCGCACGTTCAACCGCGCGAGAGTTCATTACCCATGGGGGATAAAAGGAAAAGTTTTAGTTTTGCTAGGCGTAGAATTAATTAACTTACAAGAGTCTAACTTAACTGGCTTGGAGCACATAACGCTTCGCGAAGGATCACAAAACATCCTATTAACTGGTACGAAAGTTTACCGTCTTTCATGGAAAGGAGCGAGTCGAGACAAAAAACAAAGCCTTGACGAAGTGTAAACCAGACAGTAGTGAAGATGAGTACATGACGTGAAAAAAAAGACAATGCTCCCAATGCGTCATACGACTACTTTAGCAACGCGACAAGCAACTGAGAAAATGAAATTTCGGCAATAAATGATTGCATATACAACAACATTGTAAACACAATTGTCGCCGGCAAGATAACTAGCCAACGACCCACAGTTTAGTTGAGATATAACAATGTCAGTCCTTAAAAAGAAACCTGCTATGCTCGTTTGGTGGCTATGATGCTCGATTCCGACTCGAAAGTCGCTGGAGGGAATCCCGGATGCAGCGGCTGCCTTTGGGTAGAAGGGATGTTTGTGATGCCCGAACGCTTACATTTAGGTGATCAAAATTTTGGTGGTTAAAACACTGGAGATCAAAATTTCCGGAGCCCTCCAGCAGGGCGTCCATCATAATCATATCGTGGTTCTGGGACACAAACCTCCAACAATTTTAAGTATTATATCGAAAAAACTTCGAACCCAACATTACGTCCAAAGTAATCTATGATGCAACAAATGACATGAATACGTTTAAAATAAATATCCCATACTATTTATTCAATCCAGGTAGCTGTTAGCGGCCGTTTTCAAACATTTTTGGGGAAGATCGATATATGATTAAAAAAAAATCAATTTCTCGTTGTTAGAAATTGGCGGATCGCCGTTTGCTTGCCGTAGTTGGAGCGCATATTTGAGAAAAAATTCACTTCTGTGAAGGAAACCAGCACTTTCGTTAACCGTAAGTTTTTGCAACGAAGTGCTGCAAAAACTAAAACCAAAAACCATGGTCGTACGTTTCAGCTTTCGCTGGTGAACCATTCGTACGGTGTACTTGGGCGTGTGTGTGTTTTTTATGAAATTCATTTCTGAAATAAGGACGTCTTGAGGGCCTAGTTGTTTCATTCTATGCAGTGAAATAATATCGCAAAACTTGAAAGGGACATCGCAATGAAGACACGCAAATAGATTGAGCGCAAAATACCAAGTGTTTTATTGACCGCATAGCGTCACTTAAATAGGCTTTCCGAACAAGACTCGCAGACGTGCACAAACACAGAAAGTGCTAGCACACCTTGTACATCAAGAAAGACAATTATGCACTATAAAGCGATTTCGAGGTCTCACTTACACAGCTATTACCTTTCGTTTTGATCATAAAAACTTTCAAAACTTCTCGAGCACACGGTGCGAGGCACGATTTCAGCGGATCAAGGTACTGAGACGTAGCAAGAACCCGTGTGCTTGGGAAGTTTTGGACATACAACATACAAACGCACGCCGCATACACGCAACATACAAACACACCCACCAACATACAGAAACTGTTGACCCCCCCCCCCCAAACACACACTTTTCACCCCGCCTTAGAAAAACATTTCTGGCTAGATTTCGACACTTTAATAATCTTGCAAGTTACATAAGGCGCTGCAATTTTGATTTGAAAACCTGCACAGCAAGTTGTTTTACAAACAGTGGGCACACTGAAGATTTCCTGGCTTCATTCTTCGAAAGTGGTTTTTTACATTGATACGATAAGCATAACATGGTACTCTGCACGTGCGCGGCAGCAAGATGGGAAAGCTAAGTACAACTAGGTGGACTGTGAACTTTTTCTAGAGATACACTGAGTATCACTTACGTTGTCTTCAGCAAAGAACTTGCGGTTTGCCACATTGTCATAAAAAGCCTTGAGGGACACCGGCTTGTCCTTGAGGTACTCGCCTTCCAGCTTTTCCTGAAAAAAGATTCGAGATCAAAGGCTTGTTTCTCTGTAAAATTCTGTTATTAGCACTTTTATATAGGTTTATTGGCATATTTTTAACTGGGATACACATCATGAAACTTTGTCGAAAACCACGCAACCACCCCCCCCCCTTCACACACACACATTATCTTGCCACAAAAGATTGATCTCAGATTGCAGATACCAGAAAATGCGCTAACATATTCAATGCACCCTGAGCAAGACTCCTACTGAGAAATCCACTAGCAGATGCACCGTAAGCATGCAGTTTCAATTTTTCTTTTTTTCTTCGTGATCATAAATTCCTTATAGTTGCGGTGTTTTATCGGTGTACATTTTTAACGCGATAACGTGAACTAGCCCGTTTCACAGAAATTTACGGCGCCGTTGCCGGTGGCAGCGTTGTTGGTAGTGAGCGAAAAATTATCATCTTATGCGTGACCGAAAAATTAAGAGCTATGCAAATAAAATAAATGAAAAAATACTAGGTCAGAGTAGGGACCGAAACTAGGTCGTTTGCGAGGCAAGCAGAGGGAAGGAAGGAAGGAAAATAGTAGGAAAAGAACGGTAGGGAGGTTAACCAGCATATAGGCAGCCGGTTTGCTATCCTGCGCATGGGAGGGAGATGGGGGAGATGAAAGATAGAGAGGAGATGTTCCACCACATGGTCACGCGTCTGTTTGTGAGTACATGGAAAAGAACTTCCTCTGCTTGGAAATGCAGCAAAAGCTGTTTTCATGCTTTACAAACACACGCGTCCTGTAAACATGCTTCACAATGCAACATAATGTATTGCAGTAATAATGCGGGGTGTACAAACGCCTATTTCCAGTGGGCGTCGAGAGAGAGAGAGAGAGAGAGAGAGAGAGAGAGAGAGAGAGAGAAAGGAAAGGTTGGGAGGTTAACCGGATATTGGCATCTGGTTTGCTACCCAGCACTGGGGGCGGGGAAATAGGGGCAAGAAAGAGGGGGTAGATGGAGAAAAAAAAACGCACGTGCAATCATGTGAAAAAGAAACCCACACAGGAAGGGCGTCCTATAGCTACAACCGTTCAGTGAAGCCGCTCGATCGCAAAAAGTGTAGTAGCGCTTTCAGGGCCTTCTTCTGTGAAGTTGCATCTGGTCGATATTGTAGAATTCCTCGCTCCGACAGTGGTTGATTATCTAATTTGCTGAGTTTCTTGCGAAGGCATAGTCGTTGTTTACTATACTCTAGGCAGTCACAAAGAATATGTTGGGTCGTCAAAACATGCTATTATCATAACGCCTTCGTAGTTTAAAGCTGGTCACCCACTGCAAAAGGCACACACGCTAATGCACCTATTCCCTTAAGGCCATGTAGTGGGTGCGTAGCGAGTCCGAAAATGTTTCATGCACTAAGTGTTTGAAGTATACGTGATACGAACTGGATATCGCTAACGTGTTCAACTCATACAGGCGAAGGTTCAGGGTCTCCTAATCTTTTTGCAAGGTTTTCTCCCCGATTCCCCTCTCCCCCGTGTGGGGTAGGAAACTGTACTTAGTCTAGTTAACCTCTCTACCTTTCTGATATTTTTTTTAAATAATATTATTGGTATTTAGCCTCCGATTTACAGACGTATGTGAGTATGCCCCTTTTGCACTGAAACAAGACCTGTTTAATTCATGCAGACTGAGTCACCTTACTTTACCTGCTATCTGGAACGACTTAATACAACACCAATCAGCCAGCCTAAGACGAAAATATTTTACTTCAATTAACTGGCAAAGTTAACAAAAAAGTCACAATAATATTTACGACATGCCATAGTGAAACACTTGGTGAATTTTGACCAGCTGAGTTTCCTTAACGTGTACCTAAGTAGAAGCATGCAGGCGCTCCTCAGTTTCGCCCCATCACAATGCAGCTGCCATAGCTGGGAATCGAACCCGCACCCTTGATCCCACCAGCGCAATGCCTCTGGGCTACCGCGCACGGTAAACTCAGAGCACCCCCTGCAGGCACATGACGATATCTCCACGAGAAACTGAAACGGCAACCTCGCACTCGCGAAACCGAGGCTGTAGCAGAGACGACATCCGTTCATGCGGAAGTTGACGAGCTGCTGCTCAACGACATCGACCCGCCGCTTCTCAACTTCAGTCTTGCCCACTGCGCAGCAAGTCGGCATCCAAATTCCCCAACCGACCCGTCCTGGTCACGCTACATGGTGTCAGTGCATTCTTACACAGCTTACGCGACTACCTGTAGAGTGAACGAATTAAGATACGCCTGAATTATTAGGGATTACCAATTATTGGGGCAAGGTGGTAACACATATGTACTGCAGTGCAAAACTAAGGACAAGAATGATGATAGAACAAGAGCAGGAGCGACCTCAATTTTAAATATAGTTTTCCCAGTCGGCGTGAAATGTATGTCATGACCCAAAACATCATGAACCGGCGCGCTCTCACATTGTACTCTTAGCAGTTTCGCTGCACACAGCAGCTCCGCTGTCTTTAGCAGTGCACTTCCACTCTACGCGGTAGAGTTCTACACGCTGCAGTGAAATGACTGTCAGTTTCTCCCCCACCCTTTTTTTCCATCTCTTCCCTCTTTTCGTCTTTCTTGTCCCCTTCCCTAATCCCCCAGTGTAGGGTGGCCAACCGGATGCCTTTCTGGTTAACCTCCCTGCCTTCTCCCTCTTGTTGCTTCCTCCTCCTCCTCCCTCCACTATACGCTAATTTTTGAGAAAAACTTAAAATAAATAAATATACGACGAATGTATTTGTTGTTCGTGCTTTGCGAGCGTTTTTAGTTCTCTTCCAAACGCATTACCAACACGTCCAAACGGCTGCAATGATAACGTGCACCTACGAATCATCCGAGGCGAATGTTTAGGAGGCCCCGTGAGTTTGTCTTCTTCTCTGCGTCTTAACGTACCCGCATCAAGATTGCGGGCATCACCACGCTTCGCTGGTGCACTCTGTGCTCAAGGCAAACAACTCCCGCCGCGAATGTCTCGCGGAAGCAAATGAAGGCGAAAACGCGCGCGAACACGTACGAAATGTAAACCCAACATCTTCCGCCGCTCTCGGCTCGGGCTTGTCTTTTCAAGGTCTCCGGGCTCGTCGGTGGCTTGCTTACTAGCTCGTTCGTTTGCTTCTATGTTTACTTAAGGCCAGGGACGGCGGCGTAGCGTCTACGGCGACGCACAAGTAAAACTGACGGCCAGCAAGAACGCGATGCTAACGAAAAAAAAAAAAACTACTGCGAAACAACACGCACCGAAAACCTCGCCCGGGTTCTTACGGCACTGCACCTCCGATGATGTAGAGCAGTATTGCCGAGTCTGGAAGCGTGCCTTGTATTATAAATGACTGCGTCGTTGCATCCGCGCCAGAACCTGACTTTCTCTCTCTTTTGCCTTTTCTTCGTGAAATACGCCCGCAGCGCGTGGAATAAGCTTCTTCGCCCCACATTGGACTACGTGCAGCGCGGGGATATACGACGAGCAAGAAGCGAGTGATCCTGGTGTGACTGGGATTGAGCCGTGCTCGGCTTTGTTAGTTTGTTTTTTAAAGTAATAGTTTCCTCGCCTGTGATTTGGGTGCACGTTAAAGAACCCCAGGCAGTCGAAATTTCCGGAGCCCTCCAATACGTCGTCTCTCATAATCATATGGTGCTTTTGAGACGTTAAACCCCACATATCAATCAATCAATCAGTTTCCTGGCCTGTTTGTCTGTTCCTACCTTGATATTACGAATACTGTCAGTTGTTAGTCGTGACGTATACGTATGCCGTAGGCGTAAGCATTAAGTGTGCGTCGTCCAGTGTGTGCCACTACTTAATGGCAAAGTAGGTGAATGGCGCGATTTGGCTATGATCCTCTGCGTACGCCACGTGTGGGTCAGTGGGACTTCACTGCACTGCCTGTTATTCGTACGAAACTTCTAATGCGTTTGCAGTAACCTGTGCGTTTACGGGGCTTGCAAACTACAAGGAAGCACAAAGGTTCCCATATTCTTATTATCGTCATTATTATTATTATTATTATTATTATTATTATTATTATTATTATTATTATTATTATTATTATTATTATTATTATTATGCACCGCGCCAGATCCACGAAACCGTAGAGGAAATAAAGGAAATAGGCTGACAACTGCCACCGAAAGGGGCACAATGACTGCCAGCGCCTTCGGGTGGGGAAAAGAGAGGAGCACTGAGAAGTGGAACGATAGAATAATACATATCGCAGAGGTTAATGCGAATAAATAGTCACATATGAATGCCTCTAAACGAGTGTCCAAACCGGTTTTGTTTAAGATACTTAGTATGACGCAATCATATTGTCAGCCTTCACGAATCTTCTGCGCAAGAACCCTTCGTTTCCATAGATCTCTGAATGCAATGCCGCTTTTCGCCAGTTCCAGGTTCTGTTAACTTCACAGCCATTACTTCGCCATTTTGACCATAGCAGAAGGATGCAAAAGATTGGCAAAAAAGGTTGAAGTAAAGCATACATTACAGCTTATGGCTACACGCGTTGGACATATGGTTTTTTTCTCTTCGATATTTTTTTGTGTTGCACTTATAAATTGGGCTGGATGCCGTTATGCGCAAAATAATTGATCAAAAAAAACGTTCATCGATATTTTGTCGATTGCGTTTCACGCTTGCATGTTGTTATCAGAGAAAATAAATATAAGGTTACGCAGTGAACCGGAAAAATGTTTTCAAATTCAAGATGTTCATCAACCTCGTTTTTCACATGCAGTACTAATGCCTCGCAAAATCGCCGTCACAAGAACCAAAGTAACATATATAGTAATTTTATTTATTCTTTTCTGTGTATCTTATTCCTCTAATGCATAAACAGTCTCAAAAAGATTTTGTGTATATTAAAAAATGTTTTTGCTATCTCGGATTTTTTTTCCTTTTTTGTTGCACTTCTTTGGACTAGTTTTTAGAACAGTTGTATGTTCATATTCTCAAGAAAATTGAAAGTTGTGTTGGAGCTGTCCAGAAACCTGTATAAAAACGGGCGTACTTATAAGACACAGTGTTCATACTTGGAGTAAAGCGAAAACAAACTTCAAATTGGGCTCGGTTAAGGATCAAGAGGAACGAAAAACCAAGTTCATTTTAACGGTTCACAACAAGTTAGCAAACCATGGTTTGCCTTTCAAACCAGAATGCGCAAACGTTAGAGACAAAAAGACAATCCAAAACAGTCGATGAGTAAAGCTTATTCAGCAACAATGTACACTGTGGAGAAACTTATTTCGACTGCGATACAGCGAACTCGACACGAGGCCCAGAAAAAAAAAAACAGAACACTCGAAAGGCAGCAGCACTCTCAACGCTGCATGAGTTTCGATGAAACAGAATATTGTCGAGCGCAGCGGAGCTCGCGTCATTTGTAGATCGAGCAAAGTTGACAAACTGCGCTGGCCATTCTCGTTTACATGCAAACTTGGTCACCCTGGTGCCACCCAGCTGCCTGAGGCTAGGTGTTTCGCTCCAAAGGATACCCACTTCCGAAGGCGCCGTCCGTACAGATTGGCGTAGGAGTCGCTGCTGACGTCTGACGAGAAACACAACGTGACTTGACTGCGTACAGCGCTTGTGGCGTTGGGTTTATTTCGCTGTCGTCCTGTGTCGCCATTCATTTCGCTTTGTCAGCGCAACGTCTCATATCGTCTTTCCGTATTGGTTTGTAATCGGATATGATTCCATTGAGGTGTTGACATGTTGGCGAGATAAAAGCATTTAAGTTGAAGACCTTGCATGTCTTGCAAGACCTTGAGTCGGAAAATACAGCGTTGACTACACGAACGATGTCGAAGCAGCGTCACATGACGTTATCTCATAGCATAGTGGTAAGTTGATACCGGACGCAGTGCATCCTCACGTGATACTTCATTGAGTGGCTGGGTGGGTGGGTAAAGGGGGAAGTGCTTTGTACTTTGCGTGCAAGTAATGTGAAATCTGTTGCACGAGAAATGATTGTCTGAGTGACACATGGTCATCATTTGCCCCCACCAGTTAACAGCCCATTAGACCTGTTGCCCAGCCTTCAATGCAGTGACGAGTTTTACACACACTATGCAATTGCCTATCAGAAAACGTCTTAGTCGGAAAGCTTTATTGAATAGTTATTTCGCACAGCTAAAATGTGACTTACCCAACACGCTAGTTGCAAAAAAAAATCACTCAGATTCACTTGTACTTTTCATGTTTCTGTATTCTTCTTGTTATTTTCTTCCCTTTCTTATGAAATCATTTATTACCATTCCCTATTCCTATACAGAGCGGCATGCCACTAATATATGTACGCCAGCAAAAACCTATTTCTATAATAAAGACTCTCTCTCACCCTCGCCTATTGTGGCGAGTGTCATCACCTAATGTGTCCAGCTTTTGTTTTTCATCATTTATCTTTGTAATCTTGCCATAACTTAAACTAGCACAGGTTTGAACAATTTGTGATGCTTCGTTTTTTATTGTTTGAAACGTGAAATACAGACGATAGTGAATATTTACGTAGGATGATAACACTACATTTACATCAGTTCTATTAGGAAGAGGCATTGCGTATGCATACGGCAGGTTTTTTGTCTTGCAAATTAGCAAAACTACACGATCTAGAAGAGGAAAAAAATATTTAAGAGATATATCTTGTGTACAACTTTCTGAAATAGCTTTGCTACTTTCTAGTTACGACTACAAGAAAAAAAGTAGTGACTAATGACGTGTTTCTATATTAGTATGAGAACCAACTTCATACTGAAGTGCTGCACTGCCCACTAAATATGACTCCGTAAAATAAAGTATAATATTTAAGACCGTTCAGTGTAAGCTATGGGCCTGAGAAGCAAAAAAAACAGACAAAAAATTTAAATGAAGAAGTCCTTGAACCTGTTAGATTGCGAGTATGAGTATATTTTGACTTAAACTTGCTTTTCAGCATGTGTGTCAGAAAATAATTACAAAATTTTTTCCTCTTTTTTTTTCCAGCTTCCTTGTTCAATTGTACACATATTTCTGCTATGTGAGCCTTAACTTGCTGCTAAGTGTAGGGCGTGTCCTAGGTGACTTTTTTTCTATTTTTGTACACGTACAATATCTTGCCTCATTTAAAAATACTCACTAACAAGCCCATGCAGTCACATAAGTTGAAGTGACATTTCGTCACAGCTAGTCAGACAGGTTAACTTTCAATCTAACGCGAACGCCCCAAAGAAACGTACAAAACAAATGATGAATAAATCCTACGCTTTGTGCCACGCATGGCTTACAACTTGCGTAAGCATTCCTGTTCACCTACACAGACGAAACTTGAGCTTCTCTAGCTCTGAATGCTTCCTGTCAGTACACGCGAGCGAAAAAAGCTTTTTTTTTTCTTCTGAGTGTTGAGCAAGAAACGCGAGCCGTAGGACCTCAAAAGATGCTCCGGAGGGTAAACAGGAAGGGAAATTCGGGAGAACCGTAAAATGTCATTACGAATCTGGCATCTTGACTTTTACGCTACGACACTTCAGCGAGTTCCCTTAAGGAGGCCATTGCGGGAGTTTTTTTTTTATTGCCAGCACAAAAGACGCGACAGGGTAGTAGCACTCTGGCTTATTTTTCAAAAGGAAGCGCGGCTCCTAAGAGCGCGCCGTAGAAAGCGCTTTCCCCTTTTCTCTCTCTTTTTCTCTTTCGTATTCTCGGAAAAATGAATAATTGTCAAAACAAAGTTCAGGATGACAGAGAGAGCAGTTGTACACGCAAGAAAAAAGAACTGATTATACAAACTGCCACAGCCCAGACAAAAATATCACTGATAACCCGCTTCCAAAGCAAAACGTGCACCGCCTGCATCGGCGGCGCGCACCGAAGTTTTCTGAGACGTTGATCAAACAGAAGTGATGTGAGGCCTTCGCGTCGTAGCCTCCGGCAAATAGCCCCCAACTCACGCACATTAGCTTAACTCAGTCCGCTGAAATAGTCAGGAATAAGCAGCGAGTTGTCTTAGGGAAAGAAAGAAAATAAGGAGGACTATCCAGTGGCAGGAAAAAGAGTTATGCTTCTCGTGTCAGTGGAACGTGAGCTCTGTATTCCCGTAAAGACTGCGTGAGATGAAGATGTAAATGCAATACGGCACGGCTTCCGAGATCAGAAGAGTCGCGTCGATGCTTGCGCGATTCACTGGACTCTTGGTGTTAATATGGGGTTCGAGATGTTGGGATGATTACGATTGTACAACTAAGAGTAAGAGTACTTTATTTACAGTAAGCACATTACAGAGCTCGCTACAGGGGCAAGAGCTAAAGGCAATTTGCCTGAAAAAGGCCCCTGTTTCTTCGCAGTTCGTGCTAAGCTTCGGTATGAGTACAGACAGAAACAGACGAAAATCAATACATTGGTTACATAGAAATTGGGTACAAGTTGCTTGCAAGTTTACATACAAAATAAACACAAAAAGATAAAACGTGTACGTAGCACATTTGGAAAATTAGGCGTCACTCACATGAAAACACATAACCAAGTGAAATTGGCAAAAAAAATTTAAATACCGTGAAGCACAATGTACATACGGGCACACGGATATTAATCTGCACAATACTACAATCAAAATACAAGTTACAAAATACACAACTTCACCACATATGTTGTTCAATTTTCGTTGGAATGACGATTACTCCACGGAATTATCTGCAATTTTACAGGGGTTAGTTGACGAAGCCCATACTAGCTTATACTGTATGGAAGACTTCGCGTGCATTGAAAGCTGCGAAGTGTCTTGCATACACAACTAGCCCACTTTGCCCACTTGCTGCCATTTGAGACTATTATACAAATGCGCACTTCTGTACAACAACAACAACAACAACAACAACAACAACAACAACATTAGTAATGAGTTTACGTATCAAAATCATGATATGATTATGAGAGAAAAGGCGCCGTAGTGGAAGGCTCCGGAAATTTGGACCATCTGGTTTTCTCTACCGTGCACTGACTTCGCTGCAGTACTCTGGCCTCTACCAATAACCCTCACTGAAATGACACTTCCAAGAATGTGTGTCGCGAAATTCGGATAATTATTTCATGGTCGCACTCACAACAGAATCTATTTGTTATGGTTCTTCTGGATTCTCGGAACGCTTGCATGAACACCACATTCTTCGAAATTATTGTTACGGGAAAGATTTAGTCGGTTACAGCAGTTATAGCTTACGAACCACAGAGCGCACAGTATTATAGGCCAACAGGGCACCTCTAGAGTTCAGCCCACGACAACATTTCCATCTTCCTCTACCGGATGTCATGCCAGCACCTGTGCTGAAGTGACAGCGTCATACGCGTGACACTATGAGCTGTTGATTAAAGAACAATGACCCGCTTATCTCAAAAGAAAATAAAAAGAGCCTATGAAGACAAACGAGAAGGTGATTGATAGGATGAAGGACTACGGGAAGAAGCGTTTATGTATGAAATCCAATTTTTTTCTATTACTGATGCAGCGCAGTGGCATCTTAGACGTCTTTACATCTAATGCCTAAACATAGAATTCTCTTTCTTTTAAAAACGGATAACATAAAGTGTACCTGAAATTAAAACAAAAACAAAACGAAACACACGGAGATTGGCACGTTGCTAAATCCCGCCTTGAGGCTGATAGCAAAGAGAGGACTCAGGAGGGCCAGACACTTGAAAGCAGAGTACAGTATGCTCGTGTTCTGTGTTGTCCGACCTCCTTCCTTTACTGCTACAGTTCAAGGTACGCTGGCATGGAAATGATTTGGCACACTTAAATATGAGGTTTGGGGCCAAGTCTTTTAAATAATCCTTGAGGGTTCACAACCCTATGGACGCAGATAACTTGCCTACCAATGCGAAGTGTACAGACCATATTCAAACCGGAACACCGCAAACTGAACTTTATTTACATATATTTTGAGGGTGTTAAGAAATGTGCTCATTGTTGTTAAAAAATTACAAAGCACAAGCGTTTACGCGCTATCTGTGACATTACCTTTATTTTAGAAAATTGTATCTTAAGATGTATACAAATATTCATCATGGCAGTATTTATACAAATGCAAACAATGAACATTTTAATCAGTGGAAATACGTGGTCGAATTAATTGGGTCAAATGAAGTGCTTTCTGAGACTAGTCCAAAACCGATTTGAAATTTCGGAAAGATGGTCTCTGGTAATCACTGTGAAGTGAAGAAATCTAATTCAACTATCTCGCGAAACCGAAACTTACGAACCAAGGAGGTCGTCTGCCATTCACTTTCAAAACGCTCTCAATGACGACACTGTTTCCTTCGCATTTGGCCAGGAGGATAAGCAAGCGCCATTATGAATTGTTAATCTGGATAGTTTGATTCGTGGCAATGCTTTGCTGCCGCCTGGTTGATCGACGCTCGCTATGCGATCGTAGGTAACGGCGCTTGTTCATCGTCCTCCGCGAACGCGAGGGAAACAGTGTAGTCATTGAGGGTGTTTTTGAAGTGAATGGCAGATGACCTCTCGGGTGCATCGGTTTCGGCTTCGCAAGTTATGTGAACCAGGTATCATCGTTCGGCAATGATCACCAGTGACTTTCGTTTCGAAATTTCAAAGTGGCTCTGAACTATATTGAAGAAGGGCTTGAACTTGCCTATTCGACTGGATAGCCTATTTCCAGTAATTAAAATATTATTTGTTTTCGTTTCCTAATTAATATCTTGATGATTGTTTATATACATATTAAGATGCCTTGGCACACATCAAAAGTAACGCTGCAAGTAGCAGGCGGATATCGCCTTTCTGTAATTTTTAAAATAATATTGGGCACGTTTCTTGAAACACCTTGTTTATATATATCATGCGGCTAACACAAGCTTAATACACAATCTTCGTACTTTACCTGTAAAGGGTACTTTGCTGCAGGTACGCTGTTAAAAAGGAGAAGCCAATACTCTTCACAGCACATGTCACTTTGTATTCAATTCTCTAGCCACTATCGTGTCACTGACATCATTGATATTATTTAAAGGTGTTCTAAAGTATGCTGCGACCCCTTGAACAATAAATAAAACAATTATTGTGGGTGTCAGATAGATCTGAGCTCTGACCAGTTATATTTTATCTCTCAGCCACTTTCCTGATATCAAATGAAAAAAAAAATTGCCCAGTAGGAGTTGGATTATACTCCTAGCTATTATTACTGGCAGAACACATGTGGCTTAACGACACACTAGAACAGTGGTGAAAGCAATAAACAAAATCAACGAGGAACTCTGAAAAATAGAACACTAAGAAACAAAGAGACTGCCAGTCTGTCGGTGTTTTTTTCTTTGTTGTTGTTGTTGTTGTTCTAATCACACGACACGTAACAGCGTCACACATAGCCCCACTGCTGCCTGGTTTATCAATGATTGCAATTTTGGGCTTAGGTACAACAGTCTCGTAAGCAAACTAAGCAATGTTATTTGCGCCTGTGCGTGCAAGTATGTTAGTGTGTGCGTGTGTGTGTACTTAAGCATCATAAGCACCACACATTACTTAGGCATCACACAAGCACACGCACGCACGCGCGTGTGTTTGTGTGATGTTTGCTCAAGTAGCACAGCAGTTGTTGTAGTAGAGTAAGAAATGCACGGTGATCACAAATAGTTAGTGTACACTGACCAAATGTAATAACAGTCGCGCTACTAGTAGAGAAAGCACACATAATCTAGACCACAAGTATCCCTTGATGGTGTTACTTGCTGGTGCACTACAGGCTTTGTTACACCACAAATTTTGTCACAGTTACGTCTCTGCTGAGCTAACACTGCCGCAAAAAAAGAGATATAGTGAGGCCAAACTCTATAGCATGCTTTTATTCTACATTTTCGAATGTCAAAGCCTAAAGTAGGTCGCACCACAAAAGTAATGAAGTTTGTGGTTTTTTAATACAGCAAGGCTTTCTTCAACATGACCCCAGAAATAAGTAAGGCTGGGATAGTTAATAAATTTAGCATATCTTATGGTTTGAGCAGCAAGTGAGATAATGTTTTTCAAAGGGAGCACTGGAATTCGCCTCTAGCCGACCGGTAGCTATGCGTTGGATCTAACACTACGAAGACAATAAAAATAAATTCGTAATTGATACATGAATAGGTGGATCGAATGAAGAGTTTTTGAAACTAGAAGCATTTGTTTTCGTATTGCAAGCACTTGTGGCATCTATCTATCTATCTATCTATCTATCTATCTATCTATCTATCTATCTATCTATCTATCTATCTATCTATCTATCTATCTATCTATCTATCTATCTATCTATCTATCTATCTATCTATCTATCTATCTATCTATCTATCTATCTATCTATCTATCTATCTATCTATCTATCTATCTATCTATCTATCTATCTATCTATCTATCTATCTATCTATCTATCTATCTATCTATCTATCTATCTATCTATCTATCTATCTATCTATCTATCTATCTATCTATCTATCTATCTATCTATCTATCTATCTATCTATCTATCTAGTCTGTCTGTCTGTCTGTCTGTCTGTCTGTCTGTCTGTCTGTCTGTCTGTCTGTCTGTCTGTCTGTCTGTCTGTCTGTCTGTCTGTCTGTCTGTCTGTCTGTCTGTCTGTCTGTCTGTCTGTCTATCTATCTATCTATCTATCTATCTATCTATCTATCTATCTATCTATCTATCTATCTATCTATCTATCTATCTATCTATCTATCTATCTATCTATCTATCTATCTATCTATCTATCTATCTATCTATCTATCTATCTATCTATCTATCTATCTATCTATCTATCTATCTATTGACGGAAAGGCGTAGAATAAGAACGCGCCTTCACGCGAGAATCTAAAATTAGCCCCGTGGACTTCCTCCGAGAAACACGCAAATCAATGTCCCGCTAGGTGTTAGACGCACGCGTGCGAGTGACATTTGCAACGCGTCCTATTTTTCTTCCTTGCTTGCACGTGCTTGAGCTTACGTCATCGTCAGTCTCGACAGGACAATGCAGGAAGAGCTGAGAGTTTAATGCGAAAAATTTTTCAGCGAACCAAAGGCACTTTCACCGTATCTATCTATCTATCTATCTATCTATCTATCTATCTATCTATCTATCTATCTATCTATCTATCTATCTATCTATCTATCTATCTATCTATCTATCTATCTATCTATCTATCTATCTATCTATCTATCTATCTATCTATCTATCTATCTATCTATCTATCTATCTATCTATCTATCTATCAAGGCACTTACGTCTGGCTGCTCCCGTGATCACCCCCTAAACTTGGCGTGAACTAAAATGAGTATGGGAGGGCAAGATGGTTTCGCGGGTATGACTTGTTGGTCGAGACATAAATGTCAGAATCTTATTGCGTACGTCGCCAAACAGTTCACGCCAGGCAGTGGCACATACCCGCAATTGAATATGTGCCACTGGTATGCCGGTATGTGCCACAGGTGATTGACACTTAGTATCTGCTCAGGAACGACCAGAATACACATGTGAAATTTTAACGCGTGAACGTTAAGGAAAACCTGACATCGGCAGCTTTGACACGACGATCGCAAAGAATAAATGTCAGGGTCTCAGCAGGAATCAAACCCGAGCTTTCTGCATTGCAATCAAGCATTCTACTACTGAGTCACGCTAAGTCATGGAACTACTTTTCAAATAAACCCTAACGTTCGTGAAACGTCAGTTGTGGTTGCAGTGCTCGCTATTCAATTTTATAAAAGTTACACATGCACTCATATGACACAGCCGTGACGTCAGAGAGAGAGATAAAGACGCAAAGAAAGGCAGGAAGGTTATCCAGACGCACATCCGGTTTGCTACCATGCACTGCGGAAGGGATGAAAGGGAGAAAAGGGGTTGCAGAGAGATGGGAAGGTACACACAATCACGAGCACACTTGGGGAGCACACACAGTCTACAGGCGGCCGCTCAGGTTTGTTGACTTTAAGTAAAGTAGCAGTAAAGTAAAGTAGCCGTGACGTCAGGTTAACGCATATTCTAGTTAGGTCCAATGCTCTAAATTTGATTCATGTGCCAGTGTTCAGGGATTCTATTCTCGCCAGCACCAGTGCTTCATATCAGCTTGTCACTTCTGGTGTTGCTGTTCCTGTTCACATCGTTTCTCAAGTGTTAAGAACTGGTTATATAAATATCTGCAACTCTTGAACAGATTTCTGCGCGTGCAACAATTACGCATACATTTAGTGCCATTTATTTACGTACCAATCAATGAAAAAATTACAACACGGCCCCCTTTCGCATGCCACGCAAAACGTCGAATCCCAAGATACTTGGGATCTGGTGAATTTTTAGTATACGTGCGATATCAAAGCTAAAGCACAAGTTTTATTGAAATATAGGTCAATTAACTATCGGAATAAATAAAAATAACTAATTGAGTGAGTTCATAGAGCGAGCAGAGTATCTTTATTTTTTAGCGAACACAGCGAAGCATAGGAGCACCATGCGGGGCAGGTCTTAACCCCACCCTGCATTTTACGAGGCCTCGGCGATCCACTCTTGCAGCGTAACGTCACCTCGATGGAGTGTATTGCGGAGACTGCGCAGAGGGTAGCACACTTTGCCTTGTCGAGTGCACTTAAAGTAAATTTTATCAAGACATCACAGTGTTCTTTTGAAGGCATGTGCCATTAAAAAAAAACTGCCAGGTCTTCGCGCTACATGCAGCACAATCACAGTGAAAGCTGGAAGAGTGGCCTTTCGGAAGCCTCTTTAAGCATTACTTGGGTTACTGCTACACGCACACTTGCATTATACCCCCTACGGCATAGATGGCCATAATTTTCATCAAGTCGACAGGCATTCCCTATACCACATTTAGTCATTTTTTTGGAGAAGCGTGGCTCCCGCTGTATACTTGCAAAGACTTTTGTGCAATTTTTTGACGCTGTGGCTGACGACTTGAAGAGTTTTGCCAGTGGCTTTTGTAATGGTGTTGGAGCATTCGACCACCCACTCGTTATGCCATTCGCGTTGTGCGACGCCCGGTTGTTCCTTTGCTCTTCTAAAACGCTTCATCACTCATATTAACCCGATTGCTTTCCGGACATAAAGCCTACCTAGGGTCGGTTTGCAGAGATTTTCTAGCACCGGCGTGGCTCAGTGGTAGAATACTGGCCTGGCAAGCAGAGGACTCAGGCTTGAATCCAATCCTGTTCTTTGTTTTCCTTTTTACCATTTCGTGAGATAGTGGTTACGAACATCAGTGGTAGTGGTGGTGGTGGACGTGGGGGGGCACCACTAAAGCACACGAGACCCTCGTTTTGATCTCATAACAGCTTTTGCTGCAATAGCCCACGCGTAACTGCAAAACAAATCTTTCACTTCAATGTCTACCCGTGTGAGCCAGACGTTCAGAACACGCTACGGGCTAGCCCCAATAAAAACACTCGTTTGAAACATTCAGGTAGCATAACGTATTTCTTCTTTTGTAGCATGGTAACATGGTGAAGTCAGTGAGAAAAAGACACATAGCGAATGTGAGTGCGTGAGACATCATCTCAATCATGGTCATTAGCTGTCATCTGTTTTTTTTTATGATGACACCATTGATCAGGAAGGTACTTTTATACCACGTAAAAGAAATCACTGAATGGGTAAATGGGAGCTTTGTTTGTCCACTCACCAGACACGCCACTGCGCAAGTCTTCAGGCCAAGTGAAAAAATGAAACGCCGGGGAAAGGCCTCGATTCAGAGGACACTGCCCGCCAAAGAACAACACAACATTTTTTTTATTTAATATACTTCTTCACAAAGCTATCGCCAAACTGTTACCACCAAAGGCGCATCGTGCCACGCTAAACAACATGTCATTTCTAACATGAATTTTTTATGTTTCTATTGCAGCCATAACACTTTTGTTAAGGCAAGCATTCCGCAAATATAGAACTGCATAAAAAAGAAAACGCTTTACTTCGCGCGTTTAAACAGAGACGGGTCGTAAAGAACTGCAAATGCTCCATGCGAGATCTTTTTCGGCCCGTTCCCCATCCGTAAATGCACTCGCTTCGAATTGGTCGATAGCAGAGAAGGGCTCTATAACCGAAGAATGGGTTCCCTCTCTTGCAGTTGCTGCGGCGTGGTGGTAGGGTTGTATATGTGAGCTCCAGGCTCCGATAAATAATGGCCCAATGTCAGCAAGGCTGTCTTGGGCTTTAAAAAAACGGTGCTCATCGACTGTGTGCGTTGCATTGAAAGCTGAAATGATGACAAATAGACTAGACGTGTTCAATGGCCACGTACCACGCACGATCCTTTAGAGCTTCCAAAGTTTTTTTTTTTTTCGTCGCTCGCATCACGCAGCCTTTGTGAAGTGCGAGATGACGTTCTAGGAGCAGGTTGAATTTGTAGCTTAGGCCCGTATTCACAAACCAACCTCAACCTTACCTCGAATTTTCCTCATCGATTTTAAGCCATTACTACGCTTGATGACCAAAGTAGGCTAGTACACATGAACTGATCTCGTTGTTATATTTCACTCTGTTACCATTCCTGTGCCCTTATAATGCACATAGAGAGTACATAAACTTGAGGAAAACGTGAGGAAATGCCAAGGTTGGTTTGTACTGCGGGCCTTAGTCTTGAATTAGACGAGGACGAAGACGGTTATTTTTGTGTATTGTGTGTACCATGCTATGTATCCGGTATTTCACAATCTGGGCCAAAAAAAGTTACTCTCAAGCGTTAGTCTTGTTTTCTTGGTGGAGAACACGCGCCTTCTTTATGACAACCGCGTAAAATAAATATACGAGGGAGAGACTTAAGGGGTCACACGCATTCACATATGCTAAATATACTTGAAGGACAGGATGAAAAAGCAGTACATGAAACACGGATGAACGCGCGCACGAACGTACTAAGGCACGCAGGCACGCGCGCACACACATACAACCACTCACACACAGATAGAGAGAAAGAGCTTACTTTGTTTACAAAGTTTCGTTAAAGCTTGTCACCTGCAAGAAAGTTCACAGTGGTTTCTTGACGTGTAATGCTTTTTCATAGGTCAGTATGTCACGTCCGATATAGACGTACGATTTACCCGCTATGCGAGATGACACATTATTCACACGTACACGCCAAGGCCGAAATATTTAACTGGTTATCAAACCATTGTACAAACACAGGAATCCCAAATTAGAGGTGCAAATATGTGGAGCAGAGACGTGCAGCTGGTTGTCTTTACAGCATGAAAATGTAAGAAACAGCCTTGTATGTTCACTGTCCTTATCATTCCGTTCAATAGTCCTTTTATGCTAAGACGCAAGAAAACTATCTGGACGGACTCTATCTAGTGCAATCTGCACGGTCAGCTCCTCTTTTGTGTAGCAAAAGCTACATTGGCCGTATTGTCACCGATTCACTGTAGCCTGTAGGCAAAATGTGAGTTGAGCTGCTGCCTAGCAACCGCTGCAGCTGGTAGGGCCGTTCGCCGCGCCCTCTGGCATGACATCCGAGGAGGAGGTGGTGAAATCGCGTTGCAACAATTTTGGAGGAGCCGGCGTTCTATCGTATATAGAGAAAAAGCGGCAAGGTGGGATTCATCAGCAGACATGAAAAATGAGTCGCAGAGACTGAAATAGGTCAGGATTAGTCATCGAAACGGTACCAAAAGTAAACAGCGAGCTGAGCAAACGGAGGAAGAAGGAGCCACACGCTTCTAGAAGCGTAACCGTACAGACAACCATGCTAAACAATAAGATTAACCGTACCATTCGCTACGCACACCTTGGCATAACTGAGTTAAGCAAAAGCCAACAGTGACTAACTTTTTATTCCTCCTTCATTTTTCGTATTTTGTTCGTCATTATCATTCTCATGATGTTTGAATAGCCAGTTCTAGCACAGCCGACCTGTCATGTTTTGATTGAATTATAAAAAAGCTGAACAGTTGAGAACAAACAGTTCAACCACATCAGGCTGGGGTTGCAGAAGCTCGAAAGTAATTTTTTTTTCTGAAACCAATGTTCGAGGTGTGCTGTACTAGATAATGAAACAACACACAAAAATAAGCTGGTTGCTTATGTTGATTGAGGAATGTTAGGTGTTTAATATTTTTTATGAAAACGCGTACTTTTATACTTCGTTTTCGAAAACTCGTGAACCGAATAACTTCGATGGGTAAAAAAAATTGTGGCAGTGAAACCATATCTTAACTTGGTGCTTGCAGAAAGTGCGCTGTTAAGCCCACATCTACTTCTTCCTCCTTAATTTCGCCATCTTGACGCAATTTCATCTCTCCCCGCTATGGAAACGCAACGGGTTTAAATTAAGCACACGGAGTAGTGCGCTTAGCTACACGAAAGGCCAGCCGGTTTACGCTAAGAACAGACTTGGAAACGAACAAAAATTAGCCTCAGCGGGCTTGAGGCATGCTCAATTAGGGGCCGCGCTTTAAAGGTATAATTAGTTGGCTGACTCCAACCGACGAGCTAGAACCTAGAGGCAGAGCTCCACCTCCATCCTTTTTTCTTTTTTTTTTGAAAATACCTATTGAGAGACGTTTCAGGGAACGTTTAGACTGCAGTCGCTTGGCTCCAGCGCACACTCATGGCCGACTAGAGCCGTGTTCAGATATCGTCCTTACGTGTATATAGTTTTGTTGTTGTTCCTAAATCCGGACGTGCCGTTTGTGGCTGTAGATTAAAATGATTGCCCATGTAGCTTCGCGACACACGCCTACACGTTCGGCTTCATTCTTGTGCTTTAAATCTGAACCAAGAAGAAAACGCCGGGAAAGAAAAATGCGGCCTAATACGTTCAGGCACCGATTTCTCGACAATTCGCCTAGCTCGCTACCGCCGGAAATTCCAAACAAAGCACAGCCATTTATTCACCGGTACGCACGCGCGCGCGCACACGCACACACACACACACACACACACACACACACACACACACACACACACACACACACACACACACACACACACACACACACACACACACACACACACACACACACACACACACACACACACACACACACACACACACAAGACGCTTTTTTATCTTCTATCTCCCCACCACAACCACGCTTCTCCGACTGTTCTCCGAGCGAGCTTCGCAAGTGCGCACAAGAGATTGCAGCAGACTACCAGCGTTTCCCCGTCAGGACGTATCAGGCGTGACGGCTTGGTGCGTAGAGCATGTGAATGCCAATGAGGCAGCTCGATAGAATTCCAAGGGAGGAGAAAAAAAGAAAGAAAAAGTGGGGTGGATAGATCTACCGAAGAGGCTTAAAGGTGAAGCGAACTGTCCAGAGAGGCCTGACATACGTCAACGTGACAGAAATCGCTGCTGACCACGCAATATGTTTTTTTTACTTTACGCCTTCGTTTTCTTTTTGTTACTTGTAGGTTTCTTTTTTTGTAGCTTGCAGCTACCTGTGCTACATCGCCAGACATGCCGCTATGAGGGGAAGCTGTCGCGGTCTGCCTTGGCTTCTGAACGAACGCCTCTCTTCGCTTCGTGCGCGTAATCTTTCGCACGAAGTTTTTTTTTCTCGCTTCCATTTATGAATAAGAATGTCACGGCTACTCGCCGTTTCGTGTACGTCTTTTTTTCACCTTTCCTCGCTTTATTTGTTGATTTAGTGAGGCTCTTTCTTGCATGAAACTATTCACGCTTTTCAAATATCTCACGGTCACCGTTTCCCGCGTGTTTTCAATTTTTTTTCTTATAGCTTCTTTATCAAAGTCACTTTATAGCCTTGACTTGATGAATCGGTTCTTTTTTTGCCGTAAAGACTGGTGTGGTGGTGCTTATTGTTCGACCCGTAAGACAAAAGAAAACCGTTGTAGAGTTTCTTTATGAGCGGCACTTCTTCCATCTCCAGACAATAATACTGAAAAAGTTAAGGAAGCATATAGAAAAAAAATAGTGGCGAGTTTAATTCTTGACCCAGCTGCCCGTGCCCCACTGTGGTGGTCTAGTGGCTAAGGTACTCGACTGCTCACCCGTAGGTCGCGGTATCAAATCCCGGCTACGGCGGCTGCATTTCTGATGGAGGCGGAAATGTTGTAGGCCTGTGTGCTCAGATTTGGATGCACGTTAAAGAACCCCAGGTGGTCGGAATTTCCGGAGCCCTCCACTACGGCGTCTCTCATAATCAAATTGTGGGTTTGGCACGTTAAACCCAACACATCAATCAATCACCCAAGCGTCCATAAGCGGTGGGTACGCCGCGTCGTTAATGTGTCCGCGTTTGACTTAGGTTAACACAGTGTGTCGCCGCATAGATATCGAGAGCGAGGTAGTAAGAATCGGCAGCTAAGAAAAAAAGTGTTAACTCTTTCAGTGGACTAATTCAATTGAATTCATAAATTACCCTGCCAATTATTTGACTATTAAGTAAATCTGATTCGTTTCCTAATGCAACTCCTAACTGGAACCAAAAACGTAGGTCCTATGCAAGTGTGTTAAAAAATTGTTTTCCGAATATAAAAAAAAACGGAAGTGCTTGACCCTAAGTACTGGAAGAGAAAAGAAGAGTGTCTTGCTGCTCTTGACATTAAAAATATCGCTATCTGCTCCAATTCGTGCGGGAGCACGGATGAACTCAAATTGGAGAGGGAAGAGGCAAAGGAGAAATGAAGAGAGAAAGAGGCGCAGATGCCCACCCCTGCAGTCGGTGTTTGCTGCACGTAACTGTTGACACGACGCGTGACAACACTCGTTTTTTTTTTCTAACAAACTCCAATTCATGCTAAAGTCGCTTCTGTGGGTTGATAAAGAAACAACCATACAGCAATACTTCCAAAGCATTATATCGCAGTGACTTACGACGTCGAAATACGAATCTGTTTGCTTTGCTGTCGGTCGTTGATGAGAGCTTACCAGTGTAGCGTCGAGCAATAGTTCTCATACGCTATAGTGAGGACAGGAATTCACTAATGAACCGTACAGTGAAACGAGACGGATCACAATACATTGTTTACGATGCGCTACAGCACATCATCAGCCCCCATTATACGACTCGTGTGTCGTCACCGCCGACATTCGTTCCGTGGCGTCTAAAGGTACGACTCCCGAAATTCCTCTACCGACACGGCCTCAATGACATTTGGGTGTCGATGTCATTCGTTCCGAGCGTCGCATTACATATTCACAAAGGCTCGTCCCGAAAGGGTTTGCAATAAACCGAGAGTGAGTTTGGCTTCGCGCGCTGCGTAAAGGCAATCTGGGACAGCATGCTCGAGCGGTGAAACGCTATGCCGAATTGTCGGCGGCTCATTAGTGCTCCGAACGGCCGATCGCTTTAATGCGGCACTTGCGAAGAACGAGAACGCCAACAACAGCATTCCTAGACGGAGTCGGCGCTTCTGAGGCAGAGGGAATTACCATTTCCATCGCCATTCCTCTGCCCGGTCGATCTCCAAATGGCGATCAGCGATGCATTCTTCATTGTCGCGCACGGCGAAAGTGCGGGCTTCTGCCGCCCGCTCACGGCATTAAAGAACCACCGCGAGCTTGTAGAGATGCAGATGTCCTGGCATCTCGCCAGAAAAAAAAAATCAGTAAGCAACAACGCCATTAATCACCACTGCGTGGCGCCGGCAAAGAGGCAACGACGGCAATTCGAGAGCAAAGATGAATGCTGTCTTTTTATATGATAAAATTGTCTTCACGAACTCTCTCAAATTCTTGCACCCGTCTACCTCCTGCGCGATTCAGAACGACGAGCGAATAAATGGCTGCCTATCAATTAGAGGAAGCCAATACGTATTTGAAGCCCAACAATCTGGGTAACAGAAATAATGATACTCAAAGCCACCAAAAATGTGTGCGACGCAGTGATTCTACTCCTTCTAAAGACCTAAACTTCTCAACGAAAAGTCCTTGACCAAGGGGTTTCGCCAAAGCCAATGTACCGGCAAGTGGTCCTGTCATATTGAATGCAGCAGCAAGCTTGAAGAAGACAGAAGCACTTGCCGAAACTTTGACTACCGCAATACCACCCTAGTTAGTGCTTTCTCAGCGCAACTCCTAGTCGCTCGTTGCTTGTGTGAGCGGCGTCACCTTTGTCGAAGCGGGCAGAGCGAAAGAGCAAGGAAGAGAGTAAACGCGGATGATGAAATACGGCGATAGCGAGTGGAGCGCGAGAAGGAGGGACCAACAGTCGCGAGACTACGCATTGATGTTCCGTGCAGAGAATTTTCCCTTTTTGAGGGAATATCCGCCTGTCATTTTGAGCCAGAGGGAAATAAGGGAATCTTCGTGATATTGACGGGAATTTCAGGAGTGGTTAAGTTTTCCTATGACGACTGATGATTAGCGGTTACAGTGCACTCTCACCTGCTCTGATCGGTTCAGGCGCATGCACCAGGCAATCATAGCCTTTGAGATTTGTTTCTGATATTTACGCGGATCGATTTCTAGTTTACTATTGGTGCTAGACTTGAAGCCCACAATGCGCAGTGTACTAACAGTATAGTAACTATTAAGTCATGTTTTTGCTGTGTGGGAGTGGAGGGGCTAGGCATATCAAAAGTTTCCAGTACCTGAGACACGTGTAAATATAGTATATGTGTGTGTGTGGATTGGAGCGGATATTAGTACTGTTGCGTAGGGGAATATGTTGGGAATTTCGTCAACGTTTGCAGAGAAAAATCCCCGAAATTGGAAATTTTCATGTCTCTGAATCGGAATTCTCTGGCGTAGTACGGAACATCCCTGAGACGACAGGTTCCGCGGCTGCCACCAGTGGTGCCACGATTGTGCGCGCCGTCCTGCGGTCACTGATGAAGTCATCCCCAGGGTATGCGGCGAGCATAGATTTCCTAAAATTAACTAGACAGATCTGTGGCGCTTCGATTGTTGAGCCATCATGTTAATGATGACTGGTACGCAGGTTTCCCTAGTCTTCGTTCGTGCTTGCGGGCTTCGAACACACCTGTGACCTTGTTTGTTGTTTTGTTTTGATTTTGATTCGACTAAAATGACGGGTTTTTGGGAACTTCAGTGACTCGATTAGAGTTGTTCAGTCTAAAAAGGTCAAAGTTATGGTTAAGCGTAAGTGCCCAACCTTTGCTGAACTTTTGCTGAAAGTGTCCAACCTTTGCTGAAAGCGGATCCTCGCCATACAAAGCCATAAGGAAACAAAAGAATGAAGGTTAGATAACTCTGTGTACTACCCATCATTCTGATGCTGGCTGAAGAGTTAAGCGTTGCAGTTCCCACAGACACTAGCGCCAGAGTTCTCTCTGGTGTATTTATGGGAAACTGTATGGTGGTGAGGGCGTTCACCTATATCACATATGGAACGCACGCACGTGTAGCCTTCCCTGGTTTCCCAGTTAGCGAAGCAGTCAAGCCATGCTCCGTCTGCGATGGTTGGCGCGAAATGTGCTGCACGAAAATGTCCGTGACAGTCCCGCTCTTCACGGTGACCGGTATGCAACAGTGAACACACACACGCCTAAATTAAATCGCTTGCCTGAACTTACAAGAATATCAAAACCCTTCAATAGATGTGCTAAGAATATTTATAAGGCCATAATAGAATCATCGGCCAATTTTTTTTTTAAATTTATCCAAGCTCCCATCTTCCCGTGAACATTTGCCTTACTTAGACAAAACTACTTTCGTCTTTTAGGAGTGTCCGTCGCTCAACGTTCTTTATTATTAGCGGGGTTTGTTTTTCGGCTTCTTACGAATCACCACAATGAGCATACGAACGGACTGAAGCAACTTCATAAAATAAAATAAAAATTCCAGCGCATTATTCTCTTCTAGCATTTCCTGTCGTTTCTGCAGAATTTGTGACGCCACAAGTATGTTCACGGGACGTCACGAAGAATGAAGTTATCGATTGGTCCATATACGAGAATTATCAGTCACGTACTGTGTCCTACTAGGCTAATTGCCACGCAGTCGCACGCCCATCGTGCTTTGTCCCGCGTGATTTTCGTTCGCGATCAGCTGAATTTCACTGCGTTTACTGCCTTTCCGACTGTGCAAGCGGCGATAACATCGTGCACAAGAAGGTGCGAAATCCTGATAGGCTCAACGCGTATAGTACAGCCGCGCCCACGACTGTGTAGAGCACGCAAGCAGCCGGTTTTCGCTCTACGAGGCGAAACCTTGAGGCAGTATCGGGCTCCGATGAGGTCAGCCTCACAACTAGCACACGAATGCTCCTGATAGACCACTTCAGAGTCCAAAATTGTCTCAAGGTTTCGTACTGCGGAGCAGAAACTGGTTGCTCGCGCGCTCTACACGCACGGGGGCGCTGCCGTACGGACATCTCCCACTTGTTTAGTGAAGTGGCGAGGAGGAAACATAGCCTGTAAGAGGAATAGTTGAAGTGACAAATAAAATGAGTTGTCGTGCATGAGTTCGGGGTGTTTCAGGGGCCCTTTAAGAGATAGCGAGTCGAAATATCAAGAAGCCGCTGCTACGCCGAAATTCACTCAGTCCCGTTAACTCTCGTTAGCCCACCGGTGTGCGTTAGCGGCTCGAGAACCGATCTCTGAGGCTTAAATATAGCCGAGTCAGAGTGCGCTGCGTCAGAGTTTCGGAGACAAGGCAGCACAAATAGAACCGTTGGGCAACGTTTTCTATAAATATCGAGCCTATACAGTGGTGGTGCAAATAAGGTAACAAAACGAAATTGGACGCGGGACCAGTCAATTCTGACATTGATAGCCAACGTTGGCGTCCAACGCCAACGCAGAGGCTTTGCCGACTCTGAGCGCGCAGGTAATAAACATGGCGTGGGATGCCCTGAGGACTATTCTCGAAACGGTGGGCTTAAGTCGAGCCTTTCCGAACACCACGTTCGTCTCCTTGCGCTTGCATCTGCTTACGTTTTTCGTTTCTTTTGATGTATTGTCTTTCTCCACTGTGCTCCTTCACCTAAAGAAAGATGCAGTAAACTGGAAACTGGAAGATATAACATGAATGTGCGCCACGGATTGTTTGTTTTTCAGTGTTGCTTTACCGAGAGTGAGCGAGTGAGTGAGTGAGTGAGTGAGTGAGTGAATCAGTCAGCCCACTCAGGCAGTTATTTTCTCAGCCTGTTTGGTCGGCTGTCTGTAAAATATTGCACTGTGTGTGTTGCGGCGTGGGCGTCTCTTTTTCTCTCTTTTTTACTCCCTTATTCCCCTCCTCCCGTGTACAATATAAAACTTGGCGTAGCCTACTTAACTCCCTACATTTATTATATTCCTTGTGTCTCTCTCGGCCGCTTGGTGTTGCTTTTAAGTCATGCTTAAACTTCGTAAAGAAGCTTTGAACGCAGAATATCTCGAAAGCAGGTATATATCTTGAATGCACGCCTTCTACAATTACTGACTAAGGAACCTCTGTTTGAAAACATGCAGAGTCAGCAAAGTTATTGTTTTCAAGTACGCACCCGTCATTAAGTATTATCTGTGAAGCAATTTAATCGCATGAAGTCGAAACTATGTCGTGTTAACGTTCATCGATCACGCTTTAAATAATCCTGAGGGACGTCAGTCTACTCTAAAAGGCAGCGCTCAAAACATTGGCAGCATGCCCGACACGTGGCTGCACGCAGTCAATCGCTGGTATAAAATGCCCACAGAAAAAAAAAAACAGCTGCCCGTGCCATGCTCATAAATTTGCTGTTTACACTCACTCACTTTTCCTATGACAAATTCGAATACTAATCGAGGCGCCAACGCCTCACCGCCATCTTTCGAGCGAGGAGAATGGCTTGATTAAATCGAGCGCTATAAGCGCTTTCGGACTTGTGCCCGGTTTAACTGGCCTTTTCCGGCTCCCTATACCCGCGCAGAGCCTTCCGCTTCCTCATTGACGTCCGACGCACGGCTTCCGTTTTGCGGAAAGTTAATTAATTTCAACCCCCCCCCTTCTGGCACCCCCCCCCAAGAAACCATGAATTTATCGCCTCCCAGCCACTGCGGGAATGTCTTGAGACGTTGCCCAAAGCGAGTCACGGCTTCGATCTGGTTTCCTTAGAACTGCGGTGCTGAGCACGCAAAGTGACCGCGTTGGTAATGCCTCTTTTTTCTTCTTGTATTAGGATGGAACTAAAGAGTAAGAAACGGCTGTGCGGTGGCACTGCCTTTGTCGTTGGCTCCGTTCCAAAAGACATTTTTTTGAGCGTAATGATACAGTGACGCATGGCAGTGCGACGCCCGGCTGGCTCGGCTCCGGCATCTTTATATGTGCCTCGTCAGCGAAATATTCTCTCCCCGTAATGTCTTTTCACACGAAGAAGAAGAAGAAGAAGATGATGATGAAAACAGTGATATCGCGAAATACGTTAAAGTTTACTGAACGTCGACGTATAGACGGTCTCGCGCTAACGAGAAGCGTGGAGGAGCGTTTTCGTCGATTAAGGACGAACGATGGCAGGTTAGCTTGAAGCCATAAATATTAGGGGTACCACGGTGTTAAAAAATAAACGGCAGCATGTTTTGGAATCTAGAACACTGCGAATGATGCCCACACGCAGATGGATGCCAGTGTTTTTATGCACGAGAGCACGAATGCGCGTTTTGTGAGTAAGCTACGAAAACTGAAGCCTTGAAATGCAGATGTTTAGTTCGTTGGACTTGTTAGTTAATTGGAGAACCAGCAGGAAATGAGAAGCGCAAGCGAGAGAACGCAAAGGGCTCGTCTGTACGCGTCCTATCACTCGTGAACCATATGTTTTTGAGGCCGTGTTTCCTACTCAGAAATAGCTTTTAGTCACAGCTCGAGTTTTTACCGGGCTTCCATTCGAAACGAAACCAAAACACAGCAATAAATGAAGTGCGTTCGAAGCCCGCAAGCACAAAGACTGGGCGGATCCATGTACTACCCATCATTTCCATGACAGCTGAGTGATCGCAGAGCCAGATTCTCCTTCTAATTAAGTTCAGCATACTCTATATTGGGTAGTACATCCGCGTACTACCCATCATTTCCACGCTCGCTGAAGGACCCTGTGTTGCAGCTTCCATATAGATGCCAGCGCCACAGGTTTGTTTTAGTGTATTTATGGGAAACTCGATGCTACAAATCATTTCCTTTGTGGCTGAACAATCGCAGTGCCATAGTCCTCCTCTAGTTAATTTTAGGAAACTCTATGAGCGGAGGAGACATATCGAGGTGAACTGGACGTAATGATGCTCCCATGCTCTCTTCAGGATGCCTTCTGCGCCTGACGTGGTTTTACATTGCTTTTCGTGATCGTGGGCGCTTTGTGAACCTCATCTGGTAGTGCATGCACCTCATCTGATACGCTGCACGTTTGACGAAGTGACAATGTCACGTGACGACGACATCCAGAGTTGTTCAGATATACGAGTTTCTGAAACTACCCACAGGCTCCATGTATCGAAATTCGGACACGTTATTGGCCCAGATGTCGGGAGTGAGCATATTGTGGCGCCACCTGCTGATCCATGTGCCCACTATTAAAGACATTATTTGCGTCTTGTGTTGCCGCTTCATAATGGCTCCACAGTCTACTAACTCCCGAAAACTCGGGCCATTTGCGTGTCCCTGTTTTCGGAACGAAGTTTTGCAGCTGGTATATTTGAATAACTCTGGACGGCATCACGTGACTCCACGTAATGATGATTTTCAAATCGTCGTGAGGTGCGACGTGATATGGTGACATCATCGCGTGATGATGAATTTTCGCATCACTCGTATTCGACAGCACCGACGCAAATGATTATTTTCGCCTTTCACGAAACAGTTAGGGTTCTTGCGTTAAAAAATCTGCGCTTACAGATCCTATAGACGGCAGCTTAGTCAGTCCAGTGAGTCTGATGAGTCATCAAGTTCAATCAAAACAATCAGACCATATATACTATGTAATATGCGTCAGTCAATCCTCATCCCGCATTTTTTTCCCGTTACGAAAATACTAAACTGCACACGTTTGATTGGAGAAGCGCTAACGGAACACCGCTCTCACACGCCATACAGCGTCTGGCCGTATACGCATCTCACTTCATGCGATCGCACCCGGTAGGAAGATTCCGGTGCTCCCGCCACTAACCTGCGATGCTGTCGTGTATTGATTAGCTGTCGAGTGCAGCGGGACGTGCGGCGACTGAAAACACGTTCGTATTCTTCTCATTTTTTTCCTGTTGTTTCACGTCTCCCCCTCGAAAGGCAACCCGAACTCCAACACAAAACAACAGCCAGCACCAGTAACAATGCAACCGAATCCAATCAGTGATTCTTCCTCACCCGACCTTCGTCGTTCTTGTTCCATCGCGTTTGTCGATACCCTTATTAAAGAGTCAAGAGTTGAAAGCAACCTGCACTACCGTGAAAACGTTCTCTGGCATCGAAAAGCAAAAGAACAAAAGATAACAATCCAATTGAAACCTGGTAAGCGTTAGCAAGCCCGAAGACGAGTGGGGGCTTTCAACAACAGCCGCTCCGTGCTGCCTTGGGGAACCGTGAAACACATTCGATCGGAAATCGGCCCGGCGAAAAAGAACACTTATGGCTCGCTTCAGACGTACGAATGCCTTAAATGACGCGCGGTCGCGAGGAATAAAGATACGCCCCGAGGGAACCAAAAGTGCAGGCGGTATCGCGATGGTGACGGGGTGATGTAACACCCATATATGCAGCCTTTTGTTTATTTTACTTTATCACGGTTGCTTCACCAAGGGTATGTAAAATTCACCTTTGGTGTTGTTTCCCTGAAACTAAGCTACGATACGGTAGATTTCGTCCACCCCGGTGTAGCTGTGATTAAGCTGCTCGGCTATACTAACCCGAAGGTCGTGGGACCAATCCAGGTCGCGGCGGCCTCATTTGGACGGAAGCAATATGAGACAACCAATTACCGATAATTGCATTTTCACGTCACCCAACCACTAAATGATAACGAGTGACGCCGCAGTGGATAGTTACGAAAATTTTGACCATTTGGTGTTTTCCCAACGTGCGCCTAAATCCTAGCAAACAGGTCTCTAGCCCAGCGCCTCCAATGAGATGCAGCAATCGCATCCAGGATTCGAACCCACGACCTCCGAGTCGTCAGACGAGCACTATAACCACTAAACCACCATGGCGGGTGGGCGAAAGCATAATACCGCAAAGCTGCAACGGGCAAAAAGCAACACTGCGACAAGATGATGACTATGTAAGGCTTCTTGTGGCACAGCGGCCAGTTGATGGCTAAAAAGCGGCAGGTAATGAGGCAAATGATGTAAAAAATAAATATAATAAATGACTGCATAAGGGCCTTAAAATTCTGCACAGTGAAAAAGCGCTAAACATGGGTAATAAAATCATAGTCACATGAAGTGTGCGCCGTGAGAATGAGTCGAAAGCGGTCGTGATAATAAAGCTACGGAGATATGTTATAAGCACGAATGCCTCGTCAACGCCTTTGTGTCCAAGGAACGCGAGACAAGTATACTTTTTGTAATGTAGCTACCGCAGCAGTGACCTCTGTTTAGAAGTCGTGCTGCGAATAACCCTGGGAATGTCACGTAAAAAACATGCACGTATTTTAAAAACGATAACAACGAATCGTATTTAAAAAGCGGATCCCTACAGATGAACATTCACGAACGAAAAGGTATTTGCTCTCGGTAAGGTAGCTGCAAGTTCTTTTTTCCCAATAAGAATCTAATTGAATGCATTCAATAGTGCGACAGGCTGGCGTATACAGTGAATACAAAGAGCGCCGTGAAAATTTGCGTGTCGCCGAAGTGATGTCGACATCCGGGTGTTCGAGTACATGTTAATTTCTTGAATTCGAAAACGGTACGATCGGCTGGAGCTGCAATAATAAAGCTGGCAGTGGCGACCTTTGTTGTTTTTTTATCTCGACAAAGACTCGTTATTCGAAAAAAAAAACATCCGACTCCTCAACAAGCGCTTCGCTTCGGAACAAATTTACATTTCTCGCGTTTCGTGAAAGACGCGCGAAAATAGAAGTTGTGGGCGTTATTTATTATTACTTTTCAGAGCGATCACCACGCAGAACTTTTATGAACAAAATGCATACACTCGTCACTAGAGCCGCGCTTCGAAATGGAAATGAGGAGTGCTAGGATTTTTTCCCTTCTTTCTAGATACCAAGACAATCAAAACTTAGAATCTCCACTTGCTCTCAATCTTGTTTATATGCATCCTGTGTAAACACGGACAAACTGAAGTTTTAACTAAGCTCAAGCGCAAGCGAAATGATTTGTAATTCTTTGTGTAAACTGAAACTGTCAGGCAAGAGCGTACTGGAGCCCTTGAAGATTTGTTTCGCGTTTCTTGTGGGAGTGCAATTCTTTCCTCGTTTAAGTAATATAATCCAGGGGCTGTGACGCTCGGTGATTTTTTTTTTTGAGGAAGAAGCATTGAGTGAAACTTTTTCTGCTCTCTTCTGCTACTTCCATTCTTAATACCCTTTCGCATGCAAAGTAGCAAGTTAGTGATTTGTATAAGCCAGGTGAGTTTTCTGCCTTTCAATAAATACTTCTGTCCTTCGGTCACCTTGACTCGGGAGGCATAGCTAGAGAAAACCGGATTCTAATAAGCGTCACCGTTGACAGTCTGGGAGCCCACACTAGGCATATCTTCCCAGTCCTGGTCACTATATTGCTGCTTTGGCACTTCAGAGACAGAAGCCGTAGATTTAAATATCGGCACCTATTATAGAGACCATGGCTTCTGTCGGTTCGTACACCAAAGACGAGACTATTGTTGCCTCCGTGGTGGCGGCTATACAAAAACGCAAGAACGCCTTACAATTCCATGAGTTGTGAAAAATTGCTGTCATTCAACAGATGCCCTAGAATAGGCCACATTTGAATTACTGAACAGGGAACAGAAGGGAACAAAAAGGCAGGGATGTTAACCAATCTAGATGAACCGGTATGTTACTCTGGGGACAGGGATGGGGGAGTTTGAAAGTTGAAAAGAGGGAGAGAGGAGAGCACGTGAACTCAAAGTTGCACGTCACAGTTTTGAATTACTGAATGAGGAATTGAGCCAAGGAGCTCACAGATATACCGATAGACCGTTCTCAGCCGACAGAACCATGGGAGCTGTGGTAATCCCGTCCTTGTAGGTGACAATCGAACTGAGTGTCTCTAATCCAATCTAATTCACAGGGCATGAGTGACAGTGGGGCATGCCACGTGTTACGAACTGTTATTCTTTGCATATCGGAAGTTTAGCCTCAAATGTGAATTTTCCTTTGCGGCAACAAGGCATCCCTTCAGAATCTACAAGTAGCGTTTTGATACAGCGTGCATGAACAGTTAGTGGAAGGAACAAGTGATGTGTTCAGTGTAGCTTTGTCATAAGAAGAAAACGCCAATTCGAATAGCTGCCAGGACACTATGGCACTGTTGCTAACGACCTCACTGATGAGGTCGTTAGCAACAATGCTACGAAGAAACTCAGACCGTCTCAATACCCTTGTCAAGAACAGACGCTGGAAGAGGCCTTCGATCGCTTGCTGACACAATGCCGCAAACTTTGTTTAGCGACCCCAGTGTTTCTAACTGTCGCCTACGAAGACTCGACCCCTACAGGAAGTTGCAAGTCCTATCAAATCTTTTTTGAATGACGCAACGTTACTGCGCCACCTGTCCTTAGGAGCGGTTCTCAAGAAAACACACTTATTTCTGATTGGTATGCCAAACACCTGTTGTCGCTGATAATAATTTTTGACATTTTACGTGTGAAATGGCAATATGATGACTATTCACACTGTAGCTGAAGGTTCCAGAAAATTTGATCATCTGGTGTTTTTGACGAGTGCTGGTATTGAACAATAAGTGGCCCGGGCCACTATCATTTCGACTTTACCAAAGAGCTACCGCCACCGAGAGGATGAAATTCACGACCGTAGAAAACGCAGCCGATCCCCATAACCACTGATACACTGTGGCGGAGAACATTCAGCTGTTGACTACCGTGACAATGCCGAAATGTTAGCAAACGTGCTGACTCTTTGTGACCACGTTGCGACCGAGTGCAATGTTATTCACAGTGCCTTCAACCAACTAGGCAGTAGATCATTCACCAGGGATCATAAAACGATGTCCCTGTGCTTCACAGGCCTCCAAAGCATTGCTGGCATTACTACTGTTTATAATATCTACAGGGATAAGTGAGCGACTGTAGAGGTGCACGGGACAAGCGCAGATATTACACTATGTTAGCACCTTCTTATCTCTTCGTTCTTCGTTTTAATCTCTCAATTCATTGCATTGCCCCCCCCCCCTGCAGAGCCAGATTTATTCTAACAGTTTATTCAACGATCCATTAATGAATTTATTGATAAATAAATCTATTCATGCATACGCGCGTCCGGCTGAACTTTCCTCGTTTCCTTTTTTATCTCTTCGTCCTAAGGCAAACAGTTGGCGCCTTTGTTTTGCTCGGCGTCATTATGCGTTTTAGTCATATAGGTGTAGTATAAAAATTGACCTATCCAGAAACAGGAGGTAAATAGTGATGAATGAATGAATGAATAGTGTTGGAAGAATAGCTGAAACAAAAAATATATTGCGAAAGAGAAAATATTATGAAACACAACGCAACTAAGAAAAAAAGAAAAAAATCAAAGGAAGAACGAAAGAAAGATGGAAAGAAACTACTAAAGAAAAAACAAAAACACAGACATAAAAGGAAAGAACGAACAAACCCAGCGAGAAAAGAAGAAAAAGAAATAAAGAAAGCGAACAAAGAAGAGAGAGAAAGAGAAGTAAGGTGAAAGGGGCGCGAGCACGTGCGCCTATTAATTACGCTCACAGCTTGTCACTGAGAACAATCGATTCCATGAACCAGCTTCGTTTCTTTTTCTTCTTACACCAGAAAACAGGCAGGCACTTACCCATATTTTCCTGTGATTCTTTGCTAACTCTTCACACATACTCCTTGCCCCAAACCTACCAATAATAAAAAAGAAGTGTCGCAAAGCGTGCCATCACGTTCCGAGCACCGCAGCGCCCTGGTTATGTAGTCAGTACCCCGTAGGTGTCTGACTGCGTCAAACGTGAACAGAGAACACCGTACTCTAGCGACGCTGAACCCCAACTGTCTGTTTTAGCGACGACGCCTATTTGGACACAACCTTTCGCAGTATCCCTCGTTTCTTTCTCGTCTGATTTACACCAGCGTTATTTTGACGCCCCTGCAGTTTTCCTGAAGTAGACCCTCGTATTACGTCCTCGAATGTGAATGCTAATAAATGCATCACGCATTTATTTAGACACGTTTCCGTTCTGTGGAGCCACCGATTTACAGGAGCTCGAGTTAGGTCTAGTTCTTTCGTAGATCCAATTATACAAAGAGCGCCCGCGACACGCGATCAGGGAACGATGGGTTCCGGGAACAATCTAGAATCCCTATTACACTATCGAAAAAACAAAAAATAAAGTTATGCGGGGCATCCGGAGGGAACTTCTATCTATGGAAGGGCGAAACAGCCGGATGGTAGTTGCGAAACGCCACGATTGACCAACGTCATCTTGACGCAGAGCAAGAAAGAAAGAAGGAAGGAAAGAAAAGAAAAGCAAGTAAGGTCCCAATTTTTTCGTTTCGGTCTGCCGCAAAATCACTCCTTCGTAACCACATACTGTCGTAGCAGTCCTAAACGACAGCTGGGCCCCGTAATATCGTTTCAACTTACAGCTTCCCTCTACTAAAACTGCACTTCTTTCATTGCGAAATGGTTCTCCCCAATTCTGGGAAAAGTTAAGGAAGAAACGAGACAAGAAACATGGACATTTGATCCCGGATGTTCTCTTCTAATCGTCCGTCCCTTCCTCTATTCTCGGGTAAAACGGGAAGATTGCCTTTTGTGTGTCTCTCATTTCTAAATTTGTCCATCTTGATCACGGACATTGGCCACTCTTCAGTATACGAATGTTGGTATTCGTAAAATCATCTCTACTTCTTACATGACGCTTTCTTTATACTGGTCCATGTTTTTTTTCCTCGCTAATTTCACTCTCTATTTCCAGAAATTCCGAGAATAAACGCGAACACAAGAGGAAAAGGAGTTTTCTCAACATTGAACTCCTTAATCATGAATGACATCTGTCAGAGATGAATGTAAGCTTCCGCAAACCACACTTCTGCATCACAACACTTCCTTTCGTACTAAATCGTACTTTCTTCCTTTCTCGTTATCTATCTCTATTTTAAAAGGTTATGCAAAAAATAGGACATCAAATGACAGAACTCAAGCACTATCTATCTATCTATCTATCTATCTATCTATCTATCTATCTATCTATCTATCTATCTATCTATCTATCTATCTATCTATCTATCTATCTATCTATCTATCTATCTATCTATCTATCTATCTATCTATCTATCTATCTATCTATCTATCTATCGATCGATCGATCGATCGACCAATTGACGTCAAATTACGCTTCTTTTGCTCCTCTCTCTCCCATCATTGCGCTCCTTTAATTAGGGCTGCTGATAACCGTGTATACGAATGCTGACTTCTGTAAGAAATCTAATGAGCAACATCGGCACACAAATTATAACTCTTTAAAATGAACACCAATCCACTCTCTCTCTATCAAGTCATGTTTCCAAGTAACCCTTACTTCCTGTCCTTCATTCACCAAGGGCTTCTTCCGAGGACATCCTTTATTCTTAGATAAGTTTAGGAAAAAGGAGGATGGACACCATATAGGATGCACACCGTTACCACGCCGCATATCCAAATTAACCCCATTTTACGTCCTCTCTAAGGGCTACTTTGAAAGAATCTTCATTACGGCTAGATAAGTCCAAGGGGAAAAAGGGGACATACCAGGAAGCAGGAAGGAGAGCACTGAGAAGCACCCCTTCGGCCAATCTTCTCCCCTTACCTCTAGTACAAGCCTGAACTTCTAACTGCCTCTCGGCTGGAAGAGTGGAGGAGGCACTGGCCGCGACAGCTTGAAATCGAGCTCGCGCTGCACATCGATTCGGCAGCTGTCCCTGTCATCCCTCCCAATGGGAAACTGGATCTTTTTCGCATTCCTTGTAGCTTCCAAGTCACCCGGGCTGCCACCCAACTAGGAGAGAGAGTGAGAGCGCGCGCGGCTTTGCAAACGGGCTTACACCTTACCCTGTGCGCATGCGCCACCCGGGTTTAGCTTGTATGGTACTGTGCGCAGTTTTCCTCTTTGTATAACTCCAAGTGTTTCTTATGCATTCGGTTGAAATAAATCGAAGGCAACACCACAATTCCCCCTTTTCTTAGTCGATGTATTGATCGATGTATTGCCAATCCCCTACGAAAATATTCTTTATATGAAGTGATTCTGTACTGCCACCAAGACAGGAGGCATTGCAATGTTTCTGCCTCACACCTAGTTTTGCACGGCCTCCGTGATCGGTCCACCCTTGAGCAAGCAAAGATGTCACGTGATGGCGTCATCTCTTGACGTCACTATGCGATGCCTTACTGACGTCATGTTGACGTCCCAAGTGTTACAATCTGTTGCATTACGTAATGACGTTATCATATGACGTTACGTTTTGATGCCCTAGTGACGTCGTGATGACGTCAAAAGTACAACAATCTGTCACATCACGTAATTGTGTTATTACACGACGCCACGTTGCGAGGCCCTCGTCCCACAAGATAACGTCAGAAGTATTGCCAATATACGGCGTCACGTTAAGGCCATAGTGACATCATAATGACGCCCAAAATATTGATGACCGGTGATGTCATGCGGTGTTGTTCTCTGCATCATTATTGTTTACGCCTACACCACTGATCGACCATTTCCCGCATTCGCTGAGGCATTTAAGGCTTCGGACCTAATATTTGTCGAGCCACCGCATTCACCTCCGTGAAGTCGTCGGCTTCGCATATTCGTCCGTCACGACTTCCACACAGTCTTTTTCGGAGAACCTGCGCACGCGTTCTCTGAACCCATATACGGCCACGGCAGCGTCGTGCGTTTTTACGACGCGGCGGAGCTTCCCATAACCCTCAGAACAACTTCCCCTGCTGTCCTCGAACATGCACACATAAGAGAATCGCGCCGCGCCACCGTCCTGTGCCTCCTCGCGCACATTTCCTCGCCTGTCCTTATTTGAACAGCGGCCGCGGGAAGGTCTGGTACTCTCAGGTGTTTACAGCACCATCCATAAAACGCTGCGCACTTTTTTTTCTTGCTCGCTCATTTGTTTGATCTTTGTTTGATTTCCAAGTGCTGACGCCTGGAGGGCGCAGCCGCATTGCGGGTAGACGGTGGTGTGCTCTTGCGAGTGCACTTTGGACGAGATAAAAAACTAAGGTGTGGAAAACATATAAAAGAACACTCCATAAAAACTTTTTGCAGTTTGCTGCTTCCCATGCGCACGCGTCTGTGTAAGCCTAACTGAATTAGGCAAAAGATAAGAAATGCCGACATGTTTAGAAGTGGGGAAAATATTTACGTAGAAGCGAAGTGAACCTTAAAATCAGGGTAGCGAGCTATGGCGCGCGGAAGATATCGGATGCAAAAGGATGAATGCGTTTCAGGAAAAAAAAACGAGGAAGGCTACCGAGTGAGCTATAGCAAAACTTAACTGTACATAACTAGTACATTTAATCTATAGACATTAGTTAGCGTTAACCCGGGACAGGACAGAAATTATTATTGAAGATAACTGAGGAGGGGTGAAGAACGCAGCGTTTTGAGACAGATTCGTTTCGTGAGGGAGTAGTGACACCACACCTGAAACCTGGTATGTAGGTGAAGGTGCTTCTACTCCCCTAATATTCGTCTAAAAACTACGTCGGGATGAGGCTCATCTTAAGGTGCTTCTTTTCATTTTTACCGAGATGCCCCATTCCAGTTCTCTACGGTATGCAGAGAAGAGCGTTTCAGCTTCGCTGATTACGTCGGCTGTTTGTCTGGCTAACTGTGATCTTCTGCAGTTTTAGTGGACCAGTGCCGAGTGGTTGTACTTACGCAATTTTATGGCGCACACTGATTTCATGATGAACGTTCACTACACTACACGCCGTGACGACATGACACGGTAACCAGTCGAACATCTTAAGTGTTTAGCACCAAAAAGATGGTTATGTGTTACCTACCATGAGCTCTTGAAATGGAGTCTGCGACTTTATAGCCACAGTACATATCGAAGTTCATTAAAGACATGCACAATCCTTGAACAGTCTTGTCGCTTCGCAGAGACCGTTTGACAGGTGGTCTCGCTTTTTCTCAAGGCGGAAATCGTTGCTTCCTTGTTGCTACCTTGTGGTTGCTGCTTGCTGTCTGGCTAAAGGCAAGACGACTTGCGGAAGCGTTGACCCTACCGAGCACTCCTGTTTAGGTATTGATGTCTTCAAGCCTCCATCGTCTCCAGAAGTACTGCAATGTTTTGATCGCATTGTGTATCGATCAAATTTTCTCCGGGGGGCTAAATCATGGGACAGACAGACAGATCGGAATTTCCGCATCGAAGTATCTCAAGAAAGACTATCGTTTAAAAAAATCACAGCATATCCACGGAGTGCATGATGATGAGTGGGGCGAAGCATTTGTCAATCCGTCCACGCCTCTGTCTCTCCGTCCGTCCGTGTGACCATTCGTGCGTCCATCCATCCGTCCGCACGTCTTTCGGTCTGTGTGCCGGTGTGTCCCGCCGTGCGTTCATCCGACCCGGTGAGTTTTATGTGGCAACCTTTTTTGTCAAATAGTGCTCAAAGTGCATCTTTCTGTTGCTAGTTTTTTAGTAAGCAACATATACAATGCAATTTTCGGGGGGGTTAAGTCATCGATACTCGCCTCTGTTGGTTGATTCACCAGTAACAACTACCTTTTCATTTATGATTGACGTGTGCGGGTTTCCTTCTTAATTCAACAAAGTGCGCGCTTGCCGCTCCTCTAGTACAGCCGCTACTCTAGTACGACCTACTACTAGGACTACAGCTACTACTATTAGTACTACTACTACTGCTACCACTACCATTACAACTACTACATACATCCTGAGCGCACGATCCACGGCCTAAGGGGCTTCGCCCCCAGAAGGAAGTGTATGGTTATATACGAGGCAAGTAACCACTCCCAAAAATCTTTGTTCTTTTGTTAGTTTGTTTGTTAACTTCTTTCTTCTTTTTTAAGGTGAGACAATTTAGAACAGACAAGGGGAGCAAAAGAAACGAGCGTTCGACCAAAACGAAAAACGGCCATTCTATGGGGAGCCCAAGAAAGATTTCACCTCTTTTTCTTTTCTAAACAAGCCACGTGAGCGCTATGGTAGAACTTCAGCGTGAAAGTGAGACTCCCACGAAACTTTGGGTAAAAAAAGTAAAAAAAAACAAATACAACTAGGTCACTGCTTCGAGTCCATTGGGAACGGATCGGATGTAAGAGAAATGAGGCGTGCTTTTCTACTTCCGGTTAAAAAAATGGTGTGTGGACTGACAAGGAAACAGGAAACACTTATCCCCCCCTTCCCCGCCCGTTCTTTGCGAACTCCATCTTCCCTTACTCTTTTTTTCTTCTACAAGCATGCACCCGGAGCTTCCAGGTGAACCACAAGGAATTATTACGGTCATTACAAATGCTGCGGGACACGCGCGCTTAATGTAATAACTGAAGTAGCATTTAAGGAAGTTCCTGGCCCTGATATTTACACACTCCCTGGTAGGAGTTCTTGGTTTTTCAACTAAATTACTTGCGCACCTACAAAAAATTATTAAGCATAAGTATACAGTACGCAATATATTACAAAACGAACAACAATGTATCTAAACTTAATTATCTACTCCTTGTAACGCTGTATCCTAAGATGTATCTGTAAGAAAAACCTAAATTAAATGCTGAAAAATGCCTGAAGTAACGTGCCTTGAAGTAAATGTTGGTGGACAAGTATAGGCTCATATTGCATTGGTAAGCTACAGAAAGTATGAAAGTTTCGTGCATAGAAATAAGTAGGGGCCGGGTCGAACAGAGGGAAAGGAGGCACTGCTGTAGCCAACGACCTTCTTTCTCTCCCCACTCTTACCACTTTTAGTTTTCGCTCTAGTACTCTGCTCCCCAACCTTTGTTTTGCGGCAGTACATGAAGCATACGCATACACTTGAAGACGATTGTTTTTTAACTACCGATTTCAAACTATCTGGTTAGCTCAGCTGGTAGAGCGACCACCTCGGAAAGGCCATGGTTCAGGATTCAAACACGAAAAATTTAAGGCAACTCTTGAACTATCATATTGAGAAGTCAACATGAGTTTTCTGGTGGCTTCCTACTGCTTTCGGGCGGTTGTATTTTTTTTCTTTCTTAGCCTTTCGGCTACCTCGAGGAATTCTGCATGACTGACTTTCTTCAAGATGATTCCGGCTCATCGAAACCTCTACTTTGGCTACACCCTGTCAAAGATCTTTATCTCGTCAAGCCCGAGTTTTCGACTTGAGTGCAAATTAGGTGCGGTAGTTCTATTACGCCCCAAATGTCCCTCAACATTCTATGTTCTACCAGCCATGATAGTGTAGCGACAGAAGAGTCTGTACTTTAAAGCCTGGAAAGTCGGTACTGAGGAGTCGGTACTGTGAAGTGCATCATGTTCCAAGTATACACTAACTATGCTAAACGAAAGCGTTACTGTAAAGCCCGAACAAGCGGGTTAGATAGCGGTTCAGGGCAGCCGCATTTCAATCGGGGTGAAACGCGAAGAACACCCGTCTGCTTAGACACGCCTTAGTAAACCGCACCTCATTGAAATATATCCGGAAAATTTTACTTCGTCTCGTCTCACAATCATATCATGGACTGAGCTCGCGAGAAATCATCATTATGCAATGAAATCACTAGATGATGGCATGCATATACGCGATGTCACTATGACGTCATTCAAGCGCATTCAAATGCCACTATTGCTTGGTCCAACCTAGACCTATCACGGAGGCAGTACAACAACAATCTATGTGCAGAAAGCTTTCGAAGAGGGGCGGGGGAGGAGAATCAATACATTGAATGAAAAGAAGATGATTGCTTTTGCGTTCCAGTCGTATTAGGCGAATGCGTAAAATATTGGTGCGAGAGAGAGAAAATATAGAAAATGTGAACAAATTAATAAGGTTACGTCTGGTAATCTTGTTAAGAGAGGAGGAGATGGACGCCGCATACGCACACAGTGCAGGGTTTCCCAGGTGGTCACTCAGTGGTGTCACTCCAAGAAATGTAGAAGGGAGGATCGTGGAGCTTTTCTGGGCTGAGGTACCTGAACACAATGCACCCAAGATTTTCTCCTTAGTAGAGAGATGATCCTCTAGTCTCCCCAAGTGCCCGGCGTAATTGTTCACAGTCGAGACAATGGCACAATACATGGTCAAGCGTTTTTATGCAGTCGTAGTTGTCCCACTTGGATGAGCCTCTCAGTCTCCAGTGTGACGCGTACCAGCATGAATGAAAGCTTTCACGAACGGCTCTCTGCACTTTTATTACTTTGGTTTTCTTGCTTGGCCACTTCACACGTAAAGCCATCGTGGATTGACGTGTGCTACACCGAACGTCTAGTACCGCAACTTCTATAGTAACTCGCTTGTGAAAACCTCGTCACGGTGTCACGAATATGAGTTCTACAGGTAATATTGGCATTGATGTAATTGTTAAAGTGTATCTTTCGCTAAAGGGACGCAACTAAAAGACAGCGGAAAAGTGAGGTTGCGTGATACAGAAACATAGACCGCCCTGTTTCCATCCACACGCATATCACGTATACACGGACGCTGTCGTAAATACTATGCAGTGACATTTACCTTACGACCAATTTTTATAAGGTAATCCAACAGAAGCTGGACACGAAAAAAGTACTCACTTGTGTCTGCGTGTGCACGACCAACGTTGTTATGGTTGCACGAGCATCACTCTTTCTGTTCGTTCTCTTCTTTTAATACTTTTTTCCTTTCCTTCTTGGGGTAGCAAATGAAGCGAAACTACGCTTTTTTCCCCCGCTTGCTCTGCAACAAGTATGAACGCATTTTACTGCAACATATGCAGTTTACATGTAGAGATGCTATAAAAACACTAAATTTTATGTGCTTTGTGTGATAATATTCGCCATGGTCACCAGTAAATTGACCACGTCCGTCGAGTTCTAACAGAATTTTCTAGGGCATCGCGTTAATCGAACAAATAAAAAATAATAAGGAATCCACCACGATAGCGCAAGCGCTTGTGATGCCGTTGTGTGTTCCTTCCGACCGTCTTGCTTCATTTTTGCTGTCCCGGCACTGAATAGCCGTCCATGACTGGTACATGTTAGGTCCACTGCGGTACATCTTCACTTAGCTTTCTCTCGGCTAATTTATTAATTAATGATATTAACGGTTCACGAAGTTTACTATTCACCATAGCACGCACGTTGATTATAGTTTACTAAAAACAAGTGGGTTGTCTCACTGTTAGTACCACATCTTGTCAAACCTTCGTTACTGGAGGTTTCTCAGAAAGCCTGCAGCATAAACGAAATTGTATCTTTTAGTACAGATATAGTGTCACTATTGACTTTTAAAGCCGGAATGTGTTCCTATCATTATGCGTGTTTCAAATACGTTAAACACACAGATCAAAGCTTCCTTTCAATTTTACGCAGTCTATTTCCTTTACCGAAATAATACTTCACATCATACTGTAAATTGTTGCTCCAATACTCAAGATTGTGCGACATGCGGATCCAGCAGCAATAGTTACGGAACTAATTAAGGTGTAATATTACTGGGTTTCTTTACATTTACTTGGCAGTTGATTATTGTTGTTTCTATTTGATGCATACGTGGACCATTGTATAAAGAAACGCTAACGCTAGCAGTTTTACCCCGCGTGAACTGCGGTGTCGGATACAGCTGTGGAGTGTGCTAATTGAATGTGCCTTTTTTATCTTAACTTTGACTTCGCAATCAAGGCATTTTACGGGAACAGAGGTTTAGGAATTAGAAAGTGCCAGATGCAGAAGAGGTTAGAAGGGCTGCTGCTTTCAAAGTTTTTCTTTCTATTTTTTTCTTCTACTCGTGTAATGACGAATTCTTCACGAGAAATAATGAGATAATATTTTTACATAATAAAGAAACACTAAAGAGAAAAGCGATGTCCTACGATAGCTATACTGCGATATCACTTTGCCGAGGACACCGCTATTACCGTGAGAAGCCATTTGCTAAGCGAGAAAAACTGCGGGAAGATAATGGAGGTGGTGACACCTTCTTCAACTTGGCGCATCAGCTCGAAGTGACGTCACAGTTTTTGATAGTGTAACCAGAAACCACGTAACCGTTTGTCACTAAAACTGGTTTACATCGTGTTATAACGGACATAAGGACTTACTACAGCAAGTTTCTGAAAATTTCATAAAATCAACATTGCCAAACTACGCAAAAGATGCATTGAAATCTGTGACGTCACACTGTTAACGAGCTGAAGATACAGCGTGAAATTCAAACATGGGGTTTTGACATTCGTCTCCTCTTTTAAAAATATAACTTAAAATGGCGAAATTAAAGGCCATAGGCTTATTTGCCTAAAGTTTTATATTGTTTCACTTTAGAGTACCTTTAAGAATTGAACCATTTACATGAGGTAAGTTTATTTAACTTGAACCATTTACTGGGCTCCTCTAGCACAGACAGTAGCTGACAAGAGAACACAAAGCTAACCAATGTATTTATTCTACAGGTACTGCTAGCTTGAAGAAAAAGAGCATATAAATAATAGTTGAATGTGAATGAAAACAATGAAATGTGTTAATAGTTCTTTCAATACTAAATATCAGTCGAGTGAAATGTTTGCACAAGTTAAATTTGTTGTTGCATGATTATTTCTCTCGAACAAGCAAGAAAGAAGATACAGGATACGCAGATTCAATGTTTCAAAACGCGAGGGACACGAAAAATCTTTTTACGCGACCGCATTCGTCACTGTACTACAGCCGCTTTTCCAAGCAACACTAAAGTACAAAGTCCATTCACCAATTTCTATACGAATGATTACCGGCGTTGCTCGGTTACACAGAAACAAGTACAACTACTTGAAAAAAATATAAGAGCTTCGCACGAGCTTCATTTTATTCGGCATTCGCCCCACTCTCACTGAAGTGAACACTTCACAGGGTTTCGTTTACAATTTGCTTTCGTTGAACGAGCTTCGATTCTTTTCCACGCAAGACACTCTGCTTAAGGGTCTTCGCGTTTTGAAATTTTCCTGGAACGAGTTTCATGTTTATGAAATTTTGTTCGTGGCGTATTTCAAATAGCTTCCGTGTTAGGAAGAGCATGTTTTCTCGTTTCCACGATGAGAAGGAAATGGCGGGAAACACTGTTAGGGAGGGAGATAAGAGTGAAATTACACGTCCCCCGCGCGAACTTGAAAAAAAAGAAGAAAAAAAACACGCAAAAAAAGGACGCCGAGGAAAATGCTAATGAGGCGCAGGCAGCCTTTCTCGTTGCAGATAAGTAAGAACGCATCGTTTCCATGTTTTCTCGTATCAATACGCCAAGGTCGTCCCTTTTGAGTGTGCGCGTTTCCGAGCCGTCAGGACTGACGAAGTGCAGCGTACAACATGCCGGCAACTAAACGCCATCACGCGCGTAGATACTCGCAGACACGGTTAACGCTGGAGCGCCGAGATATATACCGGCGTCATGTTCTCGCGAAAGAGCACATTCTTCGCGTGGCGCTTCCGCTATCTTACTCCCTATCTCTCTCACGCACGGACGGACGCGGGCTGCCGTATAGACGAAGTTAAAAGCAAGCCGATGCAAACACAGATGTACTAAGGCATCTGCATGCTATATACTTGGCGGGACGATTTATTTCGAGCGGCACTTACAAAACACCCCCCCCCCCTTTTCCCTACTCCGAGTTTCAATCTTTTTTTACGCACACCTCAAGCTGTCTTGACGCTGTCTACCTCTCCTCATCATGAATATCTTCGTTGTTCTCGTTGTTCTTTTTTTTCTTCTGTCGTACCCGAGAACTGGCAAAATCGCTTGTACGATTATCGTCCTCTTCACCCCCCCCCCCCCCCCTGATTCTTCTTTATTTCGACTATTTTGTCTTGATTTTCTGTTTAGCTTGCTCCGTCGTTTTCTCATCTGAAAGAAAAAAAGCTTTTTTTGTTTTAGTCTACCAGACGTCCACAATTTCTCTTCTGTTTCAGCACTCTCATTATGTTCACCAAGCTCCTTGCCCTCTCCACGTGGCCGCTTTGTCTCGCATTTTATTAATATTGTTACTTCAAACTTCTTTTTTCTTCTTCTGGTCGTTCCCTTACGAGACGAATGTCCACGAATTTGTCGCTAGCTTTTATTCTTTTTTTCCCCCTGGAGCTCCCTCGTCTTCCTTTTCAAAACACGTACCACCCCTCCTAGCCCACAGTTTCTCAGATTTCTTTTTTTTCCCTGTTTTTGTATTCTCTCGTCTTTACCTCAATTACTGGCACTCGCGTTTCTATTCGCCCACAGCGGTGGCTCCTGACTGAGCTTCTGTTTCCTTTAAAAACTCTTAGTTCTAGAACTTCCATCCAGCTCTCACTCGAGTGCAGTTCTCTTTGTTAAGGTGAGCTGGTTCTTTTCACTGTCTAATCGATCCTCACTTCTAACGTGTAATTTTGCGCGCGTAGAGAAAATAGCAACTGTCGTGTTTTTTTTCTTTTCAGTTAGACTAACGCGCTGTTTTCGGCCTTCTTACCTTTTTTGCTGAAAGTCTCACTTGCATTCAGTCGAGGAAAAAAAGCCATAAAAACTTCGCATACGACATATAACGTCCTCTTCTTTACTATTAGCAGTGGTAATCACGTCGATATCTTCTTGGGAATGAAGATGTGTTAAATGTGTATTTCAATGCAATAATAGCGCTCAAGTGAAAATAAGCCGACTTCTTGACACTGAAAGGAAAAGAAGAGGAAGAAGTACTGATATTACTGGCTATTTTTACAGCGATAGCTGTTACGAGATCACAACAAGGGTAGTATGCGCCATAGTTGTCCGCCGCCGCTGGTGTCTGCAACCACTATCGTGCAAAATAAGAAAACAGTATTTTATTTTACTTATTTTTTTATTCATTGAATACTGCTGGCCTTAATTTTCAGATTGAATGGGTAACACAGTATTTAGAAATGCACTTGAAACAATAAAGGATCTGATTTAAAAAATGTCAGCGAAAATTCGGCAGATCCCACGTACCTCGGAATCAGTGTTATGCGAAGCATGCGGAGGGAAGGCGACCATGCTGGAATTATTTCATTTAGCTACACGTCATGAAATGACGCTAAATATAAGTACGAATGTTGCCCGCACATACATATGTTGAAGAGTTGCAGACGTTTGTAAAGCCAGTTGTTTGCACTTGCGCAACGATGCCAACTGAAACATGCGTATTAGCAACACCACAAGCTGATATGAAGCGCAGAAGCTCGCGAAGATACTGGCCTTAGACATTGCTCCATAAATCGATTTCAGCGCATGGCTACTAACCACAATTGACGTTAACTCGACGTGACGGCTGTATCAAATGAGTACATATGTATTGTTTATAAAATTAGGTAGGCAGCACTGAAACCACAACTGACGTTTCACGAAGATTAACGTCTATTTGAAAAGTAGTTTCGAGACCTGGCGTAGCTCTGTGGAAAAATGCTTCATTGCCATGCAGAATGCTTGGGTTCGATTCCAGCTGGGACCCTGGTAGTTATTCTTTGGATTCGTCGGGTCGATGCTACTGATTTTGAGTATTTCTTAACACTCGCGCGTTGAAATCGCCACTGTGTGTTCTCGCCGTTTCAGGGTAGCTATGAACTGTCAATCTCCTGTGGGACATACCCACATACAACCGGCACATACGCGCTCGCGGGTATGTGCCACTGTCTAGCGGGAAATGTTTGACGACGTACGCGACAGGATTGTGAAATTATTCAAGTCTTCACAAGCGCATCATATTCGTCAAACCATCTTACCCTCGTATGCTAATTTTGGTTCACGCCAAGTTAAGGGGGTGACCACGAGAGCAGCCAAACGTAAGCGGCTAGATAGAAAGATAGATATATGCACTCAATGTCGCCGACCTTCACTAAGAAATGCTTCTCATTTAAAAAGTCAGCAGCTGAGACAAATACGGCACTGTATGCATACAAATATACGAAAACGTTCCGTACATCATGAAGAAGTAGTGACACATTTAAACAATACAATACTCAACACTTTGAATGAAAGGGGTTGAAGAGAAACAAGTGTCTGTTATGTGCACTAGGCGTTCTAACGTTCCCATAAAATGTAACTAAAAAGAACCAAAAAAACAATAACTAGCTAAAAAGACAAGAGCAGTGCTTTTCTGACAAATTCAATGCACCACTGGTGATAACGGCAATATAATGTCTCGTTTTCAAGTGCGGAAGTGAAAGCGGCAATGGAAGCACGTTCGATTGTTTCTTTGGGTAGGTGGTTTCAATATCGGATTGTACGTGGGCAGAAGAAATAAGTGTAAGCATTTGTTTTGCACAAAATTTCACTAACCTTATTTGAGTGGAGAGATTGGGTGGAACGCTGCGTGAGAGGCTCAAAATAGCGGGTTTTGTTGATTCCATGCTGGTCGTGGTATATTGTGTGAACTATTTTTAGCCGTTCACGGTAGCGTCTAGTTTGTAAAGAGGCTAGCGAAAAAACAACTCTAAATAAAATACACCAAGGACACAACGGGATTCGAACCATGGTCCGTGGCATGCCAGATAGGTATTTTACCACAGAGCCACGCAGGCACTTTTTTCTCTCATGGTATTTGTTACAACGGGTATTTAAAATTGTATCATTTGCTTTGGCGTATAGAGATGTATTCACTAAGCGATACTACTCACACAACTACTGCACAAGCATTTAAAGGCTTCCATATATTCATGCTTGGCATGTCCAGAAAAAGAGAAAAAGTTCTTGAAAAGGTTGGTAAGGATGAACCCCTCATTTCGATGGGGTTCCAGTCTTGTCTGAAACAAAGTTCTTCATATATGCTTTTTAGATGAAGAGCCACACGCATGAAACGCATACTTTAAGCAGTAATTGGCTCTGCATTACGGTTGACATTAGCTTATGCAGACGACGTCGCTTTGTTTTGTTCGGACAAACGAACTGTTGAGAATGTGTTATAGAAAATAAGTAAATTTGGCATTGTATCGGGACCTCGTTTAAAAGAGCCACGCCTGTGATTGCAACTCTGTTGCAAACTGGCTTTAGACAGGCTTGATGTTGGTAAAAGAATCACGTTAATATGATAAATAAATTGTTTTAGAAGGGCGAAGAAACAATCAGGCGTCACGCAATGTGAATTGCGTAATGAGTGGGTTGTTTTATGCTCCAACACTATTACAAAATCTTCAGCCATATTTCTTTGTCATCGTCATTAGCAGCAACAAAGAACTGCAAAAATTTTATTTTAAAGTGTGTATCGGGTACCGCGCTTCTCCGTCGAATGAAGAAGGACATCACAGTGAATGCCTTCTTACTACACAAAAATTTTGATTATTTATGACATAGTGGGTACCCTGCAAGTGTGCGTGTAGGAGTTACACAAAGAGTGTTTAAAAAGGCTCTGAAACGCCGCCTGTTCAGCTTTGGTTGTGACTATGCTGCGCTTTCCGCGCAGGCCTGGCGACATTTTACTTTCCCTACATGAATTTTAATTTCATTTTTTCACTCGACATCTGGGAATCTATTGAAGTTCTTTTTTCCAGCTGCCCCAGCAAACTGCTTCAAGTACTGAAGTGTGTAGTTTGATACACCTACAAGATAACACATTAGGCATTCGTTTAGGTGTTCCTACGAGAGCGCATGAAGTGTTCAAGTACCAATCGAGAGCTGCATTTTGTCTACCAAAGTGTCACCTCCAACGCTTTAGAGAACATCCTTTCTCCAAAACGTATATCACCACCCAAGCACACCCACCGTCACTGGTGTCGAAGTTGTTGCGCATTGCCCCTTGCAACCAACGCCGTTTCCCGAAATGTTCAAAAAGTCCTAGTAACACATCCATCGCTTGTCGCTGAGCGGTGCTTGATCTACAGAAGGGGCGTTCGTCACATCTCTGGGAGGTATGCGACTCTCGCAAGCAGCAGCAACGCCGTCGGATAGAAATTAAGTTGACGTGTTGGACGTAAAAAGTGCACGCATTCTCCATTCAAGCCACGCCCCCAACGCGTCGTTTCTAGAAAAGTTTCAATGTTCTTTATTCGGACACATTCGCGAACGCCTTCTAAGGCGTACATAATAGGCAATAGCGACTCGAAGAATGTTCAACGGTTGATACGTAAAACGGCAGCTGCTGGTTTCCCGATCTCGGAGACGTCATGCCCGCCCACTTTATTCTGAGGCGCTCGCTCCCTCCCTGCTTCTTTTCTTCCCCTCTATTGATGGAGACGAGCATCTCCGCGGCCCCCCTGACAGGTGAAGACACTTCCTCCCGCTCCCACACTAAGTGGTCCGTCTCTGTCTCACGGCAGTTGTTCGTTTCACGTAAATGTTCTTGCATGCCAAGAGCGGTCGCTTTGTGCGGTGACTGCAAATGATCAGGTCCTCATTGCATGGTTGGTGACACGGATGTGACGTAGTGTTCCCGCGCCTATGTTTGTCGTCGTTCAATGAGAGATCGCAAGCATGCGCGCAGGCACACAAACACACGCTAGAAGAATACTGTAAAGGGTACTTCACTGCCAGCACACCTTTACACAGGAGAAGTCAACCTTATTACGGAGTGCATGCACACACACACACACACACACGCACACACACACACGCACACACAGGGAAAAGTTGCATACATTTATTAGGATTCTGTCCCACAACAATATTTCTCATTTCAATTGAATGCGTCTTCTTGTTCTAACACCCGTCACGATGATCTAGTGATTATGGTGCTCGAAGGCCGACGACGACAACATAGCGGGATGAAATGCCAGTCATGAAGACCACAGTTTCGAAAGATGTGATAATGCTGGACGCCCGTGCGTATGTTACGTATTGGTACACGTCACAGAAACCCAAATTGTCAAAACTTATTGTGCCCTCAACTTAACGCACACAAACATAAGCACGCCGACTACTGTAAAGGGTACTTCACTGCAGGCACACCTTTATTTAGGAGAAAGCAACCTTAATACGAAGTACACACACATACACACTCACGCACACTAACACACACACACACACACACACACACACACACACGCACGCACGCACGCACGCATAGTAAAGAGTCACATGCATTTATTAAGATTGTGTCCCACAGTAATAATCCGCATTTCATTCGAATGCACTTTCTTTCTCTAACACCCGCCACGGTGATCTAGTGATTAAGTGCTCGAAGGCCGACGACAACATAGAGGGATGAAGCGCCAGCCGCGAAGACCGCAATTTCGAAAGATGTGATGATTCTAGACGCCCATGCGCGCGTTACATATTGGTGCTCGTCACAGAATCTTAGGTGGTCAAAATTTTCTGCGCCCTCAGCTACAGATTGTGTCGAAATCATACCATGTCTGTGGGACGTTAAACGTCAACAATCACTATTATCTCTTCGTGAACGCAATAATTCTGCTGTGATGGCTTGCTTATTGTCACAAAATGCGACAGATCATCCTTGATGAGGAAATTGAACGTTGGGGTTTGAAAGCAGGCCAGATCATATAACGCGATGGCCGGAAATACAATTGTGAACGCGCAGATTTAATGGACAACTTGTTTCATTATTTTTTATTTGGATGCATTTAGTGTATTATTATTATTATTATTATTATTATTATTATTATTATTATTATTATTATTATTATTATTATTATTATTATTATTATTATTATTATTATTATATAGGGCTATCTTCTTAATTCGAAGTACCAACGACGAGAAAATAGACGAAGCAGCTGGGTACATATGTGAAAACACAACAACCACAACATCGAAAAAACATCGCTACGCTGGAGCCCTCAAGCGGAGAGAATGACTTGGGTAAAATAATTATCGTCGCTTGTCTGTAGCAAAACATAACCATAATAAACTGAACAGGTCTCTCCGAAATAAAGCTTTGTAGTTGAAGACAAGTTTGTTCTCGTTTGAGAAACATGAACTATCTCGGACCAGGAGAAAAGTTCACGACTACAAACGCTACTTTCAGAAATACCCGTGAGTATTTTTATGGAGAATAGTGCTCCCCACGAACGGATGGCCGAGTTTTTAAAAAAAACCCAGACAAGTGGTTGTATTTTCATTCATTTCGCTTCTACTTCTATGTCAAGTGAACTCGGTACAGGCTTGTTTTCTCGTTCTGCTTAAAAAGCGTTTGCGCTCTTGCTCATTGCAAAAAGAAAAATAAAGAACAACTTTTTTCAACACGAGCACTCTAGGACGAAAATAGACGACGGCGAGAAATCGGGGTGCACTCTTTTTGCGTTCTTAGCCTTAGCGCCTAGTTTCATCCATCCTCATCTTTACTGCGAGTTCGCGACAAGACTTTTCTGCTTGATTCCCCTCCTCTCCTCCCCCCCCCCCAACAAAACGAACAAAGTCGGGATCCACCGCCTGCTTCTGCGCACGTGTGTGTCATTTTGTACGGGCAAAGAACAGACAAGCGTGATCTCATGCTACGCCGTCAAGACCGAAAAATTGAGTGCTTCTCCCTTATATATACGCGAAGGATTTCTCGACTTCTTCATAACTAAAGGGCCGTCAGTAGCGAACAGACAGGCCGAAATAAAATACCGCATCTTTACCCTTGGCCAGATGTGCAGATTTTGTATCTTTTAACGGTTATAAGAGGAGAGGCGTGACGGCTTCTGGGTGCCCCATTTGCTTGCTGACTGGACAACTCGTCCTTGCTTTCCTTGAGTGTCTCGCCCGTAGGAGTTGTGCACCCATTCATACAGCCTCGCCTGTTCGAACATTCTAGAGGGAGCAGAGAGAAAGAGTCTGCCTTAACGTCTCATCGCTGTCTCGGAACGAATAAAATTTCCGTCTCGATTCTTCGTTTATTGCTTTTTCTTTGTTCGAAAGACGAGCCACTCCACTGAGTTTGACACGTGTTCCGTGGTCATCAAAAAAGGGAAGAGAGAGAGAAGGAGCGAAGCCATTCTAGGAAAACCGATAGAGGCTAGCAAAGAAAATCGTCGGAAGAAATATTGGAGGAGATGGAGAGATGTATAAGAACGGAGGGTATGACTTCGGGTGGCCACAGTGGGCTGACGTTAGTGGTACATTACGACAGTGACGCCAGCCATGGGATAGAGCGCTTGTGTCTCTATCTATCTGGATTTTCGGCTTTTGGACGTTAAACCCCACTTTTCGATCAACCTGTCAGTCTAGTTTATTTTTAATGTTGAATAATTATATGAAAAGATACGAATAAGGCTAAAATAGTGCGCAAGTGACAAGATGTTCTTTAACTCTCGAAAGGTCAACGTATAAAAAGGTCTCTTTCTACAAAAACTTCGACCAGTTGGCTCTTAATTTATTTAAGTAATCCTTTTTGCCTTTTCTCGTTTCATTTTTGTTCACTTTGCTTAAGTATGTACTCGTTTTATATTTCGACAGAAATATTCGAGCTGTTTTTTCGATACATATTGTCCCCTTTTTCCTCGACCTTTCAATATATATTGTAGGAGACTAAAAAAAAAGGAGTGAATTGAGAAAATTAAGGAACGATCTCTTGAATAAACTATAAGAAACCTGTCAAAGTTTTAAAGAAGGTAACAATCCAGTTCATTGAATGAAGAACCTAATATCAAGAAATTGGCTAGTAAACTACGCAATGTACTGCAGGAAGGAAGAAGTTAAAGCGCTAAAAAAACAAGCGGAACCAATTTATTAGAAACGGAAACAATATGCCTAAAAAGGAAGAAAAAACAAAGATTAAAAATGATGCCAGAAAGTGTTACTATTGAAGAAATGACAAAGTAAGATGGTAAAAATAGATTAACAATGAGCAATAATTTAAAGGATAACAGAAGTGGACAAACCTAATGGGAGAAAAAGGAACGGATGACGAAGAAGACAAATACTAGGGCTGAAACGGAAGGATGTTAATTGGGCTGCTGTGTACGGACACAAAGGCGTGTTCCCTAAAGAGGAAATGAAAGGTGGCGGGGGTGTACGGGCGGATATCTTTTTCCACGAACGACCAAACAGGAAATGGTGAATAGGCTGCGTGGGCGGGGATAGGGTCAACGAGGGGGTGGGGAGGGCATTCTTGTTTAGCTCTCCACGAAGTCTAAGAGCGAAGAAAGCCCGCCAACGAGCATCCAAACACGTCGGCTGGAACAAAGGAGTACCGGCGATATTTCCTAAAGGATCGAATATAGCGTCAGCTGCTGCTTCGACGAGGACTGGGAAGCCCTGACGGGGCAGTGCGGTAGGTGTTTGGCGCAAGAGAACGCCGTGGTTCTTTTGGCGCCTCTCTGGTTGCAAACTTCGATCGTCAGCGCGGGGCCGTTCTCAAAGCTCGGCTGTTGCTAGACGCCCTGGTGCCAGCCTGCGCACTCACGGACCGCTTCCTTCTCGCTATTTTCTGGTGGCGGGCGAAAGAGAAAGAAGAAAAAGGTGAGAGTCGTTTCTTGATGGTGCGTTGGTTTTTAAGGTGACAAGCTTCGATACCTTATCAAATGCACGATGACCGCCGGTAAAGCCGTTGGCGTCGGTACTTACTGCTAGTCTACTACTAATAATAGTAATATTATTAATTTGAGTAATAGTAGTAGCCAATGTTTTACGTGATAAAACCCCGATTTCCGCATTCTCCCCAAATTTCCACTCTATTGTACTCTTTGGCACGCACCGACAATTCGTAGTAAAGAGATTTGTTTTAGCATTTTGCTGTCATTTAAACGCAATGGCCGTGACCGAGATCGAACCCGCGCCCTTCTGATGAGTAGCCGCGCTTTGTAACCACTAAACCGACACGACAGACTCAAAACAAAGCGAGGAAAAAAATTATCATCTCTGGATAACGTCATCATACGAAGTCATCTTGACGTCACATTTCGCAGTTGTCACGTCATAACACGACGTAGACGACTGGCCAAAAGTGAGCCGATCTCGGAGGCGCTCCTGCGAAACCACGTGAGGTGTGGGAAATCGTGATGCCTGCGATCTCGTAGGCTACGCAAGGGCGCGTTAAGGGCAGATAGCTTTCTTCTATAGATCAGAGGTCAGCGACATATTGATGCGGAGAGCCATGACATGATGTTGACACGCGTGGGCGGCACAACACTACGCCACGGGTTCCTGGTTGCAGCAACCTCGTTTATATGGTGGGATGTGAAGAGGGGACAAAACGATCAATACAATTGAAAATGAGGCAACACGAAAAGATATACTTCCAGTGATCGTAGGTGAATGCAGTATGCGGCTCCTGTGAGCTTTTCTGGCGCGTGTTGCATAGAGTAAATAACACTTGCACTACAAAAGAAAACTGCACGACTGTCTTTTATTGTCTGATTTTCTAAAAAAAAACTAGTTGATGGAATCGAGACCAAAATGAATGCGCTGTTGACGTTATGAGACACCGTTGGTAACAGAAGAACAGCAAGACTGCAAAGGGCGTAAAAGTAAGTGCTTACATTTGATTTGCGGAAGAAGTAAGGCGCGAACGAAACGGGCACAAGAAGATACATGAACAAAAGCCCAGATAATGCATTTGTTCGTGATTTGACGTTTGTCCATATCTATTTTTGTGTCCCTCTCATTACGCTTCATTCCATTTGGAAATTATGCACCAGCTAGCCCAACAAAAAGTTCTTCTTAAGTACTTACCAAATAAATTATTTGTCCGTTGGCCATGCGTCAGCTGTGAACGAAGCAAGTAGGTCCTCTGTTAAGCCCGATTCAAGAACACCAGCGTAACTTTGACTTACGCCGGTGGCAGACGGGCACAGTTGATGGCGATGTGGGATGATACGGATCGAGGTTCTTGATCATGATAACAAGTTCTTTGCTGCTACAGGCTACGGGTTAATCCGAATCAAGTTTGGCGCAGACGCAAGCCTAATCCCGATTAAGGAGAAGGGTTGCCATGCGCAGTTCACAATTACCCTGATCGCGCTCGAGTATGATCGTGATGAAGAGTTAGCTTGTAGCATGCAGTGACTGACGCGGATCTATTTCATACCGGTTCGGCCTTGACCGCCATCGAAACTTGCAGTGTGACACGAATAATATGCGAACCTTTAGTAATCCGATGTGATGAAACTCATTCCGAGCCACCACCCCTTTCCTGCGGCATTTCTTCTGATGCTTCAAACTGCAAAATATTAGAATCGTGTAAATATCTACAAACTTTAGCATCAACCATTATGTGCCAACTGAATGGAAGCTAGAGCTAATGTTGTGCCTAAAGCAATGCATGAAAACCTAAATAATGTTGCCAACTATCGGGCAATTTTTTTGACCAGCGTATGCTGTAAAACTCTTGAGCACGTCATATATGGCGTCATTATAAAGCGCTTGAAAACAATTTGCTTTTTTTTTCGTAAAGTTCAGCATAGTTCCAAGTCTAGTCTGTCATGTGTTACGTAACTGTGCGAATTTTCACGTGATGTTTTAAGTTCGTAGGATAAACGTTATCAAGTCGATTTGGTTTTTTCAGACTTTCAGAAAGCATTTAAGACCGCTCTACAGGCACTTTTATTATTAGGTACATTGTCTTTATTTTGTCTGCCTACATATGTTCGTGGTTGGTGGGAGAACAACATCTAGAAAACAGTTTGCCCGAGTAAATGCTTCTCCATACGTCAATGTAACCTCCCGGGTGCCACAAGGTTCGATGTTGGATTATTTATAGTTCCAGGTCTATATTAATGATATCTCAGAGACACTAACAACGAACGTGAGGCTGTATGCAGATGATCGTGTCATTTATAAATCAATACACAGCATGAACAATATTGCTGATTTGCAACGTAATCTTGACACTGTGGTGAGGTGCTGTGAGATATGAAGGAGCGTTGAATGTGAACACCTGTTTCTTCCTTAGTTTTACCAGAAAACAATAGAGTTTGTCAGGGCACAACTTGACCGTGTTGAACATTTCAAATAACTTGTATATTTTTCTGCCGATTTGTCGTAGAATAAGCGTGTAGGTTACGTAACTGGCAAAGCCGACGGTGTCTTAAACTTAAAAAAGAAGCGATTTCAAGTATACCCCGTAAAGTCTGAAGGAACCTTCGTCTGTTAGAAATGTCCGAACTGTCCTGAAACACTCCTGTCCAGTCTGGTATACTCGGAGTCGAACTCTAATATACAAACTCGAACGCATACAAAACCATGCTGCACACTTTGTAAGTGACAATTACAATTTGAACTCCAGAGTTCCCATTTGAAGGTATACTTCAGATGGCAGCCTATTGAGCAGCGCGAAAAGTTCTTTGGTTTGAAATTTTTCCGTTTGATCTCTTGTGATGAAATTCGCATTAACAAGAGGTTATACATATTGTTCCCACACAACGTGTCACAGAAATGATGACTAAAACAAAATCCACGAGGACAGCTGTCGTACTGGTGCCTTTGCTAATTCTTTCTTTCTCTTTACTATTCGTGAATGGAATAAGTTGGATGCATGTGTTGTTGATCTCCTAGCCGATGCTTTCTGTTCGCCACTACAAGACGAGGGCTTTCTGTGTATACGCAGGCGCCGATGCCCAAATTCATGTCATTTTAAACCGTAAAACTGTTTTTGCACATTTCGGTAATGTAGGTCACACTAAAAATAAATAAATAAATAAATAAATAAATAAATAAATAAATAAATAAATAAATAAATAAATAAATAATGGTCCTGGCGACATAGTGACACATTTGCCGAGAACGTGGAAACGTTGATATTTCACAAGCCATTTTGATTCGTTTTCCATCGTATTCGCTCAACTATGAAAGACTGTGGAATTAGCAGACATGGTTCCCAGACGTCGTTAAATTGTAATGCGCGAGATATGGCACAATCACTACGTCTTGGGGCAAAACCAAAAAAAAAAGAGAATCGCAACGTTCCGCGAAACCTTTCGGGCTGAGAAAGTGTTGCAAATCACTTCGGCGAAACATGTTTTTTTCCCTCACGCACGCTTTCTCCCTGTTGTGTCGTGTTACGCAAGCTGCGCCGCGAGTTGCACCCGCAGATGCAGCCGTCTCTCCTCCGCTGCCATCTCACCGCTCCTGCGAAAGGCGGTTCCCCGTGTTAGACAAATTACCCCAAGATCATGCACACCGTTTCTAGGGAGGCAGAAAAACGGAAAATGAGCAATATATATTCTTTAAGATATATACATCAGGTGTAAAGTATGTAGAATACAGAAAACTCGTTCTACAAAACACAACTCGTGCTTCCCGCACTCGGCTTTGGTGCCTCCGCGCGGCGACTAACACGCGAGCGTTTCAATTGCGCAAACCACGTATCTTCCTTTTTTTCGTCATGTCCACAGTATCACTTAAACTTGTGTGCCTCAACGAAAAAAACTAGAAAAAATAAAAACAAGCCACGAGGGAGAGCACCGAGAACGAACTCGTAATTCCAGCCTTATGCTCACTTAGCGTTCGTTGTATTGTTCCTAGTTAAAAAACTGAACAGAATTTAACGCCGATGCACTCGCTTAAGACACGTGTATACTTTGGTTCAGGTGCACGTTAAAGAACCCCAGGTGGTCACAATTCTCGGAACCCTTCCCTACGGCGTATGTCAAAATAAAGCGCGGTTCAGTGACGTTATGCGCAACGATTACCATTACAAAACTACATTAAAGAACTTCAGGGGAATGGACGCCCATCTTTTTGTATATTCATTTGTGTTTAGAAAAAACGTTTAACAATTTTGAGTACTTCGTACTCAACTATGGGATTTGTTTAGAAAAAGGGGGTAACGAATTGGAGTGCTGGGTACTCTACTATGAGAGAGCGTATAAACGTTATCCTTTTTAGGGGCGAAGCTCCTTGAAGCGGCAGCCGTTCATCCCTCGTAGTAGTGCGTAACATGTCTTACGCTTTGACTTGCAAAGTGGTGCCAGTGGGAGATTTCTCCTGTGCGTTGTTGAACAATAAAAAATTCGCAGCGTGCGCGTAAACTCTCCTGTATCTCGATCCCCATTAGCAGCCATTGGCATGTACATTGAGTACTTTCTGACAAGAAAGGGTTGCTACGTTATACTTGCTGAGCGTAACCTCCTTGGTTTCGGAAAGGTTTAGCGAGCGTTAAGCCGCAGTGCCATGAATACTGTGAACTAGTATATACGATGAACTCGAAGTGGTTGAAGGTGGGAAGTAGACACGAAGCGCAAGCCGTAAGAAAGTGTGCCTGTGCCACCTCTCGTTTAGTCCTTTGCATGTCCGCTGGATGGCGGTGCTTCTATATGCGGAATATATGATGAAAAGATGCGAGATGGTGGTACTTGGAGTATTGACTAGATGGACAAACGGACACACAGACATATGCATGGACGGACGCACGGATGGCTGCACGGACGGATGGACGCATGGACAGACGCAGGAGCGGTTGCTTGGACGAACGCAGGTATGGACGCACGGATGGACGTGCGGACGCACAAAGAGACGCACGCAAGGACGGGCGGATGGACGCACGGACGGTGACAGACGGACGCACGGACGGACGGAAACAAGAACGAATGTACGGAC